>JAKSZU010000009.1:6950236-7685236 GCA_026018925.1 Tupaia tana | reverse complement strand
GGATTTTGTATGCTGGAGGCCCAGTTAGGAGTGGGACCTCTTCCTTCCTCCCAGCATGTCTACATCTCAGGAGCCATGGAGCAGACTGTCTCTTGAAGAAGGGCTGTTCTGGGAGGAGCAGAGGGGATTATTAACAAAACAAAGGCCTAGGAGGGAGGGGCCAAAGGGCCCTGTAAGACGCCTCACCTTAAAAAATTCTAAAAAGCAAAAATTAAAAAAAAGACAGACAGACAGACAGAGAGAGAGAGAGAGAGAGAGAGAGTGAGAGGTAGAGAGAGACCAAGATTGATTCAGAGACAGGAGATATGAAAGGGGTTTTCCTACCATGTGGGATTTTGTATGCTGGAGGCCCAGTTAGGAGTGGGACCTCTTCCTTCCTCCCAGCATGTCTACATCTCAGGAGCCATGGAGCAGACTGTCTCTTGAAGAAGGGCTGTTCATGTGGGATTTTGTATGCTGGAGGCCCAGTTAGGAGTGGGACCTCTTCCTTCCTCCCAGCATGTCTACATCTCAGGAGCCATGGAGCAGACTGTCTCTTGAAGAAGGGCTGTTCATGTGGGATTTTGTATGCTGGAGGCCCAGTTAGGAGTGGGACCTCTTCCTTCCTCCCAGCATGTCTACATCTCAGGAGCCATGGAGCAGACTGTCTCTTGAAGAAGGGCTGTTCATGTGGGATTTTGTATGCTGGAGGCCCAGTTAGGAGTGGGACCTCTTCCTTCCTCCCAGCATGTCTACATCTCAGGAGCCATGGAGCAGACTGTCTCTTGAAGAAGGGCTGTTCATGTGGGATTTTGTATGCTGGAGGCCCAGTTAGGAGTGGGACCTCTTCCTTCCTCCCAGCATGTCTACATCTCAGGAGCCATGGAGCAGACTGTCTCTTGAAGAAGGGCTGTTCATGTGGGATTTTGTATGCTGGAGGCCCAGTTAGGAGTGGGACCTCTTCCTTCCTCCCAGCATGTCTACTGAAGGGATGTTTTATCAAATGCTTTTTATGCATCAATTGATATGATCATATGGTTTATATCTTTCTTTCTATTAATACGATGTATTACATTTATGGTCTTGTATCATATACTGAACGACATTTGCATCCCTGGAACAAAGCCTACCTGGTCATGGCGTATAATGTTTTTAATGTGTTGTTGAATACTATGTGCTAGTATCTTGTTGAGAATTTTTGCATCTGTGTTCATCAGGGATACGGGTCTGTAGTTTTCTTTTTTTATTATGTCCTTGTCTATTTTTGGAATAAGCATGATGGAGGCTTCATGGAATAAATTTGGCAGGATTTATTTCTTTTGGATCTGAGTAGAATTAGCGTTAGCTCTTTAAAGGTTTTGTAGAATTCAGAAGTGAAGCCATCAGGACTTGGGCTTCTCTTTGGTACAAGAGAATTTATTATATATTCAATCCCATTGCTTCTTATTGGTCTATTCATGCTTTCTATTTCTTCCTGTTCAATCATGGTAGATTGTGTTCAGAAATTTGTCCATCTCATCCAGATTGTCTTGTTTGTTGACATATAGTTGCTCATAGCATTTTCTCATGATCTTTTTTTATTTATGTTATGTCTGTTGTAATAGAGCATGCTTCATTGCTGAGTAGGTTGATCTGGATCCTTTCTCCATTTTTCTTAATTTGGCTAGTTAACAGTGCATCAAATTTTTTTTATCTTCTCAAAGAACCACTTTTTCCATTTCATTTATTTTCTGTATAGTTCTTTTATTCTCTATTTCATTACTTTCTGCTCAAATCTTTATTATTTCGTTTCTTCTGATTTTTGGGGGGCCTTTTTTATTGTTTTTCAGTTCCCTGAGGTATGTTTCTAGGTTGACTATTTTTCCACCTTCACTTTTTCTCTAGTGAGCATTAATTGCTATCAACTTTCCTCTTATGACTGCTTTTGCTGTATTCTATAGATTGTGAAAAATTGTGTGCTCATTATCATTGGTTTCAATGAATCTTTTGATTTCAGTCTTAATTTCTGCATTGTTTGTGAAGTCATTTAGAATTAGGTTGCATAGTTTCCATGTTTCTGTGTATTTTTGAGGGTTTTTCTGCAGTTCATTTCAAATTTAATTCTATCATGATCAGAGAAGATGCTAGATATAATTTATATCCATTTAAATTTGCAAAGCCTTGTTTCATGCCCTATCATGTGATCAATATTCAAAAATATTACATGTGAGGATGAGAAAAACTTACATTTTTTAGTTGTGAGGAAAGTTCTATAGATGTCTGTCAAGTCTATTCAATTTATGGTATCATAGATCATCTATCTCTTTGCTTATCTTTTGTCTAGATGATCTGTCCAGAGGAGACAGTGGAGTATTGAGATCTCCAAAGATTATTGCATTGCAGTCTACCTCTCCTTTTAGATTAAGCAGTCTATCTTTTATGTATTTGGGCACACCCAACAGTGGAATATTAGATGCTTATAAATGTTACATCTTCTTGGTGAATTAGGCTTTTTAGTACTATATACTGCCCTTTATATTTTCTTACAATTCTTTATTTTGTTTTGTTTTTGTTAAAGTATAAGTTTATTTTGGTGCAAAAAACTTGTGAAATCCATGCATAGTTTTTACACAAAAATGGAAAATTATCTGTTAATGATAATAAGTATTGTAATATCTTTTCTTACACTTTTTGTCTTAAAATCTATTTTATCCAATATCATTATTGTAGCTCTTGTCTTTTTAAAAAATGTATCTCCATTTGTTTGGAATACCTTCCTCCACCCCTTCACTTTTAGTCTATGTCTTTATCTGTGAGGTGTGTTTCTTGTAGGCAGCGTATATAGGGCTCCTTTTCTTTAATCCATTCATCCAATCTGGGTCTTTTGTTTGGAGAATTTAGTCTGTTAACATTCAACATTATTATTGATATTTGCAAACTTATCCCTAGCATTTTGTTAGTCAATTTTTTTTCTCTTATTCCTGTTAGTCTCTCTTTAGTTTTCCTGATATAGTTCTGCCTACAGTACTTCTTGAAGTGTTGATTAATTCTTTCAGTTTTTGTTTATCTGAAAATGGTTTTATTTGTTCTTCCCATATAAAAGAAAGTCTTGTTGGTTGAAATTGTTTTTTAGTGTTTTGAATATATCATCCCTAGTGTTTTGAATATATATTCCCATTCTTTCCTTGCTTGCATTGTTTTGCTTGAGAGGACTAATGTTAACATAATGGGAAAATATTTGTAGATAACTTAAGGTTTCTCTTTTGGCATTTTTAGAATTTTGTCATTGTGATTTTGACCAATATGGCAATAATGTGTCATGGGAAGGATCTTCTTAGGTTGATTCTATTAGATTATCTGAAGATTCATGACATATTTTTCCATGCAAAAATATATCACAACTTTCCTAACAAACCAATATTCAGGGTATTTTGTATTTCTTGGGTCTGGATGTTTGACTGTTTCTCTAGGTTCGGAAAATTTTCTGCAAGTATTTCATGAGATATGGTTTTGATGCCCTTAGTAGATTCTTCACCTTCTGGAATACCAATTAATCAAATGTTTGAGTGTTTAATGGTATCTAGTATTTCCTGTATATTATCCTCATGTGTTTTTTGGTTATTTTTTTCATTCTTTTTGGTAATTTGGGGTCAGTGCTTTTGTCTTCTAGATCAGAGATTTGATCTTCTGCATGGTCTAAATTGCTATTAATACTTTCAGGGGAGGTCTTTATTTCTTGTATTATAGTCTTCATCTGTAGAAGTTCTGATTGATTATGTCTTATGATGTCCATTTCCTCCTTCAAGTAATAAAAGGACTTCCTCATCCCTGTCACTATGAATGTTATGAATTCATATTTTTTCTTTTGTTCATTTTTTTAAAAGAGGTTTTTGCCTTAGGGCATATGCAACTTTCTGGAGAGAGAGAGATAGTGAGAGGGAAAGTGAAAAACCACCCCCTGGGGTGTGGCCATACTGTAATCCCTTCTCCTTCACTCTCCTCTCAATGCATGCACATGCGCCTGGTATGAGTTTCAAGCCACCAGGTCTGGGACTTGAACTGCAGTTGGCCATATCAGAGTACAGTGACATAACTGCTTTGGCATCTGCTGGACCTCTGAATTCTTTTCCTGACATTTATGCAAATTCTTTTGTGCTGTCTATGAGGAAGGATTGTTCTGTTCCCTGAAGGAGAGATATTTCTCTGTTTTCCCATATTTCTTATGCCTCTGCACTCATCATTTGATTAATTTTACACTTCTTCCTACTGTTTCAGTGTTGATTCTGTAGTATCAGAGGGGAAGAAGAGCTGAACATGTTCTTGGGAGACGGCCTTGTTTTCCAATGAGAGAAGGGTATATGTAGCCAGTTTAGGTGTTGGTTCCTTTTCCTGTCTCACTGGACCAGGTGCACCTGGGGCTGAGTAGGTGAGGTTCAACAAGGTGGGCAAGGGAAGAACAGGGGAAGGATTTTCAGCCGCTCTTCTCCAGCAGCCGGTTCCCTCAGGCTTTCCAGAACTAGTTGGTGGAACTTGACAGCACTGGCAGATGGTGGACGGAAATGAATCCAAAATCTCACATACTTTAGGGAGGGGATAGGGGAAGATTGCTGAAAGGATTTCCAGCTGATCTCCTCTAGCAAGCAGTTCCCTCAGGCTCTCTGGAGCTAGTTGATGGATCTCAAACAGCAATGGTGGGGGGGATAGGAATAGAATCCAAAATCTCACAAGCTTTTCTTTCTAAAATATGCCATACTTAAGGGAAAATTTGGGGAAAGAAAGCATCTTAGAAGAATAAATAGAAATACAAGGCCAAAACATCCATTAAACCTCTATGAATAAACCTATATGAAAATACTTGCTAATTAATTTTCATATCTAGTTTTCCTAATTGTAATAGAAATAAATTATTGAGTTTTAATGTTATTGACTGAGTTTATATGAAAGTAAAAACTTCATGAGATATGGAGTAGGGAAGTGGTGAGGTAGTTGAGTGGTTGAGGTGCTGGATACTCCCACATGGCTGACTGTGGTTTGAGTCCCGGACCTGGTGGTTTGTTTTCTCACTCTCTCTCTCTTTCTCTCTCTCTCTGGTCAAATTAATTCCTTAAAAAAAATTCATGTGATAAGTAAAACAATACATTTAAATTACTCAGCACAGTTTTTGGCCTGTTAGAAGGTACTCAAAATATGATAGTTTCTTCTGTGCCCTCATGAGACATAAATACAAAAAATAATGTTAATAAATGTGGTATATTTCTTTAGATCTAAGTACAACTAATATGTACTATGCAGTGTTTTCCTTTTCTACTTCTATTCAAATCTGTATATTTTATATGAAGTCATTCAGATTGTTTTTTTAATTTTTATCTTTTATGAGATGTTTTTGAGGCTCCTTAGTTTCTGATATTTAATCCATTTTGAAAAATTTAAGTTGATAATATGGCTCCTTTCAGGTACCAGAGTCCTTTTACAATATTCAACTCTTCACTTTTTTTTTATTGTTCTATACTTAAACTAAATCTATGTTTATCACAACTTTGGGGACTTTGGAGATAAATAATGTCTTTGAAGATTTCCACTGAGTCTTTCCACAAAATTTTCTCATTTATAGTAATCCTTCTTTTAGATTGCATGGAAAGGATTTATAGTGCATTGTTTGAAAAGAATAAATATAAGTCTTGTCCTTTGCAAGTCAACTTAATCCATCTGAAGCTGACATTTTGGTGCAACTCCAAAAAATCTGTTGATGTTTATGTATGTGTGTGTTTGTGTGTGTGTGTGTATGTGTGTGTCTGTACACACATGCACCTATATAAGTGTGTGTGATGTGTCCATGGATGTGTGTATGTGTATAATTTTAAAAGTAAATACTGGTCATATTTTGCCTTTTAGAATATTGTATCTCGATTATCCTAAGTGTTTGAAACAAAGCAATTATAAAATTATTTTCACATTTTGCATTAAAATACATTTCTTAAAACAGATTTCCCTCCACTTTTGTCCCAAAAGTGTTACACATATATTGATTCAAGAAAATAAATGCTCTTGACCAATATGTAAAGGTGCTTTTCAAACTTGTTTCATTCAATAAACTTCTGAACCTCTGCAGCTCCATATAAGTATTTGAGGACTTATCAAGGATCTGAAAAATTTGATTTCTCCCCAAATACTGGAACATCAAAATATAACCAAATCCTAAATGTGTAAATTTGACTCAAAGTAATATTTCCTACATTGATTTTACATGTGCTGGAACTCTCTAACCTAAAATAGACCATCAAAAGTGCCTCGTTGACACTCTAAATTTGCTTCATCCTACTGTTACTAAGAATTAGAAGCAGCAGAAGAAAATGCTGACGTTTTTTTTTTCTTTTTCATATTTGCTGTCTGCAAGTAAAATCTGCAGAAAAATCTCCTAAAGCCAAGTATTAGCTATAGGCTTTAAATGTATGAGGAATCATCTTGTATTTAATAGAGACAAATATGTTAGATGCAGTCCTGCATTAAATTATACATCAATATTAAATTATCTCAAAATTCTGATGATGTGCTTATATTAATTTGATTTTAATCAAGTTTAATTGCAGAATAGAATACAATTGACAGAGGGTTCTATTCCAATTTAGGTTTTTTGAATATCTTCCTCACTTCCTTTTTCCTGGCAGTTCACTCATCTCTCCAAACTTGAAATGTACAAAACTGAGAAAAATGGCAATCCTAATAGAAATAAGCCTGTTAATTTAGTTTTAGTATTACCAGCTTTCATTTATGTATAACATTTTAAAAATTTCCAGGTAACTTGGGAAACGTCTTACTTATGAAGATACTCTTAAAGATATTTTATTAAACAATATTTTTTAAAATTCATCTAGATGGAGATTGCCATGGGTTATAATTTTACTTTGTCTCCAAATGTAAGCCTCTTCTTTCCTGAGTAAGGTCAGGTCATGTGCATAAGAACTCAGGAAGCTGAACTGATTGTTACAACTTCGACTCATTGATTGATTCTGACCACATAAATAAAATTAAGAACTTTGATTTAGGAAAACATAATTAACACAGTAGTCTCAGGAACTATCAAGTTATATTGAATTTTAATATTCAATATATTATAAGAAAGAAAAATGAAATTTTAGTAAATTGAGTTAATACAAATCAAGTCCTCTCTCTCACACACACAGATATACATGTATTATAAATGTTTAGGCTACATATGATAGTCAACTAATGAAGGTCCTTTCTACATAAGTACTATTGGTTTATTCAAGATACCTTTAAAGTATTATATTTATTTTAAAACAGACTATACTTACAAGAGAAATATCAGTGACTCTCAGGAATAGTCAGATCAATATGATGGGTGAGGCTTCCCGAAAAGTAAAAGAGTTGGTATGCAATAACATCCAGAAAATGTGCACGTCAAATATGAAAGAATTAGCAGAAACAAAAACAGATAGAATTAAGACTTATCTTTCTGGAACATATGAACAATTGCAAGAAAACTATGCTGTCATTGCACCAATGAGAGCAACTCGGATAAACTACAAAATAAAGGTTTTTTAAACATCAGTCATGGGGGAACCAGCAGTTAGTGTAATGGCTATGTCGCTGGACTCCCACATAGTCAATCGCGGTTCGCATCCCGGACCCGGTGGCTTAAAACTCACGTCAGGCGCGTGTGCGTGTGTGCCCAAGATCCCGAGAGGAGAATGGAGGAGAAGAGATTGCGGCGTGACCATCCCCCCTGGGGGGTGATTTCTCGCTTTCTGTCTCTATGTCTCTCTCTGTCTGTCTGGCGAGCACACGCACCCTATAGCAAAAACCTCTCCAAAAAAAAAAATATATATATATATATCAGTCATGGGTCTGAGGTTCCAAAGACATGTAATAAGCTGAACTAAAAAATAATGTGTCCATCTAGGAGTACAAAGACATATGAATGGTTTAAAGTTTCTTTCTTTCATGAGTGAGAGAGTAAAGGAAAGAGAGAGGAAGAGCTCCCTTAATAGAGTCTTCATACCACAATCCACTCTCATTTTCAATCATTCCTGGATCATAACTATATGTATGCCGGAAATAGTCAAGGATGTCTCTGGACATGAACCTTCAAACTTCCTGTGTGGATCAGCCTTACAGAATATCACAATTTTCTGCTGCATCATGTGGACCCATGGACTTATCAATGCTTTAATAATTAGTAGAACAATGGAGGAGTAGAAGGATGTCATTGATGTGGTGGGAAGAAAACAAAGTAATTTGTAATGTATATAATTTTTAATCTTTTAGAATTATTTATTTAATTTTATTTATCATTTATTATTATTTTTTGTTATTCAATTTGACCAGAGAGAGGCAGAGAGATAGAGAGAGGAAGAGTGACAAAGCAAGTTGCCAGGTCTGAAACTCACACTACTATAGGTCAGGTAGAAGTCCAGTATCTTATCCACCATGCCACCTGCTGACCCCAACTTTTAATATATTTTTATAGCCTAGGTATGGACTTAATGACAGTTCAGAATCCTTCTGCTGCACAAATATTGTCTGCACTAGTTTTCTGAGTTAATGAGGTGACAGAAAAAATTATAGAGATTCTCCCATAGGCACAGGCATATTGACCTGCCTAAATGTCAGGGAGGATAATAAAACTGTAACAAAATTACATTGACTCAAATACCTACATAATGTATTTCAAGCAGAAAATGAGACATACTGTATATTTTGCATAAATATAATTTACTTCAAATTCTGCTATTATTTTTCATGTAAGTCTAACATTTAAATAAAATGCACTAGACATGAAAAGTAAGAAAATGAGATGGAAGACAGAAAGCAACTAAAAAAAGACCAAGGGATGACTCAGATATAGGAAGTACTAAAAAGGAATTTATGAAATAAGTATGTCAAATATGTTAAAGGATCTACTAAAGAAATGGAAATTTCTTTAAAGGGCTTATCAAATCACCAAACACAGAAAAGGAAATAATAAAGTTGAAGAAAGATAAATACAGAAAATCTATCCAGTAAAATCAAATATTCATAGTAGATAGAAACATCTCAGAAAACTGTAAATAGAAGGAGGATTCTTCAACCTAATAAAGGTCATCTACAAAAATGTGGAGCTTACGCCATCATTCACGATGAATGAATGAATACTTTGCCTCTATAATCAGGAACAAGGCAAGCATTTCCTCTATTATCTATTTATTAACTATTTTACTGGAAGTCTTAAACAGTGCAATAGTCCAAGAAAAATAAAACAAATCCAGATCAGAAAGCATGAAATAAAAGATATCTCCTTAGCTCATCCCCAGCTCATTATAAGCTGATAGATTTGTAGAGAGGCCAGCCATGAAAAGGTACCTGTATAAGCTTTATCTGCTCTGATCTGGAAGACACAGCCTTCTAACAAGAACACACCTGGGATTTAGGGGTGATGTTCCCTCCTCCAGCAGTACAGAATCTATGCCAATAAATAAGTGGATACATCATCAGATGACCAAAAACTAGCACCAAGACAGAAGAAACATGAAAAAATAAGGAAATAACTCTCCCCCAAGTAAACACCATAACCCAAAACCAACAATAGACCACATAAAGGAATTCACAGAAATGTCAGGAAAAGAATTCTGAACATTTGTTGTGACAAAACTCAGTGAGATGTAAGAGAAAACAGACAATCAATTCCAGGAAATGAGAAAATCATTCTAGGACATAAAAGAGAATTTTCATAAAGAGAGATACCTGGGGCTAGCAGGTGGCATGGTGGTTAAGAGCACCAGACTCCCACGTGGTCTGGTGGCTTGAACTGTAAAATTAGAAAATGAGGTGGAAAAGACAATCATAAAATTTGTCTGGAATCCTAAAAGATCCCGTATTGCAAAAGCAATTCTGCACAATAAGAGTAGAGTGGGCGGCATCTCACTCCCTAACCTCAAAATACATCGCAAAGCTGTGGTAATCAAAACAGCGTGGTACTGACACAGAAACCGACATGTGGACCAATGGAACAGAATAGAGTCCCCAGAAATAAATTCCCAAACATACAATCAACTGATTTTTGACAAGGAGTACCCGTCAATCTAGTGGGAAAAGGAAAATCTCTTCAGCAATCATGTTCCTGGATTGGAAGAATAAATAAAATCAAAATGTCAATTGTACCCAAATTCCAGTTAAACCACAAGAGATATTCCTCACAGAAATAGAAAAAAAATTTTTTTCTGTAATCTTTTTTTTTTAGAAGTTTTTGCTATAGGGCACGTGCGCTCGCCAGACAGAGAGAGAGAGATAGAAAGCAAGAAATCACCCCCCAGGGGGGATGGCCACGCCACAATCCCTTCTCCATTCTCCTCTCGGGATCCTGGGCATGCACGCACACACGCCCGGCGTGAGTTTTAAGCCACCAGGTCCGGGACGCGAACCGCGGTCGACTACGTGGGAGTCCAGCGACATAGCCATTACGCTAACTGCTGGTCCCTGGCCAAATTATTTTTGACTGAAGGCACAAGATACCCAGTGGGGAAAAGAAAATGTCTTCAACAAATGGTGCTGGATGAACTGGATATCCCCCTGAAACAATATGAAACTGGACCCTTATCTCTCACCATAACATAAATCAATTCAAAATGTATCAAGAATCTAAACATAAAATCTCAAACTATAAAGCTGCTTGTGGAAAACACAAGGGAAACTCTTGGAGACATAGGAGTAGGCAAAGACTTCTTAAATAAGTCTCCCAAAGCACAGGCAGTACTCCCAAAAATAGACAAATGGGACTACATCAGGATAAAAAGTTTCTGCACAGCAAAAGAAACATTGATTAGGATGACAAAACAGCCTCCAGGATATGAGAATTTATTTTCAAACTATCCCTCACACAAGGGGCTGGTAATGAGAATATATAGGACACTCAAGCAACTTATAAGCACAAAAAATATTAAATCCACTTAAAAGATGGGCAAATGAGCTCAATGAACAACTCTCCAAGGAATACATACAAACAACCAAAAAGTATACCTAAAAAAAGTTCAACCTCTCTTATCATAAGGGAAATGCAAATCAAAACTATAACGAGATACAACTTAACCCCAGTCAGTACGGCTAAGATTAAAAAAATAAAGAAGGATCAGCTGGTAAGGCCGTGGTGAAAAGGAACTCTCCTACATTGTTGGGAATGTAGTATAGCCATTGTGGAGGACATATTGTTCCTCAGCAACCTACAAATAGAACTATCATGTGACCCAGTAATACTTTTTTTTCATTTTTAAATTTATTTTTACAGTTTTCCACAAACATTTACTTTACATATAAAAAAATTTTAACTCATACTCCATAGTTCTTGATAGTTAATAAACAACTTTCAAAATTTCAAAATACTGAATTTTAAAGATAATGTTCAAAATATTTCTTATAATTTTGTATAGTTTTTGTTTGTGACTCTATAACAACAGAAACATTATGGTTTTAAATATTTTTGAGAAAATATTTACATGTCAACTACTCAAGTTGCTGAAAAGCAAATGCCCAGAAATTTCATTCTTTGGTACCTACCCAAAGGATAGGAAAACCCTCAGCTGGAAAAACACTTGCATATCCATGTTTATTGTAGCATTATTCACAATTGCTAGGACATGGAATAAACCCAAATGTCCAAGAACAAATGAGTGGATTAGAAATGTTCACATATTGAAATGATCACCTTGTAAGCTTAATAATGTGATTGAATGTATTAAAAAATGTAAGTAAAAAAAAATCTAAAAAAAAAATTGTGGCACATGTCCATTATGGAATACTAGTTAGTCATAATAAACAATGAGTCTCAGGACCAGTAGATGGCCTAATGATTACAGTGCTGGACTCCCACGTAGGTGACCACAGTTTGAGTTCCAGACTTGGTGTCTTCAAATTCATGTTGTGTGTATGCATGCTCAGGATCACAAGAGGAGAAGGGAGAAGGGAGAAGGGATTGTGGTGTAGCCATCCCCCATGGGGGTGATTTCTCACTTTTTTTCTCTTTGTCTCTCCAGTGAGTGCAACATGCCCTCTAGCAAAAATCTCTCTAAAACAAAACAAAACAATGAGTCCTTGACATTTGATATCTAGTGGACAAATATGGGAGATTTATTAATAAGAAAAGCATGCCAGACTATCAAAAGGTATTTTATGTCCCCACTTGGTATATACCAAATGTCTCCACTCTGTAGCAGAAACTGATATATTGGAAGGTATAATAGCAGGGAAGGCAACTATAGATACTTAAGACAGTATAGAATGTGGTGAATATTACAGGGTGGGAGGGAGAGGATCAGGGAGAAAATAAACAGACATGTGTCTAATAGACACAAAAAATGAAAAATTATCTGTTTATAATAATATGTATGTTAATGTCTTTGACTTGACTAATATATACTGTATTCATGCTGGGAAAAACCATGTTGTGCTCTGTAAATATGTACAGTGAGTAAATGTAAACATGAAAATATTTAATAACTGTAAATAGTCTTCAAAATGTTATGAAAAAAAGGCTATGTATGGATTTAAACATTTTTTGCACCAAAATAGACTTGTACTTGACTTCCACTTTTCTGTGAATATTTGAATCCCTGCATATTTTCTGAATGACCAACAATAAATAGGAAAAAAAGAGACTGAAATAAAACTCTTTTTCATGATGCTCTATACAGAAAATAGAACTAAATATCAAAAAATAAATAGAATTGATATAAGAGAGTTGAGCAAGATTATACAACATGAGGTCAATATACTAAATAATTGTATTTCCATATATTTGCCTCAGTCAGAAATTGAAAATGAAAGAGCAATTCCACTTGCCATTTCATCAAAATAGACAGTAGAGCTAAATCTGAGAACAACACGCATGTTGTGTACACATATAACCACAGCAGTGCTGAAGGAAATTATGGGACCTAAATAAATGGATAGCTATAACTAGACTGTGGAGTGGAAGATTCGATATTTTTATAATGTAAATTGTTCTCTAGATTAATACAAACTGAATCAAAATGGTAGCAGGTTTCTTTGTAGAATTTAATTATGAGAGTCAAAAATTCATAGAGTCAGGAAAGAATTTATAACAGACAAAACAGCATAGAAAATGAGGACCATAGTTGGAGGCTTCATACTACCTAATTTTATGACATATTAATGTTGTAATCAATACAGTGTGGCACTGGCACAAAGATAGACAAACAGATGAATAGAAAAGTATAGAGAGACTAGAAATAAAATACATGTGTATGGAAAACTAATTTTCAACAAATGCCCAAAGACAATTTAGTGGAGAAATTATTGTCTTTAAAAGAAATTATACTGTGGTCAGCAGGCAGTGTGGTGGTTAAGGTGTTGGCTCCCACATGGCCCACTGGAGTTATAGTCCTGGATAGGTGGCCTGAAAAACATGCTGGGCACATGTGTGTGCATGCTCCAAATACCAAGAGGAAAATAAAGGAGAAGAAAAGAGAAGGAATTGTGGCGTGGCCATCCCCCTTATTTCTCATTTTTCCTCTCTCTGTCTCTCTCTGTTGATTGCACGTGCCCTATGGTCAACAAAACAAAACAAAACAAACAAACAAAAATAATCTACAAGCCAGGAAAAAGTATGTAAATCATGTATCCAATAAAAGAAATATATAAAATGCATATACAAAAAACTCTAAATACTGAATAATAAATCAACTCTTTTTTTTTTTTTAAAGATTTGCTATCGGGTTCAAGCATCAGAGAAAAATCTGAGAGAGACAATACCAAAGAAGGGAAATCACCATCTTTTTAACATAATCACTGAAGGCACATTTCATACTTGTTATCGTATTCTATTTATTTGAAGAAAGTTACTAGCTCCAGCCCACAGTTTTGGAGGGAAATACACAATGGCATGAAATACAGGGAGCAGGGGTTGTTGAGAGCCATGTAGAGTAAAGTGTCTATGAAAGGAATCAAAACTTTTGAAGTTAAAAATTAGTTCTTGCTGGCTCTAAGGTCTGGTGATTGAGGCAGCCAGATGCCACATGACCAACCAACTGTTCAAGTCCCAACCTGAAGGCATGAGAAATATGCCAGGTAGGGAACCAGCAGTTAGCATAATGGCTATGTCGCTGGACTCCCATGTAGTCGACCGCGGTTTGCGTCCCGGACCAGGTGGCTTAAAACTCACGCCGGGCGCGTGTGCGTGCGTGCCCAGGAGTGACTATCCCCCCTGCGGAGTGATTTCTCGCTTTCTGTCTCTATGTCTCTCTCTCTGTCTCTCTGTCTGGTGAGCGCACGCGCCCTATAGCGAAAAACCTCTCCAAAAAAAAAAAGAAAGAAAGAAAGAAAGAAATATGCCAGGTACATATTTATGTGTGCCCAAAACCCCAGTGGGATGGAGGGCCAGAGAAGAGATTGCAGCTTGATCATTCTTCATGGCGAATACTTTCTCTTCTCCCACTATTTCTGTCTTTTTGTCCTTCTCTGGTGAGCACAAGTGCCCCCTACCAAAAAAAAAGTTCTTTACAAAGTAGGAAAATTGATAAATCCTAGCAGAAGGGAATGCAAATGGAAATAGGACACAATTTTCACTATCAGAAATAAAATAGTAGAGTTCACTATTGGTCTTATATCACTAGAGTATGGTAAATTATGATCGTCATTATGTTAATAATATTGAAAACTCATTTTAAATGGAAAAAGATATATTGGAACATTAAAATGATCAAAACGAATGCAACAAGAAAAAAAATTTGGAGTAACAATATATAGTCCCTTAAAATGCTTCATTGTTGAATTTTATCAAACATTTAAGGAAGAAATAGTATCAACTTTTTGCAAAATATTTCAAAAGTAGTAGAGGAAATACCATGTTGTCAACTCATTTTACAAAAGAATTACTACTCTGAAGCCAAAACCAAAGATATTATAAGAAATACATATTATAGAGCCAGCATTCCATTTAATATAGAGGAAAAAATCATGAATAAAATAGCATCAAATCTCAGGATCAGAAGACTGTGTAATGGTTACATTACTGAACTGTCACGTAGTCTACTGCAGTGAGTCGACTGCACTGAGTCATGAACTCAGTGGCTTCAAATTCACACCAGGCGGGCGCATGTGCGTGTATGCCCAAAATCCCAAGAGGAGAATGGAGAAGGGATTACAGTGTGGTCATCACCCCTGGTTGGTGATTTCTTGCTTTCTGTCTCTCTCTCTCTGTCTCTGGTGAGCATATGCACCCTATAACAAAAAATCTCTCTAAAAGAAAAAAACGGATGAACAAAAAGTAAAATCTAATGCAGCAAAATAGAAAATGACATAATCAAATACGTTTTCATCGGGGTATATGTTTCTGTTAATATAGAAAAATCAATCAGCGGTGGTTCAGATAGCACTTAATAAAATGATTAGAATGTTTATTTAGAATTAATAGTAGATAAAGAATAAGATGAAGTTTAATCGTTGCTTCTATTTATCTATATATCTACCAATCTAACTTATTACATGCAGATATATATATATATATATATATATATATATATATATATATATTTTAGCAGCTTTAGTTTTTTGCTACAGGGTGCATGCACTCGATGGAGAGAGACAGAGGAGGAAAGTGAAAAATCACTCCATAGTGGGGTGGCCATGCCACAGTCCCTTCTCCATTCTCCTCCTGAGATTTTAGGCACTCACACACATGTGCCTGGCATGTTTTTCAATCTGCCAGGTCCTGGACTCAAACTGCAGTTAGCCATGTGGGAATCCAAAGCCTTAACCACCACACCACGTGCTGGCCCTGATAAACTTTTTATTACAACGTTTGGATTATATGTTTATATCACTAAAACTACCCTTTATATATATCTCCGATGTCATTAAATGATTTTCAATAGTGTGTGAAATAATAAATAAATATCATCTCTTAAAATGACTAACATAATCTAACTAACCAATACAGTATTTGTGGATATTTTTATCATCTGAAATTTATGTTAGTACAAAGTAAATTTGTGAACCACCTTCTTTACCTATTACTTGTTAAATACCATTTTGATTGTTCTGTGAATTTAAATGAGTAGAAGTAGTCCTCAAGGTCAACTGAGCACATGTTTTTAAGTTTTCTAATAAATATGTCAATAAATATCTGGCCTGGATGATGCTATATATTCACGTGTGAAATGCTTCCACAAATCTAAACAGCAAGCTAATCTCTAAAATTAATCAATAACATTAAAACACAATCACACTAAAAAAGCCAATTAAAATCTATATAAAATGGAAATTGAATATAAATATAATGTGGTAGCAAGGGTAGCCAAGAATCTTGTACAATCTGGGAAAGGGAATAGTCAAGGCAGCCAGGTATTTGGTGTGTAAGTTCTAAGAAATAGCGGAGGCTAATAGTGCAGAGAACATGTACTAGGACTAATGCTTTAAACTAAAAATGTAGCCTGGAGTCAGTCACCTCGGAAAGGATCCCTAGAAAAGGCTGCAAACTCTCACTGTGGCTAAGGTTTATCTGGGGATGCTAGAACTAGGAAATAGCCTTGCAGCTAGGATCTTAGCTAAGCTGCCAACTGGCTTAGAAACTGCATCTGAGCTTAAGGAATCAATGTATGATAGTGTTTTCTTTTGTGGTTCTGTTCTCAAGGATCAAGTGGAGGCATTACCAAATCCATTTGTCAGGGAAATTTGAGCACATGAAAAGTAAAAGAAAAAAGTCCTACAGTAAATAAATTTGCAAACCAACTTAGAAACACATGGAGAAAACTAACATTTACAACTCCAATAAAATAAAAGTGATGCATTCACTTCAGAAGAAACAGAAATTATAAAATGAAATATGATTTTAACTTAAATGTGACTAAAATGTTCAAGGAGATAAATGAAGAAATTTTATGCATAAAAAGAAGATAATTTGAAGTAATAAGAGGTAGATATGAAAAAATCAGAAGTTTAGAATATTAAATGAATATTCACCCAAAAAAGTTTTGTTTTAATCAGGGACCAGCAGTTAGCATAATGGCTATGTCGCTGGGCTCCCATGTAGTCGACCACAGTTCGAGTCTCGGACCAAGTGGCTTAAACTCACACCGGCTGCATGTGCGCACGTGCCTAAGATCCTGAGAGGAGAATGGAGGAGAAGGGATTGCGGAGTGGACATCCCCCCAGGGGGTGATTTCTCACTTTCTGTCTCTCTGTCTCTCTCTCTTTCTGGTGAACGCATGCACCCTATAGCAAAAACCTCTAAAAGAAAAAAAAAAGGTTTTTTTTTAAATCAATATACAAACTATAGGTAGGATACAACAGAAGAGGGTACAAGTGAAAGAGTTTTTTCCTACTTTTAAAAAAATTTAAGAACAGTTTTAAATTTACAGAAAAATGTAAATATGATACAGGGTTTCCCTTCATAGTACCAAGATTTTTCACACCCAGTTTCCAGGATTATTAACAGCTAACATTAATGTGATACACTCGTTACTATTCAAGAACCTATTGATACAGTACTAGGAACTTTCATTCTTCATTCAGATTTTCTTAGTTCTTTGCCTAATGTTCTTTTGTTTTTCTAGGAACCAATACAGGATATAACCTATCAAAAATATTTGTCATATTCCCTTAGGCTCATTTTGGGTATGAGAGTTTCTCAGAGATTCCTTGTCTTTGGTGACCTTGATAATTTTGAGGAGTATAGGACAGATTAGGATGTTCTTCAATTGAGATTCATCTGACCTTAAACCTTTTTCTTAGGTTTAAAACATAATAATGTTCTGAGAAGAAGACCACAAAGATAAAGTGCCATTTTTACCACGTATAACAAAGGCACATAATATTAAAATAACCTATCAATGTTTATACTACATTTGATCAGTTAGCCAGTTTTTCAGGTTTTTTTCCCGTGAAAAGTTATGCTTTTTTCCTTCTTTCAATTCTTTACTCTTTTAAAATCGGTCATTGCATGCAGCCCAGACTTAAGTAGAGAGTTATACTTCACCAATTTGATGCCATGGTATCTATCTACATAAATTTCTTGGAATCTTTTTTTTTCTTGTCATTTATGTATTTATTCATTATTTTGTTTATAGAAGGATAGACTCATGGATATTTTATTTTATACTCTTGATTATAATTCCATGGTACTTTATGGTTCAAATTATTCTACCTCTGGCTCTTGGGGCTCTCAGTCAATCCTTGTATCCCTTTGACATATCCTTGTCAATATGGGGGATTCTGTGTTGTTTTGGTTTTGTAGTTGCTTACTTTCTGGTATTACAAGAGGATGCAGCATTATCTTGTATATTTCCTTTTTCATTTCTAGGATCAGACATTTTCCCAAGAACCCCTGGTTCCTCTTCTTGGAGAATGGTTTTAGATACCAAGGAGAGGACTAGCTAGGTTTATTTAAAAACAGAAGAGTCATCATGTCTAGGTGCTCTTAGCTGACAGAAGGAAATATATGTGTATATATTAAACAATATATATACACACACCTATAAATATTTTTATGTATAATCATCTCTATCTATATTAAGCTAAGCATACATTCATACTGATGTTTCAGGCAAAGTTTAACACTTCTATTAGAGTTGGCATTCTATCCTGGAATCTGTCGACCTTCATGAAGATTTTTTTTAATGTGCATGCCATAGGTTCATTTTCTTTTGTTATAAAGTTCTATGGATTTTGATAAATGCATAGGATCAATTTGGCTGTTGGGAAAGTCATGATGTATTTTTCGGTTTTTCTGTGCAAAAATGCATCATGATTTTCCTGACAACCCAATATTTGCTACTACAATATCATAGAGAATAGTTTTACTGTCCTTAAATATACTATTTGCATCACCTATTTAACCCTCTCCTATTCTTCCTGAATCCCTGTTAACACTAATCTCTTTACTATCTTCATAATTTTGCCTTTTCAAGAATGTCAAAAATTGGAATCATACACAATATGTAGTATTTTCAGACTAGTTTCCTTTTATTAGCAATGTATATTTAAGTTTCTTCCATGATTTTGTGTAGGCTGATGGCTCATTCATTCTTTCCATTGAAAAGTATTCCACTGTATGGATATACCGCAGTTCACTTACCTTTTCACCTGCTGAGGCTCATTTTGGCTCTTGCCAACTTTCACCATTATGAATAAAGCTACTATAATAAGCATTCATGTGCCAGCTTTTGTACTGGTCTTAGTCTCTAAATCAGTCAAAGAAATACCTAGGAGCATGATTACTGGTAAAACTATGATGGTTTTGAAAGAAAGTACCAAACTGTCTTTCAAAGTGGCTGTACTACTTATCATTCCCTCCAGTAATTAATGAGAAGTCTTGTTAGTCCACCTGCTCACCAATATTTGATATTTTCAGCTTTTTTTTTTACACATTTGTTTGGGTTTTAGTTTTTCTGATAGATGTGTAGTGGTATCTCATTGTTTTAATTTCCATTTTCCTAATTACAAAGATGTTGATTATGCTTTAATATGCTTATTTTCCACATGAATAACGTCTTCAATTATATGTTTGTTTGAATATTTCTCCATTTTAATTGGGCTTTTTTGTTTTGTTATTGCTGAGTTTCAGGGATTCTCTATTTTGGATACAAGTCCTTGTACAGACAGATGTTTTACAAATGTTTTCTCCCAGTTTGTGACTTGTGTTTTCATTGTTGTACTAGTCTTTCACAGAACAGAAGTTTTTAATTTAATATAGTCCAGCTTATCAATTTTTCTTTCATACACAGTGTTTTTTTACATGATATCTAAAAATGCATCAACAAACACAAGACCACCTAGATTTTCCTTTATGTTTTCTTGTAGAAGTTTCATATTTTGGGAACCAGCAGATGGTGTAACAGTTACGTTGCTGGACTCCCATTTATTCAACCACAGTTCAAGTCCCAGGCCTGGTGGCTTAAAACTCACAACTGGTGCTTGTGCCTGTGCATGTGTGCCCAAAATCACTAGAGAAAATGTAGGAGAAGGGATTACAGAGTGGCCATATCCCATGGGGGAGGGGGGGTGATTTTTCACTTTCTGTCTGTCTCTCCGGTGAGTGCATGTGCGCTACCGCAAAAATTTCTCTCTCCTAAAAGAAAAAAGAAAGTTTTATATTTTTGTATTTTACATTGGGGTCTATAATCTATTTTGAAGAAGTTTTGTTAACGTTGTAAATGCCCTGTCTAGATTTATTTTTATGCATGTGAATGCCCAGTTGTTCCTGCACAATTTGTTGAAAAGACTTATCTTTTTTTCCCCTGAATTGCCTATGCTCCTTTGTTAAAGATCAATTGACTATATTTGCATGGGTCTATTTTTGGGATCTCTTTTCTGTTCCATTGACCTATGTACCTGCACTTTTACGAATAACATACTTCGCCGATTACTGTAGCTTTATAACTTAACATCTGTTTGTGAGAGTCCTCTAACTTTATTCCTTTTAAGTTCTTCTAAAGTATTGTGATGGCATTTTAGGTCTTTTGTTTCTTGGTACAAACTTAGAATCAGTTTGTTATGGGACCAGCAGTTAGCGTAATGGCTATGTCGCTGGACTCCCATGTAGTTGACCACGGTTCGCGTCCCGGACCCGGTGGCTTAAAACTCACGCCGGGCACGTGTGCGTGCGTGCCCCAGATCCCAAGAGGAGAATGGAGGAGAAGGGGATTGCGGCGTGGCCATCCCCCCTGGGGGGTGATTTCTCGCTTTCTGTCTCTCTGTCTCTCTCTGTCTTTCTGGCAAGCGCACACGCCCGATAGCAAAAACCTCTCAAACAAACAAACAAAAAAAAGAATCAGTTTGTTATGTCTTTATATGGTTTTTAGCATTAGGGTAATCTTGGTCTCATATAATCAGTCAAGAAGTATTCCTTCTCTCGTTCTCTTTTCTGTAAGACACGTTAAAAAAATGGCAACATTTCTTCCTTAAATATTTGGTACAATACACCAGTGAAAACAATGGACTAGTGCTTTTATTATTGGAAGTTTATTATGTTTTCATTCAATGTTCTAATAAATTTAAGATTAACTTATTTCTTTCTACTTGTATTTTAGTAATTCATATCTTTTAAGAAATTGATCCATTTCATTTGTGTTATCAAGTTTGTGAGCATAAAGTCCTTTTACTATTGATGGATTATCCTTTTAATGACCATGGGATCAGTAGTGAGGACACAACTTCATTTCTAATATTGGTAATTATATTTTCTCTTTTTCACTTGATTAGCTTAGCTTGAATTTTATTATCTTTATTGATCTTTCCAAAGAAACAGTTTTTGGTTACTTTGATATTCTTATTGTTTTCAATTTCATTGATTTCTGCTAGAATTTTCACTAGTTATTTTCTTCAGCTTGCTTTAAACTTCAGTTGCTCTTTTTTCTATGATTTCCCATGGTAGATGCTTAGGATATTGATTTTAGATCTTCCATGCATTCTGATACATGAACTCAATGCTACTAATTTCCCTCTAACCACTACTTAAACTGCATTTCACTGAGTTTGATAAATTGTATTTTACTTTTCATTTATTTAAATTTTTAAAATGTACTTATTTCTTCAGAAAGGGAGAAAGAGAGAGAGATAGGCTCCCGCAACAGCATCTCACATCACAATCCTTCCTGCAGCCTTCACAGCCAGCACGGATCATGGACACATATGTGTGTGCAATGTGTAAGAGTCAGCTGGGAACGGAATTCTAATCTTCTATATAGATCCAACATTGTGGCGTGGCACACTACTACTGCCGCACTGTGGCTGGCTAGTTTTTAATTTCTGTTAAGATTGTCTCTTTGACATATAGGAATGTAAAAATATTTTCTTTCATTTTCAAATATTTAGATACTTTCTAGCTAGCTTTCTGTTACCGACTTCTAGTTTAATTCTAATGTGGTTTAAGAACAGGTTTTGAATGATTTCTATTTTTAAAAAATTGAGATGTTTTATGATCCAGAATATGGTCTATCTCAGTGAATGTTCCATTCAAGCTTTAGAAAAATTTGTGTTTGGCCACTTTTTGATAGAATATTCTATGAATGTTAGAGCTGATTGATAATATTGTTCAGATTCACTATACGCTTCTTTATTTCCTTCCTAATTGTCTTCTCAATTACTGAGAGAGCTACATTGAAGTCTGCACCGTAATTGTGAATTTGTATATTTTTTCTTTCAGTTTGTATCAGTTTTTACCTCACTTATCTTGATGCTCTGTTAGGTGCATACACTCTAAGGGTTATTATGTCTCCTTCAAGAAGTGACTCCTTTATCATTATTTAGTGCCTCTGTTTATCTATGACAATTTTCCTTGTTCTGAAGTATGTATATTAGTTTTCTAAGGCTGTTGTAATAAAGTACCACATTCTGAAAGGCTTAAACAAGAATTTATTTTGTCACAGTTTTGGAAGCTAAAAGCCCAAGGGCAAAATGTCAGCACGTTTAGTTTCTTCTAAGGCCTCTATCCTTGGCCTGTAGAGGGTTATATGGCTTTCCCTCAATACATTTCTATGTCCAAATTTCCTCTTCTTCTAAATAGCATTCATACGGGAGTAAAGCTCATCTTAATAACTTTATTTTAATTTAATTACCCCTTTGAAAACTTCAAATCCAAATGTAGCTATATTTTGAAGTACTGGAGGTTAAGATTTCAAGAAAGCAATGTTTGGAGAAACTAGTCATTTCATAAAAGTATGCTTTGCCTGAAATTAAATAACTACTCTAAATTTATTTTGATTAATGTTGCATTGTATATCTTTCTCCAATCTTTGATTTTTAACCTGTCAGTGTCTTTAAATTTAAAGGCTTTATTTTTTTGTGACAATGTTTAGTTGGGTCTTCCATTAGTACCCTCTGTAAGAAAAACTAGACTTTTGAGTTTGAGTGTACTTGCACTTATCAGAGACACAGAGAGACACAGAGAGAGGGAGAAAAGAAAGCGCTACTCCATGGGGAATGACCACGCTGCAAGCACTTCTCCCTATCTTCCTCCTTTTGGGATTTTGTGCACACAAGCATATATGCCTGGCATGTTTCTTAGACCACCAGGTCTGGGATTCAAACAGTGTGGTCTGCCAAGTGGGATTAGTTCTCTTAGACACCAGGCCATGGGGGCAGCCCAGAAAACTATATTTTAAATTGATATATTTAGACTAAACATAGCTAGTAGTTATCAGTATAGATAAGTATCTACCCTGTTTATAACTATTTCTATTTATTGCATTTTTGTTTCACACCCCTCTTTTTCTACCTTCTCTAGGTTAACTGAGTATATGTATAGTCCCATAAAATATCCTCTCTTGGCATATCAATCGCTTTGTATTTTAGTGATTGCCCTAGAGTTCTAATACAAATTGTTCAACTAATGTGAATGCACCTTTGAATAACTCTCTACCATTTCATTTCCTTTTTTTGGAGGGAGAGAGGTTTTTGCTACAGGGCGCATGCGCTTGCCAGAAAGACAGAGAGAGACAGAGAGACAGAAAGTGAGAAATCACCCCCCAAGGGAGATGGCCACACCGCAATCCCTTCTCCTCCATTCTCCTCTCGGGATCTTGGTCATGCACGCACATGCACCCAGCGTGAGTTTAAGCCACCAGGTCCAGGACTTGATACCAGTTGACTACATGGCCAGCGACATAGACATTATGCCAACTGCTGGTCACTCTACCACTTCATTTCTAGCATACATACCTTATAACAGAATACTCCTAAGTTTTTTGTTTCCAGTAATTTTTGACTTCAGATCTTACGCCTAAGTCTTCCATCTATTTTGAGCTAATTCCTGTATAAAGGGTAAGTTAATGTACCATTTACATTCTTCTGCATGAGGATATCCAGTTTTCCCAAAACTATTGAAAAGACTATATTTATGGCATGTTCTTAACAACTTGATCACGTATCAATTGACTGATAATGTGTGAATTTATTTCTGGGATATCTTGTTCTATCTATGTGTCATTTTTATGTTAGTACCATACTGTTTTGATTATTATAGGTTTACAATTTATTTTAAAATATGATAGTGTGGCCTCCAGTTGTTTTTGTTTTGTTTTGTTTTGTTTTGTTTTGTTTTTTGTCAAGATTACTTTGACTATTTAGGATCTTTTGAAATTACATACAAATTTTAGAAATTTTTTCTACTTATGTGAAGAATGACATTGGTACTTTGATAGGGATTACATTAAATCTGTAGATCACTTTGGGTAGTATGGACATTTTAACAGTATTATTTGATTCAATCCATAAACATGGAACATCTTTCCATTTATTTCTGTCATCTTTGAGTTTTTTCATGAATTATTTATTATTTTCAGTTTAGAGATCTTTCACTTAGTAGTTTAAGTTGACTCCTAATATTTTTGTACTGTTATAAATGGGATTGTTCACTTAATTTCTTCTTCAGAGTTTGTTCTTAGTGTATAGAAAAGCTTCTAACTTTTATAAGTTGATTTTGTATCCTGCAACTTCACTGAATTTGTTAATCAGCTCTAACAGTTTTTTGATGGAATTTTTAGGATTTTCTGTATATAACAATGCTTCCAGCAAACTTTATTTCCTGCTTAGACAGCTATCATACCCTCTTTTAATTGTTCTGATATGCTTTGCTTTAGTTCTTGGAGCATATTTATAGTAGCTGCTTTACAATATTTGTTTGCTAAACCAAACATTTGGACCCCTTCAAAAGCATTTTATATTGGCTGATTTTTCCCTATGCATGGTCACATTCTCCTCTTTCTTTGAATATCTCATACATTTTTGTTAATACAAGATATTTTAGATAGCATATTATAGAAACTCTGAGTATTTGCCTCCCTCCACCCAGGGAGTTGATGTGGTTGTTGTGTACTTGCTGATTTATTTCTTTAGAGACTTTGCTGAATTAATTTTTTGATGTCTATTTCCATGATGGTGTATACTTTCTCCTGTCTGTGCTCAGACCTTTCTCTAATCATTTTTATATTTTACATGGTATCCTAGCGGTCACTCCTGGGTCAGCCTAAGTCATTCATAAGTCAAAATTTGTATTAAGCATGTTTGGGTAGTTAGATTTTTATTCTTTACCACCAGATGCATGTTTGTCTTGGAGGCTACTGTCACTGTCAGGGAGTTTATGTTTTTACCTCCTATTAAGCCATAGAATAGTAATTTGGATATTCTTTTTCTTATCACTCTTAAGAGAGCACAGCCTTGGGCATGCAGAGTCTTCCAGATTGCTGGGAATGTATGTGACTTTCATTGTAAGCCTCATTTCCAAGGAGTTGCCATTGAGTCAGCGCAGCTTTCATCCCATAAACTGCCACCCTGTGTTGTAAAATTTAATGGCAAGCTATTGATGCTAGGATTAAATTAGTATGAATTCAACATCTGTTTGTATACTACTCTTCCTATAGTAAGAGAGGGAGGGAGAAAAAGAGATGGAGATGAAGAGAGAGACATAATTGTTTTTTAAATTTTTTTTTATTTAATTGTATTCATTGTCATTATTTTATTTTATTTTATTTTATTTTATTTTATTTTGAAGTTAAACAGAGAGAGACAGAGAGAGAGAATCAAATTGAGAAAGCAAGCTGCCAGATCCAGGACTCGAACTGCGGTCAGCCATGTGGGAGTCCGGCCGCCTTAACCACCATGCCACCTGCCGGCCCGAGAGAGACATAAATTTAAACTAACTTAAAAGACCCCCAGTATTAAAAATGTACACAAAAGAATTATGTTACAAAATGCTTTGTTTAGAAAGTTTTCTTTCCTACAAATAGTTTGTATGATGCTAAGAAGAAAAGTACGGGATCCTTAAGAGAATAAGAATACATTCATTTCATTTTCCCAGCACCAACCCAGGGCCTTGCTTTCTAATTCCCTTAAAACAAAACATTAGACCATATTTGACTTATACTATGTATTATTATCAAGTCAAATAGTCATACTGAAAATTTTTGTGAAAACTGAGGAAAAGTGAATATATAAACTGAATCTGAACCTCCCGTATGGCCCTAACATTGTGCATCAGTGCCCTGTCTCTTGCGCCACAGTGATTGGGCCTGAGCTGATTTTTGAAAACATAAATAAAATTGACAAATTTTTAGCTAGACTAAGTCAAAAACAATGATAATTCCATAAGTAAAATAAGAAATGAAACAAGAAATGTTACAACTGATGCCATAGAGAGAAAGATAATTTTAAAATACTATGAACATGAATATACTAAAAAACTGGATAACGTAGAAAAAATAAATTTCTAGAAACATACACAATTTACCAAGATTCACTCATGAAGAAATAGAAAGTAAGAGCAGAGCAGACCTATAACTAGTATGGAGACTAAATTAGTAATAAAAAACTTCCTAAGAAGGAAAACTTGGGGCACAGCAAGTAGCATGGTGGTTAAGGCACTGGACTCCAACATGGCCAACTGCTCGTTGAGCCCTGGACCTGACAACTTGAAAATCACACTGAGTCTGTGTGTGTGTGTGTGTGTGTGTGTGTGTGTGTGCCCAAAATTCCAGGAAGAGAATGGAGGAGAAGGGATTGCTCTCTCTCTCTCTCTCATGAGTGCACACACCCCATGGCAAAACCAATAAATAAATAAATAAATAAATAAATAAATAAATAAATCAAAAAAAAAGAAAAATCCAGAACAAGATGGTTTCACTGATGCTTTCTACCAAACGTTTAAAGAATAAATGTTGATCCATCTGTTGATGGCATCATGGTTAGGTCTCTGGACTCCCATGTAGTCGAACACTGTTTAAGTTCTGGACCCAGTGGCTTAAAATTCATGTTGGGTGCTGTGTGTGGGCACCCAAAATCCCGAGAGAAAAATGGAGGAGATGCCATGGCCATCTCCCCTAGGGGGGTGATTTCTTGCTTTCTGTCTCTCCATTTCTCTGCTGTCTCTCCAGCGAGAGCATGTAACCTATAGCAAAAAAAAAGAAAAAAAAAAGAAAAAAAAAAGAAAGAAAAAAAGAATTAGTGTTGATCCTTTTCAAATTCTTACTGAAGAGAAGAATACTTCCAAAGTCATTCTATGAAGCCAGAATAACCCTGATTTGAAATACAGAAAAAGAGATCATAAGGCCACATAGTAGCATGGTGGTTAAGGTAGCTGGACCTCACATGACCAACTGGGCATTTGAGTTCTGGACCCAGAGGCTTCAGAAAAATGTTGGGTATGTGTACATGTGTGCCCAAAATTTCAAGAGGAGAATGGAGGAGAGCAAATTGCTGCATGGCCATCTGCCCGGGGGGTGGGGGGAGGGTGATTTCTCACTTTCGTTCTCTCTTTATCTCTCTGTCTCTGTCTCTCTATCTCTCTCCAGCAAGTGCACACTCCCCATAGAAAGAGAGAGAGAGATTAGAAGAAAGCTACATGCCAGTATCCCTGATGAATCTAGATATAAAAATACTTAACAAAATGCTAGCAAACTTGAGTCAGCCTGCGGTGTGGTGGTTAAGGTGGCTAAATCCCATATGGCTGACTGCATGGTTGTAGTCCCAGACTCAGGAGCTTAAGTAATCAATATGCAGAAATATCTAAGTGTTCATTAATAGATAAACAGATGATGAAAATGTGGCATATACCTATAACAGAATACTATTGAGCTTTTAAAAAAGGTAGTTTTATAATATGTGCCAAGGATGAATCTTAAGGACATAATGATAAAGTGAAATAAGACAGTCTAGGCAAATACTACATGATTCTACTTACATGTGGTATATAAAATAATCATATTTATAGAGTCTGAGAGTGGAATGGTGGGTGGTTACTAGGTGGTAGGGGAGGAGAAATGCAAGTTATTAATCTACTTCATATAAAGCTTTAGCTAATCAAAATGAGTAAGTTCTAAAAATCCACCATCTAACATCATCCCTACCTATTGTATGCTTAAAAACAGTTGAGGACTGATCTCATTTATATGTTCTTACAAACATATAAAATAAAATAGTATGTGTCCTTTTAAAACTTAAGTATTATGTTTTTTTAGCTTTTAAAGAAATATTGTATTTAACCATTGAATCTTTGTCAAGTGTTTACTTTAAAAAAATATAATTTGTATGCTAAAGCTGGGAAAAACTTACCTTAACCCTTATATATTAACATTCTTATATCTTTTGGCATTTTATGCCCTTTAAAACTATGTTCTAAAGTGGCTTCATATTGCTCTTCTTCTCCAATTAGATAGATATTAGAATTCATATACCTTTTGCAAGGTAAAACTATATGGTAAAGTTGCTTTTTTTTCCTTTTGTTCTCAAATTACGTCATTTTGATCTTAAGCTTACTAGAACAGGGACTGGAAAACATGCTGTGCAGTAATCCAGGCAGGAATTATCTTAGGTTTTATGAATCAGATATTATCCCTTTCGTAAACACTCAACTCTGCCATTTTAGTACAAAATGGTCATAGACATTATGTACAGGAATGGATATGGCTATACTCCTACAAAACATTATTTATGGATATTGAAATTTTAATTTTATGTTTTACATTATTGTTGTTTTAATCTCTTAACATCTTAATAAGAATTTTTAGCTTAAGGACTATGCAAAAACATGTTAGCAAGCCAAATTTGGCACAGGGGCTATAATTTGCCATCTGCTGCACCATGATGTGAGTTTATGAAAGTGGAGACTTTCTTCTTTGCTGTTCTACCCCTAGTGAATAGAAAAGGTCTTCATACATAGTATACATGTAATAAATAATGAATGAACTCCAGAATAAATATAAATATTATGCTATTTTTGTAACACAGACAACATACTTGGCATACTAATAAAAATAGTTTCCAATTTGGGACTGGCAATTGGTGTAATAGCTATGTCGCTGGACTCCCATGACTGTGGTTCGAGTCCTGGACCTGGTGGTTTAAACTCACACCAGGGACGTGTGCGTGCATGCCCAAGATCCCAAGAGGAGAATGGAGGAGAAGGGATTGCAGCATGGCCATCTGCCCTGGGTGGTGATTTCTCACTTTCTGTCTCTTTATCTCTCTCTCTCTTTCTGGCAAGCGCACGTGCCCTATAGCAAAAACCTCTTCCCCCCCAAAAAAATAGTTTCTAAATTGTGCTTGAATAAGGTATATTTAATACCATGGGACTAGCAGATGACATAATGGTTACGTCACTGGACTCCCACATGGCCAGCCGTGGTTCAAGCCCTAAACCCGGAGCCTTGAAACTCAACACTGGGTGCATGTGTGTGCATGCCTAAAATCCCAAGAGGAGAATGGAGGAGAAGGGATTGTGGCATGATCATCCCCCTTGAGGAGTGATTTGTTATGTTCTGTCTCTGTCTCTCTCTGTGTCTCCAGCGAGAGCAAGCACCCTATAGGAAAAATTTCTCTTAAAAAAAAACAGATTTAATATTAAATATATCTCTTTAATTTTCAAATAGTACATTTCTGAGTTGTAGCTCCTAAGGTTTTTTCCATTTCTTATGAATTTATGTTACTTGATACCTTGCTCTTTTTTTCCCCATTAAAATCTGTGTAGTTCTACCTTTATTATTGACTTGTCCATTTTTAGAAAACAGTCTTCATTTGTCAGAAGGCATATGTGCTTGCTAGAGAGAGATAGAGGAAGAGGAGACGGAGAAAGCATCCCCAGTGAGTGTGATCGCACCTGAGTTCCTTCTCCTCTATTTTTCCACGTAGTTGAGATTCTGGAAACACATACAGGCATGGCCACGTTTGTTCCTCCTCTCTGAAAAGTTAAAATATATAGATTAAAATGAATCTTCATGTACTGTTTTTTTGAGAGAGATTTTTGCTATAGGGCACATATATTCACTGGGGAAACAGAGAGAGACAGAAAGTGAGAAATCACTTCCCAGGGGGGATGGCCACGCTGCAATCCCTTCTCCTCCATTCTTCTTTCAGGATGTTGGGCACGCATGCACATGTGCCCAGCATGAATTTCAAGCTGCCGGGTCTAGGACTCCAACCATGGTCAGCCATGTGGGAGTCCAGCAACATAACTGTTAGGCCATATGCTGATCCTCCCTCATGTACTCTTTACTCTGCTTCAATAATTAGGGGATAGCAGAATATAAAGCATGCAGAGTATCCATTTTGCCACAAGTAAAAATAAAGTAAAATAAAAACAGACATAGGGAAGTAGTTTTTGTTAACAAAAATACCAAAAAAAAAATGTTCTCTAGATGTTAGTAAAATTTCAGGAAGAAACAGAAAAAAAAAAATATGATTTATGCTGGCGTTGTAACCCAGAAAATATGAAAATAGCCTTGTATGTACTTACTGGAAATTTCTGTGAACCAAACTAAGAATGTCAGTGGAAAATAAAAAGTGGCTTTGTAGGCTTCAATTCCAAACTTATTGTAATGAGATCTCAGTAAAATTTGTCATACCAGACCATTCCTAGACAAAATTCCACACTAGAAGAAACAGGCCAAAGTAGAATCCACCTTATTTAGGACAGGCAAGACAGAAGTAATGGAAGGTAAATCTCCAGATAATAGTTACTAAGGAAACAAAACAATTTTTTTTTCCATAAGGCACATGTACTCATCAGAGAGAGACAGTGAGAGGGAAAGTGGGAAGTCACCCTTCAGGGAGAATGGCCACACCACACTCTTCTCCTCCATTCTCCTCTCAGGATTCTGAGCACAAATGCACATGCATCTGGTATGATTTTCAAGCCGCCTGGTCTATAACTCAGACCATGCTTTAAACACCATGCCACCTGCTGGCCCCCCAGCAAATTTTAAAACATACCAGGATGTATTTTTTTTTAATCAAGTTTACTTATTTATTTCTTCTTACATTAGAGAAAGAGAGACAGAAAGAGAGAGGAGAGAGAGAGAGACATGGAGAAAGTCTCCTCCAACAGGATGCTCTAAACCTCCAGTCTCAGCTGGCTCAGAAAGGTTGCAGATGCAGACCCTGAACCTTTCCCATGTGGGTCCAGTTGCTTTACCACCACACCACAGCCTGCCCACCTTCCCCTCACCCCTCCTTTTGAAAACAACCAAAGAAACTATTCTAGAGCAATGGAACAAGAAAAAAATAACCAAACTCAACATTACTTCCTAAAAGTATCAGAAAATTCAATTCATATAGTTATGTCTAATTGAAGAAAAATATAGTAGAACCCCATGCACTGTATTTGAAAGCAAAAACAATAAGAAACAGAATAACACCTCTTCAAAATATGAAAGTAAAGAAACATCTGTCATAAAAACTGTGATTTTTTCCCCCAGAGGTTGTAAGCATTCCTCAGGGAGAGAGAGAGAGAGAAAGCACCCTCCGTGGGGAATAATGCCACAATCCCTTCTCCTCCATCTCTTTTCAAGGTTTTGGGTACACACACACACACACACACACACAGCTCAAGTTGCTGGGATTGGGACTCGAACCATGAGGTTGGCCATGTGGGATCCAGCTGCCTTAACCACCATGTCATGGACTGACCCATAACTAAGTATTATCTGAAAGAAATTAAGAAAATTATAAAAAGGGGACCAGCAGATTCTTTAATGTTTACGTGGCTGGACTCCCACATAGTCGACTGCAGTTTGAGTCCTGGACCCAGCAGTTTAAAACTCATGCTGAGCATGTGTGTGTGAGTGCCCAAGATCCTAAGAGGAGAACGGAAGAGAAGGGATTGTGTTGTGGCATGGCTATCCCCCCCCAGGGGATGATTTCTCACATTCTGTCTCTCTGGTAAGTGCATGTGCCCTATAGCATAAATCTCTCTCTCTCTTAAGAAAAAAAGAAAAAACGGAAAAAGAAAATGATAAAAAGGAGTTTAGCTCATAATCCTAAAAGATACAATCACCAATACCATAATAGTAAATGTTGAAGAACCAAATCTCTAAAGTCTAAAATCCTGAAAGATCAAAATTCTGAAACCATAATTCTGACAAAAAGCAATTGAAATATATTTTTATATGATATTTATTTACATTTTTCCCCTTTCTTTTTTGGGTACATTTGCTTGCCTGGCGGAGGGAGAGAGAAAGAGAGAGAGGGGTCACTCCCCAGAGGTTATGGCCTTGCTGCAATCCCTTCTCCTCTATACTTCTCATGGGATTTTGACCACACACACTCATGCTGACAGTGATTTTCAAGCCACTGGGTCTGGGACTTGAACCACACAATCAATCATGTGGAATCCAGTAGCCCTAACCTCCATGACACCTGCTGGCTCCATTTATTTATGTATTTAAAAGGGAATTTTTTCTTTTTTTAAAAAAATTTATTTAATTTTTTTTGCTATAGGGCGTGTGGGCTCGCCAGACAGACAGACAGAGACAGAGAGACAGAAAGTGAGAAATCACCCCCCAGGAGGGATGGCCACACCACAATCCCTTCTCCTCCGTTCTCCTCTTAGGATCTTGGGCATGCACGCACATGCGCCCGGCATGAGTTTTAAGCCACCGGATCCAGGACACGAACCGTGGTCGACTACATGGGAGTCTAGCAACATAGCCATTATGCTAACTGCTGGTCCCAAAAGGGGATTTCTTTTTTTTTTTTTTTTTTTGAGAAACAGAAGCACAACAGAACACTTAATAGACCAATTTACACAATACAATAGGTAATAACACCTGTTTCTCCAAGTATAAACACTCCAGGTACACTAACAATGGCTGCACAGTTACAGTTATGAGCAGATGAACTGTATTCATAAAAAAAATAGGTCAAATAGTGAAATGTATAAACACCTGTCACTACAATTGGTCAAACTGGTGTGCTTCTGGCTTTCTAACTGGTCATTTGAAAGAACTGATCAAAAACTGATGAGTCACCACCACTGAATATACAACTGCCTGAAGACCCAAGATTTTGAATTTTATCTTTTATAAATGCAGATGCACTAAAAGGACATCTCTTCATTTATTGAAGAAGTCTCAATGTTTTTATGTACACATATAATATTCACACAGAAAGTCAATGTTGCAACAATGCACGTTTGTAGAGTTTGCAAAAAACCTCCAAAGTTAATTAGAACTCTCTAAAAGTCTTTACACAATTTACAGCTCCAGTACTAGAAAGGATATAAAGATAAAATACATGGTATAGCATATTGTAAAAGAAAATAATGCTGAGAGTTTAAAGTAATGGGGAAAAGAACTAAATATTTAACAGAAACAAAAGTGAAAAGCTATCTGTCATTGATAATGTACATGGTAATATCTATGACTTGACTAATAAGCACTGTATTCATGCTGGGAAAAACTGTTATGTGTATCGTAAAGATGTACAGGAATTAAATATAAATTCAAAAAGAAAAGGACATTTCCAACCCAATGTATACCTCCAAAAGGAAAGAACCAGTAGAATGATTTAAAATGATTATGAAAGTGCACAGTTTGCCATTGGAAATTGAAGCTTTGAGGATTTGGGTTTTCCATATTTGGGATTTTAATCTTTCAGGATTGTTATTCTGGGGATTTTAGACATTAGGGAATTTAGGCTGTAGGGATTTGATTTTATGGGATTTCAACATTTAGAATTACAACATTTAGAATTGTTTTTGGGGATTATGATCAGCCCGACACTGACACAGATAGCTGCTAGTTCTTCTGTTACTATTCCACAGGTATCTGAGGCTATGTTCTTTTTTGATTTCAGTTATTTTCTGATATTCAAATTTATAAGGCTTTTGTGTCTATATTTAGGGTCCCTGATTGTTTCCCCTGTCACCTTTTATCTCCCATTGAGCCCAACCAACATTTTTTATTTTGGTTATCATATGTTGTTTGTTTTAAATTTTAGCTTTTAAAAATCTATTAATAACTTATATTTGACAAACATTTCTGAATTCATATTTTTCAAGAAAATTTGATTTATTAAGCATGTTTTTATGGCTAATTTAAAATTCTTGTCAGATAATTCTAGTATCTAATTCATCTCAGCGTTGGCATCTGTTGGTTGTTTTCTCATTCAAGTTGTGCTTTTTTTCCTACTTTATGATGTGATGAGAGATTTTTGTTTCTATCCTGGACATATTGACTATAATGTTAGGAGACTAGATACTATTTAAATCTTCTATTTTAGCAGGCAGTTACCCAGTTTAGGTTTGGCACATGGGGCCTGGCCTACTTTTGTGGGCTGTGGTTCAAATGGCATTTAGTTCTTAGAGCTCTTACAATGTTATTCTGGGGTGCTCCCTTTTTATGCTACATGGAGGCCACCCCAAAAACCTGGGTGGTATTCCAAACTTATTTCAGTTATGAAACTCCCTGGCATGATTATTATAGCCATTTTATATGTGAGTTGGTTAGGAGTCTGCCCAGTGTTTCCCTTGCAGTTTCAAGAATTCTCTTCTCCACATCTAGCTACAGTGGAGCGGGTGGTTGTGAAAAACTCTGCAATGCAGCAGCCATGTGGAAAATCAGTTTGGAACCTGGGTCAGTCTGAAACATCCCAGGTAATGTGTGTATGCAGCCATAATCTTGGCTGGCTGGCATGCTTGGGGAAGAGTGTGGGTCATGGTGTGGAGATCCTGCTAAGGGTGCCTGCCTGTCTTTTTCTTGCTCTCTCTCAAAACATCTTGAGGGGAAAAATAATTCCTTTCTCTGACTTTCTTTTTTTAATTATTTTCCCAAAATGGTCCCCTTGTCGTCAGGCAGGTAATGGGTACTGCCTGCTACTACCTCATTTTGGAGTCAGGAGTGGAAAAGTCCAGACACTCTGCTCAGTTTTTGCTGTAATCATTGGTCGTGGAAAAAAGTGTTTTTCAAGGCCAATTTCTTGCACTTATTGAAATCAATCCAGATTTTTTACTCAGGTTCCACTGACACCATGAAGGAGAATAAAAACTTCTCCCCACACCATCTGCTAATTCTTGGTCCTTGATTACATACTATCCGCAGAGAGGAAAGTTTCTTCCTGAGCCACCTGTAGAGAAAAAGACAAGGTCCTAGTCTGATGTATGTTAATTTCTGTTTACAACCAAAACTATGCTATCAATAGTATGTATTAATGGAGGTGTAGGCACCTCACAGAGAGTCTGACAGGAGAAACAAGAGAAGCAATTGAGTAGAGAGAGTTTATCATGGTTTGAATAATATGGGTAGTCGCCTCTGAAACTCATGTTGAAATTTGATTCCCAGTGTGGAGGTAGGACACTTAAGAGATGAATAGGGCATTAAGAGAGATTAATACTTTTCATGGCTTGCATTATTTCTCTATTATCATAATATGCTACAATGGTACTTTATTTTACACCTTAGTTGGCATCTTTGATTTAGTTTTAGATTTATAATTGTAAATATTAAAATACACACTGTTTTTTTTTTCTAGTTGAAACTTCTCAGTCATGTCTCATGTAGATGAAATGTATACACTAATAAATTCTCAAGAAGGTTTCAGATACAGGAATCACAAAGTTCTTGTAATTTTTTTTTTGAGATATTTTTACTATAGGGCATGTGCACTTGCCAGAAAGACAGAGACAGAGAGACAGAAAGCAAGAAATCACCCTCCCCAGGGGGGATGGCCATGTTGCAATCCTTTCTCCTCCATTTTCCTCTCGGGATCTTGTGCACACACACCACGCACCCAACGTGAGTTCAAGCCATCGGGTCCAGGACTCAAACCGCAGTCGACTACATGGGAGTCCAGGGACATAGCCATTATGCCAACTGCTGGCCCCAAAGTTCTTGTATTTTAAAAGCTCTATTGCTAAACTCTTAATATTTGAAGTATTGTTTGGTTGGATATATAATTTTGGACTCTATTCCTTAGAATTAAAAATACTGTTCTATTTTCCTTCTTTTGCATGTTGCTTTTGTAAAGCCTAATAGTAAGATAACCTTTTGCCTTTGTAATTCTTTTTTCTCTTATCACGAGGCTTGGAAGATATTTTCTTCATCTTTCAAGGCTATTTGGCTATGTCTCAGATTTTGTTTTACTAAGGTTAATTTTCCCAAATAATAGGCAAGCAATACATTGATATGGTTCAAGATCTTATTCTATTTTGGAAATTTGGGGAAGAGTATGGTTTTACATATTTATTTATTTCCAATGAGTTTTTACCTTCTTCAAAAACTCTGATCATTCGAATATATTTCCTTTCTTGACTGTTTCTACTTTCACCATTTTACCTTGACCATTTATTTATTTTTAAACTCTCCTTTTCAATTTTACTTTTTCACTTTCCTTAATGCTAACATGACATTTTCATTTGAATCTATTTTTCTTTGAGCAGCTTGTAATTTAATCTTCAGTTCTGTGATGATTTTGTCCTTATATCATTTTTTTACTAAGTTCAAACAAATCTCTTTTCATTTTTTTCTAGTATATTTCTTTTCTTAGGTATTGGATTTTAGATTAAAGAATTTTTTTCATATATCCAAATGCTTGTTCGAGTATATTCATTTCAGTGGGTGATGTTATCTATAGGATTTTCTGCTTTATGGTTCTTTTCTTGAGTGAGGTTTCCCCTTAGTTTAAATATATTGGATGAAATCTTATCTTTTGGAGTTTAAAAATAAGTTTACATTGATTTATTCAATTTTCTTATATTTATTTTGTGGTATATTTTAGTTCACTGGATCCTGCTTCTGTCAGTGTAGCAAACTTGAAGTCTTTTTCTGAATTTTTGGAGGGAATTGGTTGTGCATCTTTCATTTATTCATTTACCTAAATTTAACTAGTAGAATCCTACATTTCTTCTTTTGCATATTTTTTCTTTCCCTACTCAATCGCCAAAACCTTCCTCTCTTTTCCTTTTTGCTGTTTTTCTCTCAAAAGGTAAGCCTTTCAAAGACTGACGATTTCTACTGAGGCAGGAAGAAAAATGGAAGAGGGTGAAGGGACTGGAGCATCTGCCTACGTGGCTGCATATACTAATCAGGGCAGAAAATTCTATGCTCCATGTAATGTAGGTTGGAGATTGTCAATAGGGAATGTCTAGTTGATAGCTAATAGGACGAATCAGTGGACCCAATCACATTTTATATAGCCAGTGAGATGAATCAGTGGGCCCAGACACATTTGATACACAGCCAATGAGATGAAAGCAATTGGTGGGCTCAGCCGATGAGCACCTGACACAACCCTGATTAAGAAATTATAAACCCCCAGGGAAAGTAATTACTGGGTCCTTGAGCCTCTCTTTCTCTAGAGTCACTTTCTTGCACTCAGTCCTGCTCCTACCTCTCTGGAGTGTACATTCACTTTTACATAATAAACTATCCTTTATTTTCACTATTGGTATGTTCTGTTCAACCTTTTGTCCAAAACACTAAGAACCTGGATAGACATCCCACATTACCACGTATATTTTCTATTCCCTTCCATATGGTCAATATTCTGAATTAACAAAACTTTTTTTTATAATGTATTTTTTAAAATAATTATTTATTTTATTTATTCATTCATTTATTTAATTTGACCAGAGAGAGACAGAGGGTGAGAGTGAGAGAGAAAGTGAGAAAGCAAGCCACCAGATTCAGTACTTGAACTCTGGTCAGCCATGTGGGAGTGTCCAGCACCTTAACCACCACACCATCTGCTGGTCCCCTGAATTAACAAAACTTTTTAAAATTATTTTCTCTGTTAGGATGAATCTACATTTTCAGGCTACAGTTTTAGATAAATCTTAGCTTGACACTAGCACTCCTGTTTCCTCATCTTTACATTTTTTTCCCAGAAACTTCGCTCACTTATAAGATAGGCCTCTGGTCTAGGACTATTTGTTTATTTAATGTTATTTTGAAATACGAGCAATCCTTGTCCCAAGTTATCATTGTGGTTTGGTTTTAGGGTGATTTTGTTTTTTCTTTTTGTTGATTGTTACTGATTGTACCAAATAATAGGAGATACTGGACTAGGTGACCACCCATTATCTTTTCCTTATTCTAGTAATAATCTCACTTTAATTTTGTTTAAACCCTACACCTTTGCAAGGCATCAGTTCTTCCATCCTTTCAGATAACAGAATACTAAGAACATTCCGACAAGGCTTAATTGCCTGCCATAGATAATCAATGGACAGTCTTCACAATGTTTCAAAGTTATTACTATTTATGTTCAGTCAACTTTACTATCACTTTTGTTGACTATAGGCAGTATTCCATTTGACTTATTTAATTAAATACATCTCACTTTTCCTCTCTCCCACCATAATTTAAAAAATAACTACTTGTTTGATTTTATGTATTATGATTTAATTTGGTATATGACATGCATGTTCATGAGAGAGAGAAAGAGAAAGCAAGAAAGCAAGTGACCAGGTCCAGAAGTCTCACTGTGGTCAGCCATGTGGGAATCCAGCACCTTAATCACCATGCCACTTTCCGGCCCCACCCACTGTAGTTAAAAAATAATCAAAATAACAACTTACGGTCTGACCTTGTCTAAATATATTTATTTAGAATAGTTAGATATAAGGACCTAAATCTAATTTTTGTAAGATAGTTCTGACAAAGGTGGAAACAACTCAACGTTAAAAGGAATATAAATTAAAGCATATTCACCACTATGTATTTAGATATTGCCTATATCTGTTATCTAATGTGAACACCTTCATTAAAGCTCACACTCAGATTTAATTATCATATTTATGAAGTACTTTTATTGAGTATTCATTGATAAAATTTTTATACTCTACCTCACAAAAGTGGTTTTCCTATCAATTGTTTGTAGAACCCAATTGATAAACACAATTTTGAACAACTATAAGACTCAAATTTTATGTTTGGAAAAAGAATAAGACTATAATTTTATCTTCAAATTGCCAGAACTCTAAACTTAATATATTTAAAACATATAAAGGCTGCCTTAAAAAAAAAAAAAAGAAGAAAAACAGCGTTACCGAGAAGCAATTCACATAATATAAAATCAGCAATTTAAAGTGTACAATTCAACTGTTTAGTATGTTCACAGACTTGTGTAAGCATCAATTTAATATAAACAAAGGACATTTTACTTAAGCCATGAAGAAACTCCAAATCATTATCAGTCAATTCTCAGTCACCCCAACACACTCTTCCAGTTCTAAGAAGACACTAACATAGTTTCCGTCTATATATACTTGCCAATTTTGGACATGTCATATGAATGGAATCTTATAATAGGTGATCTTTCGTATCCTTCATTTAGCATGATGTTGTCAATGTTAATCTATGTTGTAGTATTTATTTTTTCATTTCTTTTTATTGTAGTATATTTCATTCTATGGCTACATTACATTTTGTTTACTCATTCATCATTAGACTGACATTTGCTATGGTTTAAATGTGTCCCTCTAAAATTTCATGTGTTGGAAACTTAATCCTCAATGCAATAATATTAAAGATGGGACCAGGTGGAATCTTTTAAAAGAAGTGATTAGGTCATGAGGATTAATCCATTTATGGATTAGTGGATTAATGGGTTATCATGGAAATGAGTTCTCAGGAGAATCAGTAGTTATTATATAAAAGAAAAGGTGGCTCACCCTTGCAGTCTCTTCCCAATATGCTCTCTCATCCTCTCATCACGTGATGCCCTCTGCCATGTTACATTACAGTGACAAGGCCTTCACCACATCCCATGCAGATGCTTGTTCACTGACCTTGATATTCCGGGCCTTCAGAGTTGTGAACTAAACAAAGTAAATCTTTTAATTTTTTTTTTTTTAAGATTTTTGCTGGTTGGGAACCAGCAGTTAGCGTAATGGCTATGTCACTGGACTCCCACGTAGTCGACTGCAGTCCGCGTCCTGGACTCAGTGGCTTAAAACTCACGCCGGGCGCGTGTGCGTGCGTGCCCAAGATCCCGAGAGGAGAATGGAGGAGAAGAGATTGTGGTGTGACATCCCCCCTGGGGGGTTATTTCTTGCTTTCTGTCTCTCTGTCTCTCTCTGTCTGTCTGGCAAGCACACGCGCCCTATAGCAAAAACCTCTCCAAAAGAAAAAAAAAAATTTTTGCTGGTGGAGGGGGAGAGAAAGAGAGAGAGTAATCACCTCTAGGGGGCGGGTAGTGGTCATGGTGCCATCCCCTCTCCTCCATTCTTTTCTTGGGATTTGGGGCATGCATCACACACACCTGGTGTATTTTCAAGCTACTGGGTCTGAGACTTGACAGAATCTGCTCTATGAGATCTAGTGCATTAACCACCACAGCCACCTGCTGGTCCAACAAACTTTATTCTTTATATCCAGTTTGTGGTATTCAAAGATAGCAACAGAAAACGACTAAGACAACATTTGTGTTATTTCCAATTTTTTGTTTCTATAAATAATACAGCTATAAATAATCCTGTACAAGAGTTTCTGTGAAGATAAATTTTCATTTATCTCAGGTATATGCTAAAGAATGAAGTTATTGACTCATATGATTAACTCTGTTTAACATATTTAGAAACAGCCAAAATATATACCAATGTAACTATATTATTTTACATTCTCACTTACAATGTATGAGGGATTCAATTATCCACGTCCTTACTGAGTCATTTTTCTGTCACTTTGTGGACAGACATCCTTATGAGCACGAAGAACTATCACATTGGGAATTTGATTTGAATTTATCTATTGACTAACAGTAATCATGTTTCAGGGTGAGTTCATATAAGTTAACTGACTTCCAAAGGATAAAGGAGCCAAGGGGCCAAAATAATGAGGCAGGCAAGTCCAACTTGTCTGTTAAGAGTTGAATAAAAGAACTTACAGACCAAAATTAAGTCTTGGATGGCTGTGAGATAAGTAGCTCTCCACCCTGCACCCCCAAAGTATATGCTTATATTGCTTGTATGGGAGGCGGTTATAAAGGGGAATAAATATATGGAGGTATTTCAGGAATGTACAGAGTGGTTTTGTGTGTCAGCATGTATCTTAAGTATGATCAAAGATCCACTGCTTCTCTGCATGAGGAAAATATGCATATGAGCTATAACAACTTATACTATATTATAGCCTTGGGAGTGTACCCAATGAGCTTAGGGATGCACGGAGGTCAGGTCGGTCAAGATGGCAGATTAGCTTTAAGATGGAGTCACTTTGGTTCCACCACAAATAATTTTTTCATTTATTTATTGACCATGTGTGTTCTCATTGGAGAAATATCACTTCAAATACTTGGCTCATTTTTGATTCAAGTAATGTATCTTTAAAAAACTTGCATTGTAAGTATATCTTTACATAATATATTGATAGATATAAATCCTTCATCAGATATGATTTGCAAAAATTTTCTTCCATTCCATGCATGGTCTTTTCACTTTCTTGATCATGAGTTTTGAAGAATATTTTCTTCTTCTTTTGCATGGCCCAATTTATCTATACTTTTCTATCTGAAAAATAAAATTGAGTAGGCACCATAGCCTGACAGTTGAGGGAGTCAGATCCTACAGGGTTCAAATACTCTCCAAATCCTAGCAGCTTGAACAACACTCTGGACACATGTTCCTGCTTGTCCCAAATCCCCACAGGATGGACAAATGGACAAATGGAGAAAGAATTGGGGAATAACCACATGCCTATAGAGGGGTGCTTTCTCGATTTCTCCCTCTGTTTCTCTCCACGAGCATGCATGCCCTCTGGCAATTAAACAAATAATAAAAAAGAAAAAACAGGGCCAGCTGGTGGCATGGCAGTTAAGGTAGCTGGATCTCACATGGCTGGATGGATGTATGGTTAGAGTACTGCACCTGGCAACTTGAAAAACATGACAGGCACATGTGCATGGCTGCCCAAAATCCCAAAAGGAGAGATGGAGGAGGAAAGACTGTGGCATGGCCATCCCTAAAGAGGTGTATCTTCTCACTTTCTCTCTCTTTCTCTTTCATTCCTGGGCAAGTGCACACCTCTGGCAGATTAAAACAAACAAACAAAAAAAATTGCCTTTGCCTAACCCAAGTTTGTTATTATACATTTATATACCTTCTAAATATTTTAGAGTTACAATGTTTTGATTATTTAAAGTTCTTACACTTACATGTATAATCCTTTATAAATTAATTTTTAGGTGCTGCAAATTAGTAATCTAAATACATGTTTGTATGTGGATATCCAATTGTTCCATTATCATTTGTTGAAAAGACTACTTTTTCTTCATTGAGTTGTCTTGAGTCCTTTATTGAAAAACAGTTGGCCATAAATGCAAGAGTATATTCCTAGATTATCATTTCTATTCTATCTATATGCCTATCAATGTGCTAGTACTATATTTTCACATTCTTTTCATTTCTGTAGCTTTGAAGTAAAACAACAAAAACAGTGACAGTGTGAGTCCTCAAAATTTTACTGTCTTTGTCAGGATAATTTTGACTATTTTGAGTCAGTGGTATTTCTATGTGGTTTTGGGATCAGCATGGCAATTCAATTTCTTTTTTTTATTACACATCCGCTTATATTTTATATAATTTTTGAGTAAATATATGTAGTTTGTCTTTTTTCTCAAAAATTTTTCTTTTTATTCTAAGTAATACATAAATTGTTCATATATTGTCTTACAATGCATTTTATTTCTGTAATGTTAGCACTAATGCAAATTCTTTAATTCTTGTGATTATCAATTTTAAACTTATTTTTATTGTCATTCTAGCTAAGAGTCTACAAATTTTGTTGGTCTTTTCAAAGAACTAACTTTCACCTCTTAAATTTTTTGTTCTCTATTTCTAACATTTACTCTATAATCATCTTTCCCTCATTTTGCTTTCTTTATACTTACTTTGCTCCTATATTTCTAGTTTGCTAAGGTCAAGAGTCAGATAATTGATCTAAAATCTTTCTTATTTTTTAAAAATATAGGCAAATTAGAACTAAAAATTTGCCTTTAAACATTGCTTTAATTGTGTCTTGTACATTTTATCTTGGTTTCTACTAATTTAAAATGCTAATTCACCTTTGGATTTCTTCTTTGACCTATTTATTATTTAATAGTGTATTGTTTATCCATTTGTAAATTTACCAAATTCCACTTTGTAATTGGTGTCTAATTTCCTTCTATTGTTTCTGTAGACCATACTTAGTATGATTTCAGTGCTTTTCTATTTACTGAGTTTGTCTCATGGCTTAGTACTCACATGGTCTATCCTGAAGAAAGTTAGAGGTTTACTTTAAGATAATACGTATTCCACTGTTATTAGGTGGAATGCTCTATAGATGTCTGTAAGTCTAGTATTATTTAAGTCTTATGTACCCTTATTGATTTTCTATTTTTTGTATCCATTAATGAAAGTAAGGTATTGAAGTCCCCAACTATTGTTATCGAATTACCTCTTCCTTCAATTACAACATTTTCTACTTCATGTATATTTGAGCTCTGTTAAGTTCATGAGTGTTTACAATTATGTTACCTTGATAGAACTGACTCTTTTGTCATCTCAAAACATCCTTATTTGTCTCTAGTAGCAATTTTTGTCTTAAAGTGTATTTTGTCTGATATTAGTATGTTAGTCACTCCTTATCACTTTAGGTTAATGTTTCCATAATACATCTTTTTCTATCATTTTCCTTCCAATATATTTCTGTCTTTGAATTTATGATTCTCATTCTTAGAAAATAATAGTTGCATCATAGTTTCTACCACACATCTTTGCCTTTTGATTTCAATACTTAATACATTTATATTTACTATAATCACTAGTAAAGTAAGATTTATATCTACCATTTATTTTCTGTCTGTCATATCTTTTTGTCCCTCCACTCCTCCTCTCTTATTTGTTATAAAACATCAACCGTTTTGTTCAAACTCTTGGTAATTATAAACAAAATATCTATAAATATTCACTAAAATCAGGTTTCTGTGTAAAAGGTAGAACATTTTTAAATTTACATTTAATCACTGTGCATTTTACAGTGTACAACATGTTTTTTTCCAGCATTAATATGGTGCATATTAGTCAAGTCAAAGACATTACTGTAAATTTCATTTTTGTGTCTATTAATTTTTTTTCCCTTATCCCCTCCCTTCCACCCCCTATTACCCACCTCTTATCATCCCTCCCCACTATCTCTAGTATCTACAGTTGCCCTCCCTAATATTATAGAAAGGTAGAACTTGCAAGAAGTGATATTCGGTATTTAGCTGAGGATATTTCTAATCAAAATGTTGAGGGATCACCTTGTTTTTTCTCTAACGTTTATAGCAAATGGCAAAAAAAAGGAAGAGGAATTGAAGAATGAATTAAGAAAAAAGGAATCAAAACTTGAGATTTGGAAAATTCTGTCTATACATATTGCAAAAAAATGAGAAAACTTAATACTCAATGTGATATTATTTGGAAGTGGGGTCTTCAGGAGATGATTAGGTATGGGTGGAACCATGAGAGTGGAGACCTCATTTATAGGATTAATACCCTTATAAGAAGAGATACTAGAGAGCTTGCTATTCCTCTCTTCCTGCCACGTGAGAACGTAACAATAAGGCAGCGATTTGCAAGTAAGAGTACATTCAGAAGAAACAGATGATGCTAACACTTTGATGTTGTACTTCTAGACTTCATAAGTGCAAGAAAATTAATTTATCTCATTTAGGCAACCAGTCTGGTATTTTGTAGCGGCAGATTGAGCTAACTAAAACAGGATATGAGATGAATAATTCCACTGATGGTTATATAACCAATAGAAATGAATGTTGACATCTAGAAAAATGCATGTGAAAGAATCACTTGAGTTTTATTCATAATAGTGAAAACCTAGAAATAAAGTCCCTTATATTTTTGAATGAATAAGTAATTTCTTGGATATTAATGTGGAAAAACAGTACTATGCAATAAACAAAAAGACTACTATTATATACGATAATACAAAGTTCATCTTAGATCTCACAGACATATTATTGAGAAAAAGCAACCTCAAAAGAGCACATGGTGTCTAGCTCCATTTTTATAAAAGTCAAAAGCAGATGATACTAATTTATCATGATAGAGCTTAGAATCAAGTATTGACTGCGAAGGGCATAAAGAAGCCTTACCTGTGAGCAATCTTTATTTTTATGTACACAGCATACATATCTATAGGTACAAGTAACATTTGTGCACATTGCCACAGGTGTGTTCAGAACAATAGAGAAGAAAAACGAGGAAAGAGAAGCCCTTTCAGGAACCCTTCATTATCTAGGCACTAATTTTGTATTAGCAAGTTTTATTTTCCCATAATGACCCATGTGAATGAATGCACAGCAACTAGCACAGTTCCCATTCTAGAGAAATGATACCAAGTGTCTGCACTCTATGACTCTGATTGACCTAAGGTTGTACAAACACAAGAGATGGGGTTAGTGCCAGATGTGGTGTGTGTGGAGGAGTGGGACCTAAGGAAGGACATTTGGAGGAGGGCTACGGAGGCAGAGCATTCACGGGATGGGGAGGTGTGGTGTTATCGGTTGAAGATATTTTGATCAACTGGACTGGGGAGAAATGTTCACATACTGAAATGTTCACTTCGTAAGCTAAATAATGTGGTTGAATGTATATTACAAAATTTAAAAAAAAAAAAGCTATAAAAAAAGAGAAATGAGTGGTTAGTATCTATTGAAAGAGCTGAGTATTCCAGGTTTGCCTTTTGAGCTTTCTAGCTTAACCTTCACTCCATCCCCCTACCCCCACAGTTCTATTTGATGTCTAACTTCTGTGATATAACCACCAAGGAATGTGGAGAAGCCCAAAGCAAAAGAGGTATATCAGCTATGGATAGTTCAGTCAGAAGACAGAAGCCAAATAAATGAGAAACACAAGGTGGAAGGAGAGAGAAGGGAAGGATTTGCATGTGGGGGAAGTAGGAGATATTCCCTCTTGGGGCTGATGTTGGGATGGCCAGGCTACTCGATTTTCCCCTCTTCATAGAGTCCCAAGGACTGCACTGAAGAGGCTCCTGCAGGAAGCTCCCTTTTGGCTTTGGTAATCATCTGCTCAGCACACTGTTCCCTCTCTATGACCTGCTAACTGGTTATATTTTAGTACAATATAGAAAAGGAGGCAGGTCCATCCTGAAAGTTGCTGTTAATGACAGGTCTCTGAGAAATACCTAGAATATCTGCATCTGGAAACAAAGAGGTCTCTTGGCTTCAGGACATCCTCAGTAGTCATGGTGCTACTTGAAGGAAAACCCTAAGTTTCTCCTGGGAATTCAGAGGTTGACGTAAGTGCCCCTGAGAAAATTACAGCATAGGCTCATGCTATCAGAAAGCACTGACAGTGAATTCATTGGATTATTTTCTCTGCAGGCATCCAGGAGACTCCTGGATCCCCTGAACATTCTTCCCTTCTGTCTACAGGGGCCTGCACAGACTCACTGATTATTTTCTGCACATTGAAGTGAGGTGGCCAGATCTGGGAGATAGGCTAGGAGGACAGGCACAGAACAGGCAGTAGTTGGTGAGTCTGATAGATTCTGCGATCTCTGAGGCCTACAGCGGATGAAGTGCACACTCACGGGGACAGAGACAGGGAGGGAGGGCAGGGGACAGGGAGTAGTACAGGTCCTGGCACAGATGGCTTGTGGTCAGTTCCAGGCTGACCACCCTGTGTGGAATGAAAGGTGTTTGGCGATGGGTGGGTGGGCAGGGTCTTTTCTCTCCAGGGGCTATGTGGGAGCCTGGATCTCTGACCTCTGCACCCTAGCCAACTGAGGGCCCTGTGCCTTGCCTGCCTACTGGTGCCTGTGTGCTTGCATTGTTCAGTCAATGATTTGGAGTTCAGGTAAGTGGTTCTGGTGCCAGAATTCTAATGCCTAGAAAGTGGAGGCCACTCTAAGTGTCTTTTTTCTTTTCTTTTCTTGGAGAGGTTTTTGCTTTAGGGCGCATCTGCTCGCCAGAGAGACAGAGAGAGACGGAGAGACAGAAAGCGAGAAATCACCCCTAGGGAGGATGGCCACGCTGCAATCCCTTCTCCTCCATTCTCCTCTCAGGATCTTGGGCACGCACGCACACGTGCCCGGCGTAAGTTTAAGCCACAGGGTCCGGAACTCAAACCACGATCAACTATGTGGGAACCCAGTGATGTAACCATTACACCAACTGCTGGTCCCTCTAAGTGTCTTTTCTTCCTACCAGTTGAAGTAAGACACAGGCAACTCATACTTCAGTGAGTATCTTACCCCACTGTGAAAATTAACAAAGGGCATTCCTGCCCTGATCGTATATTCTCAGACTGTACCAAGGGCGAAAAATGGAATACTCCATCTGGGTAGGGTGGAAGAGGAGAGTAGTGGAGATGGCTTGACCAGGTTTGGAGAAATCTGGGTGCTACTTACAGGGTGAAAACAGCTGCATACAATACTCTTGCTATCACCAGGTGAGCAAATGGGAACTGACTGCCTATGACGCACTTGGTGAGCAGCCACCACTGTGTTCATTCTGACTGCATTTCCCCTCTACAGATAGGAGCAGTGAGGGGGGAGTGGCAAGTAAGGCTTTGTGGGAATGGAGAAATGCCTTTTTGGTGCTCCTTTTGCAATCGCATTTGTGCACTCTTCTGTCTCATGGACCATTCCTAGCATTTGTAAATGCTAAGTCTTTCCCATGGTTTGACAACTTGTTTGGGTCAGGGTCATGCAGCTAAGTGGCAGTGCAAGGACACTGAGCAGGGTTAGAATTCATCTCACCACACATTTAAGTGTCCTAGGCTGACTTTGTCACTCCAGTTAATCTCTAGGATGTATCAGATGTGACATTGTTCATCCCCCAGGTTAAGCCTTTAGGTACTCAGCAGGGTCTGCATTTGCTCTTTCAGAACCTTGAGCTGGCCATGCTCCAAAGAACTCAGGAATGGCAGATCACGTGAAGGGAGAAACACAGCCAGGCTAGCTGTCCTTGCCACGCCAGCTGGGATCTGGTCCTTTTGAGTGGGTATCTTTATCTATTCCAGAGGAGCTGAGTGCAGTCCCATGAGTGAGCCCAAGCTAGTCCAGTAGAAGGAACCCGTGAACAACTCATGGAGTCATAGAAAACAATAAATTGTTGATGTTTTAGGGCACTGAGGTTCAGAATGGTATGCAGCTATAGCTGAGTACCAACTCTGATTCACTTCAATCTTACATATAACCCTGAGACCAGATTTCTTACTTAGTCTTTGGCTTTAAGCAACTTAAACTTCATTCTTCATATACAAACTTGTGATGAAAAAAAGTATTGCTTCCTGAGGGTATTTTTGGAGAGGTTTTTGCTATAGGGTGTGTGCGCTCTCCAGACAGACAGAGAGAGACAGAGAGACAGAAAGCGAGAAATCACCCCCCAGGGGGGATGGCCACGCCGCGATCCCTTCTCCTCCATTCTCCTCTCGGGATCTTGGGCATGCACGCACACGCGCCCCGCGTGAGTTTAAGCCACCGGGTCTGGGATTCGAACCGCGGTCAACTACGTGGGAGTCCAGCGACATAGCCATTACGCTAACTGCTGGTCCCTTCTTCCTGAGGGTTTTGAGTTGGTTACACAAGATAATACATGTGTTCTTAACCAGGAAACTTATATGGAACAAAATACAATGGAACAAAATACAAAGAAACAGACTACTTAAAATTGGGCATTTTAATGAATCTAATGAACATAGAAAAGGCTTGCAAAACACTAAGGTATTTAAAATAGATGACAGAGTCAATAGTATTAATCTAGAAAAGCAACTCACTCATGTAATCTGAAAAAATACGTTTATGATAAAATCAAACATTGTGACTAAAATTATGCTTCAAAAATATTTACTAGAGTACTTAATGTCTTTGAGTGATTAACCTGGAAAGAATATTTATTATTTTACTTATCAATTGTTAACCAAGATCACAGTATATGTTTGGTTGTTTCATGTACTAGGAAAATAATAGGGAATAAAATAAACTCAAAAACATGTTTGCGTACTAAACTTCTATTGGAACACACAGACAATAATTTAAAAATTAACAATAAAATATTTATTATACACAGAAGTGATTAATGCCATGTCATTCTGTATGTTGAATGTAAGTTGTCATGTTAATTACAATTTTATTTATTATTAAGTAGTTTTTTTCATTATCCTGATGATTATTTGAAGAATAAAATGTCACCTTTTCTAAAGTCTAATTTTTCCATTATATTTTAAAATGCATTTTAATTTTAATATATGTAAGAAATAACTTTTTTTTTGGAGAGGTTTTTGCTATAGGGCACGTGCGCTCACCAGAAAGAGAGGTAGAGAAAAGCGAAAAATCACCCCCTAGGGGGGAATGGCCATGCCGCAATCCCTTCTCCTCCATCCTCCTCTTGGAATCTTGGGCACGCACGCACACGTGCCTGGAGTGAGTTTAAGCCACCGGGTCCAGGACTCGAACCGCAGTTGGCTACATGGGAGTCCAGCGACATAGTCATTACACCAACTGCTGGTTCCAGAAATAAATTTTAACGTAACTTTCAGTGAAAAATATTTTCATACCAGCTCTGTTACCTGGTAGTTGAAGAAGTCGATCCTACATGGCCAATCAAGATCCAGGTCCAGGCCACGGTGACTTTAAAAACATGCTGGTCACATATATAACTGTGTCCCAAATCCTAACAGTATGGAAAAATGGAGAAGAAGGAACTGTAACATGATCACAACCCCGGGGGGAAGTGCTTTCTCTTCCTCCCTCTCTCTCTCTATGGTGAGCAGATGTGTCATCTAGAAAATTTTAAATACACACACACACACACACACACACACACACACGTGTGTGTATATGTATTTTTTCCTACTAGTTTTTTTTTTTCATTTAGTTTTATAGTTTTACATCTAGGCCTAATGTTGATTTAATTTCTTTATATGGTTTTAAGTATGAATCAAGTTTCATGCTTTTCACATGGATGCATAATTTCTGAGTATCTTTTGTTGGAACAGTTATTGTTTTTCATTAGATTACCTTTACAGCTTTGTCAAAATAAATCGATGAGATGTATGGATATTTCTGGTCTTTCTATTTAATTTATGTATTTGTTCATCCTTTCTCCTGTACCACACTGCATTGATTGATCTAGTTATAGAGTAAATCTGGAATGCACGAGTATAAATTATCCAACTTTATGATCATTTTTCAGATTGTTTTTGGTATTCAATTTTTTTCCCTCTAATATTGCCATGTTAATGTCCACAAAATTTCTACTGGGACTTTGGTTAGAACTGCATTAACTCCATAGATTAATAGAACTCTATAGGTCTACAGAACGAGTCTTACAATCCATAAAAATGATACATTTCTCTGTTTAATTACAAACTATTTGATTTTATTATTGTATTTATGTTTTTAAAATACTGACTTATTAGTTTTCTATTGATGCTATAACAAACTACCACAAATTTACTGGTTTAAAACAACACAAATTTATTATATCATAGTTTATGGGTGAGAGAGAAGTCTGAAACAGGTTTCACTTGGCTAAAATTAAGGCAGGGCTGTTTCAAGAAACTGTAGAGAAGAATCTGTTTTACTGCCTTCGAGATTCTTGCAGCTGTCTTTATTCCTTGGCTCACAGCCCGTCCTTAATCCCCAGGCGAACAAATACACATTACATGTTGCACATTACTCTTCTCAGGAAGGCATCATCCATATTTTAGTCCATGTGAATAACACCTTCCTGTGAAAGACTATGCACATTAAATGGCTGAATGTGTCATTCCAACCTAAATATTCCTCATTCATGTAGCTTTTACTCAAGCCCTCACTCATTTGAGCCCTATTTTTGCATGGTCACCAAGATGTATGTGAAACAACTACATAACTATGCCTTCCCTTTTCCATTCTTCCCTGAGTGTTTGCATACAGTTTTTTAGGCTGATCATGAACAGACATTCTCGTTTTCTCTCTTTTTTACAGTGAGGAATCCTTTTCTGAATTATCCTACTGTTTCCAAATTATCTTGTTCGTACCATTTGTTACATGGTAAATTTCCCTTAGCAATACTTCGTTAGGCTGTCTCCATTTGTCTACCAGGCAATGGTAACCCACATAAAACTAGGATCTACATGACCCCAGCTCAGAGTTAGCTCATTGTACAGGATAACCAATTAAAAATAAAACAAAGTTACTTCTATGTCTTAAAAACTTAGACTTAGAAAATAGTATGATACTTTGTTTAGGGATACGCATTTTCTCATTATCATGCTCCATTAAGCCTCGGGGATCATCATAATGTAGGCAGCAAAATAAACAAATAAACCAAAGACACTCCAGTAATACAGGATGAGTGTGTGGTCCCTGAGAGCAGGCCCAGGCCAGTTCAATTTAGTTCACAAGCCTGAAGTAGATAGATCTTATGAAAAGTCCCTTGAGTTAACCTAAAAGAATATCATGAGATAAAACCAATACTCAGGGAGAGGTGTTCATGGGAAAGCATCCTTCTGCATGTAAAAAAAATTCCCACCACTGTATACACCATGTCATCATCGACGCTGTACATGTCATGCATTACTCCACTCACAAAGATGACAATCACACTTAATTATAAATGATTGCCGCGCTCTGGGAGTAGGGTACCACACACACAGCACATGTAAGAATGGAAGCCCTGCCTAACCACCCACTCGGCACCTTCCAAAAAACTCCTCTGTTATAGGTTGAACTGTGCAACTTAAAAAAAAGGGATGTGGAAGTCCTAATTCCCAGTACCTCAGAATGTGACCTTATTTGGTAATAGGGTCATTGCAGATATAATTAGTTAAAATGAGATTACGCTGGAATAGTGTGGGTCCCTAATCCAATATGCCAGTGTCCTTATAAGAGTCGAAGGGACACAGACAGAATGTCATGTGAAGACAGAGGCTTGAAGTGATGCATTTATAAGCCAAGGGGTACTAAATATTGCCAGCAAACCACCAGAAGCTAGGAAGAGGCAAGGAATGATTCCCCAACAATATATAAAGGGAGCACAGCCCTGACTACACACTGATTTCATACTTCTAGCATCCAGAACTATTGGACAATACATTTCTGTTAGCTAAAGCAACCCAGTATACAATACTTTGTTACAGCTTCCCTAAGAAATTAATATACAGTCATATTTTTAAGCTGTGAGTAGCCACAGGATTTGTCCAAAAACCTCTGTAGCACACACACTAATGTTTTTTTTTTTTTTTTTTTTCATCCCTCCCTCCCTGAGCACTGTTCTCTCATATATTGGAGTTTTTCCATGGCAGTGTTCAGAACTGAGAACTGTTAAACCTTGTTCTTAGGTTCTCTTGCTCATGAAAGAAATGTGTTCGCATACTTTGTCTTATTTCTTCCCTACTATTATAGGTGAAGTATTAACAAGTGATTTACATTCTCCAGGTCCAATAGTTAAGTGGAAAATACTCTTCATCTCATCAGTCCTTGCCTTGTCACCCATAGATCTAAGTCCCTCTTTCTGAGTTACTTACCTAAGCTCCTGAACTACAGAATATACAAGTAAAATACTCTGGATCTTGGAAGCAAAAAATGGGAGGATAATCTCTCCAAATGGAGAGAGTAAAGATCCCTCTTCCTCTTCAAACCCTGGAGATTTATTCATCAGAAATGATCTATAAGCTAGAAAATCTTCTTGGGCCTAGGGTTGCCCTTATCCTCGTCTCAGCTTCTGAGTTTTCTGAGCCTTTCCTTGGATGCATGGATCCTATGGGCATAGTTTTACATTTTTACATTCCGAGACACATGTTACTAGGTGCCCATGCTATCTTTGACAAATCAAACCTGGGACAATTTTATTTAAAGAAAGAAGCAAACCATTTAAGGAACACAAAAAAAGAAAAAGAAAAAAAGGAAAATTATCTGTTGACAATAATGTCTACGATAATATACTAATGTACAGTGTCTTCACATGGGCAAAATTCTTTTTGCATGCTCTAATGATATATAAGGATTGAATGTATAAAAATACTATAATTTAAAAAATATAGTAAGCAGGTTCTAGATATTCTTGTGAAGAAATACATTAAAGGATTTAAGTAGATACACACTAGCTAAATTTCTTACCTTTGAAACAAAGGTAAATTAGGGATGAGGAAAAGGTAGTCTGGATGTCCTCTAGTGCTCTAGTCTGCGTGTGTTCCTTTGTCTCCACTTGTCCAGAAGTAAATTCTCCTCTCCCTTAAATACAGGGAACGCCACACATTCCATAATATTGGTGTGCATAACTAACGTTTTGGTTCATGACAAACTGCATATACAATGAGTGGTCCCATAAAATTACAATAGGCTGTACACAGAATTTGGGAATGTAGATGGCTATACAATCTAGGTGTGTGTAAGCATACCCTACAAGCACACAATAAAATCATCTAATGACAAATTTCTCAGAATGTATCTCCATTGTTCAGTGATGCAAACTGTAATTATTTTAAGTTTGCAGGAGAGAATAATAAATATTCTGCCTCAGATGTTCCTGTGTACCATTTACATCTATGTACTAAAAAACGACTACAATCCTCAGAATACAGGGATGTACACAGCTCAGTCTTACAGTGAAGTTATGGACAAGGAAACATAGTTAACCAAACAAAATATTTTAAATCTCTCCATCCTTTCTTTTGAATTTCTTGAAATCCATGAAAAGTAACCAAAATTAGAGTCTACAAAAGCTATATATGTGAATTTCCCTTTTGTCAACCTACCTCTTCTCTGTAGTACATGTGCCCATGATATATCTCTCCAAAGTTCTCAAGGGGAAAAATAAGCAATAAAAAGACTCTCTCCTTCACCCACTAGTACAAGTAAAATTTCTCCTCTGCTGCTTCACTTACCTCTCAATAGCTTCAAAGTGGTCTTTGCAGCAACGCTAGAAGGAGATTCCAAGACCCACTACCCCATTAAACAACAAACACAGAGACACGGATACACCCCAATAGACAATAATCTAACCAAAATCCACAACCAAAATACTAAGACAAAGAATCAACTAAGCCAAATTGATAAGCCATCAAAAAGACTAGCAATACATAATTCAAACAAGATACACACAGTTCAATATGCAAATAAAAATACAACAAATGGAAATAATAGTGAAACCCAAATAGCGACAAAAAGAAAACACAAAATTTCAAATGACACACATTTAAAATAAACCATCAATAATAAAAAGCATGCCAAGTCTAAAAATTTCAAACACATAAAATCCAAAGGAGCCAATCAAAGTAAAACCCTATACATGGAACAAACTGATAGGAATAACAAATGCATAACAAAATAACAGGGATTAAACCACAAATCACAAAACATAGCAAAATTCTCATTCAACATGCTTTATACCTGCACAAATATAAGAACACATACACCAAGATACACAGAAACACATATGTGGTTCCCTTCACCACCATATAAACATCAACAAATGTCTTAGAATAAGAAATGTCAAAAAAATCATTGTCACTCAATACAAGATTTTCACAAGGTCTGAGAAAGGAGTTACCATATGGGCTGGGGCAGTTGATCCTGAATACCAAGAAAAAACTAGAATACTACTCTACACTACAGGTAAGGAAGAGTATATCTGAAATAGACGTGATCCCTTATGGTTTGTCTTAGTATCGCCATTTTGAGTAAAGTCAATGGAAAATTACAACAACCCAATCCTGGCAGGACTACTAATGGCCTAGATTCTTCAAGAATAAAGGTTGGGGACCAGCAGTTAGCGTAATGGCTATGTCGATGGACTCCCATGTAGTTGACCACGGTTTGTGTCCCAGACCCGGTGGCTTAAAACTCACGCCGGGCACGTGTGCGTGCATGCCCCAGATCCCGAGAGGAGAATGGAGGAGAAGGGATTGCGGCATGGCCATCCCCCTGGGGGGTGATTTCTCACTTTCTGTCTCTCTGTCTCTGTCTGTCTGGAGAGCGCACGCACCCTATAGCAAAAAACCTCTCCAAAAAAATAAATAAATAAAAGAATAAAGGTTGTGGTCACCATACCAGATAAAGAACCATGACCAACTGAGGTGTTGAAGGCAAAAGAAATGAAGAATGGGTGGTAGAAGAATGTAGTTATAATAGCAACTACAACCATGAGTAGTTACAGAAGTGAAGATTGAAGTTGTCTAGATATTTCCTCCTTATTTTGTTATGAACATATTTGTATACTTAAATATTTGTATCTTTGCTTTCTTCTCCTATTCTCTTATAATGCCACATAAGATATATGGATATTATACCATAGTAATTAGCTATTTTTAAATTTTTTTTGGAGAGGTTTTTGCTATAAGGCGCGTGTGCTCGCCAGACAGACAGAGAGAGACAGAGAGACAGAAAGCGAGAAATCACCCCCCTCGGGGGATGGCCATGCCACAATCCCTTCTCCTCCACTCTCCTCTCGGGATCTTGGGCATGCACGCACACGCGCCCAGTGTGAGTTTTAAGCCACTGGGTCCAGGATGCGAACTGCGGTCGACTACATGGGAGTCCAGCGACATAGTCATTATGCTAACTGCTGGTCCCGCTATTTTTAATTTTAAATCATAGTGTTTAACTTATGTAATATATCAAGGAGAAAAGTAAACATGACTTTCAAGACGACTTCCTCTTCTGACTAAGTGGTTAGTGCATTTTTGGTTGTACAAAAGGTAGCTGTATCATGTTAGGCAGAATTATGACCTTGATATTATATGATGGAGATTAATTCTGGTTTAAGAAGATGTGTATGGGTGCTAAGATGACAAAGGTTACTTTTATGTGTCAAACTGACTGGGTCACAGGATGCCCAGATTTTGGTCAATCATTTTTCTGGATGTTTTTCTGAAGGCCTTTTTAGTTAAAATTAGCATTTAAGTTGGTAGACTGAGTAAGGATTGACATCCATAATAAGTGTGGACCTCAAAAACTCATTAGAAGACCTGAATAGAACAAAAGGCCAACCCTTCCCTAAGTTAGAATTCCTCCTGCCTGACTGCCTTCCAACTGGGATATCCACTTTTTCCTGGCATTGTACTCAAACTGAAACATTGGCCCTGTTGAGTCTCAAGCTTGTTGGCCTTCAGACCAGAACTACATCATCAACTCTCCTGCTTCTCTGGCATTTGGACTTGGACTGCAACTACATCATTGGCTCTCCTCAGTCTCTAGTTTGTTATCTTACCTGCGCATCTTAGGAAGTTCCAGTTTCCATAATCATGCAAGCCAATTCCTTATAATAATCTTATAATATCTTATAATAATAAATATCTTAAGATTTATTGTTTCTACAAGATGTATCTGCAGGTGGCTGTGGTGGTAGCTTCCAAGATGTTGATCAAGAATTTCTGAGTCATGGACCAGCAGTTGGTGTAATGGCTATGTCTCTGGACTCCCATGTAGTTGACCGCAGTTCGAGTCCTAGACCCAGTGGCTTAAACTCACACTGGGCGTGTGTGCATGCGTGCCCAAGATCCCAAAAGGAGAATGGAGGAGAAAGGATTGCGGCATGGCCACCCCCCCAGGGGGTGATTTCTTGCTTTCTGTCTCTCTGTTTCTCTCTGTCTTTCTGGTGAGCACACACACCCTATAGCAAAAAACTCTAAAAAAAAAAAAAAAAGAAAAAGAAAAGAAAAGAAAAAAAAAAAAGAAAAAGAAAAAAGAATTTCCGAGTCAGTGACGGGAACTTGATTTGCCCCAACAAGAAATGTGGAAATATAAACTTTGCTAGAAGAAGCAGGTGTCATCGGTGTGGTAGGGAGAAAACCACTGAGGCCTAGATAATGAAAGCTGAGGGTTGGGAACCAGCAGTTAGCGTAATGGCTATGTCGCTGGACTCCCATGTAGTCGACCGCGGTTCACGTCCCGGACCCGGTGGCTTAAAACTCACGCCGGGCGCGTGTGCGTGCGTGCCCAAGATCCCGAGAGGAGAATGGAGGAGAATGGATTGCGGCGTGACCATCCCCCCTCGGGGGTGATTTCTCGCTTTCTGTCTCTATGTCTCTCTCTCTCTCTGTCTGGCGAGCGCACGCGCCCTATAGCGAAAAACCTCTCCAAAAAAAAAAAAAAATGAAAGCTGAGGGCACTGATATAGGAAAGACACTTGCAGAAAAGAGCCGAGGCCTGTTCAGTGCTAAAGACTGGCAATGTAAAACTTGCAGTAACGTGAATTGGGTGTGTAACATGTGCAATACTTCAAAGTATGCTAAATTAGAAGAAAGAACAAGATATGATGGTGGTTTTAATGAAAGAAAAAATGTTGAGTACATAGAAAGGAAAGAATCTGATGGTGAATGTTTGGATGTAAAAGGAAAAAATACAGAGGAAAGGCAGTTGGTCCTGCACCTATATTAAAGGAAGTTGAAGATAAAGAATATGAGGGCAAAGAAGAGGTTGCGGATGAAGGTCTCCCTAAATACAAATTAGATAAGGATGAGGATGAAGATGATGCTGATCTCTCAAAGTATAATCTTTTTTTTTTTTTTAGAGGTTTTTGCTATAGGGCTAGTGCGCTCACCAGAAAGACAGAGAGAGACCGAGAGAAATCCCCCAGAGGGGATGGCCATGCCACAATCCCTTCTCTTCCATTCTCCTCTCGGGATCTTGGGCATGCACGCACACATGCCCGGCGTCAGTTTAAGCCACTGGGTCTGGGACTTGAACTGCATTCGACTACATGGGAGTCCAGCGACACAGTCATTACGCTAACTGCTGGTCCCTCAAAGTATAATCTTGATGCCAGCAAAGAAGATAGTAATAAGAAGAAATCTAATAGATGAAGTCGCTCAAAACCTTGATCTTCACATTCACAATCATCACGCTCATCCTCCCCAAGTTTCAGGTCTAGGTCCAGGTGATGATCAAGAAGTTCTTCCAGCTCGCAGTCAAGATCTCGTTTCAGTTTCAGAGAATGTTCGAGATATCGTGGGTTGAAATCAAGCTCCAGATCGCATAGGGGTTCGGGACTCAAACCTCGGTCGACTATATGGGAGTCCAGCGACATAGCCATTACGTCATCTGCCGGTCCTGGAACATTTCTTTTAAGAATTATTTAATTTACCTTTATTTATTATTATCATTATTTTCCAATTTGACCAGAGAGAGACAGAGAGAGACAGGGAGAAAGTGAGAAAGCAAGCCAACAGTTCTGAGATATGAACCATAGTCGGCCATGTGGGAGTCCAGCGCCTTTAACTACCAGGCCACCCGCTGGCCCCGAAACATATTTTTTAAGAAGTTGGTATCTTACTTGGTCAGAAGTGCTAAATCTACTAGTAGAGGTGCCTGCCTTTCATTGCTTTTCAGAACAAAACAGCTGTGTTTATTTGTGAAATTAGAAGTAAATAGCATTTTGGGAATGGCAAGTGGTGTGATGGTTAAAGGCGCTGGATTCCCACATGGCCGACCATGGTTCAAGTCTCCGACCTGGTAGCTTGCTTTCTCACTTCCTCTCTCTCTCTCTGATCAAACTGGAAAATAATAATGATAATAATAATAAATAAAGTTAAATAAAATAATTCTTTAAAAAAAAGAAGTAAATAGCATTTCAAGCCATAATGTTCCAGAATAGATCAATATGTTTACTCTTTATTATTTATAACTATCTGCTTCATTTCCAACATTTCAGTTGTAACAAAATACTTAATTGCCTAATTTCTTTTTTTATTTTTTGAAAGGTTTTTGCTATAAGGCGCATATGCTTACCAGAAAGACAGAGACAGACAGAGAAACAGAAAGTGAGAAATCACCCCCCAGGGGGGATGGCCACGCCGTCTGTTTACAGACAATTCAGATAATTATGATTTTATTTGGTTTTTATTTGATTTGAGCTGTACTAGTTCATTTCATAAGGAAATGATGCTGTAGACAAATGCAAATAAAGCCTGTGAGTCAATCCCTTCTCCTTCATTCTTCTCTTGGGATCTTGGTCACACACGCACACGTACCCGGCGTGAGTTTAAGCCACTGGGTCCAGGACTCGAACCGCGATCAACTATATGGGAGTTCAGCGACATAGCCATTACGCTAACTGCTGGTCCCTTAATTTCTTAATTTCAAACTCTTGTTTTTCTCATCTCCAAATTTATTCTTTCTGTTGGCTAAAGCAAAATTACCTAGGTTTCCCTAAACTTTGGGGTATAGAAACAAGACTGGTAAACCAGTTGGAAACAGCCTGTTCATGTTAGTCTGGGAAAAGAAGAAAACCTGTTTATTGTTGTTAACCTATGTCAAAATGATTCTTACTCAAAATAACTTATAAAACAGCCAACTGAAAATGACTTTATTTTAAAATTACCTGTGCTGAGGGTGCCTTAGAATCATTGTCTCTCTTTTATCCAGCTTTAATGTTTTTGTATCATCACATTCAATGTAAAATAATCTTTTTAATTGTAGAAATAGAAAGGTATTACTCATTTTCCTTTCTAACATTTGGGGCAAGAAAGAAAGGCTAACAGTTTATCTCTTTTCTACTGATGGCTGCCTGCGTGATGAGAAAAACATCTTTTTTTCCAAAATGCTTTTTAAAATATTTTAAGAAGCTTTGTGTGATAAGTTCAAAAATCCAGTTACCAAATAAGAGTAGAAAAGTGTAAATCATACATAGTCAATGGCACAAACTGAAGAAAACTTCTGAAGTATTTTTTTTCTATTTAGGCAGAAGACCAACAGAGACATTATAAATTTAAGTGAATATTATGTTGAGCTATCTAACTTTGAACACACTATAAAATTTTCTTCTGAATAACAAATAAATGCTTAATTCTGCATGATGTAAGCAAAAAACATCATGTTACCTGTTCACTTGAAATAAGTTATGACTTAAAATGCTTTGAGTTTATTTCTCAGAATTGAAATCTAGTCACATGAGTTCCATTTTGTCTTCTGGCTCAAAAACAAAAAGATTTCTCTTAACAGTGTCTTCAGTGACAATGTAAAGTAAGTATATTATATTAAGGGATATCAAGAATTGTGCCTGGGGACGTTTTGTTATGGAGTATTGATTTTTTTCCCTTTATCATCTGCTGCAATTTAAATAAAAAATAAAAACATTTTAAGGTATTTAGTAGACACACTCAACAAGAATAATACCTGTTTTATAAGTGTTTTTCTCTTCAGCGATCTAAAGATGAAAGCAAAATATCTTCTGTAGAAATATTTTGATATTTTTACAGTGAGCTTTCCCATGGTTTTTATGTCTTAATTTTTGTTGCTGCATTTACTGTTGGTTGCACAAGAACTTTTATTCTCTTGTGGTTGTGCCTCAGATTTTTTGAAAGTCTACCTTCCAAATTGTCCAGATGATCTCCTAGATTCTATATACTACCACTGGTTTATTCTTGTTTTTTTTTTTTTTTATTTAAAACTTTGGCTGTACTAAGTAAATACAGGGTTATAAATTTAGCTAATAGTAGGTTACAGACAATTCAGATAATTATGATTTTATTTGGTTTTTATTTGATTTGAGCTGTACTAGTTCATTTCATAAGGAAATGATGCTGTAGACAAATGTAAATAAAGCCTGTGAGTGAGGCATCAAGTGGTGTTTGTTAGAAATAAACTAGAGATTTAAATAAAATTAAATAATAAAGATTTATTGCTTCTTTGGAGAACCTCAAGGTTATATTTATACACACACACACACACACACACACACATTTATGAGCAAACTTCAAAAAGTTTACGGAAATGGAATTACAGTACAAAATTTCTTCTGCAAAACATTTTTTAAATTTATGCATAGTTTTTTCATAACATGCATTTCCATGAACTTTTTGGAGACCCGTGTACATCACTTAAAACATAAGTGATCCATTCACATAAAACCTGAAACATAACAATCAGCCAGAAAGAAAAGCATAAAGAGTAAAATTGAGAGGAAAATTTGAGCACACATATTAGCACTTACTGATATGATGATATGATCATCTATGCCTTGAGGAGAGAGGTAGCATCACTTCACTAGAGGGTTAAAGGTGTTTAGAACTCAGCTGGGATGGAGAGGAGGGCATTTGGGCTACCTAAAAAGAAAAAGACTTAAGTACTGTGAAGAAAGCAGACAGGTAGAAACTTTTAATAGGTTTTAAAGGTAGAAAGTGTATTGGGCTGTGGAGAAAGAAAAGAGTAAGAGATACAAGAGAAGAAGGAATTGCCTCTTGGCCTTTTGGCTAAGATGGAGTGTAACGAGAGGATGATCATGTTCTTACCTCAAATTTTGTTCTCAGTGTGGTCAGTCCTTTGTGGAGAAAAAGTGATTAATACACAAAAAACGTACATGAGGGACTTTTTTCCCAGAGAACCTCAGATTCTGGATCAGGTTTTTGAAGAGATGATTCGGAGTACTTGGAAGCAGTCCAACAGTGAAGGTTGTATACTCCAACTCAAGAACGTGCAGCACTGTTGACCTGCTGATGCCACCACAAACGTTGTCCATGCTGCATCTTACTCTACTCAGAAAAGTGCCATTCATATCTAATTTTCTATTAATGGCGCCCTCCTGAGTAGAGCACTGTATACAGCAGAGCTGAAGATGATGATCCTAACCTTTTTTATGATTATTATTTATACATTTAATGGCTATACATCATTTAGATTGTAAAGAGACTTTACCCAGCACGATACACACCTCCGTCCAGCCCAGTTGAGAATACAATACACGTCCTCATCAACAAATAATAAACTATATCTGTGTCCCACAAATGTCTTACCTTTCTATTCCCCCCATTTCCTTTCTTACGCTCTTCCCTTCACACACTCTTTCCAATTTGTCTCCAGTGTCAGTAACAATTTTTACTGCTTTTATGTCCTCCAGTCTTGCAGTCTCTACCACAGAGTGCAGATAGTCAGTATATGTTAATTTGGAGACATACAATGTCCCTCTTTCATAGCCTAACTTGCTGCACTCAGCAACAAATCTTCCATATCTGTCCACCTTCTATAAAATTCCAGGGCCTTGTTGTTTCTTTCTTTTTTTTATCATCATATTCTTCTTTATATTACATTGAATTACATATAACTTTACAGTGTATTACATTGCTTTTTCAAAAGGGAATGCCATGCATGTCAGTCAGTACAGAGACATTAATCTCCCCACTTTAACATTCAATATCTTTTCTATGTTTTCCCCAATCATTATTATTATTATTCTAATTATTTTTTTAAAACATTCAATTGCTATTTCTCATTTTGCTTGTACAAATACTTTGCCCATCATGAAATACTTCTCAGACAAATCCAGTTGAGAATACTATACATGTCAACATCAACAGTTAATAAGCCATATCTGTTTCTCACTAATGTCCTGTCTCTCTATTGTTCACTTGTTATCTTTCTCTATTCTCTTCTCTTCACTTCCCCCATTCCACACTGTCCTATTCTCGTTAAGTACCTTCACTACTTTTATGTCCTCCAATCTTTTGCTCTCTACCATAGAGTGTGGATAGTTGGTATATATTGAGTGGATACATACAATATCTTTCTTTCATAGCCTGGCTTACTTCACTCAGCAATATATCCTCCGTATCTGACCACTTTCTATCAAATTCCAGGGTCTTGTTATTTTTTATGGCTGAGTAGTATTCCATAGAGTATATATACCACACTTTTCCAATCCATTCATCAGTTTGTGGACATTTAGGTTGGTTCCATGTCTTGGCAATTGGGCCTTGTTGTTTCTAATGGATGAGTAGTATTCCATGGAGTATATATGCCACACTTTTTCAATCCATTCATCTGTTTGTAGACATTTGGGTTAGTTCCATGTCTCAGTAATCGTGAATAATGCTGCGATAAATATAGTTGTGCAAGCGCTTTTCCAACTGAGCATTCTCCTGTCCTTTGGGTAGATACCCAGGAGTGGAATTACTGGAGCCTTGCTATGTTGTGATACTCCTGCCTCAGCCTTCAAGCTGGAACCACAGACTCGTGTCACCACCACTCTTTTTTAGACAGTGGATCCTATGTTATCCAGGCCACCCTGGAGTTGGTTGTTTTCCTTCATCAGCCTCCAGAGTTGCTGGGATCACAGGTGAATGCCACTGCCCACAACCTTTAGGTTGAACTGGGAATTGAACCAGGCAGGGCCTCACAGATAGCCCTAGAGTATGGAGCCTTGTGTCACAGCAGCACATCACAACAGCTGGCTCTGAGCTTTTAAACGGTATCATAAAACCATGAAAAGTTTACATATAAGGCTATTCCCAGGAATCTGACTCCTTATGTTTTATCTTGAAAGAGTCTCTCATGAGTTGAACCAGCAGTAAGTGAGTGGTTCTGATCAAGAAATGGCACCTGTGTGCAAGTGCCATATTCCCTCCCTCGGTGCCAGCATGATGGTGTATCTATTGTGCATTACTTCATTTTAAGAGGTGCCAGTCATATTTTTAGCCACATGACTAGCACTTCCTAAAATGGAGCACTGTACAGAGCATGACTGAAGGTGGGGGACTTTCCCATTCCTCCCCATCATTGCTATTTTAGTCGACATCTCAAAACTCTCAGTCCATGAGGCATCAGCAGCGTATACTCAAAAGACTTGGAAAGCAACCATCTCTATTCCATCTCTTTTCTCCACTTTGTCTTTCCCTGAATGCTATTCCTTGCTAGCTACACAAGTAATGAGACAGATTTCAGGACTGACAGTAAGCAATCTCCCCTTTTCCTCTTTCTTTGAGACTTAGAATATTTCAGTTATTCTGATGAATTTCAATTTAATACAGTTACACATGAAAAATTACTCCATAGGACTCAGAAGTCAGTTGTTATGTAGAAAGAATAACCCAAGTCACTCAATGTATCTAGACACTGCAAGCCAGATAGATCTCAATTGAAATAGTGCTGTAATTATCCTCTTCTCAACTTGAATATTATCTTTTGTAAGAGAATTTTGCTATAGGGCACGTGTGTTCATTGGAGAGACAGAGAGAGAGACAGAAAGCAAGAAATCACCCCCCAAGGAGAATGGCCATGCTACAATCCCTTCTCCTCCATTCTTCTCTCAGGATCTTGGGCACACACACACATACAAGCACCCAGTGTAGCTAAAGCCACCAGGTCCAGGACTTGAACCACAGTCGACTACATGGGGGTCCAGTGACATGGCCATTACACCAACTGCTGGTCCCACAACTTGAATATTCTTTATATTACCATGTGGGTCTTGGCTTGGCATCCTCTCATCAGTGCTTGAAAATCAATATTCAGACAAAGAAATACATGTAACACATACAAACACATAATGCATGCAAATAAGGAAGAAGACAACAAAACAAACCAACCAATAATTTACATGAAGTAGCACAATGCAAACAATAAGAAATTCAAAATACTACTACACGTTCTCAGTAACATACATTTTAAAACCACCTATAAAAATAGGAGTAAAAAGAAAACACAAAATACAACACATCCAGGGGCCAGCAGGTGGTGTGGTGATTAAGGAGCTGGACTCCTACTTGGCCGATCTCACTTTGAATCCCAGACCCTGCGGCTTGAAAATCATGCTAGGTACATGTGTGTGCATGCCCTAGAGAAGAATGGAAGAGAAGGAATTGCGGAATGGCCATTCCCCCAGGGGGGGACTTCTCACTTTCCCTCTCTCTATCTCTCTCTCATGCACCCTACGACAAAAGCCTAAAAAGAAAAAAATACAACATATCCAAATACACAAAATCCTACAAGAAACAAAGCCCCCCAAAAACAAACAAAATAATAATAAAAAAGACAAGAAGATCATAAACAAAAACAACTAATTTTATAAATAAAAAAAGGGAAGCAAAAATGCAAAATACAGAGAACATCATCAAAAACATACAAATGGAAGACCCCAAAAACATACCCACTAAAAATGACTTCACTGTCAAATAATCCCAAATAAAACCGGAGAACAACCTTCAAAGGAGTCCTTGTAGCAGCCTGGTACATATCAGAGATAGGTGGCTCTCACTGCATCCAGACATTCTGAGAGTACAAGGAAAGGAGTGGCCACAGAGAAGTGCCAGGATGTGGTATCTTAGTAAGAAGGGAAGGAAATGCAGTAGAATGGCTTTCCTCCACTTCATTATAGCCTAAGTTTCCTCGTGGCTTTTGGTGAGGTTAAGTGCAGCCATTTAAAGATGGACAACAAAATCACAAACATCAAATTTTGTTACCTGTTTGAGCATGCCTCCTTTTGTAAAGGGTATACAAATCCCTGGAAAACCTACATGGGTGATTCTTCCTGGGAGATTTCAGTCCCTAGGTGTTCCCTCTCAAAACCTGCTTGTGAAAGTCAACTGAAGTAGCCTAGCAAGGGGAGAATAGTGGTTGGACTCAAGGGAGGACAACTCTGTGTCCACAAGTATACACACATTCAGTGCCACCACATAGATCATGCATGATATGTCATGCGCTACTAAAAAAGGTGACAATCATGTTTCCATCTCTATGAGTGGCACCCTCTGGAATAGGACACTACATTTGGCTAAAGGTTAAAAAAAACACACACAAAAAAATGTGGAAGGCAGGTGGCGTGGTGGTTAAGGGTGCTGGACTCCCACATGGCTGACTACAGTTTGAGTCCTGAACCTGGCAGCTGGCTTTCTCACTTTCTTTCTCTTTCTCTCTCTCCCTCCCCCTCTCACTCTGTCTCTCTCTGGTCAAATTAAAAAATAAGTAAAGTTAAAGAAAATAATTCTTGGGAACCAGCAGTTAGCATAATGGCTATGTCGCTGGACTCCCACGTAGTCGACTGCGGTTCGCTTCCCGGACCCGGTGGCTTAGAACTCATGCCAGGCGTGTGTGCGTGCGTGCCCAAGATCCCGAGAGGAGAATGGAGGAGAAGGGATTGCGGTGTGACCATCCCCCCTGGGAGGTTATTTCTCGCTTTCTGTCTCTATCTCTCTCTCTGTCTGTCTGGCGAGCGCACGCGCCCTATAGCAAAAAAAAAAAAAAAAAAAAAAAAAAAAAAAAAAAAAAAAAAAAAAAAAAAAAAAACTCTCAAAATAAAAGAAAGAAAGAAAGAAAATAATTCTTTTTAAAAAATATTTTTTTCTTTTTTAGAATTATTTTAACTTTACTTACTTACTTACTTATTTACTTATTTATTTATTTATTTAAATTTGACCAGAGAGAGAGAGTGAGAGAGAGAGAGAGGGAGGAAAAGTGAGAAAGCAAGCTTCCAGGTCCGAAACTCGAACCATGTGGTAGTCCAGCACCCTTAACCACCTGCCGGTCCCCTGGATGAAGGTTTTGACCTGCCCAAACACACATGATTTTTATCAAATGCAGAATCTCCAGCATGTGATTGCCATCTCATTGCCTTTCTCTAACTCACTCTATGAGTGAGTGCCACCTCTTGTCACATGTATAATATGCTGGTTTGAGGCCTGAGAAATAAACCCTGGGGACAGCAGGTGGCATGCGGGTTATAGTGGCTGGATCCCACATGGTCAACTACATGGTTCAAGTCCCAGAACCAGTGGCTTGAGAATCACATTGGGCACGTGTGTGTGTGTGTGCCCAAAATACTGACAAGTAAATGGTGAAAGACGGCTTGCAGCATGGGCATGCCCTTGGAGAGGGAGAGATTTGTCTCTCCCTCTCTCTTTCAATCTCTCTCTCCCTAGCAAGCACACATGTCCCATAGTAAGCTTAAAAAAAGAAAGAGAAAAAAAGCAGGCAAACAAGCAAGCAAGCCTCCTCTCTTTTTCTGATCTCTGGCTAGAAAATAATGTCATCAACATTTTTGTTCCCCTGTTGATTTTCAAGTCATCAGGAAAGGTGTGTTGAAAATGGCTTTTCACCAATGTTAAATGTTCTTCCACCACACCCTCTGTGTTCCAACCTTCCCATTCATTGTACAGGGTTCTATAAATTAACACCCAAATCACAAAAGAAACAAGGTACGTATGCAAGAAATTTTAACAAGAAGGAGAGCTAATTTAAGTGGTTCCGCAACTCACAGGACAGATATCCCATTTTCTCTATTGTTCCTGGAGAGAATACATATTATTTAGTCATCTGGAATTATTTCCAAGAAAGGAAGGATAATGGTGTGACCATGCTCCTCAGGGGTGCTTTCTCTCTCTCTCTCTCTCTCTCTCTCTCTCTCTCTCGTGCACACATATGCTCTCTGGCAGTAAGTAACAAACAAGAATTCTTCCAAAAATTTGTGCAAAAAGACTAACTGAATGAGGGGCCAGACAGTGGTGCAGTAGTCACCCAACCAGACCCACATGGAAAGGTCCCAGGATCATGTCCCAGGGTCTCTCATTGCAAGCTGGGCATGTGTGCCAGTGATCCAAGCCAGCTGAGACTGGGAGTGCATCACAGTATATGAACACTGTTGGGGATGCATGGCTCTCTTTCACGGAAGAAATAAATAAAGTTGAATTTTTTTAAAAAAAGCACTAACTGAATCAAAAGTTCTAGGCACCATATGACCTTCTGTTGATAGAGTGCGATCAGGGAAGATATTAAAGAAAGGAGATCATCTCAGTCCCAAAGACGACAAGTGACAGTACAGGAGAGAGAAAAGGGCTAAAGAAAGGGAGAGCAGTGGACACAGTCCAAATCTTGTCCATGGTACGCAGTCCGTTTTTGGATAAAGCTATATAAATCCTTAAAGAAACTGGATGAGAAGCTTTTCCCAGGAGGCCATGAATCCTAGATCTGGATTCTCCAGAGACACTCAGCAGTATTCTGCAAGGATAGTAATTTCGCCAAAGCTAATGCACCTGTGTGCAGATAGCTATGACATTTCCATTCAGGGTCACCACATGTGACTGTACATGTTGTGAATTACTACACTCAAAAGGGTGCCAATCATATTTTAGAATAACTGAATGGTACCCTTTGGAGTGGAGCACTACACAAAGCATAATTACATGTGGCAGCCCCGCCCAAATGCATCCCACCATGTTACTTTCACACAGTCCCCTGATTCTTGCAGCCCATGTGTGGCCCTCAAGATTGCTCAAAGGTCTGTGAAGCATGTATCCCCATTATCTTCCCTGCTTGCACCCTCCCAACATTAATATCCCCTCATTTGTTACATTTTTTATTTCCAGGTGTCAGGCTGAGAGAGATAATACTTTCTTCTCATTCAAATAAGATACATCCTCATTTATGTTAATCTGTTGAATTCCAAGTCATTAGAAGTGATGCTCTATATATTATTTGCTTTCCTCCAAAGTTGAAGGACCTGTTAACACATGCACCACACCCTTCTCCATCCCAAACTTCTACCTAAACTTCCTCCCCTTTGTGGAAGGCAAGAATTCTAAGATTACCTTAATGATAAGCTCCCATGCACATGCCCTACATACTCTCCTCCCCTTTAGTGTTGTGGGATTTCATTCCATGATTATATTCTTTTATAATGAAAGAGATTTCACAGATGTAATTAATGCCACTAATCTATTCATTGTGACTTAATCAAAAGATAAGATTACCCTGAGTGGACCTGAGATAATCGGGCAAAGTCTTTAAGAGGGTAGAGAGGTGAGAGACAAGAGAGAAGAGCCTAAAGAAATAAACTGCCATGTTGTGGACAGAGACATCAGGCAGAAATTGCAGGTGACCTCTAGGAACTGAAAGCTTTAGTTCTATGGCTGAAAGTGACTGAATTTTGCCAATTTTGGAAAGAACCCTTGAGTCCTAAGTGAGATCTCAGCCTTGGTTGATTTCAATCTTGTGAGAACCAGAAAAGGAAACATAGCCTTGCAATACGCTGAACCAAAAACTCAGCTAAGCTATGTACAGACTCAGCTAAAGAGAAATCCCTTTATCTCCTTCTTCCCCATGGAGGAAACAAAATATAAAACCTATCTGGATTAATTTCCAAGAAGAAAATGGGCGTAGAGCCTAGAGATCCCTGTTCCTACCCTGAAATTCTCAGATTTTTTTCAGAGGTCTGTTTATAGAAAAGATATATTCTAAAATTTCTGTTTTGAGCCACAGGCTTCCACATTTATATTTTTGTGGCCTGCATAAACACCCTCAGATACCATGGGAAGAAGCAGATAGATAGATTCCAAGATCAAAAAAAAAAACGGTTTTAGATAAAAAGCATGAAAACCAGGTTATAGAAAAGCATGTGGAATGAGAAGTTGGAAATTTTGGAAAAATACATTATTCACTGTCAGATGAGTTAAGAATCAGGGACACTTAAACTCAACTTCCCTATGTCCTCCAGAATGCAGCATCCTATCTTAACATCACTAACCTAATGAATGAGTCAATCCTGTATCTACCTGAACTGAGAATTCTCTTATCACCATAAATATAGAGGGCACAAAAGTATTTATATACACTCAATCTTTAGTCCTTCACTTGAACTCCATTTGTGGTTATAGCCCTTGTACCTTTATTCCCATTAGAAATTTTAACAGATAAAGCAGTAAAAAAGAAATCTGCCCAGTGTATATACATAGACTCTGTAAGTCTGAGGGAGCTGGCAGGAAGAGAATTTGGCATCACTCTCTCTCTCAACCCCCCCTGAATAACCCTTGCTGCACCTTCCTGCACTGAATCACTTGCAGAGGGGTGCTGTAACTCTAGGAGAACCACATGAGAAAAAGAAACACCAAGAATAACAAGTGCTTGAGAAGCTGCAGAGAAAAGAAAACCTCATTTACTATTGGGCGTGTAAATTAGTATGGTCACTGTGAAAAACAGTATGGAGGTTTCTCAAAAACCTAAAGATATAATGACTGTCTGACTCAACAATCCTATTACTGGGTATATATCCAAAGGACATGGAGTCAGTCAGAGAGACATTTGCACATCCATGTTTATGGAAGAAATAGTCACAATAACTAAGTCATGGAATCAACCTAGGTCCCTAATAACAAATAAATGAATTGAGAAAATATGGTAATGTAAACAATGGAATACTACTCATCCATAAAGAATAGCAACACTCCTTCATTTGACATAAAGTGGACAAACCTAGTACATATAATGCTGAATATAATAAGCCAGGCTATGAAAGACAAATACTGTATGTCCCTACTTATCATATACCAAATGCCCACACTCTATAGTGGAAACTGAAGAACTTGAAAGCTTGGAAATAAAAAGAGTAATGGTAGATACCAGAAGCTGCTTGGAGGTTAGGGATTCATGAGAAAAAAAATTAATGGACACAAGAATTCATGTAAATAAGATGAAGAGGCTATGGGTAAAACATATGCACAACTTAATACACAGTTTAAAATAAGCTAAAAGAACTATTAACAAATTTGTAAAACATAAGGTAATGTTCAATGTTGAAGATAAATATGACCTCCACAAATTCCTTTCTGCTTCTTAGATCCCTAGTCTACTGAAACCCAAAGTATTTTTTATCCCAGGTATTGAAGCTCCTTCATTTTCATAGACCTAGAATATTTTTATTCTTATGAAAATAAGTATTGTAATAATTTATTACTAATTGACAAAATTGTATATATTTATCATGTACAACATATTTTGTACATTGCATGTACCCTTTCCACAATGTACATATTTTGAAATATGTATCTATCTGAGGGTCAGCCCTGTAGCATGGTAGTTCGGCACTGCACAAAAGAAGCCATATTGCTTCCAGTCAACCAGGTTTTGAGTCCCAACCTTGTTGGCTTGAAAAATACACTGGGAATGTATATGCCTAGAGATCTTAAAATGACAGAGAATTGGAGGAAGGATTGCAGTGTGACCTGACCCTATTGGGGGTTGCTCTCTGCTTCTCTCTCTCTCTCTCTCTCTCTCTCTCTCTCTCTCTCTCTCTCTCTCATGCATGGGGGTGGAGAAAGGAATTTGTGAATACCTAAAGAAAAGTCTGGAAAATAGGGTGAGATGCTGATAGGTGACAACAGGCTAAAAGATTTGTGGCTTGGGTCTGGCAACAGGTTAAAAGACAACAGGTTGAGGGGAACATCATGGAGACACTGAAAGACTTGTTCTCATTTTGGGCAGGAAATGTTGATTAAAACATAGTAAATGGTTATAAATATCAGACACAGTGTGGGAAGAGGGTGAGAGAAGGAGTAGAGTCTGAGGAAGGTCATTAAGGAGAAAAATAGAGAGGCAAGGTATTTATGGGACAACGAAGTGGGTTATTATCTGCTGAGGTAACTATGGTATTCTCGACTGGACTGGTGAGAAGTGTATACATGTTGGAATATTCACTTTGCAAGCTAAGTAACATGTGATTGAAAGTTTAAAAGAAAATGAAATTAAAAATATAAAAAGGTTATGAATCTCAGAAGAAATTCAATGAGAAGTTTTTCTCCGGATCTTCAGTTCCTAGGAGTCTGAGATTTCTTATACAAGATTCTCCGAGCTAATCCAGCGCAAAGTGTCTGTAGGCATGTCTGTGCCCTAGGCAAAGCATCATTCTGCATGCATCTGAACACCTCTCCCCTCCAAGTATCTACAGTGGCACACCATATGATGTATATATGATGTGTTACTCAATCCAGAGACATGGCAATCATATCTAATTACACATGATTGCTAAGCTCTGGATAGAGTACTACACAAAGCATATTTACAGATGGTCACCTAGCCTAATCATCCACTTATGTACCTTTCTTCTTTATACTAAAATACTTCACAGATAAGAACTGTACATATTCAAAGTGTACAATGCAATGACTTAATATACATATACATTATATATTGACTACCACAGTCAGATTAATTAACACATCCACCATCATCCATATTTCATTTGTTTGTGTTGAGGACACTTAAAATCTACTCACTTATCACATTTCCAGTAACAATACAGTGTTATTAAATATTGCCACATTCTTTACATTAGATTCCCCAAACTTACTCATCTTACTAACTGAAAGTTTGTACATTTTGCCCAACATGTACTTTTTTTTTGTAGAGGTATTTTGCTTTAGGGCACATGCATTCTCCAGATAGAGAGACAGAGACAGTGAAAGGGAAAGTAGGAAATCACCCCTCTGTGGCCACGCTGTAGTCCCTTCTCCTCCACTCTTCTCTTGGGATCTTGGGTACGCATACACACAAAACCGGTGGGTCTGGGACTCAAACCATGGTGAGCCAAGTGGGAGTCCAGTGACCTAACTGCTATGCCATCTGCTGGCCCCAAGCCCAACATGTACTTTTAAAAACCCCTTAATGCTTTCAGAGAGTGAGTGGGGAAAAGTAAATATGAGGCTGCCAGTTTTAAGAACATGCTAAACCATAGGCTAGCTTATTTACAAGAGAATACCAGGTAAAGTGAGTAGTAACAGCCCTCCTCATATCAGAACAGATCTGAAAGACTTGCCTCAAAAACTGCCTTCTTGCAGCCAGTAGCATGCTGAAATGCAATACCTGATGCTACATGGCCAAACACATGTTCAGATCCCTGACTGAATCAACCTTAAATACGCCATGTGCACATGTGTGCACAAGATCCTAAAGAGCTGGAAGGATGGAGAAAGGGGGGGTCATGGAGTGACGAGAACCTATCAAGGGTATTTCTCTCTCTTTTGCATGCATGCACGTGTGCACATGTACAAGTGTGCACACACACACACACACCATGGGCTATCATGAACAAACTAAACTAAAAATATCCAAAACAACTACCAGTTCAAAATGATTCAAATTACTTTGAAAAAATTCTGAAGCATTTTCCCTTTGGGGTTTTTGAAAAAATATAGGAACAATAACCCTTTAATTAGGAAGCTTAACACACATGTGACACATACAGAGACAGATAGCTTGACAGAGAGATAAGGAAGAGGAACAAAGAGAATGTAACTTATGCCCTGTTGTCTCAGTGTGCATGAACACACAAGGCTATGCCCTCTGAAAATAATATAAGAAAATTCACAGCAGAAAAAATTAATTCCAGCCAATTCAATAAACAAATAAAACATAGACAGTGATAACAATACAATCCCAGGGAAGAAATGCTCATTATCCAGTATATAATATTTTATCTTATATGTCCTGTTTCGTAGGAAACAATATTATCCTCAAAGAAAAGATAAAGCAATCCTAACACAGGACAAAGACAGATGATAGGAAATACCCATAAGAAGGCAGAGAAGTCATATTAACAGATAAAGACTTAAAAGCAAGCATTAAAAGCTTTTCAAAGAAATGAAAAATATGTTTGAGATATAAAGGAGTTTATAATGACAATATATCATCCAATGTGTATAAAGAGGTAGAAAGCATCTTTTAAACAGGAAAATCTGGACTCTTTTCTCTTAATCACCAGAGAACACACATGCTTGACATAGAGAGCCGAAGAGTGAGATAAGAAGGAAAAATCACCCCCAATGGAGCATGGTCACCCTGTAATCCTTTTGTCTTCTTTTCATCATTCTATTGGGATTTGGGGCATGCATGCGTGCATGCATGCACACATGCATGTGAATGCACCTAGTGTGTTTTTCTAGCCAACAGGACTGAAATTCAAACTGTGGTCAGGCATATGGGATCAGGTTCTCTTAACCACTAGGCTATAGCGCTGACCCAGGAAATCTGGACCATAAAAGTATAAAAATTTAAATGAATAAGTGTAAAGAGGGGTCTCAACAGATTATAATTAGCAGGAAAAGAAATCCATGAAATTTAACATAGATTGTTAGTGATATGCTTTTTAAAGGACAGAGTAAAATAAACAAGGAAAAAATAAGCAGAGTCTCAAGAAAGGTTAAACACTGAAAAGAGCAAAAATAGATGTGATATGGGATTACGAGAAGGGAAGGAAAAAGAAAAAGAACCACCATCGTGCGCATGCACACGCAAACACACACACACACACACACACACACACACAAATTCAAATAAATGTTTTGGGGAATAAAAACATATCAAACTTGACGGAAAACACTACATATCCAAGAAGTACAACAAATCGCAATGAAATAAACACAAAGAAATCCAGATCAACAGATATTACATTCTGTGTATTGATACCAAAGCAAAAGAGAATCTTGACAGCTATAAAGCAAAAGCAACTCATTTCATACAAAAGATTCTTATAAGACTATAGCTAACTTTTCATCTGAAATCATAGATGGCAGAATGCAGTAGGAGGATATATTCAAATGCTGAAACAAAAAATGTAATCAAACTAAAATAATGTATCTGAGGCTAATGGCTATGAAATATGGCATTAAAGGCACAACCACTACAATGAAAAATAAGAAAATCAATGAACTGCATTTCATCAAAATTAGAAATGTTTGCTTTGTAGAAAACATGCTTAAGAAAAGGAAAAAAGAAAACAGACTGAGATAAATATGCAAATCAGATTTCTGTCAACAGAGTTGTATTCAGAGCATATAAAAACTCTTACATGTCATTAATAATAAAACAATCCAATACAATTCGGAAATTTTTCTCAATACATACTTCATTAAGATGTATGAATGGAAATAAAAGTATGTTAAGAAATGCTCATTCTCCCATCTTTTAATAGGGTTGATCATCTTTTTGCAGAACAACTGCTTGAGGTCCTCGTGTATTATGGTTATCAGGCCCTTATCTGATGCATAGTTTACAAAAATATTTTCCCATTCTGAGGGCTATTGATACACACTAATTACTGTGTCTTTTGCCATGCAGAAACATGACTGAATGTATAAAAGAAAATGAAATAAAAATATAAAAAAAAGAAATGCTCAACATCTGCAGTCAATATGCAGGTCTAAATTAAAACAATAATGACAAGGGACCAGCAGGTGGCATGGTGGTTAAGGGCACTGGATTCCCACGTGGCAGACCATGGCTCAAGTCCTGGGCAGGATCTGACTCTCTTAACCACTAGGCTATAGAGTTGACCCAGGAAATCTTGATCCTGGGCGGCTTGCTTTCTCACTTTCTCGCTCTCTTTCTCTCTCTCTCTCTCACTCTGTCCTTCTCTGGTAAAATTAAAGCAAATAAATAAATAAATATAGTTAAATAAAATAATTCTTTAATAAAACAATAATGACAAAAATCTACACACATATTAGGTTGGTTAATAAAAAAAGGAACAAAATTAAATCTGTCAATACCAGGTGCTCGTGAGGATATAGGTAACTGGACATGTAATACTTTTGGTGTGGTAGCACAAAATTTTATAGCAGTAAGTACATTTCATTTCACCACCACTGCCTTGTCAACCAAAGATGAGTTCCTCTATATGAGTTATATGCCTAAATTTCTGAATCACACAGGATTTGTAAAGAAAATAATATGAGAACAACCAGTGGATGGTGGAATGGAAAGTATAAAAACTCACTTTCATTTTTGTACTCTGAAGTATAGAAAAGTTCATTTAACTTACCAGGAGTAATCAACAAGACAGGAAATGATTTGGGCATCCAAAATCTTGTATTTCTTTTAGCTCCTGAGATTCCTGAAACTTTCCCTGGAATAAGATAATTTAGAGCATGCTTTTACTCTTTTCCATTGAATAACATGGTACCAGTTTCCTACATTTCTCTGGAAAATCTGAAATATAGAAATAAAAGTATGGTGAATTAATGCCAAAAGTGGAATGACAGCTTCAAGAGAGTGTGGTCTATAATATGGGGTTCACTGTTGCCACTAGTTTTCAGTAGGTAACAATTTTTTTCTTGGGAGTAAAAAAACACCAGCATTTCTCTTCCATCCTACCTCCAACTTTATGTTGCTGAGTCTAAATACCAGGTACATGTGATGAGAGGTCAAGGGTACTGTTGCTACATATAGCTTGATATGATAGGATGAAGGTCCTACCAAAGTGTGACAGAGAAGATTGGATTCCAAAGTTTTCTTCAGTTCCATCATTGGTTGAAGGTTCCATACCAGGAGATGCAAGATGGAAGATCATAAAATCAATATAATGCCACCAGGCAGTAATCTGCCCAGAAAGTAGGAGTATCACTTTGAGAAAAACAGGACATTCTCCCTACCTCCAGCAAAGATGAAGGGAGTCAGAGATTGTTCGCAGTGCTAGAGGTCGGTCTTAATAAGGCAGAGTTAAAGCTTTTCCTAAAGATTATGACTTTATTTGTAATACAGTTTGACTAAAGTGAAGTTAATAAGAATGGTTTAGCGGTAAGGAAACAAGGTGAGGCTGGGAGCTTCCTGAAAACAACATGGTATAAAATAGGCCACCTAGTTTACGATAGGAAATGATGGAAAATTTTTTTGAAAAAAGCTAACAAGAATCTTCCTGAGGCCAGCAGATGACACACAGTTACGTTGTTGGACTCCAAAACGGCCAAACGGTGATTCAAGTCACAGACCTGGTGGCTTGAAAATCATGCCAAGTATGTGCACATGCATGCCCAAGATCCTGGGAGGAGAAGGGAGTATGGCATGGCCATCCCTCTGGGGGATGATTCACTGTCTCTCTCTCTAGCAAGCATGTGTGCCTCAAGGCAAAAACCTCTATTAAAAAAAAAAAAGTCTTCCTGGTCTCAGAGACATTGTCAAACACCTGCCTCAAGAACTATCCATATAAAGGGTTTCAAATTATTTAGATAAATTTCTGGAAAGCAATTTTTGCTCATGGCATTTTTTTTAATACAGATTTTTGCTGTAGGTCACGTGCATTGGCTGGAGAGACAGAGAGATAGAAACTGAGAAATCATCTCTCAGACGAGATAGGCACACCACAATCTCTTCTCCTAGAAGAGAGAGGCACAATATAATCACTTCTCCTCTATTCTCCTCTAGGAATTTGCCCATGCACACACATGCAACCGACATGAGTTTGAAGCTACTAGGTATAGGACTCAAACTGCGGTCAGAGTTGTGGGAGTCCAGCAACGTAACCATTATGCCATCTGCTGCTTTCTCTCATGGCACTTTTAAAAACTAATGAACAGTTCATCTGCAATTAGGAGACCAAAGAGGTGGCTGTAATACACACAGGGTTAGACAATTTGACAAAGAGATCAAGCAAAGAAGTAGTCACTGATTCTCTTCTATGCTTTGTTTTCTAGAGTTAAGGATTTTTGTCTTCTCTTGAGTTGTTGTCAGGTCCATGTACCTACTTTTTGAACAGAACCCTAACCTGTTTCCTGGCTTTAACTCTTAAGCAAAGTTCTCTTAACAATTTTTAAATTTTTATTTATTAAAGCTAAAACTGCCTGGGACCAGTAGTTAGCGTAATGGCTTTGTTGCTGGACTCCCACATAGTCAACTGCGGTTTGAGTCCCGGACCCGGTGGCTTAAACTCAAGCCGGGCGCGTGCGTGTGCGTGCCCAAGATCCTGAGAGAAGAATAGAGGAGAAGGCATTGTGGTGTGGCCATCCCCCCTGGTGGGGGGGGTGATTTCTCGCTTTCTGTCTCCTGTCTCTCTCTCTGTCTTTCTGGCGAGCGCATGAACCCTATAGCAAGGGAAAAAAAAAAAAAACTCAAAAAAGTATGCCTAATGAACCTACAATTAAGAGAGAAGACAAGTAAGCAGGAAAAACAGTAGGAAAAACAGTATGTTGAAAGAAATAATGGCTGAAAACGCTCCAAATTTCATGAGAAAAAAAATTACCCACTAATTTACACATCCAAAAAGTAAGACAAACTCAAATTTAGATAAAAATGAATATATCTGGAAAGACAGACACTATATTTAATTCATTTATGTCAACAGAGAGAGGAGAAAGAGAAGGAGACAGAGAATCTTCATAGTCCCCCAAAATTGGCAACACGTTGTATACAAGGAATCCTCATAAAACTAACACCAACTTTTCATCAGAAATCATGGAGGATAGAATCAATGGGAGGATATATTCAAAGTACTAAAAGAGAAATACAGTCAAGCATAATCATATGTCTAAGGCTTAAAGTTGTTAGATAAGACATTTAAAGCACAACCATAAAATGAAAAGAAAAAGATACTTTTTACTTTGCCAAAATTGAAAACATTTGTTCTTCACAAAACATACTGAATTAAAAAAAAAACAGTGATGATATAAACAAACAATATTTTTATCAAAAGGATTGTATTTAGTATATCTATACTGTAGATATACTGTAGACCTCAACAATAATAAATTAACAATTCAATAAAGATTTTTAAAAATCTCAAAAGCACTGGGCCAAAGAAGATATATGAATAAGTAAAAACATACACTGGTGCTCAACATTTTCAGTAATTAAGGAAATGCAAAATAAAATGACAATGACCAAAAAAACCCACACATATTGTAATTATTGATAAATAAAATACAAAAGAAAAACTCCTAATACCAAGTGCTAGTAAAGATAATAAAGATAAATGAATCTTTGATATATTCCTCATGGAAAACCAAAATAGTAAAAGCATTCCAGAACAATTTTCAATTAATTTAAAATATAAACTTACACCGGCCATATTACCTATACATCTACTGGTAGCTATTTACACAAGTTAATTAAAACTTGTGTTCACACGTATATGTGTATGTAACTATATAGAGTAGCTTTATTTACAATGACTAATAACCAAAATACCCAGACGTCCTTCACCTGTGACTGGTGCTTCTCTATAATATAAAGAACAGAACCAGACTACTGTTTGCTTTCTCTCTCTCTCTCTCTCTCTCTCTCTCTCTCTCTCTCTCTCTCATCAAATAGGAAAGGACACAATAAAAAAGTTAATGTAAAACTAAAGATAAAAGCATTTTTAAAAGTAAACAAACAAAAAAAAAGGGACCAGCTGATGGCATAATGGTTATGTCTCTGGACTCCCACATAGTCAAACTATGGTTCCAGTCCCAGACCCAGCAACTTAAACTCAGGCTGGGTGCATGTGTATCCATGCCCAAAATCCTGACAGGAGAATGGAGGAGAAGGAATTACATTGTAACCATCCCTCCAAGGGATTATTTCTCACTTTCTGTTTCTGTCTGTCTCTGTCTCTCTGGTGAGCACACACACCCTATAGCAAAAATCTCTTTTAAAAAAGTTTTTTAAAAAGTCAAAAAACACAAATTTCTGAGTATTATACACAGGTCCTAATATATTAGCTACTTAGAGTAGATTAGAATGTATTTTCAAAAGAATAAGCATGTTTTCTAAGAGCATATTAAAAAAAAAAGAAGGACCTTCTATAACTCAAATATTTGAACTTTCATTAGTTTAGGAATCTGAGAAGTAAGTGAGAATTTGGGAAGGATTCAAAAGAAGCCTTGAAAATGGAAAGGAGAGCTGACAGGTATGAAGAGGCTTACATATTTGAATTTTGGAGTAGAAATTTGTTTCTAAAAAAGAAATAATACTCTCATGGCAGAAAGAAACTGTATAATTTCAATCCTTATTCAATAAGGACTGAAATCATTTATTTTATTCAAAATAAATAGACATAAATCCCAGAAGAACTCAATGGCAATCTTTTCTCTAGGACCTTATATTCTACATCTTGCTTCTGATCACGCACCTAAGTGAATTCTCTGAGGTAGACTAATATGGCAGTGGGAAGTTTCTGGGGGTGGCATACCTGTACTCTAAGGAAAGCAACTCTCTGCATGAAAGTAAATGCCCCAGTATACTCACAATGTCAGCATGTACGTCGCATGTGTCATGCATTACTCCACTTGCAGAGGTGTCAATCATTTTTACTTATACATGATTGCCACTCTCTACAGTAGGATAACACACACAGCATGTCTACATATGGCAGTCCTGCCTAAACACCCACTCATACACTTATGAAAGAACCATTCAATGTTTACAAACTGTGGGTGGTCATTGGCATTTGTTCAAAGGACTTCTGTAGCAATAACTCAACTGTCTTTCTTTATACTTCCCTCTTTTAGGAGCCGTCCACTTACATGTTGGAACTTTCACATGGCAATTTTCAGAACTTAGAAATATTAAATCTTCCTGTTAGATTCAATTTCTCATGGAAGAAACATCTTTTCATGCCTTATTTTGTTCCTTGTCCAATTGTGATATAGAAAACATTACCAAGCAGTTTGCATTCCTTAGATCCATTAATTGAGCAGTAATATCTTCCATCTTGGGACCAGCAGTTGGTATAATGGCTATGTTGCTGGACTACCATTTAGTCGACTGTGGTTCGAGTCCTGGACTCGGTGGCTTAAACTCACACTTGGGCACGTGTGCGTGAGTGCCCAAGATCCCAAGAGGAGAATGGAGGAGAAGGGATTGCAGCATTGCCATTCCCCCAGGGGGTGATTTCTCACTTTCTATCTATCTGTCTCTCACTGTCTTACCGGTGAGTGCATGCACCCTATAGCAAAAACCTCTCAAAAAATATCTTCCATCTTACTAACCCCTTGTCACCTGTCACCTGACGTTATGAGTTTCTCTACATGAATTATATACCTCAACTCCTGAGGCACAGAATCAGAGAAAATGTACAAGTTCATTAAGTAAAGAACAGAAAAAATCAGTGAATGGAAAGATGGGGAGAGCAGAAATTCATTTTCTTCTTCAGACTCTGGGATTTATGTATAAGGCCCACTGTACTTATGAAGAGTGATTTACAAGATTAGAAGAACATCTGATGCCTAGAAATTCCCTTGCAGTCCTTCAGCTCCTGGGTTTTCAGGTTTTTTTTTTTTTTTTTCCTAATGCAAGTTTAGAAGTCAGTTTTTATATTTTTTAATTAAACTTACACTTACCATTGACCCAAAATATGAATCACAGCTGTAGAAAGTAAAATTAAACTTGGGTTCATACATATACTGTATAAAAATATATACATTAGCTTATTTATATTCACTAACCACCGCAAACAATTCAGATGTCCTTCACATGTGACTGGAATACTATTTAGTTCTATAAAGAAGGCTATTATTTATTTTCAGTTCTTTGTCACTCTCTTTCTTTCTCTTCTCCCTTCTGTTTTTCACTGCATTAGGAAGGGACACCATGGGTGCAGCAGATGGTGTAATGGCTACATCGCTGGACTTCCACATAGTAGTCCTGGACCTGGTGACTGAAACTCACAACAGTCACTTGTGTGTGCATGCCCAAAATTCCAATAAGAGAATGGAGAAGGAATTGTGGCATGGCCATCCACTATGGAGGGTGATTTCTCACTTTCTGTCTCTGTCTCTCTAGTGAGTATGCATGCCTTACAGCAAAAATATCTATCTCTGTGCTCTAGGGAAAGAGTACTTACACGTGCAACTACAACCACCTCTCCCCTCCACCCAATGCACACAGTGTCATTGCATATGTTGTACTTATCATGCATTACTCTACTCTCAGAGGCTTCAATCATACTTAATTGTATGTGATTGCTGCTCTCCAGAGTAGGGTACCACACACATTATAACTGAGGATGGGAGCACTGCACTAACAGTCAATTATACACTTCTCAAACAACCCCTGAAATCTTTTTAGTCTATGAGTGACCACTGACATTTGTTCAAAGGATCTCAGAAGCACTCATCCCATTTTTCCTAATTAATTCTGTTTTTAATGTTACACACTCATGGTTTTGGAGTTTTCACATGGCAGTCTTCAGAACGAAGAACCATTAAGCTTTCCTATCAGGCTCTCTTTTTCTTGGGAAAAATATCCTTACATGCTTTGTCTTTTTTTCCCATTGTTATGTATTAAGTATGAATGAGTCACTTGTAATTTCCAAATCCCACAGCTGAAGAGAAGTTATACTCCATTTTACCAATGCAGGCCTATCACTCAAAGATCAGAGTCTATCTATCAGAGTTACTTACTTCAACTTCTGACCACAGAATAAGCAAGTGTATCATGCAGGATCCTGGAAACAAAGAGTGAGAGAATCGTCACTGGATGGTGGAATTGAGGAAATAGAATTCCTTTTTTTTTCTTTTATTTTTATTTATTTATTTTTTTGGAGAGGTTTTTGCTATAGGGCACGTGCGCTCACCAGAAAGACAGAGAGTCGGAGAGACAGAAAGCAAGAAATCACCACCCAGGGGGGATGGCCATGCTGCAATCCCTTCTCCTCCATTCTCCTCTCAGGATCTTGGGCATGCACACACACGCGCCCGGCGTGAGTTTAAGCCACCAGGTCCATGACTCGAATCGCAGTAGACTACATGGGAGTCCAGCAACATAGCCATTTCGCTAACTGCTGGTCCCATATAATTCCCTTTTTCAGGGGACAGCAGGTGGCATGGTGGTTAAGGGCACTGGACTCCCACATGACTGGCCATGGTTCAAGTCCTGGGCCTTGCTTTCTTTCTCAATTTCTCTCTCTCTCTCTCTCTTTCTTTCTCTCTCTCTCTCTCTCCTTGCTCTCTATTCCTCTTTGGTCAAATTGAAATAAACAAAGTTATAGAATTCCCTTTTTCAGCATCAAATTTGGTAGCAATATAAAGCCCATTTTATTTATCGGGAGTGATCCACAAGACAGAAAACGTGTTAGGCACCTAGAGACTCCTAGACATAGTGGCTATATTCCTTTAACTACCTAGATTTTGCTGAGCTTTTTCCAGAACAAGCTTCTTCTGAGCATGTGTTTGCACCCTAGTAGGTGAACCGACTTTAGACTTGTTCCCAAAACAACCTGTGCAAAGTGATGCAGAGTATTTGGATTAGACTCTGGAGCAATTTTTGCCCATGCAATTTTCAAATGAGACAAAATAACACACCTGCAATTATTGGAGTTTTACACCTGTGTGTGCTAACATGAAGGCAGACAGCCTAACATAGAGATCAGCAAAAGGAACAAAGAACTCGACTGAAACCAGTGACAGCTTAGAATGACTGAATATATATCCAAGGCTGTGTCCTCTGTGGAGGGCAAGTTTTCCCTCTAAAGAGAAAATATATTTTAATAGACACAGCCAAGTAAGTAAACAAACAAGCAGATAACAATCTCCAACAGGAGGATCTATATCTAAAATTTCTATAGTATGTTAATAATGTCCCTAGGTTCCTAGGACTGACCTCAGGAAAGTTATTTAAAAGAGTTCCTTTGAAGAAGACAGGCATTAGTGAGTAGGAAGGATGGAATAACTGCACTCTAGGGAAAGCTTCTCTCTGCATGCAACAAAATACCCCCAAGGCATCCATGGTGTCATTATCTATGCCGTATATGTCATGTGTTACTTCACTTACAGAGATGTCAATCACATTTAATTATTCGTGATTGCCATTCTCTGGAAGAGGGTACCACACACAGCAAGTCTAAGGATGGAAGCTCTGCCTAACCACCCTCTCATACGTTTTTGAACTACTCAATGTTTTCAGGCTATGCATGGCCACCAACTTTTGCCCAAAGAACCTGTGCAACCATTCACTCCACAGTTTTTCCTAACTCATCCACCCCTCCTGAGTGTGTCTACTCATGTGTCACACTTTTTGCACGGGAGTTTTGGGAACTGAGAATCATTAAGCTTTTTCCTTAGATTCTCTTGCTAATGAAATAAATATCCTTGCATATTTTTCCTGCTCCTTTCCCCATTATTATAACAAAGCATTAATGAGTGTTTGCAGTCTCCATATCCAATAGTTAAGCAGAAAATATACTCTATCACTCATACCCCACCTGATCTTTCAAAGATCTGAGTCTCTCTGAGTTACCTCAACTAAGAACTACACAATAAACAAAGAAAACATACAAGATCGTGACAGCAAAAAGAGGGGAAATCATCAGTAATTGCTAGGATACAGAGAATAGAAATCACTTTTCTTCCTCAGACTCTGGAGTGGAAAAGAGTTACTTTTCATAACTAGGAGTGATCTATTGTACATGACAGATATGAGCTTGGAGTTTAGGGTTGCCCTTACAGTTTTCTTAGCACCTGCTGTTTAAGTATTTTCCTGGAACAAGACTGTTTTGAGTATGTTTTTGATTTTTTCATCTAAGACACACATTAGTGTCTATGTTTTCCTAAAAACACTGATCCAGGGGAACCAGCAGTTAGCGTAATGGCTATGTCGCTGGACTCCCACGTAGTCGACCGCGGTTCGCGTCTCGGACCCGGTGACTTACAACTCACGCCGGGCGCGTGTGCGTGCGTGCCCAGGATCCCGAGAGGAGAATGGAGGAGAAGGGATTGCGGCGTGACCATCCCCTCTGGGGGGTGATTTCTCGCTTTCTGTCTCTGTCTGTCTGGCGAGCGCACGCGCCCTGTAACGAAAAAAACCTCTCCCCCCAAAAAAAAAAAAAAAAAACACTGATCCAGACACAACGATATATGGGGAAATGAACATGGTGACTGGATTCTGGAGTCAGAATTGAGAGAAATATTGACTCCAAAATAACTGGTAATTTTTAAAATTTTGCTGTACTATTATAGACTTGAACTCTGTCATTGTTATATAAATTGCACATTCATGTAAACTCACAGAAATATTCACTAAAATAAGCTGTATTATTGAGTATAAAATAAAACATGAATAAAACCAAAAGGGAAGATTATATATATGCAAATTTTACATATATATGTATAAAATACATTTAAATAAATACACACACACACGCACACTCTTGAAGATGTTAGGAAAAAGTGAGATTTCTAGTGTTAAACTGGAGTTTGTTTAGGAAAGTCTGGGGGGATCATATCTAGTTGACAAGTTTTTACTGAAAAAGCAATGAAGACTTGGGTTAAGAAAAAAATCCTATCACTGTCCGGAAGTCTTGAAATCTTCCTTCTTTGGGCCAGTCTCAAAGTACAGCAGTTGAGCCCTGGGTATTAGGATTCATATCCTAAATGGCCAAACACAGTTCAAATCCTAGCCTTGGCGGCTTGAAAAAAAAAAAAACAAACAAACAAACAAACAAAAAAACACAATAACCATATGTGTGTATACCCAGAATGGTAACAAGATGAAGTGAAAAAAAAAATGTGTTGCAGCATAACTACACACCATTGTGTGTATGTGTCGGGGGGGGGGGGTTCTCTCTGTCTCTCTTGCACAGACATGCTTTCTCACAATAAAATAAAAAAAAATTCTTCCTTTTTTAACAATAAGAATATGTGGCCTATATAGCTGTAGGAAGCCCTACATTATTCCGGAAGTGCTAGTATTTTGAAGAAACTTCAACTCTCCTCAGCATTATTAGTTCCTATACTCTTCTTCCCAACCGAATGCCTTAAGGCCCATGGGCCACTTTAGGCTTCTATCCTTTCTGTGAAGTTTACTCAAAAGAAAAAAATACCACATTTTCCTCCATTTCCCACTGGAGATCCAATAAATCATGGTAGAGAATTCCCCAATTTCCTGTTGGTGCTGCAAGTCTGATGAATTCTGTCATCAGAAAGCTTGACTGCAATCCATTTGGACAATTCATCCTTCTCTCTTCACTTAAAACCATGTTGTCTTGTGCTAACCCATTCTCTATTCAGTATAGCAATAATGCAGAAGCAGAAGTATCAGTTTCACGTTGGTAGAAGATAGAAAGTTGGTTTCTTTCTATCATACATATCTGTGGACAGCCACTATTAGTTTAACAGGCAGCTACAACTCTTTAAGTCAAGAAACCTGTGTCGGACCAGCAGTTAGCATAATGGCTATGTCGCTGGACTCCCACGTAGTCGACCGCAATTCGAGTCCCGGACTCGGTGACTTAAAACTCACGCCGGGCGCGTGTGCGTGCGTGCCCAAGATCCCGAGAGGAGAATGGAGGAGAAGGGATTGCGGTGTGACCATCCCCCCTGGGGGGTGATTTCTCGCTTTCTGTCTCTCTGTCTCTCTCTGTCTGTCTGGCGAGCGCACGCGCCCTATAGCAAAAAACCTCTCCAAAAAAAAAAAAAAACTCACGCCAGGTGCGTGTGCGTGCGTGCCCAAGATCCTGAGAGGAGAATGGAGAAGGTATTGCGGCGTGACCATCCCACCTGGGGGGTGATTTCTCGCTTTCTATCTCTCTGTCTCTGTCTGCCTGGAGAGCGCACGTGCCCTATAGCAAAAACCTCTCAAAAAAAAAGAAAAAAAAAGAAAGAAAGAAAGAAAGAAAAAGGAAACCTGTGTCTATGTCTCTGATCCGTATTCTTCATAGTCAAGAATACTCAGTAATGGCAGAAGTATAATTGAAAATGTCTTCGATTTCTTACTGGTGTTCTTTGGGAATCTCCCAAAGAGAAGGCCCCTTCACCTAAAGCAGCATGGTCCTAACTATTATTTTCTTTCCCCCACCTCTTTATTCTCCTGCCTTGGAGAAATATTACACAGCTTGACCACCTCTTCTCATCCTCCTCTTTCCTTTTCACCTCACAAACCAAAGTGCCTCAATATTCTTCTGAACAGAGAACCTTGATGATCCTATAAGATGTAATGGGGTTTTATTTGCTCAATATAGAGAGCTCTATGAAAGTCTACCTCTCTCTCTGGTCATATCTCCTTATTAGTATAAAGGTGAATTTGAGACATATTTTCCTTAGGGACTTCAGTCACTCCAAAAGTTGTACTTGTTGAGCATTACTCTACTCAGAAAGGCGCGCTTCATAATATAATACATGTGAAGGTGCCTTCCTAAGTGAAATACTGCACACAGCATGAATGATGATGGCTTTTCTTCCCAATACACTCAGCAACAATGTAGTTCTTTTTATGCTTACCCAGTTCCCCCCCATCCATGGTGTGGCATTCCCCAGAGAATGGGAATAAACAATAGAATTCCCCTGGAATGAGGTACTGCATACAGCATGGCTAAAAGCGACCATCCTGGCTCTGCCACAGTAGGATATGCTGGCTGACACTGCTACGCGGCAGGCTGAGGCCACATGGGAGGCCCAGGTTTATTCTTGGCCCATACTAACAGCTAGGTATAGAGGTGCATGCCTGTAGTCTCAGGTACTTGGAACAGCTCCATCCCTCCAACCTGCTGCTTCAGATCCACTGACATAGTCTCAGCAAAAGTAGGATGTAAAGTTGCATAAATTAATCACCTCCAAGTAGGAGCATAATATTTTCTCCCCATGAGGCCCACAGTGAACTAAAGAGAAAGGAAGAAATGACCAACTCAGATTGCTTTACTGCCACATAGTGAGGTGGAACCTCATCTTCCCACTGAGCCCTACTGCCCAGACAGGAAAGGTAGAGATCCAAGCAGCCTGGCTCTCTATACCTTATTCTGCCTTGTTGATGTTAGCAGGGGTTAAAAGCTCAGCTTCCCAATAAAAGGGACCAGGATTACTTGGATAAAGTAAACTCTAAGCTGGGACAATCAAGTTACAAGATAAGAGTGGAGCATCTTTTATTATCAGAAAGTTATGAAGTGCTCAAAAACAGAAAAAGACATGTCAAAGGGACACAGAAGCCAACCTGAATCATCTCTCAATGGTCAAATCTGCAACAATCATAGTAAGAGAATGAATAACACAGTACTGGATTATAACCCAAAGCATAAAGTGAATGTATATGAATCTACAGGCATACACATAAATGATTAAATAAATAAACAAATGGTGGAAAAATACAAATCCTACTTATATGTTGTTTCTAAATAATGGAGGTAGCACTTAATCACCTCCACACCCCAACCCCCACCACCACCAAGAGCAAACCTTGAGTGTGGGCCTTACTTAGGAACTCACTTCCTAATAAAAAACTACACAAAAAGAAAATAATATAAACTCACAGTGGAGATATCTAGCAAATACTACCTTAACCAAGCAATTCAAGCTAACATTATCAATAATGTCAGGCATATATCATGTACCACTGATACAATGTGATTTTTTAAAAGCTGATTTCCATAAGAGAGAGGAGAGACAGAGAGATAGCCCACTCCTCCCAAAGAGTCTTCATATTGTGATCCACCCAATCCTCAGCAAGCCTGAATTGTGAGTACATACATGCATACCTGGTTTGTACAGCGAATCCTCAGAAAAACTAACCCAGGAACTTCCCATGTAGATCTAGGTGCATTACCTAGATCATACCATGATTCACCCCCCAGTCTCAATCACCAGCCTGGATCACTGACATGCACACCTGGCACACTCAGGGATGACCCTAGATGCAAATCTAGGACCTTTCCCATGTAGCTCCTGTTGTGTTACTTCTGTGCTACCATCTGGCCCTGTGTATTTTTGTACTGGTGATTTAATCTAACTACTTCATTTGAAAAAAAATTTTGAAAGGCACAAATAATGTAGAGGGGAGGAAAGGGGGGAAATAATAGACGTGAACATGAATACCAACATGTTTTGGATAGAAAACCAAATTTTACATAAAAAAACCAATCATTTTACACATTTTTGTTTTTAATTTTTAATGTTTTAAATGGGTGTGTCAATTTCTTAAGCTTAATCCAGGAGCACTTTGTTATCTTTTACTTTTTTGTGATTATTTTGGTCAAGAATGATGTATCAGCTCACCGTGTATATTCTACTATATAATGAGCCAAATACCTTTCCCTTTAATTTTTCCACATAACAATCAATAATTTAATGAGCCATTGAATAACTAAAGAACATTATGGCTACTGTAAAAGCAAAGCAGCAAAGACTCTGACTAGTTCAAGATAATTTGATTCATGAGATTAATCCTTAGCTCTATAATTTTACCTGGTTCTGATTCTGGTACTTGTTCTGAGTTAAACAGCTTTGAATCTCTTTGTTCACCCTCCAATTGGCTCAACTTTCATTTAGTATGAAACTGCATGATCATATACAAGAATTTAACTTTTAAGTCTATGACATATCATTGGTAAATGCAGAAATATCCATATTTGTTAGTAGACCACCACCACTGAAACTGTTCATTGTTAGGGATTAAGCCTTGATTTGCCCCTGAGGATTAAATTAATGTTTTTCACAAAAAATTATAAGTGTTGGCGGGGGTGTGGTGAAAGGGAAACTCTTTTACACTGCTGGTGGGAATGTAAATTGGTCCAGCCACTGTGGAGAATAATTTGGAGATTCCTCAAAAATCTACAAATAGATCTACCATATGATCCAGCAATCCCACTCCTCAGTATCTACCCAACGGACAGTAGAATTCTTCATTGGAAAAGTGCTTGCACATCGATGTTTATTGTGGCACTTTTCACGATTGCTAAGTCATGGAACCAACTCAAATGCCCCCGTATGGAGGAATGGATTGAAAAACTGTGGCACATATACTCTATGGAATACTACTCAGCCATAAAAACCAACAAAACCCTGGCTTTTGACAGAAAGCAGAAAAATATGGAAGATTTACTGCTGAGTGAGGCAAGCCAGGCTATGAAGGAGAGACATTGTATGTCCCCACTTAACATATACTGAATGTCTGCACCTTATGACTGAAACTGATTGACTAACGGTTGTACAAACATAAGAGATGGGTGTGAATGTCAGATGAGGTGTATGTGGAGGAGGGGGGCCTAACGAAGGACATTTGGAGAAGAGATACGGAGGTAGAGCATTGACGGGATGGGGAAGTGTGGTGTTATTGGTTGAAGATATTTTGATCAATGGGGCTGGGGAGAAATGTTCACATATTGAAAAGTTCACATTTTAAGCTAAACAATGTGACTGAATGTATATACAAAAAGAAATAAATTTAATATAAAAAAGATTAAATTAATGTTTTTCCTCTCACACAAATATCATCATAATGATTCCATAGTAAAGAAATTATAAACTCCATTTCAGAACAGAAATTTACTTTCCAAATCTGTCAATATCATACCTTTTATGAAAACTCATTCTATGAACAGATTTCTAGGATGGAAGAGACACTACCTCTAGCTATCTCAAGGACCTCATGTATTTTCATTTTAGTTACAAATTAGCATCTTCTGGGAAAAATTACTAATTTTTTAGCAAACTGCAAATTAGTGATTGCAACTGCAATAGAGGTGCTAATTTCATTTCCTAAATGTTGTGTTAAATATGTTTCTATAAATCAAGTCCTATAATATCAATGCCATCATATTTTCACTATTTTAAATGGAAAGTAGTTACTTTAATTCTAAATTCCTACATAAAATCCAAATTAAAGTACTGAAAATGAAATATAAAATTATCTGAAGGAGTTGTGTATCTGTGTGGGTATATGTTGTAAGCATGCATGTATGAGAAGGTGTATATGAGTGGATGGAGTGAGTCTGTGTGTGTTTGTATGCATGAGTATATGAAGGGTATATATTTCAACTGATGACGGTTTCATTACCTGATTTCCAAAGCAGTAATTAAATTATCATTGGGGAGGATATGAGATTATTTCAGTGAGTATGCTTACAAACATTGTATATTCCAATTGTTAAGCTTTATTTGAATGTAAACAATAATTAATAATCAAAACCTTTGGCTTCAGGGATATTATTTCTTAGAAAAAAAGCAAAGGCAAAAATGATTTGCTCTAAGAAGTAAATAATAGTACAGGTAAAATAAGAATACAACAAAACTGTGAATATGTTACATAGGCTTGATGCTTAGGACACAATCATTTAAATAGCACTGCAAAAAGAAAATATGAATATAAAATATAGGAAGCTTTTTTTTTAAATTTGTCTTTAGCCACCAAATCAAGTTCTCTGTCTTGAGGAATCAGTAAGTGAATTATGACAAAACAGTCTATTTTAATCCCATTTTCATTATATTTATACCTATGCTATTATCAATAAGTGATTACAATGCTATATTATATTTTGAGGGTGAGAATAAAAAATTATGTCAACAAGCTTAGTTACACAGTAAAATACTATGAAAAACGGCCATTTCACATAAGCTGAAGAGACAGCTATGACATTGCAGTTTCCTAAATCAACACTAGTATATGACCTAAATGTTAGGATTGAAATGGGACAGAAAATTTTGATAATTTCATGAAAACTGTCATGCCATAAGTTAAATTTTATGAGTTATACAAACTATTATGATTATCTGTTCCTTGACAAAGCATACAACACTGGGCATAAGTCCTTGGATCCCTAAAATGCTATTACTATTAGGATTCCCTAGCTTCTAAAACCTGCTATTTGTTTATTAGTAGAACTAGAGTATCTTTTGGTCGTTTTTTACCTTAGGGAGAGCTGTTTTAAAAGTGGTAAAAAGGAGAAGCTAGGTTGCAGTACTGTACAATAAAAAGCAAAAGAGGAAGGGAAGATAACAGAGTCAATAAGTGTAAAAACCTTCTTCCAAAAGAGAAGAAAAGCAGCCATTTGGTAGTGGGTGAAGAGGAATACAAAAAAGATAAATTTGGTCCTTTTGCAGTCACTACCTGTCCTTAAAAAAAACTTAGGACATGTTCCACAATATTCATCTGCATGGGTTAAGGAATACAATTTATTAGGGAAAAGGAACATTGCAAAAACCAAATCAATAAGAAATGAGGGAACAAGTCTTTCCTCCATCCATTATCCCACAGAAATGTGGGTCAGTGTCTGAGTGATCTGTAAGAGATAGAGCATGAATTATATTAAAATATAACTCATTTATATAGTTTCTTATAGGCACATGGACCTTCAATAGGACCTTGGAATGGAATACAAATAGACTCCCACACATAAGGTAGTTTTTTTGGGGGGGGAGGGGATGTCTAGGTTTTTGCCATAGGGTGTGTGAGCTTGCTGGAGAGAAACAGAGAGAGACACAAAGAAGGGAAGTGAAAAATAACCCCCAGAGGGGATGGCTACACCACAGTCCTTTCTCCATGCTCTTTTTGGGATTTTGGACATGCACACAAATGTGCCCAGCATGATTTTCAAGCTGCCAGGCCCAGGACTGGACCCACAGTTGGCCAAGGGGAATCCAGCACCTTAACCACCACACCAGTTTCTGACCCCAAGGCAATCTGTTTTTAGGTACCCTCTTTATATAGGTATTACATGGAAACTCCACCTATCCAGAACCAGAGGAACTTGGGATCTCTAGATCCATTCTTGGGAGTGTTACAGCCCCCTTTGCCGTTAAGTACTAAAGTTAGTGGCAGCCACCTCAGGTGAGAAAAAAAGAGAAGTCTGAAGTCTCAGTTTATTGTTCAGGCAACTCAAAATGAATCACTAGGGGTTTATAAACTCACTAAATTGGGCCGGCCAGGTGATGTGGCTGAATCCCACATGGTGGACTGCATGGTTTGAGCCCTGGAATCGGCATCTTAGAAAGCAAGCTGAGCATGCACACACGTTTGTGTACTCAAAACCCTGAGAGGGGAATGGAACAGAAGGAATTGTGGCATAGTCATCCTCCCTGAGGTGAGGTGGGGGGAGGAGGTGATTTATCGCTTTCCCTTCTCTGTGTGTCTCTAGCAAGCATTACCTTGCGCAAAATAAATAAACTCAATAAGCCTTCCTTCCCTCACTCCTTTCTTTCAAGAGTTGGCTTCAACATTTGAAAATCAATATATTTACCATATCAATATATTTAGGGGGAAATCATATAATCGTATCAGTTGATAAAAAAAAAAGCATTCGACAAAATCAAACACTGCTTTATGATAAAAAAGAAAATTGCGCCCATCAGCTAGGAATAAAGAATTTGTCAATTTCATAGAGAATAACTATATAAAACTGATAGCTAATAGTATACTTAATGCTGAAAAACTGGATCATATCCCCTAAAATTAAGAACAAGGCAAAGTCATCTCTCATCACTTTTATTCAATAACACTCCAGAAGTGGTAACTTGTGAAATGGGGAAAGAAATGAATAAATGTACAGAAATTGGGAAGAAAGAAAACTGGGCTCAGCAGGTGGTTAAAACAGTAGACTCTCATAGCCCACTGTGATTTCATTCCCCAACCTTGCGGCTTGAAAATCACACCAGGCACGTGTGTGTGCACCCAAAAATCTGGAGAGAAGGGACTGCAGTGTGGTCATTCTCTCTGAGGGGTTATTTCTCACTTTCTCTCTGTCTCTCTCCAGTGAGAGCACACACCCTGTGGCAAATTTTTTTTATAAATCTACAGAAATAGACAAAGTCACTATATAATGACAAGGGGGTCAATTCAGTAAGAAAGTATGACAGTTTTAAGTATATATATATATATATATATATATATAAACCTAATACCAGAACACACAAATATGTAACATAAATATTACTAAAACTAAAAGGAGAGATAAACCCCAATACAATAGTAGTGTAGATTTTAATACTCCATTCTCAGCAGTGGACAAATAATGTAGACAGTAAATTCTATAAAGAATCAACAAGTCTAGAGTTGAATGTTATCTTCCAGAATTTAAATGGAAAGATCAGACCACAACAGAAGATAGATTAAGCATAAGAGACTAAACTAGTGAAATAGAATTTATGACTTTTGACTAAAACAGATTTTCTTCTATGCTTTGTTTTCCAGATTTAATGATTTTTATCTTCACCTGTGCTATCAATAGGTTCACATACCTACTATTTGACTCCTAACCTGTTTCCTGGTTTTAAGTCTTAAAGGTCTCTTAATATTTTTAAATTCTGATTTATTAAAGCTAAAATTGCTTTTCTTGAAATTAAAAAATATATTTAAAAATATTTAATGACCACATTAAGCTATATAGCCTCAGCTAGGTGCTACTTTATATTATATTCTACTCAGAGTTTCATGCCTAAAGTCAGACATGTGTTCATAGATATGTATATGTCAGCTGAAACAGCTATTGAATGTAGTTAGATTAATTAAGATATTTTGTGAATCAATAAAATATGGGAGAAAAATTCTGTCTCTCTCATGCATGGAAGAAAATAATATTTAAAAGAAAAAAAGGAATGGAAAGTAGATACCAGAGACAGTGTGGGAGGAGGGCGGGAAATAACAGAGGGTGAAAAATAGGGGGAAATATATATATCAAACAAGAAATGGAAAATTATTTATTGATGATAACATGTATGATTAAGCTTATATACAGTGCATTCTGAATGGGAAATTGCACTTTGTATGCTGTGATGATACTTAAGTGAATGAATGTAAAATAAATAAATTTTAAAAATACTAAAAATAAAATAATCAAACTGGGGACAGCAGATAGCATAGTGGTTATGTGGCTGGACTTTCACATGGCCGACAGCAGTTTGAGTCCCAGACCCGAAGTGGTAACTTGTGAAATGGGGCAAGAAATGAATAAATGTACAGAAAATCACACCAAGAACATGTGTGGGTATGCCCAAAATCCTGAGAGGATGAAGGAGAAGGGATTTTGATGTGGCCATTCCCCTGGAGGGTGACTTCTCACTTTCTGTTTCTGTCTGTCTCTCTCTCTCTCTCTCTCTCTCTCTGGCAAAGACACACACCCTATAGCAAAACTCTTTCTTTAAAAAAAAAATTATCAAACTTTGTACCATAGACCAAATGGACTTAATAAGCACTTACAGAAGATTTCATACATCAGCTGCATAACGCATATTCTTCTCATGAATGTATAGAACATTTTCCAGGATAGAAAAATATGTTAGACCACAAATATGTTTTTATAAATTAAAAAAAATAGAAATCATATCAAGTATCTTTTCAAATCAAAATGAAATAAAACTAATTAATAACAAGAAGAACGTTGGGAAATATAAAAAATATGTGGAAATAAGTTGCAAATTTAACGGGTCAACAGGTGAAGTGGTAGTTAATGTGCTGGACCCCTACGTAGCTGACTGCAGTTTGAGTCTTGGAGCTGGTGGTTTGCTTTCTCACTTTCCCATTCTCTCTCTCTCTCTCTCTCTCTCTCTCTCTCTCTCTCTATGGTGAGTGCATTTTCCCTATAGAAAATTAAAAACAATAATAATAATAAATAAAATTAAATAATTCTTTTAAAAATATGCAAATTAAACTTCTGAACACAAGTAAAAATGAAAGTACAACAGAACACTTATTAGGTACAGTAAAAATAATACTAACCGGGAAGTTTACAGCAATAAGCACCTACATTCAAAAAAATAGAAAAATTTCAAATAAATAATCTAAAAGTGTACCTAAAAACCTAGAAAAGCAATGGGGGACCAGCAGTTAGCGTAATGGCTATGTAGCTGGACTCCCATGTAGTCGACAGCGGTTCGAGTCCCGGACCCGGTGGCTTAAATTCATGCCAGGCGCATGTGTGTGCGTGCCCAAAATTCTGAGAGGAGGATGAAGGAGAAGGGATTGCGGCATGGCCATCACCCTTGGGGGGTGATTTCTTGCTTTCTGTCTCTCTGTCTCTCTCTGTCTCTCTGGCAAGCGCATGCACCCTATAACAAAAAAATCCTCTGCAAAAAATAAATAAATAAATAAATAAAAACTACAAAAGCAAGAATCAACTGAATCAAAAATTAACAGAAGAGGGAACCAGCAGTTAGCGTAATGGCTATGTCGCTGGATTCCCACGTAGTCGACTGCGGTTCGCGTCCCGGACCTGGTGGCTTAAAACTCACGCCGGGCGCGTGTGCGTGCGTGCCCAAGATCCCGAGAGGAGAATGGAGGAGAAGGGATTGCGGCGTGACCATCCCCCCAGGGGATGATTTCTCGCTTTCTGTCTCTGTGTCTCTCTCTGTTTGTCTGGCAAGCGCACGCGCCCTATAGCGAAAATGCCTCTAAAAAAAAAAAAAAGAAAGAAAGAAAAAGAAAATTAACAAAAAAAAAAAAAAACTAAAGATCAGAGCAGAAATTAAAAATAAAAAAAACTGACAGGACCAGCAGATGGCATAATGGTTACATTGCTGGACTCCCACATAGTTTACTGTGGTTCAAGTCCTGGACCTAGCAGCTTAAAACTCATGCTGGGCACATGTGCACGTGTGCCCAAAATCCCGAGAGGAGAAGGGACTGCAGTGTGGCCATCCCCCGGGGAATGATTTCTCACTTTCTGCCTCTACAGAGAGTGCACATGCCCTATAGCAAAAATCTCTCTAAGAAATGAATTAATTAGTTTAAAAACTGAGACCAAAAAAATACAAAAGCTCAATAAACAAAATATTAGATTTTTGGACACTCAGGTTGATTCCACATCTTAGCAAGTGTGAATAATGCTGCAATAAACATAGATGTGCAAGTGTCTTTCTGACTGAGTGTTTTCTTATCCTTTGGGTAAATACCAAGGAATGAGATTACTGGATCATATAGTAGTCCTATTTTCAGGTTTTTGAGAAACCTCCATATTGTTTTCCACAGAGGTTGTACTAATTTACATTCCCACCAATTATGTAAGATGGTTCCCTTTTCACCACAGCCATGCCAGCACTTGTTGTCTTTTATTTTATTTTATTTTTTGACGCTAGCCATTCTAACTGGGGCTAAATGGTATCTCATTGTGGTTTGAATTTGCATTTCCCTTATTACAGGAGAGAAGTGGGGGGTAGAGAATGGGTAATAGAGGGTGAGTGGGAGGGGCAAAGGAAAGAAACAGACAAAAGAATGTAAAGTTCTTTGTTAAAAAAAAGATATGTAATTTGTGCTTTATAAAAATCAAAGTTAAAAAATTATATTTTTGAAAAGATGAAACTGATACACAATAGATAATCTAAGAAAAAAGAATGAAAACCCAAAAAAATAAAATCAGAAATGAAAAAAGACATTTCAACTGATACTACAGAAATTCAGAAGTTCATTAGCAACTTATGCAAAAGTATGTCAATAAACTGAAAAACCTAGATAATATGGGTAAATTTCAGTATGAATACAATCTGCTAAGATTGAGTCAGGAAACAACAAAAACCTGAACAGACCAATGAGTAATGAGACTGAATCAGTAATAAAACAGTAATTTTAAAAGTCTCCCAACAAAGAAAAACCTAGCACTGGATGCTTTCACTGCTGAATTCTGCAAACTTAAAGAGTGACTAACACCAACTTTCCTGAAGCTATCCAAAATAATAAACCCTCCCACTCATTCTGAGGTAAGTATTATTACCCTGATACCAAAACCAAACATAAATATAATAAAGGAAAAAAAAGGAAAGAAATTTACAAACCAATATCCTTTATGAGAACAGATGCAAAAATATCCAAAATACTAGAAAACCAATTATAACAGCCTATGAAAAGGATTATACACCATGACCAAGTGGGATTTAGCCCAAGAATACAAGGATGGTTCAACACAAGCAAATCAGTAAACATGATATATCACATGAACAGAATGAAGGACAAAAAACATGCTCTTTTCAATAAGATACAGAAAAATTATTTGAAAAAATACAATATTTCATTATGATAAACATTAAACAACTTATGTACAGGAGATGAATACCTCAACACTATAAAAGCCATATATTATGAAGCCCTCGCTAACTTCATATTGAGTTGGAACTGAAAGTTTTCCCCAACAACTAGAGCAAGGCAAAGATGTCCACTTTCACTACTCTCACTAGCCAGTGTCTTAGCCAGAGTAATCAAGTAAAAATAAATAAATAAATAAAAAGGATTTAAGTTGGAAATGGCAGAAGTTAAGCTGTCCCTGTTTGCAGATGATATTATCACATAAATGCATAAACCTAAAGACCCCATCAAAAAAATTCTAAAAACGAATGAATCTATTGCAGGACACAAAATCAACATACAAAAATTAACAGTGTTTTTATACAACTATAACTGGCTAAAAAAAATAAAAAGTAATTCAATTATAATAGCTACCAAGAAAATAAAATACCCAGGAAAAAAATTTAACCAAGGAGGTGAAAGATCTCTATCAAGGGACTTCAAAAAGTTTATGCAAAATGGAATTAAAGTACAAGTTTATTTTGGTGCAAAAACGTTTTGAAATCTATGGATAATTTTTCATTATACACATTTTCCATGAACTTCTTTAATTGTCCCCTCCCCCCATACTGTGAAATCTGTAAAACACTTATGAAAGAAACTGAAGACACACAAAAAAGTGAAAAGACATGCCAAGTTCAATGACTAGAATAAACAATATTGCTAAACTATCCATACTACTGAAAGCAATTTACAGATTCTATGTAACCTCTACCAAAATAGCAACAGCATTCTTTAAAAAGGGAAAAAATTCACGTAATTTCTACAGAACCACAAAAGACCCTGAATATTTTTTGAGAGGTTTTTGCTATAAGGTGTGTGTGCTCGCCAGACAGAGACAGAAAGCAAGAAATCACCCCCCCCAGGGGGGGATGGCCATGCCAAAATCCCTTCTCCTCCATTTTCCTCTCAGGATTTTGGGGCCGCACACACACGCGTCCGGCGTGAGTTTAAGCCTCCTGGTCCGGGACTTGAACCTCAGTCAACTACATGGGAGTCCAGCGACATAGCCATTATGCCAACTGCTGGTCCTGACCCTGAATATTCTAAAGCAATCCTGACCAAAATTCATTAAGTTGGGGACATTACACTATGGATTTTAAAATGCAGCTCTATTGGTCAGGGATCTCCAGAAAAACAGAATCATCGGTATATGTGAATGTAAAAGAAGGGATTTACTATAGAAATTACCTCACATGATCCCAAGGCAGAGAAGTCCCACCACAGGCTATCCGCAAAATGGAGAAACAGCTGAAAGCCTCTGAAGCAGGGTAGTTGGTGCAGTTCCAATTCTAGGCCTGAAGGGGACCCTCAGAAGGCTCAAGTAGAGATGCCATTACGGTTCCAGCCTGAGGCAAAAAAGAGGCCCTTGAAAGTTCCCAGGCCTCAGCCCACTCAGGCAGCTGCTGATGTGAGTCCAAAGTTCAAAAGTTAAAAACTGTGGAGTCTGTGCCTGGAGAGGCAGCCAGGGCCAGGATGTAGGTGCAACAAATACAACCGGGGGCCCAGTTGAGGAGCAGTGGTGGAGCACTCAAAAGTGTAGGAGTACAACACGCCGCACAACATGAAACAAAGGAATGGTACGGAGGGAGGGACAGGAAACAGAACCTTACTTCCTCTGTTTGTTCCTCCCATGCTCCCACCTGATTGGATGGTGTCTGCCCACATTGAAGGTAGATCTTCCTCTCAGCCCACTTACTCGCATGCCAATCATGTGTCACAGATTTACTTAGGAACAATGTTTCTTAGAAACAATATTTCGCCCGCCTTCCGGGCGTTCGTCAGTCCAGTCAAATTCCTACAAAATTATCACATTACTACAAAACTATAGTAACCTTAACAGAAAAAAAGACAAACGGAATGAAACAGAGTACAGAACCCAGAGATAAATGCATGTACCTACGGCCACCTGATTTTAAACAAAGGTGCCAAGAACAATCATTGAGTAAAAAACAGTCTCTGCAATAAATGCTGATGGAAAAACTGAACATACATCTACAGAAGAGTGAAACGACTTCTCTCACTGTACATAAAAGTCAATTCAAAGTGACAGGACATCATTCTTTTTAATGGGTGAATAGTATTCCATTGTGTATATATGTATGTCTGTATCTACATATATGCAAATATTTATCTTATTAAAAGTTTATTCATTTCTTCTGTAAGTGAGACAGAAAAACCACACTGCCAATAGGGTGTATATGCCATAATCCCCCACCCTCAGCTTCTGCCAGCCCTAGATCATGGGCATGCTCTTGGTGGAAGTAAGTAAGTCACCATACGTGAATCTGGAATCTTCCTGTGTGTTTCAGCAGCACAGAGCATTGGTTTTATCACTGTGTCATCAGTTGACCCTAGTATCACACATTTTCTTTATCCATACATCTATTGATGAATACATCCATTGATTACATATCTTGGCTATGATGAGTAGAGCTGCAATAAACATAAGAGTGTACATATTTTTAAGACTCAAAATGGATTAAAGGTTTCAATATGAGACCAGCAATTAGTAAATTACTGGACAGAACATAGAGGAAATGGGTCATGGGACCAGCAGTTAATGTAATGGCTATGTTGCTAGACTCCCACATAGTCGACCACCGTTTGAGTCCCAGACCCGGTGGCTTAACCTCACGCCAGACGCGTGTGCGTGCGTGCCCAAGATCCCGAGAGGAGAAAGGAGGAGAAGGGATTGCTGCATGGCCATCCCCCCGGGGGGTGATTTCTCGCTTTCTGTCTCTCTCTGTCTTTCTGGCAGGCACCCGCCCTATAGCAAAAAAAAAAAAAAAAAAAAAAAAAAAATGATTCCTGACATTTGTTTCCGCAGTTTTTTAATAAAACTTCAAAAGCACAGACAACAAAAAAAGGGCTTATTTTAAGTCTTTAATCAATTTTGAGGTTTTTGTTTTGTATTGTTTGTATGGTGAGAGGGATCTAGCTTCATTTCTCTGCATATGGATGTCCAGTTTTCCCAGAACCATTTATTTGAAGAAACTGTTTTCCAATTAATGTTCTTGGCACTTTTGTAAAAAATTAGTTGATTTATCTGAGGAAACATGAACAATCTTGGAGGACACTATGTTAAGTGAACTGACCTAGGTATAGGAAGAGAATTACTGTATGTCTTCACTCATTTGTGGAAACTAAAAACGATGACTTCATATAAGTGAACAGCACAATAGTGATTACTAGCAGCTATCAGTCAACAGTAGTTTATCAGTATATAAGTTCTGGGAAGAGTCAAAATTTGTACGCAGATTTTCAATTGTTTTGGGGAGGTTGGCACCACTAACCCCCATATTATTCAAATTCAACTGTATCTTCTACTAATATGGGACCTGTATGGCTCTACTGGCACATTATACCAAACATTAAAGGGAAAATATTGATGTTAGCCAATCTTTTATAGAAAAATAGGAGGAAATGACATTTTCAACTCTTTCATTTATAAGGATATTTATTTATTTTGAGAGAGATGGAGAGTAAGCAGCCTGGTAACTTCTCACCACACCATGATCCTCCACACACAAGGTTTCACACCATCCAGAATCAAGAGTGTGACCACAGGCACATCTGGTATATTCAAGTGATATTTGAACTCTGACCTTCCCATATGGTTCCCTACCACCCACACCACCATGGCTGGCATTAACTCATTTCTGTAGTGACTATTATCCTGGTTCTAAATCCCGAAAAGAGCCCAGAAGAAAAGTAAAAAACAAATAAGTGTTTTTCATAAAAATTAGCATGAATATCTTCAAAAAATTTTTTTAGGAAACTAATCCAGCAAATTATAAAAGAATAATGTCCAATATTCCAGGAATGCATGGTTGGTATGACATTCAAATATTGTTTTAATTTATTTCATTAACAAAACAGGAAAGTCTAATAATTATCTTTATTGGTTGAGTTAAAAATAAAAAAAGGAAAAGAAAAATGAACAACAGAGATAACATACTTAGTGGTTTTTTAAAAAGTGAATATTCTCAGGACCATCAGATGACATAATGGTTATGTTGCTAGACTCCCACATGGCTGACCACAGTTCAAGTCCTGGATCTGGTGGCTTGAAACTCATGCTGGACACATGTTCATGCATGCCCAAAATTCTGAGAGGAGAGTAAAGAAGTAGGGACTGTGCCATGGCCATCCCCCCTGGGGGTGATTACTCATTTTCTGTCTGCCCGTTTCTCTCTGTCTCTCCAGCGAGCGCACGCGCTCTATAGCAAAAATCTTTCTTAAAAAATTGAATATTCTCTTCCTTAGTATTGTGAAGAAAGTAAATATATCTGCACTTATTGAATATATACTGGAGGCCTTAGCTGGCATAATAAAGCAAAATAAACAAACATTTTTTTGAGAGGTTTTTTTTTTTTTTTTTTTTTTTTGCTATAGGGCGTGTGCGCTCACCAGACAGACAGAGAGAGAGGAGACAAATCACCCCCCAGGGGGGTTGGCCACGCCGCAATCCCTTCTCCTCCTTTCTCCTCTCGGGATCTTGGGCACGCACGCACACGCGCCCAGCGTGAGTTTTAAGCACACCGGTTCCAGGACGCAAACCGCAGTCGACTACATGGGAGTCCAGCGACATAGCTATCACACTAACTGCTGGTCTCAAAATAAATAAACATATTAATAAAGACACACAGATGATGAAGGAGGAAAAAAACTGCCTGTATTTGTAATTTGACAGTCCATGTAGAAAACTCTAAAAAATCTACCAGTTACTATAACAAGTTAGTTTAGCAAGTAGGCAGTATATAAATTACAGAAAAAACAATTGCACTTCTCTGTGCGTGCTGGCAATGAACAATTGGAAATTGGGGGAGGTAATTACAAAAAGAGTACAAATTTATGGAAAAATAGAATTAAAGTATAGGTTTACTTGGGTGAAAAATTTTGTAAATTCATGCATAGCTTTTTCATATTATGCATTTCCATGAATATTTTGAAGACCCCTGTAGAATAACATGCAAAAAATGAGCAATATTTAGGCCATTTTTACCACTATGCTTTAGACCAAATATGTATATAGTTTTATTCTACTTTTTTCTATGAAATTAATCTTGAAATTTTCTCTGCAAAACCTAAATTTATCCTATTTGTATCATACACTATAAACATTGTCATGTATATACTGTTTGCTTTGTAAACCTTGTACGAGCTGGTAGCCAAAAGCAGTAAATGTATGACCTTCAGTAAGATTCAATTAACTTCACATTACTGGCATTTCCTAGATTTAGGGAGACATAAAGCTGAGCCTAGTATTTACCTGACTTTGAACTCATATATGAAAACAGGAAAATCTGAATATACTCCTTTCATGATTTTTATATAAAATTAAAGCAATTTTACCATTTCAAAGAAGGCTTATAAAATCATTTATTAACCAGAGCTATATTTCTTATTGTTTCACACTTTTGAATATATTGATTTAAGGAACTTGAATAAATATTTATATGCTATAGGAGAAGTAATTAAAGTCAAAGCAACAGAACACAGTCTTCTCAAAATAGTTATGTGTAACATAGCAGGATGTTCTAGCATGTTTCATGAAATTTTTCATAACCAACATTTGAGTGAATGGGCTTCTTTCCATTGAGCTATTTAATCATATGCAGAATGTAAATCTCATGAGGGCAGGGACTTCATATTGTTCACTGCCATATTCCTAGAGCCTACCACTACAATGCCTGTCAAAGAGTAGCAGTCAATAAATATTTATTAAAGAAGCAAATGAATGACAATTTTCTTTGTATTTCACTCTTGTAAAGAACTTCAATAAAGCTAGAGATTTCTGGTTAAACATGAAAAAGGAAAGTAGTCCTCAGGGAGAGAAAAAAGACAGTCATTTAAACCTTAAACCATGACTACTTATATTACATTAATAATAATGAAATAATAGAATTGTAAGGTAAGCTATGGAATAAGTTGTATATTGTATTGCACTAAAAATAAAGGAGAGGTATATTATGTACTTTTTTTTAATAGTTTTTTTTTTTTTTTTTGCTATAGGATGTGTGTGATTGCTGGAAAGGCAGAAAGCAAGAAATTACCCCCCCAGGGAGGATGGACACGCCGCAATCCCTTCACCTTCATTCTCCTCTCAGGATTTAGGGCACTTATGCACATGCACCCAGCATGAGTTTCAAGCCTCTGGGTCCAGACTTGAACTATGATTGGCCATGTAGGAGTCCAGCACCTTAACCACTTTGCCACCTGCTGGCCCTTATTATGTTTTGTTTTGTTTTTAGATAGAACTGAATTTGATATAAGGTGCGTAGTATAGCATTGGTACAAATGATGGGCTCAATACATATGGTTACTATAGAGAAACAGGTAGCTTAAGAAAATGAAAGAATCAGAAGCAAAATAACCATCAGATGAGGATTTCTTCAACAGCTAGTCTCTGGGAGACATTTGGGGCCTTATTCACACCACCACGAAAACTTCTCCAGACTATCAGTCTAGTAAGCTGGCATTTTTTAAAAGAATTATTTTATTTTATTTACTATTATTATTTTTTAATTTGACCAGAGAGAGAGAGAGAGAGAGAGAAGGAAAATGAAAGAGCAAGCCAGCAGGTCCAGGACTAGAACCCTGGTTGGCCATATGGGAGTCCAGCACCTTAATCACCACACCACCCACTGGCCCCTAGCATCTTAATTAAAGAACCTAACAATCTATCGCTAACATTGCCTTGAAAGGCCACTACACTCATTAATTTGACCATGCCTCAAAGCTACATATTTCAACATCCACCGATTATCTTTCCTCTTACACATTTTGATTACTATAATTATATTTCCCTTCCTTTAGCCAACTGAAGATTGCCATTTTCTCTCCTAAATCCTGTGCCCTCTGTGAGCATTGGGAAAGCAGGATCCTTTCTCATTCATCCTGCCATCCTCTGTCCCAGTATTATTAGAATACTGTCGCAGCTGTCTGAACTAGATCGGGACTATATCATCATGGTCTGGGCCTTCTCACTCACCTGCGTTGCACTAGAATTATAAACAGTCTGGCTTTTCCTTTCACTGTCTGTATCTGTTTGTAGGTGAAAACAAGTTTTATCAGCAATTTTGTCAGAGTACAGATTTTACATGTCTGTGCCTAATAAGATCATGTTTCAATGATGTTGATAAATTTTCAGTATTTGCCTGGAGTATTCTCATATTTGGTGAAACTTTACCCATTACAATTTATTCATTCATTCATCAAATATTATTGATCACCTACCATGTACCAGGCACTGCCCTGGGAACTGATTTAACTCAGACCTCAAGGTCACTGTAACCTTCTCTTTACACATGGAACAGAACATGAACTTAAGGAGACTGTAAACAATTATATAAATGGGACTGTTTCTCAGCAGCATGACACCATAAATTATCTCATGCTACCCTATTACTCTTTATTATTAGAAATGAACTCAAGGGACCAGCAGATGGCATAATGGTTACATCACAGGACTTCCATGTGGTCGACAGGTGCGAATCCAGGACCCAGCATTTTAAACTCAAGTCGTGCACATGCATGCCTAAAATCCCAAGAGGAGAATAGAGAAGAGGGGATTGTGGAGTGGCCATCCCTCCAAGAGGGATGATTTCTTGCACTCTATCTCTCTGTCTCTCTCTGTCTCTCTGACAAGCACATGTGCCCTATAGCAAAAATCCCCCCCAATAAAAAGAAATGAAATCAAGATCATGTCATATTCAAAATTCAGAGTATGTGCTGCAAAATCAGGAAGTATATGATTTTATTATTTGAAAATTAATCTCTATTATAATTCATTGAAACAAATAGACACATAGCCAGTGCCAGTGTATATATACAGAGAAGAAAATATAACATCCTGACAATGTGAATGGAGGGATTATTCTCTAAATATTACTACACCAAAACTATTATGAATTTAGATTATTTTCATTTGAAGATCTTTTTGTTTGGTTTTACACTTTATGCAGACTTGTAGTAGCAGTGTGAATTACCTCTAAGTATCTGGTTTATAGCATATACAATATCATGTGGTAAACTTCAATTTCTCTGATTTTTTTTTCAGACACCATAAATCTTTTTTGAAATATGCCATGGGAGTAGCATGGCAGATGCATGCAAACTAACTCAAAACTGTATATGAAGCCTCATTTGCCCTGCCTAATTTCTTCAAATCAAACTTAACACCCTGGAACTAGCAGATGGCATAATGGTTGCATTGTCAGACTCCCACGTAATCTACCATGGTTCGAGTCCTGGATCTGGTGGCTTAAAACCCATGCCAAGCACATGTGCGTACGTGCACAAAATCCAAAGAAGAGAATGGAGGAGAAGGGATTGTGGTGTGGCCATCACCCCTGGAGGGTGATTTAACATTTTCTGTCTCTCTTTCTCTCTAGTGAGCACACCCGCCCTATAACAAAAATCTCTCTTAAAAAAAAAAAAAAAGCCTTAACATCCTTTAGAAGGAAAAGAGTATCAGAAAACTAAAGGAAAAGTTACTCAAAACTGTTTCAGTTCATTGCACATGGCAGACTTTCACTACACATTTGTTGATTTTGATGAAATGATAAATAATTTTTCCTAACTAGTGATACAGCTTATGAGCCTGTCATGTAGTATATTTGGGGCGTTGGAAAAGTTATGACATGTTTTTCTAGGTTGTCTATGCCAAAATGTGTCATGACTTTTCTGATGACCCAATGCTTAGACCACTGAAAGAAGTCAAGAATTTTAATAATAACTGAACTATTTTCATATACTTGAAGAATAAAGTTAAGAGAAATGTTTCTTCAGACTCTTCTTATTTTTCTGACTGAAAGTGTAAGTGTAGTAATGAAATTACATTAAATTTAACAAATGGCTTCAGATCAACACCAGTCAAATCTCGTTACATTCAAAGATATTAGATTACAGATAAGAATAAATCTCTACCTGGAAATAAGTAATATTCATTTTATTCCTTGGGATTATGCAGGTAATTACAACACATTGCCTCTAATTAATGAGGAATTATTAACAATCCCATGAATAGGTGGTTCTTCCTTTCAGAAGATGCTTCCAATTGAGTACATATTCTATTTTCCAACCTCTTTTTGTTTTACTTTATGAGATTTTATCCTTTGATTCATAAGAAACTGTTTTTCTTGCGAATGTAAAAATCTTTGTTTCAACTAATGTCTTATTCTACAGAGATGATCTTCAAGCATATTTACTGATGAACACCAGTCTGTATCTTACCTGAAATCCAGACTTCTATAACTTCAGTTTTTTTTTTTTTTAGTAATTGATTCATTTGCCTCCATTATGGGCACTTACTGTGTGTAAGGCTTTGCTCTGGGCATTTATACATTACTCTTTCTTATCCTATCCCATCCCACTAAATACTCTGTTGAGGTTGATCTCTAGTGACTATAAAGAAGTCATGGTGTGCTCACTTCGGCAGCACATATACTGAAATTAGAACGATACAGAGAAGATTAGCATGGTCCCTGAGCAAGGATGACACGCAAATTCGTGAAGCATTCCATGTTTTTCTGAGGGAGGACATTAAGGAGAAAAATAGAGAGACATAGCATTAATTGGACAAAGAAATGGGATCTTCTGAAGATAACTTTATAGTTTTATCAACTGGACTGGGGAGAAATGTACACATGTTGGAATATTCACTTCACAAGCTAGATAATGTGATTGAATGTATAAAAGATTTTGAAATAAAATTTAAAAATAATGAAAAGAAGTCATGTTAATGTCACATTTCAAGGTATTGCTTTCTATGTATCACTACCTTATTTTTCTATACTATTCTCCTAATATTAAAGCCAATAATGTCTACCAGATAAAATCTTCTCATTTTCCTCTTATGTAACTGTGGCGGACAGAATCAAGGATGACCCTCAATTGTCCTTGTCTCATGGTAAGGATATTGAGATCTTGCTTGACTTGCTTCTGACCAAAGAAATACAGTAAGACCAATAGTAGTCCTTTTCTGTGATTACCATATATAAGACTATGGCCACCATCTTGCTAGAGATCCTTTCACTTGCTGGCTTTGATAAGGCAAGTGGGTAGGTTGATGAGTGCCAAGTGGTATGGAATTTGAGGGTGGTTTCTGGCCCATAGCCATCAAGAAACTGAGGCTTTTAGTCCCATGAGGTATAGAAAACTGAATTCCAACAGCAACCATATGAGCTTGGAGGCAGATCATTCCCCAGCTGAGTGTCAGATAAGACCACAGCCTCAGGTGATACCTTGATTTCAATCTTGTAAGACCCTAAATTAGAGGACCCAGTTAAGCTGTGCCCAGATTCCTGACCCACCAAAATAGTAAGATAATAAGGGTCAGGCAGTGGTGCAGCAGTACACAACTGGACTCATATGGGAAGGGCCTGGGTTTGCTTCCCAGGTTTGCTTCCCAAACACATTACATATGTTTGTAATCTGAGGTTAGGGTAGATTGTGGCACGAAGACCCTAATGGAGATGATTCTCCTTCTCTCCTCCTCTCTTTCTTAGAAGTAATAAACATTTAAAAATTGGCAATGAGATAATAAATGTGTACTATCTAAACAACTAAGTTTGGGATAAAACCATTATACAACAACATATAACTAATGCACCAATTCTTCCATTTTAGTGTTCTTTATGATTTTACTTGTCGTTTTTTTTTTTTTTTAAAAAAAAAGAGGTTTTTGCCTTAAGGTGCATATGCTCACTGCAGAGAGAAAGAAACAGATACAGAGAAGGAAAGTGAGAAATCATCCCCCAGGGGATTGTGGCCACACCAGAATCGCTTCTCCCTTCTCCTCCCTGGGTCTTAAGCACACACAAACACACGTCTGGTGTGATGTTCAAGCCACCAGATCTGAGACAAACCATGGTCGGCCATGTGGGAGTTAAGCCATGTGACTGCTTTACCATCTGCTGGTCCTGGTTCTACTTGTCTTTACTCTTTCTTTAAACATGCATGTTCCAAACTTATATACCTGACGAATCTACTTTTCTCTTGCTAATTTCTGTGATATTTATGTAATGCCATTGTCTCTTGCTTTTACTTAATAGTTTCCAATTCCTTAGCAGCATCTCCCACTTTTGGTTCAACCTCCTCCTGTTTTAAGAACTGCTATTTCAAAGAACAGATAATGCCATTTCCCATCTTAAAACATTCACTTTTCTTCCCAATTCATTTTATGAGACCAGTAGTAGACTGATACCAAAACCAAGCCAATGCAGTGTAAAAGAGAGAGAGGGTGTGGTAGTTAAGGCACTGGATTCCCACATGGCCAACCATGGTTCAAATTCCGGATCCAGTGACTTTAAAATCACACCCGGTATGTATGCATGCATGCCCAAAGTCCTGAGAGGAAAATGGAGGAGAAGGTATTGTGGAGTGTCCATACCCCCTGGAGGGTGATTTCTCACTCCTCCTGCCCTCAGTGCACAGGCCCTATGGCAAAAACCTAAAACAAACAAACAAACAAAAGTTCTATAATAAAAAGAAGATACAAAGATATATACATATTAATTTGGATAGAAATTTTCATCTTGCTCCTCAAGAGTGTTGTATCAGTTTATACTTCCTAACCCTTTCCTTTAGAAAATAGCACGTACTGGATGTGGATCTGGTAATGATGGCTGACTGAAAAATTCACACCACGTCTATTTGAGATTGATTAAAAGAAGACTGAAACAGAAGACTTTTTGTTGTTGTTGTTGTTTTGCTATAGGGTGCTTGTACTCACCAGGAGGAGACAAGAGTGGGAGATAGAGAATCATCTCATGGGGGTATGGCCACACTACAGCCCCCTTCTGCTCCATTCTCCTCTCAGGATTTTGAGTACACATGCATACATGCCCAGTGTGTTTTCCAAATTGCTGAATGCAGAACTTGAACTGAATAGTAAGCCATGAGGAATTCAGCTTCCTTAACCACTACCCACCTAGTTGGCCCAGTCTTTATTTTTGAAATAACTTTTTATTTATAATTATTTTAGGGGCAATGTGATATAATCACATTATCTTGAATTTATCTAATTTAAACTTACATTATCCTTTCATATCTTCAACTATTTTGTTAATTACTTTTACTTGTAAAAAAATATTAGGTAAAATATTTCATCTGTTTTATGGATGTGTCTTTTTTGTTGTTTTTTGTTTGCTTGCTTGTTTGCTTGCTTGCTTGTTTTTTGCCACAGGGTGTGTGCACTTGCCAAAAAAACAGAGAGACAGTGAGAGGGAAAGTAAGAAATAACCCTCATGAGAGAAGGCCATGCTGCAACCCCTTCTCCTCCATTCTTCTCCTGGGACTTTGGAGATGCACAGACATGCACCTGACATGAGTTTCAAGCTACTGGATCCAGAACTCAAACAGCTTTGGCCATTGGGGAATCCAGCACCTTAACCACTACGCCACCTGCTGGCCCCTGGATATATCTTTCAATCAATGCATTCAGTGATTATAGTGATATTATTCGACTCCTTTTTCTATTTTTTAAAATAATACATTTGCATACTATTTACTCAGGGCAATCTGTTATTTGCTTTAATATAGATTTTATTTTCTTAAACTTTTAGGAAAGTGAAGTGTGTTAGGTGATCTGGAATCTAACATCACCAGATACCTGTAAGACCAGTGCAGTATAATATACAAATAAGGGAAAAATCACATCTTTTTTGAGCAGAAGTTGTCATCTGGTAAAGACAGAGTAGTTTCACTGTCAGCTGTAAAATAGTTATCAACCTATAGATACTGCGTGGGTATTAATGCAACATAGATTTTAGAATTCAGAGATGGAAATAAACCAATGTTAGTGAAAACAATTACCTCTAAAGAAACCCTTTCTCACACAGCAGGGATTAATCAATAAATCAATAATGTTTCACTAAGAAAATGACTCCAAAATCTCATTGGACCCATTCGGAACACTTAACTCTTCTTTTAATGTAATTACCCCTCTACTGCATGTGAATTGGCCTTTACACAGTCATATATTTCTTTACCTTGGATTTCTAACGCAATTCATTTACCTCTCTGAGCTTCAGGACATTTTTTTTTTTTTTTTAGATTTTCGCTATAGGGCGCGTGCGCTTGCCAGACAGACAGAGACATTAGAGACAGAAAGCAGAAATCACCCCCCAGGGGGGATGGTCACACTGCAATCCCTTCTCCTCCATTCTCCTCTTGGGATCTTGGGCACGCACGCACACGCGCCCGGCGTGAGTTTTAAGCCACCAGGTCCGGGACACGAACCACGGTCGACTGCGTGGGAGTCCAGCGACATAGCCATTACCTAACTGCTGGTTCCCATTTTTTTCATTTTCAAACAAAAAACGGTTAACAATACAAAAACTACAAAGACTATAATGGCAAAGACGCATGTACTTACCACCTAAAATGTGATAAATGTTAGCATGTTGTCATACCAATGCCATATTCTTAAACTATAAGCAGCAACATTTTCCTAGTAATATTTTTTTCCTACAATCTCTTCCTCAATCTCATTCTCCTACCTTAGTTCCTCCCAAGGAAACTACTGAATTTTTTTTACCCTGTCAATCCACATTTGAACACATACATATTTATCTTCAAAAATACTGCATATTACTGTTATAGTATATGGGTTTTTTTAATTATACGGATGGTATCTATATCGTGTGTAACTTCCTACAAATTTCTCATTTCCCTCAAAATTACATTTTGAAAATCTCTTATTGGTGCATAGAAATCTGTTATTATTTTTAACTACTTTATTATATGTTATGAATATACCGAACTTTCTTTGTTCATTTTCCTGTTGATGGATATTTAAGTTATTTCTAATCTTTATCTGTCACAAACTGCACTACCTTATGATGCATTTCTCCTTGAAGGTAAATAGGAGATTTTTCTCTAAGAACCATATCTGGAAGTGGAATTGTTGAGTTTTAATGCATGCCCGTATTTATATTTTCTGGCTATTTTTCAACTGCCCTCTGTCTACGTTTCCCTCATTTACACACTCGCCAGAAGTACATACTTGTTCCTGGAAGGCTTCATAATTTTTTCCACTCTAATGAATATGAAATGGTATTTCACTCATTTTAAAATTCTCATTCCTTAAAAAACTATAGAGATGTAGCATCTTTTCATATATTTATTCACCACTCAATTTCCTCTATCTTGTATTTTAGCTGGTAACCCCAAACCCCAAAAGTGCAAATTTCCTGTTTGTATTTATTGCCTGTTTCTCCTGTATTGTTCATATTCTTATTCATTTGTAGTATGTCTTCACATATTTTGGTTAATCTTGTCTCCATTGTATATATTGGAATTATCTTCTCCTAATATGTCATATCTCTTTTAGCTATTTTAAAGATTATTTTTTTCACATGAATATTTTTAAATTTTAATGTAGTCAAATATTTTCTTTTTAAAAACATTCTTTTTTTCTCATAAAATCATGACAATTATTTCATACATATAAGTGTTTACAGTTTTGTGGTTCACATTTAGATCTTAATCCATTTGGAATTGATTATTCTCATGCATGATGAATGTGAAGTAGGGATCTAACTTTAAGTTTCGTCTTTACTTATCTGGTAACCAGTTTCTAAGGAGCACATGTTAAATGGTCCTTCCTTTCCCTTCTAATCTCTAACACTACCTCTGATACATACCCAGTTTCCTTTTATGAGTTATTGGTGACCCATTTGAAACTATTACATTGCAACATTTTTATTATATTTATCTGCTTTACTCTATGGAGTTTCTTTCTGGTAGGTCTGACTCTCTCAGGTAAGAGCAAGAAACCGAAATGCTTCAGTACATCCCTCTGAATTTGTTTTTTGATAGTCACCCTCTGATTTCAAGATATCTGTCAAGTTAATAGGAAACTGCATCATAAGATGATGAGAACCAATTTCAAGGTCACTTCCTATTGCTTTCCTATTGGGGAGGCTAGGGCCGCTCATAGAGGAGATAAAATGTACCTAGAGTATAAACCAAACAAAGGTCACTGACCAAGAGTATAACTTTGAGCGAGGTTCATAATATTTCACAGTCCCATTTTGTCATCTATTAGGTGGTCATAATAATACATCTAAGGCCAAATAATTATGAGAAATAAATGAGACAGGCGTGCAAACTGCTGAGCATAGTACCTGTCATATAACAAGAATTTGGTAAACCTATGTTCCCCCTGACACACATGATGAACACTTACAGTTGCATTTAGCAGTTAATTCTATTCACTCAGCTTCACAGCAATCTCCCCATGGTTTTGGAAAGGTCCCCTCTCCCTGAGGGGAGAGTATGATCTGCTATGCAAGGACTATAAATTATGAAGAGGTGGACTTATCAAATGCTGTCTACAGAAATGAGTGACAAAGAAGCTTTCCAAAGTCAGCATCCACTCACTCCTCGCCCTCAGGAGGTATAGAAGGATGTTAGAGTGACATGGTTTTCCAACTTCAGCCTGCATCAGAATTTCCTCAAGGGCCTTTAAACACAGACTGCTGGGCCCTGCCCCCAGAGTTTCAGGTTATATGGCTCTAGATGGAGACCTAAGAATTTGCATCTCAATAACAAGTTCCCAAGGGATGCTGGTGCTACTAGTCCAGGAAATCACCCTCTGAGAACTACTGCTCTCAGTGTAATTAGATGTGCTTTACTACCATTAAAACCTTCCTGGTACCATTCCCATTGAAATGCACTGTGCTGGAGAAGTTTTGTTACAATTTTCCATGTAATGACCATTCATACATATCTATAGAAGATTCTAGAAGAACATATTGTATGATAATTATGTTACTTCAAGTCGATTTGTGACACTGTCTGTGAAACTTAACTATTTAAAAATGATGGAGCAAATAAATTGTTGTTTCCAACTGGGTAGAAAATGTTTTGTTTTGTTTTGTTTTTGATAAGGGAAAGTACAGCTTCTTTGCAAAGCACAAGCAAAGAAAGTAGGCGGCTCATGCTGAAAAGACCCGGTTTCCCTGATGTGTTCCCACATGCATTTTTTAAAAATAATTATTTATTTAATTTTACTATTATTATTATTTTTTTAACTTGACCAAAAAGAGAAGGCCAAGAGAGAAAGTAAACTGCCAGGTTTACCTGGCGGTCTGGGACTCGAACAACAGTTAGCCATGTGGAAGTCCAGTGCCTAAACCATCTGCTGCCCTCACCCAAACGCATGCATTTTTAAGGGAAAAATTAGGGGCAGAGGATCTAGGCACATAATCAGTTCAATGATTGGTTTAAGAGGGTGTGATCATCAAAATGTACATTTTTTTGACACTACATTTGTCCAATTGATTTGATCAGAGAAACCACAATGACACATACAGCATGTTCTATATTTTACCACATTCTCAATGCTAAATCTTTGATGGAATCATATAAGCAAAACAAGTGGATTAGAAGAAATGCCTGCTGGGACTAGTTTCAGATAATGAAAAGAAGAGAAAAATCTGCTTCTGGTAAAACATATAACACTGAGATCTAATCAGTTTAAGAGATAGTTTGGGCATACTTGAAATAACATCAGAATCAAAGTACTGCTTCTAATTACCACTGACTAGCCATGTAAACTTCAACAAGCATTTTAAGCACCCTGATTTTCAGTTTTCTTATCTTTAAAGTGAGGAAGATACTATGTACGTCAAAACTCTTTGTAAAGATCATGCAACACATGTTAAGTCGTTTTCTTTCTTTTTTCTTAATAAAGATATTTTTGCTATAGGGCATGAACATTCCCTGGAGAGACAGAGACAGAGAGACAAAACGTGAGAAATCACACTCCAGGGGGCGTGGCCACACCATAATCCCTTCTTCTCCATTCTTCTCTCAGGATCTTGGGCACGCACGCACACCCACCTGGTGTGAGTTTAAGCTACTGGTTCCAAGACTCAAACCATAGTAGTCAATTATGTGGGAGTCCAGCGACATAACAATTATTCCATCTGCTGGTTCCCATGAAGCCATTTTCTAAACTATAAAGTTTTATATCCGTATTAAAGTATCTATGTCAATCCTCACTTTTGTAAGGCACTTAGCAAAACAATAATACCCCAAACTTTCTCCTTCAAAGCAACAACTGGGAAAAGGAACAAAGTTGACTACTCGAGGGCAAGATGATGGTGCAGTGGTAAAACACATGGGAAGGTTTTGAATTTGTGGCCAGAGCCCTCTCTGAGTACACAGGACATGTGTATCCCCGTGATCTGGGCTAGCTAAAGCTGGTGGTAGATTACGGCATCAAGATCATGTCAGGGGTACTCTCTGTCTCTCTCACTCATGGAATAAATAGTAAACAACAACAAAAGAAGATGGAAGAGAAAAGCTGATAATCTCTAGTCTCCTAAGGTTAGGTCAGCAAATGAAAATACAGAATGCATAGTCAAATATGAATTTTAGATAAACAACAGATAATATTTAGTACAAGTATTTTCCATGCAATGTTTAGGACATACATATAACCAGTGGAAAATTCCCCACTGTTTCTCTCAAATTCAAACTTCACTGTGTATCCTGTATATATTATCTGGTAACCCTAACCTGAGAAGCCTACATTCCTATTGATCAGGAAAAAATGCTCCATTGTTTCCAGTGTCCTCAAACCTCCAGGTTCTCTGTAAGCCTTGGCACTTAACTCCTAAAAGTAAATGACCTCTTCTATTTCATTAAGAAAATGTTCCTAAGTCAATTCCCACAGCACTTACACCAATTCAACGGGAATGTCTAATTCCCAGAGTTCTCCATTTGCCTCTATTGCCATTTAGTCTTTCATTTTCAGTTACCTCACAGAAGATGGCATATCAAAGTAATTTGATCCTCTTAGCAACATTGTAAGGTCTTAAGGGTGATTTGCACTATGCTGACTGCAACAGTGAAGAAGCTAATTAAGTGACATAGGCAGTATGGGACAGAGTAAGAACTAAATGCTTTTTCTTGAATCCTTACCCAGGGCTCCTTTCAGTCCACTCACATCTCCATCCTTACACCTGACACCCTAACAACAGTCACCACCAAAAAAAAAAAAAAAAGAGAGAGAAAAAATAAAAAGAAAAAAAGGTGGTTGTTATTTGTTCACACAGATAAAATTAGATTAAGTAGTCAATTAGTCAATATACATTAATAAGTATAAATGAGAACTAATTGAATCAAGGAATTGATGTTATTTGACATAATGGCTAACTATAAAACAAATCCATCCTTTCCAACTGCTGCATCTTAAATATTTAGAAGCCCCAGGAAACTGATGACTGGATTAAAACAACGTGGCACATACACAAAATGACATTCTGTTCAGCCATAAAAAAAATAAAAAAAAACCAGTAAGATTCTATCATTCAATACAAAATGGATGAATCTAGAAGACTCACTGCTAAGTGAAATTAGCGAGACTATGAAAGACAAACACTTTAAGTCCCCAGTCAATGTATACTGAATATCTGCACCCTATGGCAAAAATGAAAAGACTTGAAAACATGGAAGTAGGGAGGACAATTGTAGATACCAGAGACTGCCTGAGGAGAGGGGCTGGATGGGAGAGGCTCAGAAGAAAATCTGTTTAATAGACACAAGAATGCAAGTAATGGGGCAAATGGGTTGTGGAATGGCAAACCACAACAGAGTAAAAACAAAGGAGGTTGCCATTTGTGTATGTGTATGTGTGTGTGCCTTAAAAAAACCTAGTAGAGCAAAAATTGAAGGTACACATAATAATGTGGTGTTCTTTGGAGACAAGAAATATCCTTGATTTGGTTATTGCACACTGCATTCATGCTTTGAAAAATCCATGTTGTACCCCACAAAGCACAACAATTAAATGTAAATAAATTATTAGAAAAATTTGAAAATGATTCAGAAGCCCCACTTGAAGGCTTCTAAGCTTTTCCATGGCTTATGAGTGTACCTGACTTGCTCGTATGTCCAGTTCAGCCATGCATGCAGAAGAGAGCACAGTGAACAGCAGAAATTTCACTAGTCAGCATGGGAGCAGATTTTTACATTTGTGTTACCAAAACTTTCTGTCATTGTTTGCTCAGTTTGGAACTCTTAGTTATCCTGATTCATTAAAAAAATACAAAATAGAACCCAAAAGCCATATGGATTTCAAGGTATGGTGGAATGTTCCATAAGCAAGTCTCAAGCACATGCCAAGTATATATTTACTTTTTCAAAAAATTTTGCTATAGGGTATGTACACTAGCCAGAAACAGACAGAGGGAGAGAGAGTGAGTGAAGAGACAGAGAGAAATCCTCCTAGAAGAGATGGCCATGCCACAGTTCTTTTTCCTCCATTCTCCTCTCCAGATTTTGGGCATGCTTGCGCACTTGCCCCGCATGATTTTTTTTTTTTTCTGTTTCTATTCATTTTATTTTTTTAATTTAATTTATTTATTATCATAATCTTTTTTATATTACACTGAATCACATATATCTTTAGTGTATTCCATTTTTTCCAGTATAATTACTATGTACATCACTCAAGACAAAGATATTACTATCTACATGATCATCATAAAATAGCTTTTCATCATTTTTCCCAGATTATTATTATTATTTATTCTCATTATTTTTAAGCATTCATTTACTTTATATGATTTGACTTGAATAAAGACTTTATCCAACATGAAATGCTTCTCAGACCAGTCCAGTTGAGAAAACTATAAATATTTTTTTGTCACTCAGTTCTTACACTTTTATTTTTTTGACTTCTTATTCACAAAAAGAGTCTTCTGTGTTCTAAATTTATTCAGTCTATGTCTTCAAACTAAGTTTCTTTATTCTAATTGAACAGACAACATTTTGATACCAGCACTGTTATTATTTTAAAACTTTAGGTCCCATGTTATTTAATTTCCTGGTTTTAAATATAATATTTTGGAGTGAAGATAAGCTACTGATAACATTTTTCACCAAAATAATTTTCAATTGTGGTTAATATTGTCAAGTCCTTTTTTCAAGTCACTGGGTCTGGGAGTTAAACTGCACAGTCGACCTTGCAGGATAAAGCTGCTTTAACCACCATGCCACCGGCCGGCACCATGCTTGATGTATCATTATTTCCTTTATTATCTTTTTACCTCATATGATGATCACATGGAAAATAGCTCTACTTCTTAGAAGAAGTACTGTAACTGTTACCTCTTACAGCTCTATTTTTTCTTTAATTTCTCTTAAGTTCTTTTTATTTTTTATTTTTATTCGCTAGAAGGCTTGCCAGAGAGAGACAAAGAGAAAAATAGAAAGCATCCCCATATGACGGATAGTCACACCACAGTCACTTCTCCATGGCCATGTGTCCTGCTCCCTATTCAAAGTACTTAACTGCTGCTCTCTAGGCTGACACATATTTGAAGATCTTAACCTCCTGAGGGCATAATAGTTTTAATACATCATTAAATATATTATTTTGACATCATGACTGATTGTCAGGTATTTTATGTGTGTGTGTGTGCATGTGTGTTATATACACAGTAGATAACAATAAAATTATTAATAGTTATTAATACATAATGTTAACATAATGCATTAATTCTGAATCTCAGAACTTTACTTTTTATATAAATGCTAAGATTAAAAGGGTGCACTTGGGGCTGACAGATGGCGTGGTGTTTAAAGGCGCTAGATTCCCATATTGGAAACTCCAGTTTGAGTCCTGAACCTTGTGGCTTGCTTTCTTACTTCCGCTCTCTCGCTCTTTCTCTCTCTCTTTCTCTGGTCAAATTAAAATTTAAAAATGTATAAATAAATGAAGTTAAATAAAATAATTCATTAAGAAAAGGGTGCATTGCCAGATTTAGCTGGATAAAAAAGGACTCCCAATTATATTTGAATTTTAAATGAATAATTACATTTAGTATAAGCAGGCTCCATGTAGTATTTGGGATGTACTTATATTAAAAAACAAAAAAGCAACAACAAACTATCTGTTGTTTCTCTGAAATTCAAATTTAACTTGATGTAGTTGTTTTTTTTTTTTTTTTTTTTTTTTTGAGAGGTTTTTGGTATAGGGTGCGTGCACTCACCAGAAAGACAGAGACAGACAGAGAGACAGATAGAAAGCGAGAAATCACCCCCAGGGGGGATAGCCTCGCTGCAGTCCCTTCTCTTCCATTCTCCTCTCAGGGTCTTGGGCACGCACACATACACACCCAGTGTAAGTTTAAGCCACCGTGTTCAGGACTCAAACCACGATCAACTACACGGGAGTCCAGTGACATAGCCATTACGCTATCTGCTGGTCCCGATGTCCTGTATTTCATCTGGCAACTTAAAACTGTTTCTTCTGCAAATGTCTTTCAAATCAAAGGCAAGAAAGGTAAAATACTAATGAAGTGTATCTAATGGTTGCAGGCAGGCTTAGATGTTGTCTTTCCAAAATCATCTGTGGTCCATAATAAAAAGAAAACATATATTTATTTCTATTATAAATTCAATGGCTAATAATTTTGTAAACCTATCAAGCTCAAGGCTTCTACTTTTTAGAAAACAGTTAAAGATTCCTGGTTCAAAAACACACTGAATAGTAACACAAAAGCATATCAAAGTATGAATCTCATAGGTGAAAGTAAATATATAGTCAAATAAAGAACAATATAACACTATAATGGTGATATGCAGATGACTTATAATCCTAATATGAAGACTACAAAACAAAAGTATTAAGAATAACTATAATAGCTCCCAGTAGATGGCATAACGGTTACATCGCTGGACTCCCACATAGTCAACCATGGTTCAAGTCCCAGAGCCGGCAGCTTAAAACATGCTGGGCATGCGTGTGTGCGTGCCCAAAATCCTGAGAGAATGGAGTAGAAGGGATTATGGAATGGCCATCCTCCCAGGGGGTGACTTCTTGCTTTCTGTCTTTCTGTCTCTCTGGCAAGCACACATGCCCTATAGCAAAAATCTCTCTCTCTCTTTCAAAAAAAAAAAGAACTATAATGACAAAAATCGTGAGTAATAGATTCACATCTCTTTCAATGTACTTGATATGTATACATACATATCCCACTTAAAATGTAATTGTTATCGGCAAACCAAAAATGCAAGATATTACTTTAACAACTTGTTAAATATAAAAAGGACTTACTAATAAGCTTGGAAAAATGGATTAGGCAAACTACTTGTTTTTGGAATATCTTCAATTCAGTAAAAGATACCGCATGAAAATACAGATAGGCCTGGCCCAGAAATGACTATAGTGTGGTTGGATCTTTGGGTAACCAATGTCAGTATCACATGAGAACTTGTTAGAAATGCAAATTCTTAGGCCTCCACTTAGATCTACTGAATCAGAAACCCCAACTCAGAAGACAGAGTTTTAATAAGGATTTTGATAAGTAAAGTTTGAGGACAAAGGCTTGAATTCTGTATCTGTCATCACCAAGCTGAGTAACTTACAGAAATCACATACTTACAAAATTGCAATGTTATCATCTCTAAAAGGAGATAAACATTATCTTTCAGGCTGGCCTTCAAGAGAATTCATAGAGATGATGAGGCAAGCACTTTGCAAACCTGAAAGCAATCTATTATCTATATCATGTGGGAATTTTTAAAATCTGTTTTGGAAACTCATAAAAAGTACTTATTCAATATATGATAAAGTATGCACATTTATTCTTATCATTATTTTTGGTCATTTTGATCATACAACAGATATGCAAGGGAAAAATATTCAAGATTAAAATGATCTTGAGACCTCAGTTATCAATTCTATCTACTGAAAGCATCCTATTTAATCTTAAATGCTTTACTCAAACCTACATCAGGTATTACCATTTCCAATGAACAACTCTAGAGCTGACTTTGACCATATGCGAATCTATAATGAGTGCCTAAGGTGGAGACCAGAGTTCCTGGGTTCAAAGAGTGACACTGCTGTTCATTGACTATGTAATTTTAGGCAAGTGTTGATCTCCCTATGTTGAAGAGTTTGACAAGATAAGCTCTGTGAGCTCTTTAAGCTCTAAATAATATGCTGGGCATATTTTAACAACTTCATGTACCCTATTCTCTTCCATTGCCAGCACCTAAGAGAAAATGATATTATTTTAAATTTTTAGGATTCCAAGATAGCATATTTTCCTTAGAGACTCTAGGGGATTGTTAAGGCAAAATGAATCTCTAAAAGCATTTATTCTTTTTTTTCCTCATTTTCAATTTATTCAAATCAAAGATTTTATCTGACTAAATTCATAAGACAAAGATGTGGAAAAGCGAGCTCTGAGCTCAGTCTACCGCAACGGTGTCACTGTTTCCTGAAACTTTATCTATACTCCTTGGAGACAGGAGATTCCATCTAGTAGGTGTATTTTATTACCACTTACAGTAAAAATTCTAAACTGTGCTTTGGTTCTTAGGGATATGGATGAATATTTCAAGAAAGAAAACCTCAAGGTCAGAAATAAAGCTTTTGCAAGAGATACATAATCAAAAATCAATATTTCCAGCAAAGCTCATTGGCTTTGAAAATGCAAAGCAGTAAGAATTTGTAAGAATTTAAAAATGTTAATTAATATATAGGCATCTCTCCAGAATATTCATTGACTAGTAAAAGAGTATCCATTTATTGCTCCAATAACCTCAGGGAATTCTCAGCCTTTGGAAAATGCATAAGCATTTTGATACCTGTTTTGACACTTTTAAAGCACCATTTTAGAAAATTGTACACAGTAAATTTTCTCATTAAAGAACTATTTTTGATGATGTGCTGCAGTTCACTTTAAACTGAAATATGAACTACTATTAACCTTTATCAACAAAATGCCATTCAGCCATGTCAGAAAAAAAGAAAAAAAATAACAGCATAATCCAGATAGATTTTCTATATAGGTTATGTATGTTATTCATTTTAATTTATGGTTTATGCCCACATCTCCTAAAAATAATCTTAGGTGTATAGCAAGGTAGACAATATATGCTTATTGTGTGAATTGTGTGTGATGATAATAAGCCTGGTCATCCAAATGCTTCTTAGTTAAGTCCAATAATGTATAATTTTTTAAAGTTTTTTTCTAGAGAGATTTTTGCTATAAGGAATATGTACTCACCAGAGAGACAGAGATAGAGAGAGACAGAAAGTGTGAAATCAGCCCCCACCCAGGCGGATGGCCATACCACAGTCCCTTCTCCTCCATCCTCCTCTTGGGATTTTGGGCAGTTACACACATGCAGCCACCATGAGTTTCAAGTCACTGGGTCTGGGACTCAAACTGCGATTGTCCATATGGGAGTCCAGCAACGTAACCATTATGCCATATGATTTTATTAAGGTTTTTGCCATAGGGTGTGTGCAAACACCGAGGAAAGACAGAGAGAGAGACAGTGAGAGGGAAAATGAGAAATCACCACCCAGGAGGGATGGTGATGCCGTAATTTCTTCTTCACTCTCCTCCTGGGATTTTGGGCATGCACACACGTGCCCAGCATAAATTTGAAGTCGCCAGGTCTGGCACTAATCGCAGTGAGCCATGTGAGAGTCCAGCAACGTGATCCCTATGCCACCCACTGGCCCTTCTCTGCATAATCTTACTTATCACTTCATCTCTTTCAAAATACTCGGGAATTTTAGACACATGAGAGGGTCAAATACAGTTTTTGTGGAATTCCTTTCTTTTTTTTTTGGGGGGGGAGAGGTTTTTGCTATAGGGCGCGTGTGCTTGCCAGAAAGACAGAGAGAGACAGAGAGACAGAAAGCGAGAAATCATCCCCCAGGGGGGATGGCCACGCCGCAATCCCTTCTCCTCCATTCTTCTCTCGGGATCTTGGGCACGCATGCACACATGCCCGGCGTGAGTTTAAGCCGCCGGGTCCGGGACGCAAACCGCGGTCGAATATGTGGGAGTCCAGTGACATAGCCATTACGCTAACTGCTGGTCCTGTGGAATTCCTTTCTATCAATATCTACATAAAATGTGTTTGACTCAAACCACTACCAGGATTAGGATGTGAGAAAACTAGAATCGTGGTTTTTCATTTTGATTGACTCTGTTTTATAACCTTGGTCAAGGTTATCGCATTGTTAGATAAATGTTCACATTGTCCCATAACAATATTCAAATTATTATATAAAGTAATAAAAGATTAATATGTTTTAAGAAAAAAAATCCAACTAAAAGCCAAAATAAAATATATTATGTACCTAATACAAAAATAATTTAGACTTACAAAAACTTCGATTTATAAAACAAATTTTAAACCAGTATATATTAAAGGCATAAGGAAAGAGATAAAGATGAGTTTTATGTTTTTCCTTTTCTTCTTTTTTTTATTTCCCAGAAGGTATATGTGCTTTCCAGAGAGAAAAAGAGAAAAAGGGAGAGGGAGAATCACCCCTCAATGGGGCACAATCTCTCCATGATCATGATTACATCCCTTATCCTCCAGTTCTTCTATCTTGTCAGGATTTTGTCCATGCATGCATATATGTCCAATGTGTTTTCAAGTTGCCAGGGCCAAGATTCCAACCATGACGTTGGCTATGTGGGATCTGGCTCCCTTAACCATCAGGACACAGGGCCAGCCCAATAAGTTTTCATTTTATCTTAATATTGTATTTTATGTAGTTTTTAACAAGGTGCTCATTAACAAAAAAAAATCACATTCAAAAACCCCCCAAGCATCATGGAACTTGGTAAAAGAGCTTGTGTTTATACAATGGCAACAACAATAAATAGATTCTGAGCAGCAATGTGCCAGAGCCAGTTTACATAGGCATGTGAGAACAGATTGTGCACCTCTCTTTCCAATTCCACATTTAGTAACATCGTGTTGTTAGACTGAAATAAACCATGATGGGAACAGTCACACCAAAGATATTGGCACAATATAGGAATCAGAGAATATTTTACCGAGTCACCCATACACCACTAGTTCTTGGTTATAGTTATTTACATGACAGCTATAGAAAGAAGAAATGTGTACATACAGATCTCAACAGGGCTTGGGAGGATGTTGTGAAAATGCAAATCCTGATTCAGCATATCTGGACTGGGGCCTCTGTTTATGGATTTTTACATTCTCTCCCAGTGAAGCCTATGCTGGTCCGAGGAACGTATCAGTAGCAAGGTGTTATAGAACATTTACTTAATTTTCTTCAACTGAATGAGGCCTCCTGGGGGGATGCTTTTCCTGTGAAGACTCTAGTTACTAATGATAAAAACAACCTCTTTAAAAAATCCTATATAAATGATTTTTGGTCAGTATTTTACTAAAATAGTATAAAGGTATATGGTATTTCTTCTATAATATAGGTAATAATTTATTCTCACTAGGCAATAAGCTACTTATTTTATTAGAAATTACATTAAAAGTGATATAAAATGTCTGGTTAAAATGGACAAAGTAATGCTATTTTACTGTTCTATCCCTCACTCAAAATCCACCAATAGGTTAGAACAAAATAGAGAAAGTGTGTGTTGGGGGAAGGGTCTCTATCTCCAAAGCCAGGACAAAATGACCACAACTATTGGGTCATTGGAAATACCATGACATATTTTTCTATGTTTTTCTATACAAAAATGTGTCAAGACTTTTCTGATGACTCAATGTAATCCAAAGAATTTGAGACTTCTCTACAAGCACTTGAAATATGACAAAACAAGGTTAAGACCCAAAGTACATACCTCGCTACACCTCAAAAAGTGTTTACATTTTCTCCAAAATAATTGTTGCTAACCTTAGTGTACTATTCAACAATCTTTTTGAGTAATCAGATTTAGAAAGATAGGCAGACAACTAGAAAAGCAGAGAATGCCACTGCAGAAACCCAGATTGGCACTGTAGAATGGCATGAGAGATCAGCTTGAAGAAGAAATACTTATAGAACATGTTTATTTGTGATCTTACCTTACATCCAGCTGGGACTGTCAGGGGTGAAATGAAATAAATGACAAGGGAAACCATAATCACTATAGCACAAAACAGACAGTTTGAGTTAATGAGATTTATTCTGAATGACCAACCACTTGAACGCCAGTACCTGTGGAAAACATATGACATTAAGGGAAAAGGATTGATACTTGTACTGAGAAGTTGTCCCAGAAAATAAACCCAATCAAAGTTATTGGCTCCCCCATATCTTTGACCTTAATCCCAAAATATGGCTGCCTTCATTAAAAGATGAGTAAAAATCTCAAAGAAGTATACATCAATTTGTTAGAAAAAAAATTTAAAGAATGATTTTTAATTAAAAGAAGGACTCAGGAGCAAAGGCCAGTGAATAACACACATCACAAGAAGAATTGTCCAAGAAATAAAAGGACAGATTCAGAGGATTATTTTTTCATAGTTTCAAAAAAATTACAAAGAGCTCTAATAATACAGAAAATCAAAATGTAGATTATATGATAACAGAGGGACATAAAAGATAAAGCTAATAGCTACAGCTAACAATTCAGAAAACAGAAAAAAGAAAACTAAACAGTAAAGATGCAAGATCATTTTAGGAGCAATATGTAAAATTATACATAGGTATTACTGAAAATACAGCAGGGTTTAATGGAAATCATGAAAAAATTTTCTAAGTAAAAGCAAAAGATGAAAGAAATATTAAACTTTAAAAGTAATACCTGAAATCATGACAAAAGATATTTACTCACACAGAGCTGTTGTTCCTGAAGAATGAAGCAAGACAAATGAGGCTAAGAAAGGCCTTAATATAGGGGATCAAAAGGATACAGTATATCTCAGGAAAAAAATGGGACAGGACATTCAGCGTGAGAATCTGGGAAAAGTTGCTGAATTTCAAGGATAAATGAAGATACATGTGGGCATTTGGAAACAAAAAACAAGTCATTTACAAAGAGAGTTCTATTCTCTACTTGTCATGACACATTAACTGATACTAGATTTCCTTTCCTGTTAAAAAACCAAAACCAGATTTTTAAAAAACCTAGAATACTGGACAAGATATAGGAAACACTTGTTTCAATGCAGTGGGCAACAAACAGTTCTGAACTGTGATCCCCCAAGTAAGGAAAATAAATGAGATGGGCCTGCAACCACTACAGCTATAGATCAAGAACCACAAATTTCTTCATAGTGATCCCCTTTGGTTTTTGTTGAATATTAGGCTGTGCACATGGAGCATAAAACTCCAAAGGGAGATATAAATAACAAATCTTGGAGACTGATAAGCTTAAGAATTCCTAGAGTTTATAAGAGACAGACATTTTTAAATTCCAACCAGCCAGAATGAAGACTTTATACTGAGCATCCAGAGTTCAGGCCCTAGAAGGATCGTGCTTTAAAAGTTGGTACAGAACAGCCCTCGGCAGGATCAAGCAAGTCTTCAATAGCCTAAATCACCTAAATTACCACATGGAATAAACACACAAATATCAACACTCTTCTAGAAGGACACACAAAAAAAAACTATCAAAAGACATCAAAATGATAATTCTTGTAAACAAGAAAAGTCCCTAGCCATGGTAAAAAGGGGGAAAACATATCTATGACCAGAAGAAAAATAAATGAATAGAAACAGACCCAAATATGAGAGGTGTAATGAAATTACCAAGAAAAGGATTAAAACAGCTATTAAAACAATGTATGAGCATTTTGGTGAAAGCATAAATACAAGTAAATAAATAGAAGATGTTAAAATGAAATTGAACTTATAATATCCCCAAATTACAATCTTTGAAATAAAAAGTTCACTGAATGAATTTAAAAACAAGTAAGACACTGCAGAAAAGTTAATTACTAAATCTGAAGACATGAGCAATAGAAACCAGTGAATCTAAACCACACTTAGGAGAAGTGCCATGAAAATATGAACACTGACTCAGAGATATATAGAGAAATAATTTTAGATCAAGAAGAGTTCAAGGCAGAAAAAAATATTTAAAGAAGTAAAGGCTAGGAATCAGCAAAAATACTAGAGTAAGGACCTACAAAAAATTTCTCCTCCATAAAAATAATGAGAAAACTGGCAAAAAAAAAATTTTGCCAGAATAAACATTTTCAGAACTCTGAAACTAATGAAAAGCTTGCAGCAACTCAGGGAGTATTTGTTCAAGAAAATGTTTGAAACTCTGTAAGACTACTCCATAAAAGCAGTAAAAATATTAACAACAACACACACAAAAAAAAAGCCCTGATAAAGTCAACTTTAAATAATTCTAGAAATTAACGAAAGACCAATAATAATCTGAAGGATATAATTTTCAAAATAAAAGCAGAACATTGGTAAGAAAAGCAAGCTTTAGCATTTATACCTTTTTATTCCCACATCCCTTGTCCTAACTCTGTGGTAGCCTTGAAAACATCTCTGGGAGAATTAGCCATCTAGAAGCCACTAGAGGGAACTGAATGCTCTTGGAGTTGTAAGAAAGCCCCATCCTCAGAGAAATTTCACTACTTGACATGTCTGTCAGTTCCCTCAATAGTTCATTCTTAGTATATATCTGTAATTGACTTGTTTCAAAATTCACTCAGTGGAAATACTAGTAACACTATGGTGTCTATTGTGAAAAAAAAAACATCTGTGACAATCAACATTACAAGGGCCTGAGTTGTCAGTACGAGTTGGAGGTAATAAGAGACTGACCAAAGTAATTATAAATAAAAATACGAAAATGAAGTTAATAGGGGGTCATTGAAACTCTTCAGTATATCCATGGACATCTAGAAGGCCATACAAATGTGCAGAACTGTTGTACAAACCCAATAAGGACATGAGAAAGACCTCATCTTTCAACTGTGGCTGCAATCCAGGCTCTGCATCTGGAGAACTGTGAACAGCAGAAAATTAAACACATGCGCTAGCACACATAGGGATTCCCAAGGCTGGGATAGGGGGCTTATTGGTTCAAGCCATTTAAACATTTCGTTCAATTATTCACTGACCACCCAAATATCCAAGCAGAAACTTCCATGGCAAAAATGCTAATTTCATAAAATTAGTCAAAAAAAGTCACTAAATGAACAGCAAACAACCAATAACAAAATACAAACTTGGGAAATGTAAAAAATCTGATTTCAAGTTCTGTCATGTTATAATACTTAAATGCCCATATTTTCAACCGAAATTATGAAACCCCAAGAAATAGAAAATATGGCAAATACACAAGAAAATAAAACAGTGAACAGAAAGTTTAGATGAAGTCAATACATCAGACTTACTAGACAGATATAAAAATGCCTGTTATATTCTAGTAGAATAACTCAATAAAATATGGAATAAAGAACTAAAGAAAATTATACTATGAATATCTCGCCAAAAAATTATAAAGGAATAAAAATAAGGATCCTGTAAAAAAAATAGCATTCTCTCTTGATACTGTCCTTTAACACTTTGTCCCACTGTCTTTTGTTTCACTCTTACGGCAGTATTACCATCTCTTATCAATCTGACTGTCAGCATTCTCCCTGCCAAAGATGAAGAAAATCACACAAGTTCACAAATTGTTGCCACTACAAATACATGTTCTTTATAAAAAAAAAAATTGACCCTCAGTGACATCCAGTAATGCAATTTATGTTTCCTTATCTAAGTTCTTTATTTCTCCTTGATAATTTCTGTGAATATTCAAACTTTACCTTATTTTTAGATCTCCTGTCCTACCTGAAAAAATAGAGGTGATCAAATAAAACACTCTCAATTTTTGCCACTCCATATACTGACAACTGACTCTACACACCTAAGTTTTACTTTGGCCCAGATTCATTTCCATCCTGTTCTCTGGATTCCCCTCAGTGCTACATCTTGGAAAATATTCTACAATATCAGCCTCTCCATTTCTGCTTTCATCTTATCATGTACAATGAAATATGTTCCAGTCTCTCATATATTAAAATTAAAGAATAAGAAAGAGGGCCAGCCAGTGTCATGGTGGTTACAGCAGCTGGATCCCATATGGCTGACTGTGTGGCTTGAGTCCCAGACTGGGGATTTGAAAAGAATGCATGCAGAGAACATGTGCGTGTGTACCCAAAATCCTGCAAGGAAAATGGAAGTGAAGGGATTGCAGTGTGGCCATTCGCTATGGGGAGGAGGGTGGCTTTCTCACTTTTTCTATCTCACTCTCTCTCTCTCTCTTTCTGGTGATGTCACATGCTCTGTAGCAAACACTCCCCCCCCCAATTTTTTTTTTAGTTAAAAAAACAAACAAGAAAAAAGTCCCTCATTCACTTAGTGTCTCTAGCTACAGTAATATCGTCTCTCTCTCTTCACTTTTATTGACACCATTTCAAGATCTTTTTACCTGGTTGCCTCTATTTCTTCACTTTACAATCATTCCTCAACCCACTTAGTCTTGTTTGTGCCCAGTGACTCCACTGAAGTGGTTCGTGCTAAATTAATTAATGGTTTCCATGTTATTAAAGCCAATAGAAAATTTGGAAATGTAGTGGTATCTCAACTTCCCAACCATATTTCCATGTATTAATTCAAAGATTTCCAGTTATTATAGTAAATACTTTTTTTAACAAATGAAATCAGTAGGGATTTTTTCAGTACTGGATTTAAATATAGGGTTCTTATAGTCATAAAAATGCAATGTCTGCATAATATGTTTCACCAAATACTATTGCTCACATCCTTTTCAGGTAATATGGATTATGTTTTTGGAAATCAAAAGTTAAAAGGTTGATACTTCAAATTCTGCACCAAGCAACATTCAGCATGTAATCCCATTGTGCTGTAATTGAATGTATTTGTATTTATTACATTCAGTGAAGTAATAGGAAAAAAAGAGGATTAAATGTGTTCACATTCCTCTAAGAGGACACAATGTCTCTTCTTGACCCACTTTTAGAAGGGATAAACCTGACGCTTCACTAAAATCAAGAATTGCTGTATTCAAATTGAAACCATGCTGCATAAATTGCATCATTGTTCATGTTATTTGCCTGACTAAAATCTTAAAGAATAAGCCATTTCCTTTATGAAATGAGATACTGAATGTGATGGTGTTTTTAAAATACCAACGTTTTATTCTGTTAAGTTATCATTGTGATGATGATTATCTTTTGTAAAGCTGAAGATCTTACTATTTTGTGTTCTATTAACATAAAGAAGTTTCATCATGTTACCACTCTGGAGGGTTTTGGCTCACTTGCTCTGCCCATGGTTGGTAGCAAGATAGTAATTCTAGGTGTTTACTAGACTCACCCATTTATGATTTTTTCCTAGAGCGCTATTTGAATTTTTTTTTGTCATCTTGCTGTTTGATTTCCTTTGGTGAAATGAAAAAGAAAACAATGAGGACCAGCTGATGATGTGGTGGTTTAAGGCACTGGACAGTATATGGCTGACTGTGTGGTTCTAGTCCTGTACTCAGTGACTTGAGAAACATGCTGTGCTGGGTGCATGTGCATGCATGCCCAAATCCCAAGAGGAGAATGGAGGAATAAAGACTGTGGTGTGACCATCTCCCCTGAGGGGTGATGCCTTACTTTCCCTCTTTGTTTCTGTTTTTCTCTGGCACACACATATGCCCTATAGAAAATATGGAGATAAAAATGACAGTGGTAACACAATGTTTTGAAATTTTGAAGCAATTTGGGAATGGCTCAGGTTTGTGTCCCAAGATCTCCCTGTACATGCTGGGCACCATGCATATCTTAATGCTGGATAGCTAACACTGGTGGTGGATGGTGGTGGACCTGTTAAGGGATGTGTGTGTGTGTGTCTCCCTCTTTCAGAAGAAATAAACTTTTTTAATATGTACTATATTTTATTTTTCTATTTTTAATGTGACCAGAGAGAAACAGAGGGAAAGTGAGAAAGCAAGCTGCCAGGTCCGGACTTCAACTGTGGCAAGCCATGTGGGAGTCCAGAGTCCTAACCACCACATTATCTGTTGGCCCCAAAATAAATAAACTTTAAAGAAAGAAAACAGGATTATCTGAAAAGAACTAATTCCATACCCAATCATGAGAATAAAGCTAATGAAGATCAAGGTAAGATATGATTTCTGTTCTATATCCCCAAACTCTCCGTCCTAAGTGTGGTCAAAATCCTTGGCTGAAATGGGCATAAGACATGTTTCCATGTTAGTCCTGGTTTAATTCCTCTGCATTCTACTATATTTAAAAATCATTATCTTTCGATATGTCACTCTCACTGGATAATCCCAAAGACACTTTTTTATTTTTATTTTTTTCTATTTAAAGAAAAAATTATTTCAAAGTTCTGGGAAATTCCTCCTATAATGCCCAGTGTACAAATGCATTTTCTCTCAATTCTGTAAAATATTTCCTAAAGTTTCGTCTAACTTTCCAGATTTGCCTTGCTATAAATCATCTTTTCTTCGCTACTGCTGCAGTGGGAGAAGTTTCATAGACCTTTCTCTCTTTTATCAGGGATGATACAATCTTCCAATTTGAAAGCTAAATTGAAGAAGCAACTTATACTATGACCACTCCGTATGCCATGGTATCCATAATCCATCTATAGCGTATCCACCACCAAATAGCAATAACTTTAACTCAAATCATTTTGTGCACAGCGCTAATCATGGTTGCTTTGTTTTTGTATTTCTAGCCTTTTATGTTCAACTATATGTACATTGAAAACTCAACCATTGAAAATTTAACAATGTGCTCATAGCCTACATTTTTAGATATTGTGCAGTAACAAAATTGAAACACTCTATATTCTATTCCTTTCCCTTCTTTCTGACTCTGTCTAGTATCAACTGTGCAGTCACTTCTACTTCTCTTCTGCATAATATAATAAAGCCAGAAAGTTGTAAGTTTGAGCTCCAGTTTGGTCATTTATATATGTGACCTTGGACAAGTGGCCTAGTTCCTAAAACTCAATTTATGAAATAAATGTAAAATAAAAAAATATTATCAATATTCCTGTCTAGAGCTATGAAGAGCAAAACATACATTAATCACTTAGCACAATATTGGCATATAGTAGATACTTGATAAATAATAAGAGTTGGTGTTTTAGGGTGCTAATATACAGCATTCCTCCTTTTCCACATGTAATTATCACACTAGTGATTGAAAGAGACCAAAGAGTCAAAAGATCAGCTATAACAACAAAACAGATAATATAAAAGAATGTGACTTAGATGTTTGACAATAATGAGCTTCCTAATACTCTACTGTACAACTAGGCAGACTAAGCCAAGCAGTTCTAGGCAGCACTGGACAATCAGGCTTCTTTCTACAAGAGCTATCATGAAAAATTGATGTTAAAGAAGGACATGATACAATTTACCCATTCTATAATCAGCCTGACTCCCAATAAAAGCAAGGGGAGAGGGAAATATTTACACACATACCTTGTTCTTAACACAAAAACTTATGAATAAAATAAGTTAACCCAGTTTTGTTAACATGGAACCAACCCAAATGTTCATGAACAGATGAATGAGTTGAAAAGGTGCAGCACATGTACACTATGGAATACTACTCAGCCATGAAAACAAAAACAATGAAACCCTGGTATTTAATAGAAAGTGGTCAAATATGGAAGATTTACTGCTAAGCAAAGCAAGCCAGACTGTGAAAGAGTGGCATTGTATGTCCCCACTCAATATATATTGAATGTCTGCACTCTACAGCAGAAACTGAAAGATTGGACAATATAAAGTCATGGAGAGCAACTGTGGATACTAGAGACAGTGTAGAAGGAGAGTGGGAAATAGGAGAAGGTGAGAGGGAGGGAATCAAAGAGAAAAGAAAGAGGCAAAATATTTAAGGGCCACAGCAATGGAAAATTATCTGTTGATAATGTGTATGGTAATATTTTGACTGGACTAATTAATATACAGTGTATTCATGATGGGAAAATTCATCTGGTATGCTGGTATATAGTGACTGAAAATAAAAGTTATAAACAATAATTTTTTTAAAAAAAGAAGGCATGAATGAGTGTGTGATGCTCCTCTTTGTTCAAGTTCTAGGTCATATGTTACCTAGTCACAAAATTGTTTCTTCCCCTTTTCCTCTAAAATAATTTTTATCCTTTCTGACTCTTCATTGATTATTATGCATACCTCTGTTAAAGCACAGGCTACATTATTTAAGAAATTATAACTGTTCTTTGTACTTCTATGTTATCTTCACTATTGTTCACTCACTTGTGTAACATTTATTTCTTGATCACTCACAATGTACTAGTCATTGTGCCAATTGCCAGAGATAAAATGGTGAACACAGCACAATTCTTGTTCTGGAACTTAAAAGCTAGGGGTGGAGATAGATAATAATTTCCTTGAGGGCACAGTCTGTATCTGTTCTATTCTTTGTAACCTCTTAAGTAATATTTTCTCAGCTACATTTTGTGGAATGAATGGTAAACAGTTTAAGATTAAAGTCACTATTTGACTCAGTAGTAGAAGACCAAAGAAAAGGCAAATATACTTCTCTACTTGAAGTGTCATTTTGAAATTAATAAGTTTTGAATTTATACTTGAAGTATGTGAGATATCAGTGATTCTGAAGAATATATGCTCTTATAAAATATAAAATTCTAACAGACACAACTCAATTTCATTAATACAATGACATTTACACACAAAGAAAGCATTTGACGGAATATGCAATAGTCAGAACCAGCAGCCATACATTTCTGGATAAAAGGATAGTGGTAGCTAGGTAGATGGGCAAATCACTGAATAAACTGGCTTTACATGACTGGCAGGTAGGTCTTATAGCCTGAGCAATCTCACAATTCATAATTTTTTTTTTTTTTTTTTGGAGAGGTTTTCGCTACAGGGCACGTGCACTCGCCAGACAGATAGAGAGAGACATAGAGACAGAAAGCAAGAAATCACCCCCCAGGGGGGATGGTCACGCCACAATCCCTTCTCCTCCATTCTCCTCTCGGGATCTTGGGCACGCACGCACACGCACCCGGTGTGAGTTTTAAGCCACCGGGTCCAGGACGTGAACCTATAGTGAAAATCTCTCTCGAAAAAAAAAAAAAAAAAAGGAATATAGAATGGCTAAAGGGCTATTTTAAAAGAAAATATGTTGGAGGAATCCCTTTACTAATTTTCAGTCTTACTATAAAACTGCATTAATTAAGATAATGTATTAGAGAAAGACTATAGAAAAGTAGAATGGAGTAGACAATCTAGAAATAAGTATTCTTATTCATACATACATGGCCAGTTAATTTGTACAAAAGTGACAAGGCAATTTGTTGTAGAAAGAAACATCTTCACAGCAAATGATGTTCAAACAGCCAGATGAATGTAAGAGGGAAAAATTCAATCCTATGTCACACTATGCACAAAATGTAACTTAAAATTTATCATAGACCTAGAAATAAAACTTCACATTGCAAAATTTATAGAAAAATGCATAGAAGAAAAATCATTTTACATATAGCTAAGATTTCTTATATATCACACACACACAAAAAAAAAAAACACAAAAGCCAAAACAAATAAAATAAAACTGTCACAAATTGGATTTGATAAACATTAAACCATTTGCTCATGAAATACTCTGTTAAACAAATGGGAAGAAAATCAAGGCAAGGCACACTTGGAGGAAAACAATGCAGAATATCTTGAGAAATCTTCCAACTCAGTGGCCAGAAGAAAAATATTCCAATAAAAAGTGAGCAATTTATATGAACAAATACTTCAAGAAAGAAGATATATGAATGAATAAAAAAATATACTAATGAAAAGATTCTGAACATTATTCATTCCCAGTATAAAACAAAGCAAAACCACAATGAAATACCACTATATGCACATAAGAATGCTCAAATTAAAGATTGATGACACCTAGTTTTGATAAAGATGTAGAACAGCTGCAAGTTCCATAACTGCCTGGTATAAATGTGAACTGTGTGGGCCTGAAGGCAAGTATTTAGAGACTATATTAATAATTGCCAAAGTTTGGAACATCTAAAACTTGCATCAAATGATGAATGGATGAACAAATCGTGGCATGTTCATTCATGAAATAGAAAACTACACATTGATAACAAGAAATAATTTACTTATACACACATCAACATGCAAGAATCTCAAATGCTATAATAACAGGAAGAAATTGGATTCAAAATCCAATGTATTAGGTCATTGAGAAAGTCATAATGTATTTTTCTATGCAAAAATGTGTCATTTTTTCCTGACAACACAATATATTTCCACATATGACATTCTAGAAAAGGTAAAACAAAAGACCAGAGCATTCTTTTCCAGGAATTTTTGGGTGGAAAAAAGGATTGACTAGAAAGAGACACAACAGGAATGTTTTTGGTTTGATTAAAGTATCCTACACCTTGTTTGCAGTAGTGATCACATGATTATGTTTATCTAAACTATACATTTCAAAAGGGTAAACTTAACTATATAGCATTTATACTAAGTATAAGTAAATTATACTTACAGAACCTGACTTTAAGAACATATTTCAGGGGAACCAGCAGTTAGCGTAATGGCTATGTCGCTGGACTCCCACGTAGTCAACCGCGGTTCACGTCCAGGACCCGGTGGCTTAAAACTCATGCCGGGCGCATGTGCGTGTGTGCCCAAGATCCCGAGAGGAGAATGGAGAAGGAATTGCGGCGTGACCATCCCCCCTGGGGGGTGATTTCTCGCTTTCTGTCTCTATGTCTCTGTCTGTCTGGCGAGAGCACGCGCCCTATAGCGAAAACTTCTCCAAAAAAAAAAAAAAGAACATATTTCAGGGACCAGCAGGTTGTGCAGTGGTTAAGGCGCTGAACTCCCACACAGCTGGCCAGGGTTTGAGTCCTGGACCTAGTAACTTGCTTTCTCATTTTCCCTCTCTTTCTCTCCTCTCTCACTATTACCTATAAAAAGTAGGTCAATAGTTCATTGAATTTCATCTGAACAACACATTCTTTGCTATGACTTACTAAGAACTAAATGGCCCTTGCTCTCTATATTTTCAGCCTCACTTATCATTACTGCAAGGTTTACACCAGATACAAGCCATGTTTACATGTCCTGTACAGTAGTACACACTTATGGTGCCTTATCTAAAATGCTTGGGACTAGAGTTGGTGCAAAAATCAGAATATTCGATTTTAGGAGGTAATGCAGGGTATGTATTACATATGATCTAGCACACTTCTAGGGTAAGGAGCAACAAACTCTAATCAAACACATCAATAAATGTTTTAGGCTTAAAACCATTCCCAAATCTAAATATTGTCATGTTACACAAATACTACAAAAAGTCTCACATAAAATCCAGTTAGGTTTTGCCACTAAGTTAGGATCGGGTCAAGTTTTACTGATAATTAAGTTTTTAAAATATTTCCATGTCTTTGGTAATTTCAGAATCACCAATAAGAGATTACCAATCTATCTTTCTTTTGTGTAGAATTACTCTCTCTCCCCTGCCATGGGTCTTCTCTTCTCAATACCTCCTTTCTACCTAGTCTATCCCTGGATAGTCCTACATTATTATAGCTAGCTTGAAATTCGACTCTGAGCTTCCTACTTGTGTTTACTTGGCATTTCTATCTCAGAGATATCTCAAACTATAAATATTCAAAACTAATCTCTTGATATCTGCTCCTCCTGCTCTTTTCCTATGATTTTCACCTCAGTACATGATGTCACTGTTTTCCTAGTTGCTCAATCCAAAATCTAGTGCCATCCTTGATTTCCTCAGTGGTCCAATCCTCAATCCTAGGGATTTTGTTTTTGTTTTTTTGTTTGTTTGTTTTTGTTTTTATTTACAAATTTTACAAACATTCTTTTTTTGTTTTTCTCTCATTAAATTTTGTTTTAATGGAACTCAAAATTCTGTGACATATTTTTGGTCAAGTTGTTTCCCATAAAAAAAAAAGTAATGATTTTAAAATCTAATAACTTAAAACTGTCACACACACACACACACACACACACACACACACAAATAAAATAGTCCACAAAACATTTTCCTTTCTTTATGAAGGTTTTATGATGCATGGTTATCATTAATCAGTTTTTTACTACTAAACTTGAATGGCCAACTGAGACCAACAGTTCTGAGATTGTTCTTCTACCAGTGATTAAGACTGGTGCAGCAATTAGGAATATTCATTTAGCCTTACGAGCTTTCTGGGCAGACTTGGTGACCTTGACAGCTCAGGAGCCTTCTTTGACATTCTTGATTTCTCAAGTAGTCTTCCAAATGATTATTCACATAATAACTACGGCAACCTTTTAAAAACAAATAAAATTTGGCCATTTCCTGGCTTTAAAACACTTACTGAGTGCCTATTATGCTCGGCATAAAATCCACTGACCTTAATATGGCCTACTAGACCCTAGGTGTCCCAGTAACTGCCTTCCTCTCTAATCCTATTGCCTTTCAGTGGTTGTGCCCAAGACCACTGACTTGCTTTCCTTCTCTTCGCTTCCTCAGTTGGTTTGTTTCTAGTCATTCTGAGATCTCACCCTAATGGTCACTTCCTTGAAAGATTTTCCCTGACATCCCAATAAAAATTAGGACCCTTGGTAGAGATATACTTTCTTTTATTTTTCCTGTTTTAAATAATTTATTTTTATACCTATTATACCACACGTTTTAAACACCAACATATAACTCCCTGATAAGATAAAAGCAGACAAAAAAGTTAACCTTATTAGAAACAAGATACACTATCATTTATAGTCTTCAAACATTACTGCACTTGCAACTTTCATAATTTGACAAAGCATTCATGAAACAATCTGCAGACCAGTTTAACAAACAAATAATACTTTTAAGCAGACATGACTGTCCCAAATTGTTTATCAGGTATGAATTTTACAGACTTTTTTTTTTGAGAGGTTTTTTGGTGCATGCGCTCGCCAGAAAGAGACTGAGAGACAGATTCCCTTCCCCCACCATGGTCATGCTGCAATCCCTTTTCCTCCATTCTCCTCTCGGGATCTTGGGCACGCACACATATGTGCCCGGTGTGAGTTTTAAGTCACCGGGTCCGGGACTCAAACCACAGTCAACTACATGGGAGACCAGCGACATAGCCATTAGGCCAGCTGTTGGTCCCAATTTTACAAACATTTCTTACATCAGCAGTAAAGATGGAGCTGGAGAGTATCGCGCCTTCTGCAAGCTGCACTGTGAGAACCACCAATAGTGTGGTGGAACTTGTGGCCCTTTCCAAGGCCTTGGCTCTTGCGACCTGCGGATATCAGTCCGCGCATCTCCCTGAGCTTTTGGACTGGTTTAGTAATCATTGGGTGTCAGGGTTTCTTCTGATAGCTTTATGGAACGGATAGAGGATAACGTCAAAGAATTTGTATGTAGAATCTTCACCCACCCAGTAAGAATTCGGGACTCTCAGAGCCCCACAGTGGCATCCAGTTTGCTCCTCTCCAACAGACTGGAAGCTTGGAGCAAATATGAGCTGGTTAACACCATGATAGATAGGCTTGCCGTTGGTTGTACCCTTAGTGACTGGGCATTTGCGGCCTCCACGCTGCATAGGAATTCTATATATCATAACCTCGCTTTGCCTTGTACCGTAGTTGGCGCGCTTTATCTGGCCGGGTGGGCGGGACGCCCGGTGCAGCGCCGAGAGAGCTGGTGGTACTGCCGGCAGCTGACCCACAGGAGAAAGCACATCACGTCGGCCTGCTTCTTCCGCCACAGCTCCTGGATGTACTTGTACGGGCCCACCTTGGCTTACCTGATGGCTGCCGCCAGACGCAGGGGTTGGGGGGGTGGGTAGAGATATACTTTCAAATGCTTCATCCTAGAAATATTTCATCCTAGAAAGCATATTTAATAGCAAATAATATTTATAAACATTAAGAAGTTAGTAAAGAAGTTAGTATTTACAGTGTTATTTAAAGAAAAGTGTTTTGCATTAGAGGGTTTTATGGTGACAAAATATTAAATGTACTTTTACTTCTATTTTCAGAAAATATAGAAAAGAACAATTCCTTTGGAATTTCGCTTTTTAAAGTTTGCTATGGGGTGTGTGCGCTCACTGGAGAGAGACACAGAGAGAGAAAGAAAATGAGAAAGCATTTCCCATGGGTGGCCACACTGCTGTCTCTTCTTCAGTCTCCCCTAGAGATTTTGGGTGCACACACACACTGTGTTTTTCAAACTGCTAGGTCTGACAGTTGAACCACACAGTTGACCATTTGGGAACCAATTGCCTTAACCACCACATCATCTGGCTGGCCCTGGAATTTGAATTTTTACCTTTAGAAAATGCAGAACTAAAACATTTGGAAAAGGACTAAACTTGTAGTTACATTAATTGATAAAAGAGCAATGAATAAAGTGCAAAAATGGAAAGAAGGGAAATAGAAGAGTTTAAAGTTAGATTACTGAGAAATTCAAGCCTTCTCTATCACTTGTCCACTCTTCTCAAAGGGAGAAATAGAGGCATCAAATTGTCACAAAGCAGTTTAAATCCTTGCTTTTATACTATTTCTGTGAGATCCAGAACTCTGCATATTTATTAGCAGCAATGAAGTTGCTCTCTTGGAGCCTAAATTAATATGATTAATCCATCTGATCAGACCATTAACTCCTAAGATTGTATTCACATTCACAGCAGGGCTAATGTAATCAGAAAATAGCAGAGAAAAACTTTTTTTTAAATCCTGTAAATGATAAAATATGTGCCTAATCACTATTGTGAGTGAAAAACTCAAGGGAAAAGATACTTTGTACAATTCAAAAGTGAAATAAATTTTCCACAGTGATATTAAGAAAACAAATTTACATGATTGTGGTCTTCAAACTTGTATATTATGGAGAACATTGTTGCTGACTTTTACCTTGGAGTTAAAATTTTACACATAAGAAAATAATTTGCCCTGTGTATTTAGTGTTCTAAACTCCTTAAGAGAAACTCTTTGACTTTTCTTTACTGTTAAATCAAGATATTTTAATCCAAAAGAATAGTGGGGCCACCTGTCGCTTGAAAAACGTGTTGGGTATGCTCACATGCATGTGTGTGTAGTGTGTGTGTGTGTGTGTGTGTGTGTGCAAAATACCAACAGAATAGAGAAATGAAGGAGAAGGGACTAAAGGGTGACCACACCCCATGGTGGTGGTGGTGGTGCTTCTCCCTCTCTCTCTGTCTGATTGCCCATCTCTCTCTGGTGAGCATACATGTCCTCTAGCAGTTAAAAAAAAATAGTGGGCCAGCCCTAGTGGCACAGCAGTAACACAACACTCTGTGACACTGACCCCCTCATGAGACGGTTCCAGGATTGCATTCCAAGGTCTCCCTGTAAATGATGGGCAAACGTGCAGGTGCCAGTGACCTGGGCCGGCTGAGGCTAGGCATATATTGCAACATACAGGGCCTTTTGGGAGTGCCTCTCTCTCTCCTTTTCTCTCAAAGAAAAACTAAATAAAAATAAAAAAAATAGCAGTTACCTTCTATTGAACTGTTTATATATCCTAATTCCACCATGCCACTTTATAAAATGATAAATGACTTATGTACGAGTTCACAGAGACAAATTCTATAGAGATGCATTTGAAGTAGAGGAGAAAAATGAAAGCATAGACTTAAAGGCAAACCGTGTTTGAAAGCTTTCTGCAGCATTTTTCTTAAGATATTTTTGTCGAGAAATTAACCCTTTTAATCAGAACTTTCAAAATGATTAACCTATAATAGTACATAATTATTATCATATTGTATTATCAGCTCTAACACCAACCTTTATTCCTGCCCTTTCATTGTTAGTACCTACTCAGACTTGTTAATTTGTAATTGCTATTTTCAAAACTCAAATCCTTTTGTGTAATGATCTCACAATTTTATTCTATTGGTGACTCAATTTAATGAATTGCTCAGGTATCATTTTCAAATTGTAGTTTTTCCTATTTCTAAGTTTATCTTTTTTGTTAGCTTCTTTAATTAAACACTTAAGTTATTCTCAAGTCTTCCTGTATGAAAATAACAATACTTAATTAATTTTTTCAAGCTACAGAATTTGTCACATTCTCTGTGATTTCAAGTGCAGTGTGATTTCATATGAAGTCAATGGTTAATACTTGGGTAACTGTGGTTATTTTTAGGTTTATTCCTTTATCATCTTGCTGCTATGGGAAAGACCTATTATTCCATTGTATTTGCTAAGTAGTTATCATTTATATATAGGGAAGTCACAGATTTTCAATATATTAATTTTTGTGAGAGGTTTCTGCTATGGGGCACATGCGCTCACCAGAAAGAGAAAGAGAGACAGAAAGCGAGAAACCACCCCCCAGGGGCGATGGCCACGCTGCAATCCCTTCTCCTCCACACTCCTCTCGGGATCTTGGGCACACACACACACACCCAGCATGAGTTTAAGCCACCAGGTCCGGAACTCAAACCACGGTCGACTACATGGGAGTCCAGCAACATAGTCATTACGCTAACTGCTGGTCCCACTAAATTAATTTTGTAGTCAATGAACATACTAAATTCTCTCTCTCTCTTTAGCAGTGATTTGGTTGGTTTGTATTTTGCATTTTAATATATCCCTAGTATTTATTCCTGTTATCTACAGACAATGATTGCTTTCTGCTCTTATTTCTGATATGTTTATCTCTTATTTTATTCTCTTATTTATTTACTATTCGCATTGACTAATAATTTCAAACATTCAGAAAAACAAGATAGTTAAAGAAAAAAGAACACGATAGTTGCTGTTCTTGTCTCATTTCTGAGTTTAATGAAAATGCGTCCAGGTTTTCATAATTGAGCATGTTAAGGAAGTGTCCATCTGCTCTTATGTCATCAATGGTTGGAAAAAAATGAACTAACCTAGTAGTACAGTGAATTATATAAATATGTTAATACTTTCCCTGTATTGAATAATCCCTAAATTGTGAATAAATATTGTTTGGGTAGTAAATTAAGCTTTTAGTGCAACACTGAATTCTGTTACTAATTTTTTTTCAGGATTTATACATTATTGTCTCCTGAGATTTTCTTCTTGTCTTTTTTATTTCTCAGCATTTTGTCAATTAAAAAAAAAAAAAACAAAAAAAAAAAAACATGACAGCTCTCATTCACTTTCTACGCTCTAGAACAGTTTAAATAGTGTCAGGACAATTAAACCTTTAAATATTTGAAGTACATTCACTGTGAGATCAACTCAACTCACTGTGAGATCAACTCATTGGTTAATGGACAAATTTAAAAGCAGGGTAGTAGTTCTTGTAATAAATTCTGTTTCAGATTGTATAAGCCCCTTTTCCAATATTTTGGATCTATTTAATAGATAAAAGGAAAATATCATGAGTTTTACTACTGAGCTGAATTTAAAATTAATTCATTTGCCACACTGTTATATTTGTTAGAAACAAAGTGGTAAAGTAGATATTTTACCTGCCTCCAAGAAGCTTAAAATCTAGTAGAAGAAGCAGTCATTTAAAGTATCTGGATACAAGTCCTCTTTTCCAGCTGGAACCATGGAGGGCATTCAAAGAGAAGAAAAAGAAGGTTCCTGCTGTGGCAGAAACCAAGAAAAAGGCTCGTGTTGTGCCAGAAAACACAAAGGAATTTTACAGAGCTGAAGATCAAGTTCCTGAGAAAAGTTTGCTCAAAAGATGCTTCGAAAGGCAAGGAGGAAGCTTATCTATGAAAAAACTAAGCACTATCATAAGGAATATAGACATATTTACAGAACTGAGATTCGCATGACCAGGATGGCAAGAAAAGCTGGCAACTTCTATGTACCTGCAGAACTCAAATCAGCGTTTGTCATCAGGATCAGAAATATCAATGGAATGAGCCCAAAGGTTCTAAAGGTGTTGCAGCTTCTTCGTCTTTGCCAGATCTTCAATGGTGCCTTTGTTAAGCTCAACAAGGCTTCAGTTAACATGCTGAGAATTGTGGAACCATATATTGCATGGGGGTACCCAGACCTGAAGTTGGTAAACAAACTGATCTACAAACGTGGTTATGGCAAAATCAATACAAAGTGAATTGCTTTGACAGATAACTATTTGATTGCTCAATCCCCTGGTAAATTTGGCATCTTCTGCATGGAGGATCTGATTCATGAAATCTATACTGTTGGAAAACTCTTCAAAGAAGCAAATAACTTCCTGTGGCCCTTCAAATTATCTTCTCCATGAAGTGGAATGAAAAAAAAGACCACTCATTTTGTAGAAGGTGGAAATGCTGGCAGACTTAATAATTAACAGACTTATTAAAAGGATAAATTAAGGTATCCAACATGATTATTTTTGTAATCTGGTCAGTAAATAAACAGTGGCTGTTTTCAGACTGAAAAAAAAAAAAGAAAAAGAATATGGATACAAAAAGATCATTGCAAATTGCTAGAAATTTTGTGAATGAATGAAATAGGATTCTCTTAAATAAAATAATGGAATTGGGAACACACTTGAGATTACATAGAGTGTTTTTTGGTGAATATGTGACACAAAAGCTGAAATCTACATGATTGAGAGCTCAGAAAACAAAAGTGAAGAAAAGAGTGCTTTATTCAGATGGAATAGGGAAAGTTACAGAATTAGTAAACAACTTGTTATACCCAAGAAACTGAAAGGAGTCAGAAAGATTCATTGCAATGGACAAGTTCAAGTGGAAGAGTTGTGGCAGATGAGGCTGGAGTGAGAGGCAAGTGGCTCTGAACTAGGCTTCCTGATGTTTGCATAAAGCCCTCTTCTCTGACCCTTGGCAGGCAGCCAGTAGGTCAAAGGAGTTCATTCCAGGGAAGCAATATTTAAGCAAAGTCCTCAAAGTGAATATATTGTGCAGTATCTTGGTTGGTTTGTAAACTTTCAGGTAGTTGGGACAGTGCTTCTGTTCTCTAACTCAAATGACTGCCCATATTGGAAACCCACAGAGACAGTGCCAAATGCTGACTAGATTAAGAAAATGGAAAAGGGGTACCAGCAGTTGGTGTAATGGCTGTGTCACTGGACTCCCATGTAGTCGACCACAGTTCGAGTCCTGGACCCAGTGGCTTAAACTCACAACAGGTGCATGTGTGTGTGCCTAAGATCCCGAGAGGAGAATGAAGGAGAAGAGATTGTGGCATGTCCATCCACCCTGGGGAGTGATTTCTCGCTTCCTGTCCCTCTGTCTCTCTCTGTCTCTCTGGCAAGTGCACACGCCCTATAGCAAAAATCTCTCAAAAACAAAAAAGGAAAGAAAAGGCAAAAGGTAGTACGGAAGCTCACTTTCTGTACTTGCACTAGTGCTCTGGTGAATTAAGGCTTGGGTCCCACAGACAACCCAATATTCTGCTCTCCCCTCCAGGCCAGTGACTCCGAGGTTGAGGCCCTTGAGGGATTTGCCTAGTACTGATTGTATTCATTAACTAACTCTCCAGGCCAACTGACTCTTCATTCAAAGACTTATGGGCTGCATGGCCATTCTGCCAGTCTTTTCTGCACTATATCCTGAAAAGAAAACAAAAACAAAAACAAAAAAATAAACAAACAAACACTGTTACCTGCATGTGGATAATACCTTTCTCTAGTTTCTATTCCTGATATGTTTTCTTAATTTTATATTCCCTTTTAGGTTAACACGAACTTGAGAGAGGAGAAAAGTTGAACATATTTATTCAGTTTGTTACTTTGAACTAAATGTCTGAAGAGAATCAAATTTGAAAAATGATATCACTAAAGGAAAAATATATAATTCTGCTCTTCGTTCTCAGTAAAATATAAGGAAGTGTATACTCTCAGAAACAAGTGAGAGAAATAGAGGTAAGCTGACAGATACGTTGTACAGGGTATATATTACAAGATATTGGCTGAGATAAGCGATAAAAATGAGCAAATTGTAAATGCCATAAGAAAGAGAATTTAAAAATCTCTAAGATATTTTTGTTTTTCTTTTATTTTTTAAAAATTAATTTATTTTAGTTTTTTTTCCATATGGTGCATGTTCTCACTAGAGAGAGAGAGAGAGAGATACTAAGAGGGAAAGTGAGAAATCACCCCCCAGAGAGTATAGCGATGCCACACCCTTCCTATACACTCTCCCCTCTGAATTTAGGCATGCATGCACACATATGCAGCATGATCTTCAAGCCTCAAGGTCCAGGACTTGAACCGTGGTAAAAAATGTGAAAGTCCAGTGCCTTAACCACTATGCTACCTGCTGGCCCAGTAAGACACAGTATTAACTATAATTATCACAGTAAAATTGAATCAGTCATGTGGAGATAAACTTAGAAGTAACAAATGCAGAAGAATACTATAGAAAAAAATAGGATGAGATTAAAGATTAATTAATTAAGGAGAGACAGCATATGGATAATTCATATTCATATTTATATTCCTTCAAAAAAGACCACAATGTAATTTATGCAATGAATTTACATTCATTTTGTAATGATAACAGTCATAAAAGTATTTGAAGCGGTGAAAAAATATGGGGGAAAGGAAAGAACAAAGGAAGGGAAGGAGTCAGAGGACACTAATGTACAGAATGAAAGAAGGAAAGAGGAAGAGAAGGAAAGAAAGAAGAGACAAACAAGAGGGAGAAAGGACAAAAAGGAGGCTGGGAAGAAAGAAAAAGAAAGAAAGAAAGAAGAGGAAGAAGAAAGAGAAAAAGAGAAAGAAAAAGAAAGAAAGAAAGAAAGTCTCCAATAAGACACTTAGTATTAACATTTTATTTAAACAAAATCCATCTTAGATTGTCAAATTATACTGTTTCCTTAGTTTTATCGCATTGCCATATTTTTACTTCTAAGTCTATTGTATAGTGCTTTTTCATTGAAACGTTATAGAAAGCATAAAATATAAACAAAAATTACCCATAATTTTAATTTCTGTTTGCTCTATCTTTATTTATTTCTCCTGACATGAATACATTGAATATTGGTCCAGTCAAAGTTATTACAGTATTCATTACCAATAGGTAACTTTTGTCTTTGTGTCCATTAAATAAATGTTGTGGTGTTTTTCACACATGTTCCCATTTTCCCTCCTCCCATTGCCCACTCCCCCACGAACTGTCTCTAGTATCCACAGAGGTTCTCCATGCCTTTATACATTCCAATCTTTCAGTTTCTGCCATAGAGTGCAGACATTTTGTATATATTAAGTGAGGACATACATACAATGCTTCGCTTTCATAATCTTGCTAGCTTTGCGTAGCTATAAATCTTCCATATTTATATCCATATCCATAGCTTGGTTGAGATTTACCTACAACTATAATTTCATACTCTGCTTTTTTTTTAACTTTTTTTTTGCCATATCATCAATTTTTTTCAATGACCACTATATTCTCCGTAGTTTACATTTATAAAATATTGCTTAAGTATTCCCCTAATGCCATTATTCCCTCAAAATGAGCACCTACCTTGAGGAAGCATTTGTTTTCTGCATAAGTATATGAATTTCTGTTGAAAAGTACAATATAAAATCATAAACAAATAGTGAAGAAGACATCTTCCTGGCTCCTGAGAACTAGTGATTTCAGAGAAATAAGAGAAATGAAGATTTTCCACTGATAATTCAGCCTCCAGCCCACAATCTTGAGTGATTGAGCTTCAAGTTTGGGAAGAAACACACCATCCATCAGATGACTAGAAATCACCACAGGGCCACAAGAAATATGGGAAAGCAAGAAAATACCTCTCCTCCAAGGGAAAAGAATAACTCCTCTTCATCCAAGGACAGTTCAATGGAAATCATAGAAATGTCTGATAAAGAATTTAGAACATTCATAATGGTGAAGCTAACAGAGATGGAAGAGAAGAGAGACAATGAACTGCAGAAGAGAAAGGATAAAAGAGCTAATGAGGTCCAGGAGGTGAGGAAATTCTTGCAAGATCTAAAAGAGGGATCACACACTTTACAAAAGAATTAAATGGAACTGTTAGAGATGAAGGCTATAATACAGGAAGTCAAAAATCTCCCTTGAAAGTATTAAAAGCAGACTAGATCATACAGAAAATAGAATCTCAGACACAGAAGAGAAAATTGCTGGCCCAGAAGACTGAGAAAATTGCCCCCAAAAATGAGAATAATATACGAGAAGTACTAGATATCATCAAACATCCAAACATCCAGATAATTGGCATCCCAGAAGGCAAAGAGACTTATAAGGGCATTGACAATCTATTCCATGAAATCCTGCAAGAAAACTTTCCAAACCTAGCGAGGCACTCAAAGATCCAGTCCCAAGAAATACAAAGGACCCCAAATAGAATCAACCCAAGAAGATCTTCTCCAAGACACATTATAGCCAGACTGACCAAAACCACAGACAAGACAAGATACTAAGATTGGCAAGAGAGAAATGGCAAGTTACCTACAAAGGATATCCCATCAGGCTAACAGCAGACCTCTCATTGGAAACAATGTGAGCGAGGAAATAATGGGAAAATATATTCAAAGTGTTAAGGGAAAATTAGTTTCAACCAAATACTGTACCCGGCAAGATTATCCTTCATATGGGAAGAAAAGACAAGAACATTTTCAGATAAACAAAACCTGAAAGAATTTACCAGCACCAGACCAGATCTCCAAGAAATTCTCAAAGGAGTGCTATATCAGGAAAATTAAATGCAGACACACAGAAATAAGAGTTCAAAAACTAAGAAAATGACCAACTTAATCACAGGGACAAGTCTGGAGCTGAATATTATATCTCAGAATTCAATCGGGAAGACCGAACCACAACAGAAAATAGATTAAGTACATGAAACTGAACTGGTGAAATAGCATTCTGTGACTTTTGACTCAAATATTGCTGCTTTTTGTTCTAGACTTTATTGTCCGGTTTTAAGACTTTTAGTCCTGTCTTGAGCTGCCAATAGGTTCATGTACCTACTATTGGAACAGAATCCTAACCTGTTTCCTGGCTTTACGTTTTAGGCAAAGTTCCTTAGCATTTCTTTTTCTTTTCTTTTCTTTTTATTTGTAGAGTTTTTTTTGTTTGTTTGTTTGTGTTAGTTTTTTTGTTTGTTTGTTTGCTTTTGTTTTTGTTTTTGTTTTTGTTTTTTTGCTATAGGGCACGTGCACTCACCAGAAAGACAAAGAGACAGAAAGTGAGAAATCACCCCCCAGGGGGGATGGCCATGCCACAATCCCTTCTCCTCCATTCTCCTCTTGGGATCTTGGGCATGCACGCACACGCGCCCGGCGTGAATTTAAGCCAGTGGGTTCAGGGCTCGAACCATGGTTGATTATGTGGGAGTTCAGTGACATAGCCATTACGCTAACTGCTGGTCCCTAAATCTGCTTTTCTTGAAATTACCAGATGAACTTGCTATTTAATGTAGTTAGATTATTTAAGAAATTATTAGATCAATAAAATGTGGGGGGAAAGGGAATGGAAGACAACTGTAAATACCAGAGATAGTGTGAGAAGAGGGTCAGAAAGGGCAGAGGGTCAGACATAGGGATAAATATATATATATATATATATATATATATATATATATATAAAAAAATATATATTATATATAAATATATTTATATTTATCCATATATATATATAGGGATATATATATATACACACACACATATATATATATGTGTGTGTATATATATATACACACACATATATATATACACACACATATATATATACACACATATATATCAAACTGGATATAGAAAATGATTGATGATAACATGCATGATTAAGCTACTATGCAGTATATTCTGGATGGGAAATCACATTTTGTATGCTGTGATGTTGCTCAGGGGGTGAATATAAATTAATTAATTTAAAAAAGTTTCAGGAGGAAAAAAAACATGAAAACTTTTTCTTGAAATTAAAAAAGTGCATTAAAAATCCCTATTTGATGACTGCAGTAAGCTATATAGTTGCAACTACGTGCTACTTTATAGTATGTTCACTCTACTCACTGAGGTTTACGCCTAAAGTCACACTTGTGTTCATGGGTATGTATATATCAGCTGCGCGTGCTATTTAGATTAATTAAGTTCTTTAGTAAGTCAATAAAATGGGGGGAAAAGGATAGAAAGCAACCATGGATACCAGAGACAGTGTGGGAGGAGGGTGGGAGATGGCAGAGGGTGAGAGGGAATGAAGGATGGGAAAAAAAAGCAAAATATATAAGAAACAAGAAACAGAAAATTATTTGTTGATGATAATGCATATGTTGATGTGCTTGATTGAGCCATTATACAGTGTATTCTGGATGGAAAATCTCATTTTGTATGCTGTAATGATGTATAGTTAATGAATGTAAATAAATAAATTTTTAAAAAGAAACATAAACAAATAAAACCATCATCAAAAATAAACTTCCATCCACACAAATCAAAGCCTATAGTGGTAGTAGAAAGATATTAATTTCAAAGAGAAATGGTTAATTCCTGTCAATCAGGAATATCATTGTGTAACTTCATTTCCAAATTTCAATTTACAGTATTAGTTATTTAAATCTGTGGTTTACATCTAAAATTATATCATGAATGCTAGCAAAAAATTGGAAACTTTTGAACACAGAATATCTAATATAAGATGTGGAGATGAAAGAATTCCATTCAAGTTACCTAAAAGAGAAAGTTTTTTTTAAATTTTAATAAACTAATCCCCAAATAAAAGCTAACATTTGTTTAAAATAACAACCATATAATACCTAATAAACTAAAGGAAATTCAGCAGTGCATGTGATAATTTTGAATAGAAATTCTCTTTGAAATCCTTGTATAACACTTTTTTTTTGGAGAGGTTTTCACTATAGGGTGCGTGCGCTTGCCAGACAGACAGAGAGAGGGACAGAGAGACAGAAAGCAAGAAATCACCCTCCAGGGGGGATGGCCACCCTGCAATCCCTTCTCCTCCATTCTCCTCTCGGGATCTTGGGCACGCACGCACACGCGCCCGGTGTGAGTTTTAAGGCACCGGGTCCGGGCTGCAAACCCCGGTCGACTACATGGGAGTCCAGCGACATAGCCATTATGCTAATTGCTGGTCCCAAAATCCTTGTATAACACTTTAATGGGTATGTTCAAAATAATTTAAACCTACTAATTTTAAATATGTTATTTTCTTTCAAACATGGTATTGTAATATAATTTATTGTTAGATATAATATTGCTTCTTGTCATCTGCATTATATTTACCAAATAGAATTAAGAGTCATCAGATATTGGTTAGAGTTCCAGCACCACTACTTGCTATCCTATCATGTACAGTCATATACATTTTCTGAGAAGACAGCTTAGTGTTTATAAACTTTGGAGTCAGCTGTACCTGGAATCCTATCTAACCTTATTAACTACCTAAGGAGATAAAATTCCTTAATCTTTATGCATTTCATTTTTCTCAACAGCAAAACGGAAGTAATAATAGCATACCTCACACAGGCCGTTGGGTGAATAAACTACTAATCTAATGGTCTGGTACTGTGCCTGGTGCTTAATAGATATGCATTGAATAACAATATCAGCCTCTGTTTTCTAATCACTGGTCACATTGTAAGTATTAAATCAAAGTATTTATGATCATTGTAAAGACTCAGTCTAATACAAATCAATATAATTGTTATGGAAGAACATACACACACTTGCATGCATGTAGGCACACACTAGCACCCACATGAACACACTATGTCTATCTGTATAAAGCAGTACACTTTCCAGTTGAATATATAGCTTTGAATATGCACATGAGCAAAATAAGAAAGATAACTGAAATCCATTCACCAAGCAATTATCAGTTTTCCTTGCCTATAACATTCATTGCATAGACATCTTCATAATGAATAGCTATGTTCAATGTAATTATAGGTTGAGAGCAGCAAAGAGACAGTTAAATAGATAAGGTTCTCCATTTATTTTATATTCTGTTGCCTAGACACCTACTCTTCAGAATTTCTAATGTAACATCATTTGCTGTTGTCAGCCTTCCAAACAGGAGGGATGGGAAAACTAAAGAATTTCAAGCAACTGTTGAGATTGTATTTAAAAGTAAAAATAAAGAACTTTTTCTATACTAAATGGAAAACTTCTGAAGTAAATATTGGTTAAATGATTTGTCAAGTCTAGATATGTCAACTTACACTTTGAATTTCTAAACTGTAATGCATTAATCCTTCAGTAGAATTTATTTTTTGACCTGGGACCAGCAGTTGGCGTAATGGCTATGTCGCTGGACTCCCATGTAGTCAATCATGGTTCGAGTCCTGGACCTGGTGTCTTAAACTCATGCCAGGTGCATGTGCGTGCATGCCCAAGATCCCGAGAGGAGAAGGGAGGAGAAGGGATTATGGCATGGCCATCCTCCCTGGGGGGGGGTGATTTCTTGCTTTCTGTTTCTCTCTTTCTCTCTATCACACTCTATAGCAAAAACCTCTCCAAAAAAAAAAAAAAAGAATTCATTTTTTGGCTAGTAGAAGCTTAGTCCAGAGGTGTGTTATACTGAATTTATGGGACTTTTGTTTTTACAATAAAGTCAGAGAAACATACACTGCTGGTTGAAACAAAGTTTCAAATGTCTATAAATTTTACTTACAAGACCTAGTCCGGTGGTGCAGTTGGTAGTGGACTTCAGAGCTGGAAGCAACATGGCAACTACTGGTTTGGATCCTTGGTCTGGCTGACTGGACATGTGTGGACATACCTGAAATCCTGAGGAGCTGGGGAAAAGGGATCATAATGTAATGAGACACTTTCAAGGCTGTTTCTCCCTCTCTCTTTCTCTCCGTCTCTCTCATGTGTGTGTACATAATCATAAACAAAACTTTAAAATTTTAATTTATAATATATATAATAAATGCATTTGCCCACACAATTTATTTGTAAAATGTGTTCTCTAAATGTCCAACTTGTTGATTATCCTATTATCTCTTTCATTTCAACATTCTTTATTAAGCCACATTAATATTTGTTCATATTGTTCCCTCTGTGTAGACATTTGTTTAGTCATATCTTATCTGACAATTTTTAATGTATCCTTCAAACATCAGACTACATGCCCTTCCCTTAGGAGATGTTTTGCTGACCTCCATGTAAATGTCAATCCCTTTTACTTCACTCTTCAGTCTTGTATATCTCACTGTGATTTCACATGTTATTTGTTTCACAATTCCTTGTAAGTCTGTTTCTAATACTAAATAGTAAGTTAAATGAAGACAAGGACAAAGCCTGCATTAGCTCATCATTGCATCCCCAGAGAATAACATAAAATATAACATAGCATTGGCAGGCAAGTAATAAATGTTTGATGAATAAATTTATAGACTGAATGATTGAAATACATATCAATCCCTACGATATTCACCTTCCCTGTCTGTGAAGAGAGAATATTAATACTAACCTCAAAGGGGTTCTCTGATGACTGATCTGGGTACAATATATTTAAAAAAAAAAACCAGTAGCACAAAACCTTGTACCTACCAAGTGTTAAATAAATTACGGTACTCATCAACCTCTACCTTATGTAATTAATGGTCTGGTAGACAAGGCAAATGAAGAGGCAATAGCAAGTGTGATGAGAGTCAGAGGGGAAGTGAAAAAGAGGTGTTATGGGAGCTTTAAAAAAGACAAATAAACCAAGTTTCCTGAGAAATAAGAGAATGAATGAATGATCATTGAATGAATCATTAATTTATGAATAAATTAGAATAAATGAAGATTATAAATACTAGGCACCATGCAAGGTTGAAAAAACTGAATATGAATTGTTGAAATTCCTCCAGTAAGAGATGATAGTTTATTAACACTTCCTGTACAGCAACTTGTTCTTAAATTATAATTAACTAGTATAAATATTTTCTAAATGAAATATCACAAATTGTTCCTTTATGAAAAAAAAGAACAAGAGTTGCCAGTAGGAGGCATGGTGGTTAAGGCGCTGGACTCCTACATGACTGTGGTTCAATTCCTAAAACCCGGTGGCTTGCTTCCTCACTTTCCCTTTCACTCTCTCTCTGTCTCTCTGGTCAAATTTAATAATGATAACAGCAAGTAAATAAAAAAAAATAAATAATTCTTAAAAATAAGAACAAGACATACGATGTTAAATTGACTAGCTTTATTTTGACAATATAATTCATTTGACTGATTTTTTCCCACTATTTTTGGTGTTAGAAAGTCACAGTCTTTATCACCTATTGTCCTTATACTATATTACAGACCCAGAATAATGATAACAAAATGATTATTGGTAATAGGAAAATGGCTCACCCCAGAAAACTCCTTTAGATTAAAAAAAAAAAAAAGTAAGGAAAATTGTCCAATCTTAGAAAGAAAATCATCCTTACAAAGTATAAAGTGTTTGTATCTCTGTCATTATGACAAAAACATAGTTTTAGAATAGCAAATCAATAAACTTTCTTAGACTACTGAGTATGTTAAGCACATTCTTATACATAGTGATTGATATATAGTACACATCATTAAAAATTATTCAAATCAATTAAATCAATACATGCTTATTAGTTTAGAAAGGATGGACTTCTTTTGAAACTGTTAGTTCAGTTTCCACAGAAGAGCAGATTTTATTAGTGAGAACTTGGTATTAAGAAAGTCTGATGCTGGCCTAGCCAGATGTCACAGTCCATAGAGTCATGGACTGTAGTCCTGCAACCCACAAAGCTAACTGGTTTTTGATACTGAGGTCAGCCTGAAAACACACCAGGCACATGAGCAGGGGTGCAATACCCTAAGGAGCTGTAGGATTGGGGAAGAGGGACAACGTCATAACAAGACTCTGTCGAAGATGTGCTCTCTATCTCCTATTCTCTATCATAAACAAAACGTCAGATGCCTTGAACATCTGACTGTGGAAAAGAAGGCAGTAATATAGACATTCATATACTTTTTAGTATTATAATTTTAAATTTTCTATAAGGCATGTGCACCCACCAGAGAGAGGTAGAGGGAGAAAAGAGAGAGCACAAGAAGACCCCTGAGGGAAAACCACACCACATTTACTTCTCCTCCATTCTCCTTTCAGGATTTCTCCTCCAAAATCTCAGGATTTGAAGTACACATGCACATGCTCCCAGAGTGATTTTGAAGCTGCTTGGTCCAGGACTCAAACTGTAGTTGGCTATGTGGGATCTAGCTACCTTATCCACCACATCACCATGCCACCTGGCTGGCCTAACATCCATATATTTTAAAATGCATTATTGCTTAATCCTTACGCTAGGCTAGTTTCAGAATTAGGAGACTCTAGAATTAGGTAATTCCAGAATTATAATGCATTAGATTAACACTGAAATAAAACATTATTTTTTTTCTTTAGAGAGTTTTTTTTAATAGGGTGTGTGTGCTCACTGGAGAAATAGAGAGAAACAGAGAGAGACAGAGAGACAGAAAGCAAGAATTCACCGCCCTCCCACAGGGAGGATGGCCACACTGCAATCCCTTTTATTCCATTCTCCTTTCGGGATTTTGGGCACGCACCCACACACACCTGGCATGAGTTTTAAGCCACTGAGTTCAGGACTTGAACCTCGATCAACTATGTGGGAGTCCAGTGATGTAACCATTACACCAACTGCTGTTCCCAAAAGATACATTTTTAAATTTCATTCTACAAAATCTTTTAGCTGGAGGTAAAAAGCACGTGATCTGAAAGAAGGTCCATGACTTTACACCTCTACATTGCTATTAAACCATAAAAGAATCTAAAATTACCTTCTTGAGTCACTTTTCAAATCTAAACAACAGTCTAAAAAACTTTGAGTCACTCTAAAAAACCTTGAGTCACTATTCAAATCTATACAACACTCCTGGGATTGTTGGATAAATGTATGAAAGAAAACATTATTACATTTAAATGGGGACATCAACTATAATTATACACAAGTCAACTATACATTAAAGAAATTTTATTCAGGGACTTTATGGCAACTTTGTTGACTAGGGGTGCTTAGCATGCTTTCTTCCCCCTCACAAAAAAAGGAAAAATAAATAAAAAAGGAAGAATGACCCATCCAGACTCAGGATGACCCAGTAGAAGGGAGAGTGAACTCTATGCATCTTCTACCCCATCCCTCCAGTCACAATGAGGCTGGAACCAGAAAGAACTTCTATGATGGTGAGAAAGGAACCAAGAGTCCCTTCTCAGCCCCCATTAACATCTTGCTCATGTGAAGTCTTTACTACTGGAGAATTCTGTGCCTTTAAAGGCTCTGAGCCCAGTTTAGGGAACAACTGATGGGTCTATGTCACTCAAAGGGATAAATCTAACCAAAGAAGTTAAGGACCTCCACAAGGAAAACTACGAGAAGATAAAAAAAAGAAATTGAAAATGACACAAAAAAGTGGAAGGCTATCCCATGTTCCTGGATTGGAAGAATTAATATAATCAAAATGGCGATTCTACCTAAATTAATCTACATATTTAATGCAATGCCAACCAAAGTACTAGACACATTCTTCACAAATCTAGGAAAGACAATCATAAAGTTTTTCTGGGATCATAAAAGACTCCGTATTGCCAAAGCAATTCTGCACAGGAAGAGTGGAGTGGGTGGCATCTCACTTCCTGATCCAAAAAATATACTACAAAGCTGTGGTAATCAAAACAGCATGGTACTAGCACAGAAACAGACACGTGGACCAATGGCCCAGAATAGAGTCCCCAGAAATAAATTCCCAAACATACAGTCAACTGATTTTTGACAGGGGATACCAGTCAATCCAGTGAAAAAAGGAAAACCTCTTCAGCAAATGGTGCTGGAAAAACTGAATTTCCACTTGCAGAAAGATGAATCTGAACTCCTACCTCTTACCTCTGACAAAAATCAAGTCAAGGTGGATCAAAGATCTAAATCTAAGACCTCAAAATATAAAACTTCTCCTGGAAAACACTAGGGAAACTGGGAGACACTGGAGCAGGGAAAAACTTCTTAAATAAGACCCCCAAAGCACAGTCAATAATCCCCAAAATAGACAAGTGGGATTACATCAGACTAAGAAGTTTCTGCATGGCAAAAAACACAGTAATTAGTATGAATAGACAGTCCTCAGAATGGGAAAATATTTTTGTAAACTGTGTGTCAGATAAGGGACTGATAACCAGAATTCACAAGGAACTCAAGCCGCTGTTCCAAAAATGGACGATCAATCCTATTAAAAGATGGGAGAATGAGTTGAAAAAACACTCTCTAAAGATGACACACGAATAGTTAAAAGGCATATGAAAAAACGCTCAACATCCCTCATTGTAAGGGAAATACAGATCAAAACAACAATGAGATACCACCTACCCCAGTCAGAATGACTAAGATTAAAAAAAAAAGAAAAATGATAAGTGCTGGCAGGGGTGTGGTAAAAGGGGAACAATCTTACACTGCTGGTGGGAATGTAAATTGGTCCAGCCACTGTGGAGAACAATTTGGAGATTCCTCAAAAATCTACAAATAGAACTACCATATGATCCAGCAATCCCACTCTTTGGTATCTACCCAAAGGACAGAAGAATACTTAATGGGAAAAGTGCTTGCACATCCATGTTTATTGTGGCACTATTCACAATTGCTAAGTCATGGAACCAACCCAAATGCCCAAGAACAGATGAATGGATAGAAAAAACTGTGTCACATATACTCAATGTAATACTATTCAGCAATTAAAAAACAACAAAACTCTGGCTTTTGACAGGAAGTGGATGAATATGGAAGATTTTCTGCTGAATGAAGCAAGCCAGGCTATGGAGAGGCATTGTATGTCCCCACTTAATATATACCAAGTGTCCGCATTCTATGACTGAAACTAATTGACTAAAGGATATAGAAACACAGTATATAGATGTAAATACCAGATATAGTAGAAGAAAAGAAAAGAAAGAAAGCACACCAAAAAACCCAGGATACAAAAAAAAAAAAAAAAAAAATGACAGGTGTAAGTCTACACTTATCAATAATATTGATAATACTGGATGTAGGGCTGGCCCTGTGGCCTACTGTTTAAAAAATGTTGGATCTCATATGGCTAACTGTAGTACAAATCTTGGCCCCAATGGCTTGAAAAACATACCAGGCATGTGCATGTGCATGTGCATGTGCATGCTAAAATCCCAACAGGATGGAGAAATAGAGAAGGGATTACAGCATGACCATGCTCCACTGGGGGGTGTTTGCTCTCTCTTTCTCTTTCTATCTCTCTGTATCTCTCTGGTGAGTGGACATGCCCTCTGGCATTTAAGATAATAATAATAATAATAATAATAATAATAATGTTGAATGCAAATGCATTATACTCCTCAATGATAAAATACAGACTGGATGAATTTGTTTTAAAACAAACAAGCATTAAGTACATTCACATTGTTGTGTAACTGTCTCCACCATTTAGCTCTAGGATACTTTTATATCCCCAAACTAAAACTCTATACCCATTAAACAATAATTCTCCCATCCTCCCTTTCCACTGGTAACCATCCTTATCCTTTTTTTCCTCTATGAATTTTACTACTCTCAATACTTCATGGAAATGAAAGCATACATTATCTGTCCTTTTATGATTGGCTTATTTTATTTAATGTAATATCTTCAAAGTTGATTTGCATTGTAACATGTGTTAGAATTTCTGTTGTTTGTAAGGCTGAATAATATTTCATTGTATGTACATATCTCATTTTATTTATCTATTCATCCATCAATGGACACTCAAGTTAAGCTCTGAAACACAGCACAAATATACATACACGTTCCTTTATGTTACTCAGACTGCTTTAATTTTGTCATAACTCTTATTTTAGTCCTATTACAATATATATTTAACTTTACTTTTTTGATAAAATTTAACAAAAATACTAAAATACATGCTATGTAACATTAGGAAAATAGTAGGGTAGAGGCCAGGTGGTGGCACGGTGGTTGAGGTACTGAACTGTCACATGAGGTACTGGACTCTCACATGGCCAACTGCAGTCTGAGTCCTGGATGTGGCAGCTTGCTTTCTCATATTCTCTCTCTCTCTCTCACTCTCTCTCTCTCTCTCTCTCTCTCTCTCTCTCTTTCCTGCTCTCTTTCTGTCTCTCTCTAGTGAGTGCATGTGCCCTACAGCAAATTAAAAACAATAAATAAGGGACCAGCAGATGGCATAATGGTTAAATTGTTGTACTGTGGTTCTAGTCCCACACCTGGTGGCTTAAAACTCATGCTGGGTGCATATGCTTGCATGCCCAAAATCCTGAGAGGAGAATGGAGGAGAAGGAATTGCAGCATGGTCATCCCCCCCAGGGGGTGATTTCTCACTTTCTGTCTCTCTCTGTCTCTCCAACAAGCACATGCACCTTATAGTAAAAATCTTTGTCTAATGAATAAATACATAAATAATTCTTTAAAAATTACTAAAAAAGAAAATAGTTAATAATTAATAGTGCTGTTAATATAACCCAGCACCAAATCCAGACATAGAACCTTGCCAGTTTCCCAGAAGATTCCATCTATTCCTTACAAATCACAAACCTATTCCTGTTCCCAAAGCTAACAAGTATATACATTTTTACAAAAATGTGCATATGTATTGCTTTTCTTTAGTTTTTCACATAAATATATCTCTGTAAGTAATAGCTTAGTTTTGCATGTTTGATCCTTTATAAACCCAATAATACCCTATGAATGCTCGTGTCTGGCTTCTTTCAATGCTATTTTTAAGAATTATTTAAATTTTATACATATCTCTAAGCTATTATTTGCACTGTTGTATGCTATTTTATTATATAGACAGATTCAATTATATTTATTAATATATTTATTAGCACTTAGGTAATGTCCAGTTTGTAGCTTCTATGTACATTCATATACATGTACCCAAAGCATATATATCCATATTTTCCTAGGGAATTTATCTAAGAGTAGAATTTCTTAACCTTTGATATATACTTTCAAATTTACTAGATAATATAAGCTGTTTTTCAAGGTGGCCTTGCCAGTTTATATAATCCCATAAACCATATATGAGAGTCCCCATTACTATACATTTTCACCAACACTGGATATTGTCTATATTTACTAAGAGTTGAGGGCTAGTCCATGGCATGGTAGTTAAGACAAGTGGATCCCACATGACTGACCATGCAGTTTAAGTCCCAGACCCAGAAGCTTGAAAAACATGCCAAGCATTTGTGTGTGTGTGTGTGTGTGTGTGTGTGTGTGTGTGCATGCATGCCCAAAATCCTGAAAGGAGAAAGAAATGGAGAAGAAAGGATTACAGTATGAGCATCCCTCTGGAGGGATGCTTTCTCACTTCTTCTCTCCTCTCTCTCTCTCTCTCTCTCTCTCTCTCTCTCTGTCTGTCTCTCTCTCCCCCCCCTCCTTCTCACACTCAGGCAAGCACATGCACCTCTGGAAATTTTTTTTTAAAGAATAAATGTGAAATATGAGTTAACAAGTTTAAAACTCAGAAACATTTGTAAAAATGTGCCTCAAATATATCGGAGAATGTATATTCTTCACATATAACAAATGACCAGGAAAATTGGCATAAAGTACATCCTAATATATTTAAAACGCTCATTATACAGACCACATTCTTTGACCACAATGCAATTGAGTTAAAGATCAATAAAAATGATTAATAAAAATCTTAACAATAATGACTTTTTAAAAAATATGATTCTAAATACCTCCTGTAGCAAAGAAGAAATCATAACACAAATTAGAAAATCTTTAGATCTGAGTAAAAATTCTACACATCAAATAAAATTATTTCATTGCAAAACTTGTGGAATGCAATGAAGCTGAAGCAACATCCTGGGAGAAAATATTGCCTTAAGCAATTATGTGAAAGAAAAGAAGTACTGAAAATTCATGAGCCAATTATGTAACTTAAGAGTTATAAAATATCAATTATATCGACCCAAAGAGAGTAGAAGAAAACAAGGATAAGGCCAGAAATAATAAAATAGGAAATAATGATAAGGTAAGATAAACAACATCATTACTTTTTTGGGAAGACTAATGAAATAAAGAAATCTTTGTCATCAATAACAAAACAGTTTTGAAAATGTAAATGTTACATAAATACAAATATAGCAATTATTGAAAAAATAATCATGAGATAGTATGATTAACTCTAGTCCTGTAACTGTTGAAACTGATATAAACATGTAGTTTCCTTGAAAAATATAATTCAACACTGAAAAAAAAAAGCTAAGCATACTTATGAGCATTAAAAAATTGAATCAATCCTTAAAAATTGTATGCCATATCTTTTTCTCTCTCTTTCTGTGTGTCTCTCTCACATGCCCACAGAAACATACACAGACTCAGGTAGTTATGCAGGTATAATCTACATCCAAAGAACATTTGAGCCCCATACTATATAAGAGGTCTTCAAAAATTTATGGAAGTAAGTATGATAAAACAAAGTATACATGGATTTCAAAAAAAAAAAAAAAAAGAACACATACGCTAAAATAAACTTGTTCTCCAATTACAGATTTTCATAAACTTTCTGAAGTCCATTCATAAATTTTTTATAATTTAAAAATCAGGAGCAATTTAGTGAGTGTAGCATAAACTCCATACTAAAACCTGAGGAGGACAGTAGGAAAAGAACAACCAAAAGTCAATCTCTCAAACATAAAAGCAAAATTATTTAACTAAACTTAACTTATTAAACTAAATTAGCTTCTAAAATTAAATGATAAACTAATTGGGTGTGTGTGTGTGTGTGTATATATATATATAATATAGACATATTATACAGGTCTGTTTCATACATATAAATGAGAGATCTGTACACTTTCCTGAAGCTTGGTAGGGGGAGGAGATATATAATTTCTAAGGACTGATTCAATTTTTAATACTTGTAAACACATACATTCAGATAGTATAATATATATAAGATATGTATCTAAATACACACTATATATATTCACATTATACTGGGTGTATCTAAAGAGTAGAAGGATAGTTTAGTATTAGGAAATCAGTAAATGTTTTATTCTACATTAACACATAAATGGAAAGAACTCAAATAATAATCATACCACTATAAACAAGATAAGATTCTTACATTAAAGTAGTTGCTTTACTGTCTGGATTCATATTCTGGTCTCATAATTAATATTCAATATTAGATAATTACTAATACTAGTCATTTAGGGGCAAAAAAGTTTACAAACAATGCTTTCTTTCTTTGATCACTTGATAAAACCAATGTGTTGGCCATGTGATCTATAAAAGAACACACTTATAACAAATGAAACATTTTCTTGCTGACAAAATGATATTCTTTGCAGAACATCAAATTCGTAGTGATAAAAAATTTATTTTTCATGCTTGGGCTGAAAGGAACTTTATAGGGACCAGCAGTTAGCGTAATGGCTGTGTCGCTGGACTCCCACGTAGTCGACTGCGGTTCACGTCCTGGACCCAGTGGCTTAAAAAACTGACGCCGGGAGCTTGTGCGTGCATGCCCAAGATACTGAGAGAATGGAGGAGAAGGGATTGCGGCATGGCCATCCCCCCGGGGGGTGATTTCTCGCTTTCTGTCTCTCTGTCTCTCTATGTCTGTCTGGTGAGCGCACACACCCTATAGTGAAAACCTCTCCAAAAAAAAAGAAAAGAAAGGAACATTATAGAAGAAAAGAAATATCTTTAAAAATATAAACATATGTCTCCAAGTAAAATACACTTGATAAAGGCAACACATTGTTGAAACAACTGATTAACACAGATTTCCCAGAAAACACAAAACAGTATACAAAGAACCAGCCACCTGTTACACTGTTTCCATCAGCTGGGCTCTTTTCTTAAGAGTTTAGCTTTCTACTTTATAGAGTTACAAATATGTGAATACTCTAAACAAAAGTATCATTCTGAATATGGAAAAATTGATTTTATTCTTTAAGGTAAAATTACAGATCATTTGCTCAAAGAGAAAAAGAAAAGTAGTTGTTTTAAGGCCTGTCTTCCAGCATCACATTTAAAATTAAGACTTTGCTTCAAAGGGATGCTGACATTTCATCTAAATGGTGTTCCATGGTGCTTTTGACATAATAGTCAATTACCTTGAAAGAATTTTTGAATTTCAGCTCTGTACATAACCTGGTAGTAGACAGTCTGTAATATCTGTTCCTGAGACTAGGAATGAGTGTTAGAACTGCAGAAGTAGGTTACAGGGATCAATTACCCTATCCTGAAGAATTTAATTTTATTCAACTTGAGCCAGTCTCAACACACCAGAACATCTGTATATGACTGATGTCAGAGACAAGATTAATAATTGTGATAAAAGCTTTCATTGTGATTATAGTCATTAGGTATATGATTTTGGGCTCTATGAAATAGAGTCTCTTCCACAACAGAATATGATACATTTTAATATTTAAACTACATACCATTTCCTTAAGACACAAATCAAATCCCTGAATAAAAACAATGCCTCCAAGGAAAGAGTTAATTAAATAAACTTTGCTATTGAATTAAAATGGCACCTAAGAGCTTAAAAACACTGTAATTACTCTGATTTAATTGATATGCATTACAGTTTTGTGCTGAAAAATCCCACGGTACCCACAAACATATACAATTATTATATATCAATGAAAATACTTTCTTTTCTATGTAATCCCCATTTCCAGATGAGAACATTGAGGTTCAATAACATACTTATAAGAATAGCATTAGTACCACTTTCACACCCAGTTAGCATTTATTAAGAGTCCTTACTCTGTGCTAGGCAAGCATCCACGAACAGTACATCAGTGGCAGCTGCCAGCTTAGCTTGCTACACTTCCATGAACCTGACCAGTAGGGAGACATGCCCAGATGGATTCAGCTTGTACTGACATAGGGAATGAAAGCAAAATCAACCTGGTCTCACCTTCACACATTCCTGGGCCTTCAAGGTATCACTGACCCTGAGAAGTCAGATGATAGATGACTGGAATGGTGGATCCCTCTGTTTCTGAGGAGTAAAAACTTCTCTGAACTTTCACAGAAGCCTGCAGCTGTACCCTAATGGGGAAAGCAAGGTGGAACGTCCTGTGCTTCACTGGAAACAGAGCTAGACAAGGAGCAGCCTTATTGCAGCTCCCACAAGCAGGGAGGAAGAGAAAAGACTTGTGACAGTCTTCAGAAGACTGCACATCTTGTCACGTACCTGTGAGGGTCACAGGGTGTTCTGCCAAGATTCAGGTCAAACTGGTTAAACCTTGCCTACGTGGCCTGTGTGGAAACATGCAAGGTCACCAGCACACCACAGTGGAACCATTCCTCTACACATACATGTTCGTGTTCAAAAGACCATACTATTATTTTGTCTATTTTACCAATCAAAGATCTGAGACAAAAAATGGCTAAATAGTTGTATATGCCAAAAACATGATTATAAATTTGGATTTGGGGGGTTACAAGTAGCAGAATACCTAATTTAAAGATGCATAAATAAGGGAAGCATTTAATTTTCTCACCAAGAGGTCTGAAGGTTGTTCATTCCAAGATGAGCATAGCACCTCAATTATGTCATTAGGAACCCATACTTTTCCATGATTCTATCCAATCCCCTTTAGTGTGTGAGCTTTATATTCTCAAGCTTGCCACCCCATGGTTTCAAGACAGCAGCTGCAGTTCTAAATATCACATCGTCACAGAACAATGGTCAAAGCAGGAAGGCAGAGATAGCACAGGGAGAAAAAGAAGGTGTTGTCATAACAAAATCAGACTTCTACTTGCAAGGAAGGAGATGGGAATGATCCCCAGCTTGGCAAGCAGCAGTGTTCGCCATACACAGCTAATCAGTACTAGAGTTAGGGTGAGAACAAGAACTTGTGTTTGCAATCTAAGTCCTCTGCTTACAAATATGACACATTTTGTTCCCCTGCATGCCTACTTACAAAAAAAAAGCAATTTATTTTATCTGTGGCACCTAATGTAATGGATAGAATAGATTTTAGTATAAATATACCTCATCCCATAGGTATATCTCTTAGGTTTATTCCTGTGTAAGTCTTTCTTATCGTCCGCTCCTCCTCCCACCCTCTTCCTCCTCTTTCTCCTGTTTTGGGTCTTTATAGCGATTCACATTCAACTAATATTACCAAGTACATATGTACAAGAAACAAACAAAAATAATAATAGTAAATCAGTTATCATTTACTGAATGCCTACTATGTGCTCAGCATCTAACATTTGTTGTCTGTAATTCTTACAACCCTCACTGAAAGAAATATCAAAACCTTCAATTTTTTAAATAAGGTAAGACTTTTTCATAAATGTTCATGCATATACTTGTTAAAGAAAACTTATTTATTGAAAGGATGCAATGCACAAAATTCAATACTACACAATGCAGATGCAATGATTAACAAAATGACATACAGTACAGGTTAGTGGAGGGACATAGACATCAACCAATTGATGAAATAATCGTCATATGAAAAAATATATGAGGAAAAGTGTGCAACCATAGTAAGCTCTTGTACAGGAGTACGTGATGCTGCACAAGCCTTTACTAGGGACATTTGGCCTATTTAGGGATGACTGGGTAGGCTTCTCTGAGGAAGCAATGCAGGAACTTAAAGATAAAGGACAGGTAAAATTTAACTACGTGAAGTGGCAGCATTCTAAGCCAAAGTGAAATCATGTCCAAAGATCATATGGAGGGAACTGAAAGTAGGCTGCTGGTGGAGGGTATGGTGCTGAATGGAATTTGAGAAGTAGATCTGGACAACATGACACAGGGCTTCAAAGTTCATTAAGAAGTTGTGTCTTTAAAATCAAAAACAGTGTGGAGTGGGGCCGGCAGATGGCGTGGTGGTTAAGGTATGGACTTCCACATGGCCAATTGCAGTTCAAGTCCTGTACCTGGTAGCTTGCTTTCTCACTTTCTCTTTCTCTCTCCTTCTCTCTCTCTGGTCAAATAAAATAAAAATAAGTATAAATAGAATTAAATAAATAATTATATTTTTAAAAAATAGTGTGAGGTATTCTTTCACAGAAGGAGTCACTCATTCATTCACTCGTATGCCAGGTACCATGTGTGGTACTGGGTATGCACAGTGAGCAAGTGAAGCATGGCCTCTGACTATATGGAGTTCAAGGTCTAGTGGGGAAGACAGACATCAATGAGTAAACACAATGCTAGCGCCTAACTCCTATGTACAAGAAGAACTATGAAGAAACCAAATAAGGTGTTCTCATAAGTGGCCTAATGCAATGTTCTTCTTTTTAAGTTATATATTATTAATTTTTAATTTTATTTTTTCCCCATTTAATTATTGTACATCTTTACAGAATGTAAAACAAACTTTGCCAGGATGAATACACTGCATATTAGTCCAGTCAAGATATTACCAGACACATTATCATCAACAGACAATTTTCTATTTTTGTACCCATTAAACGTTTTGCTTTTTTTTTTCCCTTGGTACCCTCCTTCCCTGTTTTAAGTTCTAAGAAACAAGGCAGATAGTAAATGAGGCAAACAGGAGCCTTGCCATTATGAAATTGTAATATAATGGAGTGAGGGGATACAGGAAAGCAAACAGATTACTCTAAGGCTGCATAATGAATTCTGAGCAGGGGAACACAAGGCTTAACTGTCAGTTACACATGATAAGAGAGAACAGGAGAGAAACAGAGAGAGAAACATGAAATACAGAAAAGCAAGTACATATGGTAGTCAGAAGTTCTCTCTACATTTTGCCAGGCACATGGTGGAATTGTTTCCTTCCTTATTGAAGTTAGGCCTGGTCCCACAACTTCTTTGGCCAGTGGAATGTGATTAAATATGGTGTGCTTACTTCTGGGAATACCCTTTCAGACAAGAATTGGCAACCTCTACTTTTTCTATAAAGGGCCAGAAAGAATTTCAGGGTATCCAGGCCACATATAGTCTGTCACATCTATTCAACTCGGTCCATTTATGTATTGTCTATAGCATGAATAGAGCTGTGTTCTAGTAAAACAGATGGTGAACTGGATTGGCCCACAAGCCATAGGTGAACAAATGACCATGTTCTCTTCCTGTTGACCAGGCTGGAATGATATTCCAGAAAGGGAAGAGTCCATCAACCTGCTTTCCTGTGAGAGGATGATGTGGAGTTGAACACACAGTAAAGTCAACGTGCATGTGTAGCAGGAGCAAGAAATAAGCTTGTTTGTGTGAGTCGCTGAGATCCTTGCATTGTTTGTTACTACAGCATGACCTCGCCCATCCTGATACAACATGACTATTCCATGTTTACTTAATTTAATTACAGTCTCTCAGTAATAAGCATCAACAGGGCCGGCCCATGAATGGGGGTTAAAGCCGCTGGATGCCACATGACCAACCATGAGGTTTGAGTCCCAGACCTGACAGGTTGAAAACCACACTGGGTGTTTATGAGTGCATACCCCAAATCCCAAGAAAATAGACAAGAAGGGATTGTGGCATGATCATACCCCCTGGGGGTGCTTTCTCACTCTCCCTCTCTGTCTCTGTCTCTTTCCCTCTCTGTCTCTGTCCTTCCATCTGTATCTCTCCCTGGTGAGCACATGAGGACTTTGGTGACTAAAAAAAAAAATTAGGCTAGCCTGAAATGTCAGTAGCACTAAGGCTGAGAAATCCTTCTCTATACATTCCCTCCCTCAACACAGATACGTAAAATGACAAGTGCTGACAGAGTGTTAAATTAAAACGAGTGGTTTCTGTTTCAGTTTCACAGAATAATTTCTATTAATGAAAAGATTGAGGACTGCCTTTCCATACTTGATTTACCAAAATGATTGTTTTCACTTGATACTTACCATCCATTGTTGGATAGCATCCTGCTTTCTGGTAATACAAAAACAAAGAAAACATCTTGACCTGACTTCCATAAATTATGGTAAGGCATATGCTTTATTTACCATTTCATGCCAATTCTGTCTAGACATGTTAGCATTCAGACCATTAAGCATTTTAGGATGATTAAAACATTGAAATGCAGCAATAGACAAATATTTTTAAACTTAATTTTAAATATGCTAGCAAACTGAGTATTCTGAATACCAATAGCTTGCTGCTGTTATAGCAGATTAATATGGATGCAATGTATTCTAGCCTTTGCTGACACATAATTATAATTAGCAAACACTGAGGAATCAGTTCATTCTCACCTCAGTAAATATCTACGAATTTACAAAGATCAGAAAAGAAAGTGTCAAGACCAGCAGTTAGCGCAATGTCTATGTCGCTGGACTCCCATGTAGCCAACCGCAGTTCAAGTGCCGGACCCGGTGGCTTAAACTCATGCCAGGCGTGTGTGCGTGTGTGCCCAAGATCCCGAGAGGAGAATGGAGGAGAAGGGATTGCGGTGTGGCCATCCCCCCGGGGGGTGATTTCTCGCTTTCTGTCTCTCTGTCTTTCCGGCAAGTGTGCACACCCTATAGCAAAAACCTCTCCAAAAGAAAAGAGAGTGTCAGGAGTAGCTGTGATAAAATAGGAATAAACCTTACAAGAAACTATTATGAACAGGTACATTAATCCCCCATTAACGTTGTCATTCAGGAGAATGGGTCTCTTGTTGAAATCCGAAATTTCTTGGGTGAAAAATACATCCAGAGGGTTCAAATGCAACCAGGTGTTGCTTGTTCAGTACCTCAAGCCCAGAATAATGGGAGGCAACAATATTGAACTTGTTTCAAATTCAGCTGCTTTGATACAGCAAGCCACGACAGTTAAATATAAGGACATACGAAAATTCTTGGATGTGTCTATGTCTCTGAGAAGGGTACAGTTCAGCAGGCTGATGAGTAAGATCTAAGAGTTCTCCAGCCACAGTAACAAGCTGGATAATTTCTAAGGCCATTATATGACATTTTAAAGATAATAATAAAAGACAACAATTAAAAAAAAATGCAAACAGTGGTACCAGCAGATGGTGTGGTGGTTACATTGCTGGACTCCCACGTAGTCAACTGTGGTTTGGGTCCCACCTTGGTGGCCTGAAACTGACACCAGGTGTCTGTGCATGCCTGCCCCAAATCCTGAGAGAATAGAGGAGAAGGGATTGTGGCGTGGCCAACCCTCCCTCCCTCTCAGCGGGGTGATTTCTCACTTTCTGTCTCTCTGTCTCTGACTAGTGCATGTGCCCTATAGCAAAAATCTCTGTTAGAAAAGATAATTTTGAACAGTTAGGGGCTCAGCTGCTGTAGTGTGCACTGGTAGATGCCATTCCTCAGACTGAGGTCACACAAGAAGCCCAGGTTTGATTCCCAGTCCACCCCAAATGCCAGGCATAGTGGTATGCAAGCAGGAAGATTGTGTGTGAGATTCTGTCTTAAAAAAAAAAAAATTCTAAGCCGCTAAGAACTTAGTACTTTCAGGCTCTCTGTCCATATTCCTTTACTCTCTCATATCCACTTACTGTAGCATGGCGTGAGGGATGGGATTATTCTCAAGTTCAAACATGAGTATGTTGCTTATTTGTATGAGTTCAGTTTATACAATAAAATACAGATTCTTCAGACTGGAGCTCAAGGCCATTTACAATCTGGCTTCTTCCCACGTCCACTAATTCACTTTAGTTCAAAATCAAACAATTCATTTTCTATGTACACAGAGTGTTTCCTCTCCTGAACTGATTTCCTTTGTTTGACATACTTCATCCCTGGTGTCAAGGAGGTCTCTCTCCATAGGAAGTATCCATCTAACATCCCAGGCTCTGGCACTCTTAATCTTGGTGATTAAGACTGACACATGAGGGACCAGCACTTAGCGTAATGGCTATGTTCCTGGACTCCCACGTAGTCGACCGCGGTTCGCGTCCCAGACCCGGTGGCTTAAAAGTCACGCTGGGTGCGTGTGCGTGCGTGCCCAAGATCCCGAGAGGAGAATGGAGGAGAAGGGATTGCGGCGTGGCCATCCCCTCTGGGGGGTGATTTCTTGCTTTCTGTCTCTCTGTCTCTCTCTGTCTGTCTGGCGAGCACACGCGCCCTATAGCAAAAACCTCTCCAAAAAAAAAAGAAAAAAAAAGACTGACATATGAGAGGCACTGAGGAACTAAACGGATAAATAAACATGTAAATGAATATAGTAATAAAATATAGAATAGAAGAAAATAGAATTATTCATAGAGAAATCATAGTGTATCAAGAACCAAAAATTATGATTTAATCAATTCTATGCATCTCAGTTCCAAAAGAAAGATTTTTTAAAAAAGAAAAAATGAAGAAATAAAGCCAGTGTCCCCATTGTTTAGCTATCGGTAGATAGTGAAAAGTTCATCCAGGGGGACTGGCAGGTGGTGTGGTGGCTAAGGGTGTTGGACTCCCACATGGTCGACCATGGTTTGAGTTCCAGACCTGGTGACTTGCTTTCTCACTCTCCCTCTCTTTCTCTCTGTTACTTACTCTGTCCTTCTGTGGTCAAATTAAAAATAAATAAAATCAAATAAAATAATTATGAAAAAAAATGTTCATCCAGGGAAAGATGCAACAATAGCAATGTCTTTGAGATACAGTTGTTTACAGAAAAAGGCAGATGAGGAGTCCACTGGTGGTATGGTGGTGAAGGGGACTGGATCTCACATGACTGTATAACTGCATAGTTCAATTCTCAAGCCTGGAGGCTTGTAAAAAACATACCAGGTACAAATGTGTGTGTGTGTGTGTGTGTGTGCGTGTGTGCCCAAAATCCCAAGAGGAGAATGGAGAAGGGACTGTATGGCCATCTCCTCTTGGGGGTGCTTTTTCATTTTCCCTCTCTTTCTCCCTCTCTCTGGCATACATATATGCCCAATAGGAAAAGAAAAAGAAAGAAAGAGAAGCAATCGGGCTAACCCACTAGTGCAGTGGTTAAGTGCTGTGCATTGGGAGCCAGATTCTATGTGGTCAACCACTTTTTGAATTCCAGCCATGGTGGACTGAAAAACAAACTGGGGGGTGCCAGCAGGTGGCATGGTGGTTAAGGGTGCTGGACTCCCACATGGCTGACCACAGTTCCAGTCCCGGACCTGGTGGCTTGCTTTCTCACTTTCCCTCCCTTTCTCTCTCTCTGTCCCTCTCTAGTCAAATTAAAATAAATAAAGCTTAAGAAATAATTTTAAAAAAGAAAAGAAAAAGAAAAGCACACTGGATAGGACCAGCAGATGATGTAATGGTTACATCACGGTATTCTCACGTTGTCGACCACAGTTCAAGTCCCAGACCCAGCGACTTAAAACTCACACTAGGTGCATGTATATGTGTCCCCAAAATCCTGAGAGGAGAATGGAGAATGGAATACAGTGTGACCATCCTCCCTGGTGTGGGATTTTTCACTGTCTGTCTCTCTCTCCCCAGAGAGAACATGTGCCCTATAGGAAAAATGTCTCCCTTTGAAAAAAATTAATTAATTTTTTAAAAATGAAAAATTCACTGGGAGCATTTTCATGCCCCAAATACTGATGGGATGGAGAAGTGGAGGGAAAAGGTTTGCAATATGATCACACCCCATTGTGGAGTGCTTTCTCTGTCTCTCTCTCTCTTGTGAGTGCATGCCCCTTCTCGTCATTACATAAAAGAAGAGTCAGCAGTAGATAGGGAGCTACTGAATTACAGAATATGGGATGAATTTGATAGACATTGACAGCAAAAAATGAAGAAATTTGAAGCTTGATTGAGGAGGAATTATATGAAAGTATGAAGCTTTTAAAATTAAACATCTTGCTAAACATCAAGTTTTCTTTCAGAAAATTTAAGAAGTTAAACTTAGTAGTAAGAATTATTGCTTTAGTTAAACATCTTCCCCTTAAAGATATTATTTTCCAGCAAAAAGTAAAGACACTAGGAAACAATGGAAACTCAAATACATATCAGTTAAAACTAAAAGTAAAACCCTAAAATATTAAACAAGTTTAAAATAAAAATATAAACAATGCGACCTTATTCATTAGTATGGTGCCACATACTTTATGGCTAACAGTGATTGTCATAACTCTCATTCATATGAATGCTGTCTTCGCATCCATCTTGTTGTCCTGTCTCTGGCTGTCATTCTTGATCTACATATTTTGAGGCAGTCTCCATTAGTTCTCACGTATGTGTTCTAGGTAGATAAGGCCCCATATACTGAACTGTTCGACCACTTACTTCTCCTGAGGCCTGGTCAACCCAATAAAATAATGCCCAAGTTCCGAGACTTGGTTCTGTGTTTCCTTCAAATTAATCAATCCGACCCCCTTGCAGGAAACCCACCTAAATAATGCCCTGGACTCTAATCAAAGCAGCCCACTGGTCCCTCCTTCTCTCCATTTCTTTCCACCTGCTGGTTGAGTTCACATGTCCTGGATGCCTACCACCCGTTTTCATTGTCCCCGCAAGGCATGCTGCCTCCTTCTCTCTGCGATTGGTGCATAATAAATGATTTTCCCCCATAGGTGCATGTGCTTGTCAGAGAGAGAGAAAGTGAAAAATCATCCCCCAAGGGAACATGGTCATCCACAATCCCCTCTCCTCCATTTTCCTCTCGGGATTTTTGGCAAACACTCCCACCTGCCTGGCATGATTTTCAAGCTGCCGGGTTCAGGACTCAAACCATGATTCTCCACGTGGGAGTCCAGTGCCTTAACCAACATGCCACCCACTGGACCTAATAAACCATCTTTTTGTCATTCTGCTCTGAATGTTCCTCGCTGCACTGTACCGGACTGTATGAAGCCTAATTGAAATACCTCACTTAACAAATCAAAACAGTGATATCACCAGCATTTTTATAAGTACATAAACTAGCCCTTTTGTCATTGTTTTTATGTTAATTAAGGAATAAGCATGCAGTGGAGGCAAATCTTGGCATTTTAATGCATCTCCATTTTAGAAGAAGAGGCCTAATAGCGACCCAGGAAAACATCTGTGATTGGTATTTTTCATGTTATTCTTTGTAGCGATTCAATGTGCTTTAAGCAAGTTTCTTAAATGGAAGTTTAAAAGCTGGTCTTAAGTGGAAAATGAATCATGAAAGGACTTGGCATTTTTGAAAATGGTATTTTTTTCCATTTTTTGTTTTATTTTTATATCATTTTCTTCTGATAAATATGAAAAATTAACTTAAGATACTGATACTCTAGCCTTCTATTTGAATGGGCATGAAGGTTATTATTGTTACTGTTTTTAAAATGGAAATGCCGCCTACTTAAAAAGTAGGGCATTTACTGAAATAATGCTTACATGATCAAAACCTGGGAGTAGAAAGTTTTTGAAAGGTCATTAATCATCCACACATATTTCTCTACCTAATTCAATGTCTAACACAATAGACCAAAAAGTAACATTTATATTTGATGATCATTCCTGATACTAATCGAACTTTTTTTGTTACGTGGTGATTTAGAGAAAGGATATGTTTTCAAATAGACAAAAAATTTTACTCTAATATTTGCATTATTTGTGAGCATGGGTTAGAGTTACAAACTGTACATTGATCATTCCTAGATTTCTGTAACTTATTTGAAAAGCATACAAACCATTTCCTTTCTTATTATCTACATGGACAGACTAGTTATACAGCCTCTGTGACAATTGCCACCCATCATAGTGAGTTTAAATACAGATATAGCTCAAATATTTTAACATTTTATGTGATTTGAGAGTTTCAAGTGTCTAAAATTGCAAAAAAAAATTAAAAGCTCTTCTCAAAGGTTTATATTTAAAAAGGAAGTATCACAAAATCAGGCTATTTACAAATTAAAAAGATGAGCAGGTTATAAGATGGGGGAAATTACATCTTGATGAAAATCTATAAATGATAAACTTTACCTATGGAATAAAGCAGTTCTGTCTACATAATGAATCGCTTAAAATAGGATTTAAGCAGGATGAACAGTGGGTACTGAGTGGATACTATTAATCTTTCATTCAAAGTTGTAAACTGTATACAGGTAGTAAGATACAGAAGCAGTTACCTAATTTGTCAACATGGGTTACTAGTATAAGACTCAAGTAAGGAGGGACCTTTGGTTGAACTATTGTTTATGGAGATAATAAAATGGAATTATCTACTGAAAAATCAGAGATAATAATTTATTTTTAAGTGTTGTTTACACTATTAAAAACAAAATTGGTTTTTAAAATGTTGGTATGAAATAATTTAAATATGTGCAAGTAATTCTTAAGTATTTATGTGGTAAATGCATTCTTGAGAGTCTTCATTATCTACTACACTCTATTTTTCATTGCATTCACTCAAAATATAATACTTATATATGTAATATATATATATATATATTATCCATTTGCAATATAAAAACTAGTTCCACAATTTTTTACATTGCCAGAAGGGACATGTGTTCATCAGAGAGAGATGGAAAGGCAAAGGAAAAGAAAGAGGGAGAAAGTACCCCCCCCCCAGTGGAGTGTGGTCATGTCAAAATACTTTCTCCATCTTGTTGGGATTTGGGACACGCATGTGTGTGTGCCCCATGTGTTTTTCCCCACTACCAGGATTTGATCAGCCTTGTGAGATCTGACTCCCTTAACTACTAGGTTACAAGGCTGGCCTCTATTTCCAGATGTCTAGAGTGAGATAGGAGTGTTATCTGAATAGTTCCAATCAATTTCGTGTGTACATGTTGAATAATTATAATATCATTAATGTTCATTATTATACTAATAATTTCAGATTTCATTGAATCACGAACTACCAGAGTTCAGCAGCAGTCTACGGAGTATTAAGTACACTTTATTTCAAACTTCATAAAACAAGAGAACAAAGTCTGTCACAAATGCCCAATATTTGCTAATGACAAAAGAAGAACTACTTTGTTGAAAGTCCATTCTATACTCCTGGGGTTCTCTGTGAGCCCTTTGTTCTAATTAAAAAAAGAAATCAAATTCTCTACCCTCTCCCCCTTTCCCACTTTAAATGTCTAGCAGTCTATGCTATACCAAACTGCATGCCTGTTAATGAAACGTGATTGTTGCGGCATTAGGAGAGAGCATCAAATTTACACCAGCAGCCCAAGAAAAGGAATAGTATTTTCACATTCACACACAAATACTTATACACGTATCACATGTGCCACAGTCTCTCCACCCACACATGTTCATGCCTAGGTGCTTCAAATCTTATTGTATCACAGCAAATGACTTCCAAGGATTTCCATTTCCATGCCCTTTCATTGGCTTGTCCATTCATCATCTATGCATCAGAAATGGTGAAAGACATGGTCTCTAATCTCACAGATCTTACATTGATTGAATACATATTAGGTGTCTCCTTTCTTCAGAAATGTTCCCTAAATACAGTCCTATAACCCAAGCTGAAAAGTTAAAATGAGGTATCCTACAATCCCACAAGACACCCAGAATTCTCTTTTGATTGAAATAGGACAGAACTATATTTTCACCTGACAGAGAGGGAAGTAATGTACTGACCGGTCAATTAGCAGAATTGCTCTCTGAGAGGTTTCATAGAGTGTCTTCTCTGAGACACTGAGAAGAGAGCCAAATAATAGTGTCAGATTAAAAAGAACTATCTGACATAGTTCGTGGGGGAGCATTTTGGCAATATATTCAGTGATGAGGAAGCGTAGAACACAGGTTTATAGATAGAAGTAAGATAACAATAAAGGTAAAGGAAGATACAAAAGACCACAAGGTCACAGAGATACCAGTAGAGAATCCTTTTAAATCCATACTTTATATGTGCTACACTGAATGAGTTTATTTTTCTTGAATCCAAAAGAATGTAACTAAGGCAAAGAAAATTCGGGAAATATGTTAGCACTCTTGAGTGCTGGAATTACGAGTGATTTTATGCAGTAATCCTGCTTCTATAATTAAACAGATGTTCATTTGTTCATGCAGCAAATGTTTATTGGATACCTCCTATATGTAAGGCATTGTCCTAGGTTCTGAATATATATATAATAATGGGGAAAAGTGGACAAGGTCCACTCTCTCGCATGGAAGAAATAAACTAAAAAAATTAGAGTCCATGATTTACCACATTCCCTTGCTTCTTCTGCATTGAAGAAACTGGATGACTTCAAATGACTTATTTTGTTTGCCTTGCTTGGAAAAGGTGTACTTGTACATGTTTTTCTATATAAAGTTGTTAGCAAGAATGACAGCTAAAAACTGAAATTTATCTTAAAATGTCATATAACATTTTGAAACAAAATGATAATCAATCAATAAATAATAAAAGTAACATTACAACCTTTCTTTGCAGAAGCCCTATTTGAGTTTACTCACATTACATTGTATCCTATTTAATTTGCATGTTTTTGTGGTATACATCTAAATTTTTGGGACCAGCAGTTGCGCAATGGCTATGTCACTGGACTCCCATGTAGTTGACCATGGTTCAAGTTCCAGACCTGGTGGTTTAAACACATACCGGACATGTGTGCGTGTGCACCCAGGACCCCGAGAGGAGAACAGAGGAGAAGGGATTGCCACGTGGCCATCCCCCTGGGGGGTGATTTCTCGCTTTCTGTCTCTCTGTCTCTCTCTGTCTTTCTGGCTAGCACACGCCCTATAGCAAAAACCTCTCCAAAAAAAAAAATAAAAATAAAAAAGTGTATATCTAAATTTTTAATTTTAACTTTTATTTCTTGAAACTATGGAATACATTAGGATGGGAAGAATGCAGTATTTATTAGATTATAGTAGACAGAGAAATATTCTGGGGATTAGTAAATAGACAGTCTGCTCTGTTCACATACCCTCAGCCAACTTTTTTGTAACATTGTTTTACACCGACCAGATAGGCAACATTTTCTAAAGGCAGCTGTAGCTGTGTCAAATACATTGCAGAGATTTCTAACTCTTTGAAAAGCGTAGACAAGAACAGAACAAAGACAGCCTATGAAGATCTAAAAGCATATCTCAGGAAAGTTATCTGCCTTGGAAAGCTAGAGTTTGCTTTGCTGTAATAACCTATTTTCAAGGACAAAGAGTATGTACAAAAAGATATAATTTGCTGAGTAATATTGTGAAGAGCATAAAATGTAATTATAGTTTTATCAGCAAGACAAGATAGTCTTCAAATAATTTTTGAAAGTTACAACAGGATTCTCCTTGGCTTTTTGATTCATACTGTCCTTCCATACAAGCTGTTAACCTATAATTGTCTATGGGTATATGCATATCTAAAGAAAAAGACTGAAAGAACTCTTGAGAATGAAATGCTCCCCTGCATAATGTGGAGCAATTTATCTTGAAATTGACCAAGAAATAAAGCTAAAGATTATACGTGAGGGTTTTAAATGTAACTCACACTTCCCTTTGCTCTGTAATTACAAAGAAATGGCAAATCCAATGAACTTCAGTTTTACTTGTACTTGAACATAAATGCAATACTATATCCTTTCATCAATCAAAAAGGACATATGTACAATTGAATATTCTCTTCATGTAGATTTGCTTCCTATTTCAAATTGGGGCTCGGACTTGATAGAGAGAAGTCTCTACCTCCCAATACCATTTATCTAGCAGTTTTGAATTTTTCTTAAGCGAATTGGAGGTGAGTAGGGAGAAAAAGAAAGCAGCCATTTGATCAACATTAAGTGTATATCCATTTCCTAATTGGATCCTGTCTTAGTTTTGTGCTGCTATAACAGAATACCTCAGACTGGCAATAGCAAACAGAAATTTATCTGGCTCACCATTCTGGAGGCTGGCAAGTTCTAGATCAAGGGCTCACATCTGACGAAGGCCTTCTTGCTTTGTCGTAACATGTCAGAAAGCATCAAATGTTACCCATGAGAGAGTAAGTGAGCGAGGGGCAAACTCACTTTTAAAGCAAACCCAGTCTCATAATAATGAAGTCATTTTCATGAAATGGGCATTAATCCATTTAAGAGGGCAGAGGCCTCATGAACTAATCACCTCTTAAAGGTTCTGTCTCTCAACACTGTAGCATTAGGGATTAATTCTCTAACACGTAAACTTCGGGGAACACATTTAAACCACAGCACTCCCTCTCATCAGTTCCATTTGTCAGATCCTATTGCATCCATGTTTTACAGATGAATAAGCGCAAAGAGATAACTTACACAATATTACAGGGTTGATACATGGTAGAGCTGAGGCTTGAAGAAAGGACAGTTGAAGTATAAGCCCATTATCTAAACTACTATATGAGGCTGATTAGTTGTAAAAATGGAGTGCATCCAAATTTATTCAATACTTTTTTCTGACTACTATTACATACCAGACACTGGACTTGGTGGTACCAAGTGAATATTATGTGTTTCGGTTCTTAAGGCATTCATTGACTAATGAAAATAAAGTGACAAATCTATAATAAGTAAAGGGTATTGCTATGGTGTAAATACATCCCCCCAAAATTCACAAGTTGAAATTGACTTCTCTTGTGATGGTATTAAGAGGGTACAAACACAATCTAACTATGGTATTAAGAGGTGAGGTCTTTGGGAAGTGATTAGGATTGGGTAAGTTCATCAGAGTAGAGTCCCTATGATTGAATGTTGGTGATTTTATAAGAAAAAAGTGAGAAACTAGAGCTGACACAGACGAGCTGACACAGACATGCAGACATGCTTGCTCTTACCCTCTCTCCACGTGATGCCCTGCACTGCCTTGTGACCCTGTAGAGACCCCCACCAGCAAGAAGACCTTCACCAGATGCAACCCCTCAATCTTGAACTATTATTACTACAAACTGAATACATCTATATTCCTTATAAATTAATCAGTGGTATTCAGTTATAGCAAAAGAAAAACCGACTCAAATAGGTATGTACTGTGCACTGTGGAAATACCAACATGAAAACAATTGTGTTTGGTGGTTGAAGAATGACTTCACAATGGAGAGTGACATTTGAACATTGTCTTCAAGAAAGAATAGTTGTTCAACAACTAAAGGATAATGGAAGGTTTGAGGAGGGGTCGCAGAGTGATACACTTTAGGCAGAGGATACATTATATGTAGAGACAGATCTTTTTGTTCAAAAAATTTCAAGATCAGTAAGTGTGATTGTATCACCAAAAATTTAGTGCTAGAGGTAAAGCTAAGGAAGGGTATACATGACATTGAAAATCTCCCTGAAGATAAACAAACTGTGCTATTTATCAGTTGATTATAAAATCAGTCATAGTTTATCCTGCCTTCAAAACTGAGTATTAAGACTGCCATGGCTTTGAAAGCTCTATGTGTTTTCTTTGGAGGAGGGAGGATCAAAGAGAGCAGAGGAAAATGTAAAAAAAAAAAAAAATGCATTAGTATTTTTATGGTATTCTAGAGGTCAGCCTCTAAGGTTTTCAAAACAATATGCATTTGAAGATATGTGTCCTGTCACCAAGTAGGGGAAGCCCCTCTACAAGGTGAATCTGTGATTGATCACACTGCCAACTCCAAGGCGACACCTCAGCATTTACTACTTATGTGAGCCAAAAATCAGCAGCAGTCTGCGCTGCACCGATGTGATCACTTAAAGGGAGAGATAAGAGAAAGTTCTATGGCAGTTGAAGTTATTATCCTGTAGGCTAAAAGGACGCTTGCTATATTTATAGTTTATATAACAATCCTTCCATTCATGATAGCAAGTTAAAGTCTTGAAATTGTTAGCTCCAAACTATTCAGAACTTTTTTTTTAATTTTTCCTGTTTCATAGGATTTAGATACAATACACACATGTGTATTTTACACAATTAGACACAAAGTATGCATGCATGCTCACATGTGTGCATGGGCACACACACACACATACAATTTTCTTTAGAAGACAAGACTACGATGAAACATCCCAACCTTTCTACTTTTTTTTTTCATTAAAGAAAAGCAAAACGATTGTCTTATGTATAGGAGATCTCTGATCTGACCTTGAATACTTTCCTTTCAGCCTAGTGAAGGAGTTGCTATGGTTATGTAACAGAAAAATTTTCAAATCTATTCTCATATATGATCAGTGAGAATTCTTTCTTGGAGAAAATGAACTCAAAAATCTGAATTTGGGACCATAAACTAAGTTTTAGTGTTTTGTTTTGTTTTTTGTTTTTTTGGTTTTTTTGAAAGTTTTTTTGCTATAGGGCACGTGCGCTCACCAGAAAGACAGAGAGAGACAGAGAGACAGAACGTGAGAAATCACTCTCCAGGGGGGGATGGCCATGCCGCAATCCCTTCTCTTCCATTCTCCTCTCGAGATCTTGGGCACGCACACACAGACACCCAGCATGAGTTTAAGCCACCAGGTCCAGGACTCGAGCTGCGGTCAACTACGTGGGAGTCCAGTAACATAGCCATTACACCAACTGCGGGTCCCAGTTTTTTTTATTTTTAATTTAAACTATTTTATTTAGCCTAGAAAGGCTCATAATCTTGGTATGGATTTACACTTGGCTGTTTATAAATAATTTTTTTTTCATGACCAGAATCTCAGCCAAAATGAATAGTACAGGCTCAACATATCCTAAAGAACAGATGGTCTCTGGCTTAGCAAGAGTATATGCAGATGATTATACTAATAAAAAATATTTTTAAAATATGCTAATACCACAATAATGTTATTAGAAAAAAATGATTCCATCCTTTTATCAATTGAGTGCCTTCCTAGGCACCTCACCAGTACTGTAAATCTACTTTCAACTTTTGCAATAACACAATTTGTATAGTCTAATTTTGTATTAGTTCATCCCTGAAGTAGTCAGTATAGACTGGCTGTTGTAATAAAAAATTCCAAAATAGACTTAATAAAGTATTGTGGTATATTCCATGCAGTCAATAGAGAGTCAAAGCTTCTTCCAGGGGACCAGCAGTTAGCATAATGGCTATGTCGCTGGACTCTCATGTAGTCCACTGAGGTTCGAGTCCTGGACTTGGTGGCTTAAACTCACGCTGGGCACGCGTGTGTGCGTACCTAAGATCCTGAGAGGAGAATGGAGGAGAGGGGATTGCGGCGTGGCCATCCCCCCTGGGGGGTGATTTCTCGCTTTCTGTCTCTCTGTCTCTCTCTGTCTGTCTGGCAAGCACACACCCTATAGCAAAAACCTCTCCAAAAAAAGAAAAGGAAAAAAATAAAAAGCTTCTTCCACAGAATGAGTCCATTATCCCTCAGGCCTAAGAGCAATGCACTTTATCAAACAGTTTGAAATTGGAAGAATGTGTGGAAGATCACTTGAGAGGTTTTGTGTTCCAGGCCTGAAGTCTGTCACTTGAGTTCATATTCTGGTTTTCACAGTTCAGTCAAATGTCTTCAATGATTGTGAGGAAGATGAGAGATACAGTCTAGCATGTCCAAAGGAAAGGAAACAGCTTGATAAACACACACTATTGTTCTTATTTAGCCCCTCTTTGCTAATTGCTTTGCTTTTGAGAGATTATCAGACACTAAAGATATAATTTTCATTGAGCTCTATTTGGTATTCACACTTATTCTTGTTCAAGAAAAAAAAAGTAAGAACAGCATGAAAATTATTTTTATTGACATATAATAATTGTATGTATCTATGGGGTACAGTGCAATTGTTTGGCACATGAATACAATATGTAATGGTCAAATAAGGGTAATTAGCACAACCATCATCTCAATCATTTATAATTACTTTGTGCTAGAACATTCAAAATCTTCTCCTTTAGCTTTTTTGAAATATACAGTGACTTATTGTTAACTATTGTTACTCTGTTGTAATATAAAACATGCTTATTTCTTTTATCTAATTAATTTTGTACCTTTTAACTATCATTTCCCAACCCATGCATCTACATTGTTTTATATTATAGAAACACACCAACACTTAATAATCTCAAAAGAACAATTGTGTATGTAAGTGCCTTTTCCCCTCTATTCTTTCCAGTATCAGATATTAATATTTTGTTGCAAAAGTAATACATTCAATTAATAATAGAAAATGTAAACACCCCAATTAGAGTAAATATAGAAAGTAAATGTGTGTACATTTTACCTAAATGTATAAGAGATAGTTTTTATTGTTTTTAACAACTTTATCGAGATACAATTTATATACAAAAAATTGCATGTACTTAATGTACACATGTATACACTCACGAAACTAAATTACCACAATACAGATAACAGATGTCACCATCACCTTCAAAAGTTCCGTTGCATCCTGTGTATTCATGTGTGTATATGTATAATAACACTTAATATGAAATCTACCCTCTTGACAAAGTTTTAAGAGCACAATACTGTATTAATTATAAGTGTTAAAATGTGGGGAAAATCTCTAGAACTTATTTGTCTTGCATATCTGAAACTTTATTTTCAATTAAATAGCAACTCCTCATTTTTTGCTCTCCCCTAAACCTGGAAACTACTCTTCTATTCTCGGCTTCTATGAATCTATTATAGATAACTCATGTATGTGGAATCACTTGTATGTCTTGTTGTGATTGCTTTATTTCACTTAGCATAATGTCCTCCAGGTTCATCTATGTTGTCACAAATAGCAGGATTTCCTTCTGTATAGAGACTGAATAAATTTTCATTAATGTATATATCACTTTATAAAATTCATTCATTAGTAGATGGAAATTTGGATTGCTTCTATCTCTTTGCTATTGTGAATAATGCTGCAATGAACACAGGAATGCAGATATCACTTCAAGATACTGGTTTCAATTCTTTGGTTTATATATCCAGAAGAGAGATTGCTAAATCATATCATGATTTAGTGAATGGAGATGGAGGAACAGAGAGATGAGATAAAAGAAAAAGAAAAGGAAACAGAGAGAGAGAAAAGGCAACAACAACAAAGAAACAGAGAAAAAAATGAAGAAAAAAACCAACTAAAATTATTTTTTTTTAAAAAAAGCTAAACATAAAAAAAATCACTAGTTCTCAGTAGCCATGAGGAATCTTCTTCTGAAGGCCTGCCCCTTGCCTCGCCTGGGTGTGAGGGGGAGAGGGGATTATTAACAAGATACAGGAGGGGCTGAAAGCCAAGAAAATACTTTACCTTAAAAAATTTTTAAAGGAAAAATCACAAAAACATGAAAAGACAGAGACAGAGGCAGAGAGAAGGCTTGAAGGGCTTCCTACCACTCGAGTTTGTGGCCTGAAGGCTGAATTATCAGTAGAAAATCTTCATTTCTCTTTTTTCCCTGAAATGACTAGTTCTCAGGAACCATGAGGAATCTTCTTCTCTCCCAGTACCATTTGTTAAAGAGGCTCTCCTTTCCTCTATATTCTTGGCACTCTAATTGAAAATCATTTGACTTTTTAATGTGTGGGTTTATTTCTGAGTTCTTTACTGTGTACCTGTTTTTATGCCAATACTTCACTGTTCACATTATTTAGCTTTGTAATGTTGTGCAGTTTGAAATTGAGAAGTGCAGCACCTCTAGCATTGCTCTCTCTCCATCTCACTTTGGCTATTTGGGATCTATTGTGGTTCCATGTGAATTTTAGGGTTTCTTTCTATTTATGTTTTAAAAAATGCCATTGGTATTTTGATATGTGCCATGCCACCTGCTGGCCCCAACATGGGCATTTTTAACAATATTAAGTCTTCCCTTTAGAAATTGACAATGCCATTCCAGATTTTCACCTGATAGTTTCAGTGTCTGGTAGGATGCAGCATTTAATCTAAACAAGGCAGAAGTGAGAAAAACCAAACATGGGGGAAAACATCACTGGCTTTGTCAAATTCGTTATATGAGTTCTTGTTTTGGGTCATTATAGAAAGAAACATATAGAGCAGTGATTTTATTTTTTGGTCACACATACATTGTATGGAGAATTTAACAACTATGGAACTTTTCCCAATAAATGCATATATACACATATAAATAAAATAATTACAAATGCCATTTCAAAAGATTATCATACTCTCACTTGAGAACTGATATTTTAGACCATAAAGTTTATACCAAAGCATGGTCTAAAACAGAGATTTATGGTCAATGCAGTTGATATTTTAAGGGGCTTACATCATCAGATCATTATCTTATATCAATCATTTACTTAATATAGGTGATATGAGGAAATCAAATTATTAGACAATTATAAAATTTATTGGTTGTGAGGCTTTTAAGAGCATCTAGACACTAGCTAGACCAAGAGTCAGCACATTCTTTTTTATATGGAAGCTAAGTATCAGATATTTTAGCCTTTCTCTGTCATTACCGCTCAACTTGCATCATTGTAGCACGAAAGCAGCCATAATACCTAATACCTAAAGAGATAATACCTAAACATAGATAATACCTAAATGAAGTGACTGTATTCTAATAATACTTTACTTACAAAAGCAAATGGCAGGCCAGATTTGACCCAGGCATCCTAGTTTACTGACCTCTGGTCTAGAGAAAACAACCTTGAAAGTTCTAAAGTCTTTACCAGGCAGTCAATCAAATTTAAGTTTGAATATGTCAAAGAATAGAAAGTTCATTATCTCCAAAGCAAGATTACTTTACATGGGCCAGCCAAGTGGAGTGGTGGTTAAAGTGGCTAGATCGCACATGGCCCACCACAGTTTGAGTCCTGGACCTGACAGCTTAAATAAACACACTGGGTCTGTGTGCATGCATACCAAAAGTCTTGAGAGGAAAATGGAGGAGAAGAGACTGTGGCATGGTCATCCTCCTTGGAGGGTGATTTCTCACTTTCCTTCTTTCTCTTTCTCTCTCTCTCTCTCTCTCTCTCTGTCTCTCTCTGACAAGTGTATGTGCCCTACAGCAAAATTAAATCATTTTACATTAGGTTAACAGTGAATAATACCTATGAAAGCAACTTTAACACAAAGGCACTGACACGTTCCAGTAACAGGTAAGATTTGTGAAATTCATTATTTTTTTTCTTTTTTCAAAACACTAAAACCTGTAATTAAATACTGCTTTCATTTACAAAAGCTTGAGTGCCTATTATGTGCAAGACCAATATAGCATCGGAAGTCATAGCTTCACTATATCAATTGAATCACCTGAGTTCTAATTCAATTTATTCTTGCATTAATACTCTTAATTGTAAGCAAATTTAGTGTATTTCAGGAAAATGGTTGCTAGTCATGAGAAGCAGGCTGGCAATTTAGCTCAAATGAAAGGAAAAGTATATCTTAATGAGATACGGAGAAAGATTGTTTGATAAATAGATCATAGATATAGATAGAGGTAGATAGATAGATAGAGATAGATACAGGGTCGTTGGAAAAAGTCATGACATATTTTTCTATGCAAAAATGCATCATGACCTTTCCAATGACCCAGCAGTATGAAGACAAACACTCCATGGTGATGAACACACTACGCAATCATCACATCTTCCCATCCAAATAGGCTCTGTTATAGATGTAACGAAGCAAGCTACATAATTTATAACAGAAAGAAAACATGCTATGAGAATATCTATCCTCAAATACAGTAGAGAACAAGAAATGATTATAGAATTAGAGAAATGGGTCAAGAAAAAAAATAAAGAGAGGATAGACACTTATGGAGAACAATAACAAGTGGTTTGTAAGTCTACGGATAAGAATCAGTCAGTAAAAAAAAGTGAAGAAAAAAATGTACACTAAAAGAAGTATAAAATAGGCAATGAAGTTCTGCCTATCGGACATGAGTGCAGACTCTCTGGAGAATTAGCAGTATAACTCATATAAAACACCAAAATTAAAAGTAAACCCTGAGGTGGGTAGAGGCACATTTCTAATCCCAGGAGGAAGAAAACTGCATAGCTCTTGGCAAAAGTGTCAATCTGTAGAAAGAGGAGGACTTTTAAATAAATACCTTAAAGGGGAGCAGAAAATTCTCAAGCTGAATTTGGAAGACTAAAGTACAGAGGACACTAGAGTTTAAAAAGAAAAAAGAAGTAGTATATTGTGGAAGGTCATCATTGATTTTCAGCAGGAATAAACAAGGAATGAGGTCAGAAACAGGACTTTTGCTAAATACACAAAGGAATAATAGGTGAAAAGTTGTTACCCAAGATCACTCTGTCAGCAATGTAAAGTATATATTACATATGGAGAGTCTAAAGGCAAGGAGAATCTGCAAGACACATGGCATAAGAGGATAAGGATCTATGCCAAGGTGATAGCAGTGGAAATGGAAAGAAAGAGACAGATGTAAAAGACACCTTGGAAGAGGATATGCAAAGCTTAGAGTAATACTTCATGTGACAGTGAGAGTAGCAGAGAGGTAGGCTTTTACATCCTTAGTAAAAAATATCCTGAAGCAGCAGATGGCATAGTGGTTAAGGCACTGGGTCTCACATGGCAGACCATCAGGTCCTAGACCTGGCAGCTTGAAAATCACATCAGGTGTAGCACACGTGTGTGCGTGCGTGTGTGTGTGTGTGTGTGTGTATGTCTGTGCATGTGTCCAAAATTCCTACAGGAAAGTAGAGGAAAGGGACTGCAGTGTGGCCATCCCCCAGTGTGGGGGGGTGAGTTCTCACTTTCGCTCTCGCTGTTTCTCTCTCTCTGTCTCTCTCCAGCAAGCAATCTATGGCAAAAAATATTAAAAAAAAAAAGACTCAATAGACGACATAAGCTAACCACTGTAATGTAATTATTAAGTTATACTACTAACAATCAGTACTTACTCTTCCAGTATAAAAGGAAACATCTGGAATATTTGGAGTTTGGAAGCAATTAAAAGGAAGTGTTTTCCTTCATAATTCATAAGTTAAGAAAATCTTTGGTTGTACTAATAGCTGCTATGTTAAAAAATATAAAGCTAGGTAGTATTTTTCAAATTCAAAAAGAAATTCATAAACAGATTTTACAAAGTTAAATAAGAAAAAACATTTTTAAAAATAGGTTGCAAAATTATAATCTGAATTTTGTTGACTTGTGGACCACAAAATAAGACAATTTCATAACATCTGTTGACCAATTTTAAAAATAATTTCTTTGAATATAAAAATGCATTGCACTTAATTTTAATTTTAATTTTTTAAAATTTTGATACAGGGCTCATGCTAACTGAACTGAGTGAGACAGAGAAAGTGAGAAATCACCCCCCACCACCACGCCACAATTTCTTTTCATCCATTCTCCTCCCAGGACTTTGGATAAGCATGCACACATGCCTGGCATGATTTTCAAGCTGCTGAGTCCAGGACTTTAACCGTGATCGGCTATGTAGGTATCCAGTGCCTTAACCACCATACCACCTGCTGGCCCAATGATATTTTAATGTCTTTCCCTTATTGTCATATATTTGCTCTTTATTTACCCTCAATATTTAGAAAAAGAAACAGGGACAAAGAGGTGAAGTGAATAATAAAAGATTAAAAAGTAAGTTATAAGGAAATAAATAAGTATAGAATATTTTTTTCTCCTTCCTTATAAAGGTGTGAATGAATTGAAGCTCTTGCTGATATACTCATTAGATTGGCATTTTGATCTTGGATTTGTGGACAGAAGTCTGACTGCTTTTTCCTATTTTTCCATAATCCTTTCCAGAGGGTCTAGCCGGAGTCACGCCCACAAACATTAACAGACCATTTTACCCACTGGTAACAGGATTCTTCCTACATCCTGCCCAGGTATAGTATTGGAATATCTTTATGATGTATGTTAAGCCTCCATGTCACTGTTAAAATACATTTCCTCTCTGATCTCAGCAACCTTCCTTTCCAATCACCACTCTAAAAACTGTAAAATCCACTATAGCCTACACACACACACACACACACACACACACACACACACACACCCTTTCCTGCTATTCCACCATTTTGGGCCAGACCAATGGAAAAACCCTTCACCTAATTCCAAACTCTGTCTCTCACTCTCAAAATCAAATAAAAGGACCCCCTGTACCTGATCACCCCAGGAAAAAGGCATATTTTTCCTCCTCTCCTGGCCCAGGTCACTCAAATTTGTGCTTCGAAATAAATTGCATTAATTACTATTTTTACAGAGTTGGTACTTTCCATTGACAGATTGCTTACATGGATATAATTCAGCCATCCTCTGAAACAATGCATGTAATATTACATTTTTGGCTTCAAATACCATCACCATAAAGAAGTGGAGTGAACTGTGAGGTCAAGTCTCCAAATGTTTCCAAATAGTTATTAAAATATATACAAAGAATTATACTCATATTCCATTCATGTTCCTTTTCATTTCAAGTTACAAAAATATTAGTGATTTCGATATTTGACATATTGCGTTGTCACTCTAGAATATATTTATAGAATTACTCATCTTACGAATTTTAGGGGAATACACAGTTGACCTTCCATTATATTAATGGAATATGCCAGATTCTTTTTTCCCCCAGTTCCTGACAGGCATTCTGATTTGAAACTATTGACAGTTTGTTAGGCTGAATTAGCATATGTTAGACTGAGTTAGTATAGGCTGATTTAGTTAATTAGCATATGTTAGGCTGAGTTAATTTAGGCTGATTTAGCGCAAACACCCTTGCTAGGGCTGCAGGCCGAGTTAGCTTATGTTAGGCCGAGTTAGCATAGGCCGAGTTAACGTATTCACCACCATGACAGGGTTTCAAAAATGTGGCACAGGAATTCGCTAATTAACAGGATACAGGTATTCACAGCAAACAGGACACAAGAATTCTAGGCTTAACAAGGCTCAGGAATTCGCGAGTTAACAGAGGACAGGCAGGTCTGACAACTGCGGATGAACAAACCTAAAGGCTCCAGAAGGTTTACCTACCTTAACTGAGAGTTCTTATCTAAATTCAGGGGGGCAATAACAGTCCCTAACTGCACCTGCCCCCTCCTTTGTGTGCTGCATTCTATGAAAAGTAACTGATAGTATATCCTGTATTGCCTCCTGAGCTATATAAAGGCCCCTCTATCCTAGGTTCGGGGGCCTTGTTGCAACCCGCTGCACCCGGCATAAACTCAGACCCCAGCTAGCTGGAAAAATAAGCACCTCTTATGTAGTTGCATTGTCATTGTCTCCTCTCTGTCACCACTGGATAAATCTATCTTTGGATCTTACAGGTCACATAGAAGAGAATGAAGAAATAAACATTATTAACACTGAAAGCTATGATGCGTCAGCCGCAGTCTTGCCCTTTAGTCCCAGTGACTCAAACTCTAAATCACATAATTTCATCAGCTCAAAATCCAAAATTTTATCATTTAAAAAACCTAATCTAGGTCCACTTGCTTATAAGACTGCTGGGTGTAATTCATTAAGCACAGCTCCTGGTACACAATTACTTTTGATCTTTGGACATGCAAAATTGCTCCCAACACTCCCAACATGAATGGTTACATGGGTATGGAGTAACAGCTATAGATATTCTAGTTCAGAAAAGATTAAAGTGAGACTATGGTTAGTTCACAGCAGTTCTTAAATCTAGTAGTATGAAAGTGAAGAGTGTCTTGATTAGCATAAAGACTTGGGAATAATCTCCCAAATTTTCTTCTCCACCCTCTGGGCTCTGGGTTCTATCACCTCAGTCCCTTTTTCTTTATTTTAATGAAAACAATAAAATTTGTGAAGGTCGAATGTGACTTAGCTTGAGAGGTAAAAAACCTTGGGAATCAGGCTGGTAGATGGCCCGATGGTTAAGGACACTGACTGACTGTGGTTTGAGTCCTGGACCTGGCGGCTTGCTTTCTAATTTCCTCTCATACTCTCTCTCTCTCATTCTCATTCTCTCTCTCTCTCTCATTCTCATTCTCTCTCTCTCTCTCTCTCTCTCTCTCTTTCTCTCTCCATGGTGGCTTACTTTCTCACTTGCCTTCTCTGTTTCTCTCTCTCTCTCTCTCTCTCTCTCTCTCCTCTCTCTCTGGTCAAATTTAAATAAATAAATAAATAAAATTGAATTAAATAATATTTTAAAAATCTATTAATAATAAAAAAGTTAAAAAAAAACAACCCTTGGGAGTCAAGTCTTTTGGGGATCTCCACAGGTTCATTGGTTTTATCTCTAAAAGTCCCAAAACCAGGTTCTCAGGGAGAGGGCAGAGAAAATAAAAAGGCATCCCCCCCACCCCAGTGATTCAGGCAAGCTGAGGGTGAGGGGGAAACTGACAATTTTTAAATAAGCCAGAGGATTCATCATAACAAAGGCTTTCTCCCTAAAGGAAACTATTCTACCAGAGTGTTATCTCACCTTGCAGATGAACCATTAGAAAACTACATCTCTGGCCTTCTAATCTCATGTAAGAGGAGAAAAAAGAGGTTAAAAACCACTTATGAAGTTCCCAGGCTAAAGACTTACACCCTCTCAAAAATTTGAGATTTAAGCATAAAATTACGAAGTGCATCCCTTCTCCAACAGCTTACCCTACATCAACAATGTTCTAGTATAATCAGAATGAATTACAACAGAGCGAATTGCAAGAGTAATTATTTAAGGCATTCTAGTGAAACAAAAAGACAACAGGGGCCTGAAAACAAAGGAAACTAGAAGAAACTAAAGGATCTGACATGTAGAACTACAGTAAACATTTAACACAGTCAAATTCTTAGCTAAAGCATCATATATTCTCACAGGACACATACTTAGCTCAGTTCCAATTACCTGATATATCATGTATTGTTATCAAAAAAGTTGAAAGAAAAAAATAATTTCAAGGCATTGTTAAACAGAAGAGGTAAAGCAAATATAACAAAACTTAGATATGGCACAGAGTTTAGATATATCAATTGAGAATTTAAAACAACTATGATTAAAGGGTTAACAGTTCTAATGAAAAAGTAGACAATATGCAAAAACTGATTGATAACGAAGATAGACAAAGACTGTAATTAAGAAATCAAAAGGAAATGTTATAAATAAAGTCTAAACTCTATAACTCAAATGAATGCATTTGATGGGTTCATAAACAGACTTGAAATGGCCAAGGAAAGAATCAGTGAGCATATGAGTAATGCATTAATAGAAACTTCTAAAATCGAAATGCAAAAAAAAAAAAAAAAAGGTAGAATTAATGAACTGAATACCCTAGAAATGTGGGACTGTGGGACAATGACAAAGATGTACCATAAATATAACAGGAATATCAGGAGAATAAAGAGTAAAAGGAACAAAAAAATGATTATTTCCAAAATTAATGACAAATCTGGAAAGTTCATAGACAATCAAGCAAAGAGTAGCAATAATATAGTAAGCAATTATGTCATATGTATGAATAAAATGAACAATTACTACATTTACACTTAAAGTGATCATTGATATAGTTGGATTAGTATCTACCATGTTTGTAACTGTTACAAACTGGAATCAGGTTCGCTCGCCCAAGCGCTATAAAACCAAACCATAGGCACAGGGTGTGATGAAGGAAAGTACAGCTTTATTGCAAAGCGCAAAGCAAGGAGGGCGGGCAGCTCATGCTGAAAAGACCCGGTCTCCCCAAGATGTTCCCCACATGCCTTTTTAAGGGCAAAAATTAGGGGCAGAGGTCCTAGGCGCATGATCAGTTCAGTGATTGGTTCAAGAGGGCGTGATCATCTCCGGGCATTCTTGATTGGTGAGGCCTTAGATAATCAGATTTCTCTTCAGGTGTCTGGAACCATTCAACCTGGAGTCTTTGAGCTCACAATCAGCAGTTTCCAGACTATAAAACATCTTACATATTGAAATGAAAACCTCATCTTTCCTTTAAGTGAGAGTTTTAAAGGTCAAATGGCCCTCACTCATGGTCCATGTTGGTCATTATCATAACCAAAGTCTGAAAACTTACTCCTTACTCTGGGCCATTACAATGTAAATGGACTTTATATTTCAGGAACCCTAGAAAATTCATTAGGGGGGGTCCGTGCTTGGTTTCATAAGTTTGTTCTGTTCCTTGCACATATTCCTTTTTTCACTTTTCATCCACCCCTGATTTTCTAACTTCTGATCTAGGAATAGTTGGAATAGGAGGTAAGAATAAGGAAGGAATAGGATGTTAGAATTGTGGATACTCAGTTAAAAAGCTTTTGCATTACCTGATAAGTAGTAGTATATTGCTTGAAAATGGACTTAGATTACTTGTAAATATATATTGCAAACTCTAGGGCAATCACATAATTTTTTTAAAAGGCAAAATTGACAAGCCAAGTGGTGAGAAAATGGAGCCATATAAAATGTTCAGTTAAAATCAGAGAAGGTGCACGAGACTACGGCCTGGTGGCTAATGTAGATGGATAATACATGGCTGACCATACAGTTCGAGTCCTAGACTCAGTGACTTGAAAAGCATTGTGGGCACATGTATGTGCATGCCCCAAATCCAGAAAGGATGAAGAAATGAAGAAGGAGGGATTGCTGTGTTGCCATGCCCCATGGGCAGGGGGATGTGTGGGGACTTTTTGCTTACTCTCTCTTTCCTTCCCTTTCTGTCTTTTTATCTCTCTCTAGAGAGTACAAATCCACTCTGGCAAATACAAAAAAAAAAAAAAAAAAAAAAAAAAAAAAAACAGAAAAAGCAACACATTTTTATCAGTTTATTTAAGATAGGGTCTTGCTATTAATATTGCACAGTAATCCCACCTCAGCTACCAAACTAGGATTGTAAGTGTGTGCCATCATATCTGGCTTCTTTTTCAGACAAAACATTCTAGCTATGCTGCCCAGGCCCTCTTTGAGCTCTTGATCTCCTTGCCCTGGCCTCCCAGAGTCACTGGGATTACAGGCACATGTCGCCATGCTAACACTGTATTGGATTAGATCTCCCATGTGGTCCCACCCTGCAGAATACACCATCTTAACAGCACACCTTGGCCCAACACATTTGAAAATAATACACTGGTCCAAGAAGTAGTCTTAGACAATTTTTTAAAAGTTTTATGAATAAGTGAAAATGCAAGTTATCAAAATTAGGATATAGCAAAAGCAGCACTGAATGGGATTTTTTAGTTTTGAATGCATACATTAGAAAACTATAAATTCTAAATTTAATTTATACTTAATCTTAGGAAATTAGAAAAAGGCCAATATAAAATTGAAAAGAGGATATTATGAATATTAAAATTTAAAGCATCAACATCAACAAAGTCAAAGGTGGTTTTTGTGAAAAGATTGATTAAAATGAATAAACATGTACACAGGCTAAACAAGGGTGAAAAGCAAACTATTAATGTCAGAAGTGAAAAACAATCATCAGTATAGACTCTTGGGACATCAAAAGGGAGAAAAATGAATATTATGAACAACTGTATCCCCACAAATTTGAAAAGTTACATGAAATGGCCCAATTCCTTTGAAGATACAAATTACCAAAATTCACACAATGAGATATAAATAATCTGTTCTAAATCCATATATGGTATAGATATGGAATTTAATACATGTTCATAAAAGAAAGCAAAATATACTCAAGTTTTACTAATGTATTCTGAAACACTTTTAAGGAATGATACTAATTTTGTAAAATTTCTTCAAGGAAACAAAACAATAAAAATATTTGTAATTTTTTCTGAAACCAGTATTACCATAATCCCAAAATAAATTAAATACGTTATGAGAAGGAAAAAATAGAGGCCAAAATTTCTCATAAACATATATGCGAAAGAAAAAAATCAATGAACTTAAGAAAATTGAGCCAAAAATATTTTTAAATAATCATAAACTCTAGCCAGTTGGGATTTATTCCAGGTATGGAAGGATTATTCAACTGTCCAAAATCAATTAATGTAATCAATCACATTAAGAGGGTAACATATGCATTTAACCCTAAAAGTGCAGGCAACAAAAATGCATATAGTCAAATTAGATTACATCAAATGAATAAAGCTATCTAAAAAGCTTCTGCACATAGAAGGAAAAAAATCAACAAAGCAAAGAGATAACTTAGGGAATAAGCGAAAGTATTTGCAAACCATACATCTCATAAGGAGTTCATATTCAAAATATGTTAGGAACTCAAATAACTCAATAGCAGGAAAACAAATAGCCTGATTTAAAAATGGGTAAAGGAGGGGCCAGCAGGCAGTGTGGTGGTTAAGGCACTAGACTCTCACATGACTCACTGCAGTTCAAGTCCTGGACCTGGTGGCTTGCTTTCTCACTTTCCCTTTCTCTCTTACTGTCTCTCCCTGGCCAAATTAATAAATAATAAATAATGACGATGATGAATAAAAATAAACAATATAATTCTTTAAAAACCAAGCAGATATTTCTCAAAAGAAGATGTACAAATAGCTAGCAAGTATATGAAAACTGCTCAAGGGACCAGCAATTAGCATAATGGCTATGTCGCTGGACTCCCATGTAGTCGACCACAGTTTGGGTCCCAGACCCAGTGGCTTAAAACTCATGCCAGACACATGTGCGTGCGTGTGCAAGATCCCGAGAGGAGAATGGAGGAGAAGGGATTGCAGTGTGGCCATCCCCCCGGGGGGTGATTTCTCGCTTTCTGTCTCTCTGTCTCTCTCTGTCTGTCTGGTGAGCACATGCGCCCTATGGCAAAAACCTCTCCAGAAAAATAAAATAAATTAAAAAAACTGCTCAACATCACTAAACATCAGGGAAATATCAGGGAAATGCAAATTAAAACCACAATGACATATCAGCTCACATCTTTAAGAATGATTTTGTTAAGAAATATGAAAGATTGTGTTAGTTAGGAAGTGGACAAAAGGAAACCCTTGTATACTGTTGGTGGGGATGCAAATGAGTACAGTCTCTATGGGAAACATATGGAAGTTCCTCAAAAAGTTAAAAACAGGGGACCAGACAGTGGTGCAGAGGTAATGTGCAATGCTTTGCAAAGCTGACTTGTATGGGACAGTTCTGGGTTCAGGTCCAGACACCTTTCTGAGCATGTTCTGTATACATGTGCTCATAACCTGGGGCTGGCTGAAGCTGAGAGTGGATTGGAGGTCAGGAGTCTGTGGGGGGTGCTGTCTTTGTATCTGTTTCTCTCTCTCTCTCTCTCTCTGGCTCTCTTGTGCACTGAAGAAATAAAAATAACTTAAAAAAATTAAAAATAGAGCAATCTCTTGATCCAGCAATTCTGCTACTGAGTATACATCTAAAGGAAGTAAAATCCATATGTTAAAGAGTTATCTGCACTCCCATGTTCACTGTAGCAGTATTTTCAATAGCCAAGATATGGAATCAACCTAAGTGCCCATGAATGTGTGAATGGGTATCTAGCCTAATGGTTCAGGGAATCAGATCCCACATGCCAAACACAGTTTAAATGCTTGGTTCAGTGGCTTAAAAAATATGCTGGGCACATGTGCATGTGAGCTCAAAATCTCAACAGGATGCGGAAATGGAGGAGAAGGGATCATTGTATGACCATATCCTTTTGGGGGTTGCTTTCTCTCTCCCTGTCTCTCCTTCTCTCTCCAGCAAGCACACATGACCTCTGACAATTAAGAAAAAAGAAAATATGGAGTAAATCTAAAGTGGAATACTATTCAGCCTTAAAAGAAGGAAATCCTGTAATTTGTGACAATATGGATGAACCTGGAGGACATAATAACTGAAATAAGTCAGGCATTGAAAGATAAATACTGCATGGTCTTATTTACATGTGGAATCTAAAAAAGTAAAATTCATAGTAAAAGAGAGTTGAATAGTGGTTACCAGGAGCTGGAGAGAGTGCAAAACTTTGTGAAAATGTTGATCAAAGAATAGAAAATTTGGGCCAGCCAGTGGCATGGTGGCTGAAGCAGCTGGACCCCACATTGTAAACTGTGGAGTTTGAGTTCCAGACCCAATGGCTTAGAAAATACACCAAGCATGTAGGCATGTATGCCCAAAATCCCAAGAGGAAAATGGAAGAAAAGGGATTGTGGTGTGGCCATCTCTCCTGAGAGGTGCTCTCTCTTTCTCTCTCTCTCTCTCTCTCTCTCTTTCTCTCTCTCTCGTGAGCATATGTACCCTATAACAAATTTTTATAAAAGAAGAAGAATACAAAATTCTAGGTCCATGGAAGGAATAAGATCAATAGATCTACTGTACATTATGGTAATTTTATCTAATAACAATATATTGGACATTTGAGAATTGCTAAGAGAGTAGAGTTTAAGTATTCTCACCACAAATAAAAGATATGCTTTCTAGAGCTCAAGTTTCTTTTCTTCTCATTAACATACATATGTGGAGATAGGCATAATGTTAAGCCCACCATCTCAAAGCTGAGGGGATGAGTCACAGAGCTTGGCTTCCCTTTGTACCAGTGAAACACACACTTAATGATATTTAGGTCTTTCACATTGTTAATGCCATAATTTAGTAATGTAACAACCACCTTTAAAGACTACATATTTTCCCTTTTGCTTATTTATTTTTAACTACCTCATGTGTGAAAGTATAGCTGTACTATGCAGTAGCAATATATAAGAGATAATGCTTTCATGACATTCTCTATTCAATTCAAAAATATATGTACATAAAACTCAAAATCTCAAGGACATGCCAGACACATACCTAAATAACTCTGATATATGGTTGACTATGGATAAGTGCTATTAGAGCAAGTATATAATGATCAAATGGCAGTACAAGAGAGAAAGAAATTCACCATGACTGATGGGAGACAATGAAACATGTTTTCATATATCTTATTCATCTTCCCAAATTTTAGGAATATGTTATATTAATTTTTAAATTAAAATATCTTACCCCCTTCTTATTAGACAAAATTCTTGTTCAAAGTCTTTCTGAACTAGTTTTAGACACATTTCATTTATAATATTTCATATTTCTTTTCTTTTAATTTTAGTTTAAAATCATTACATCATTACTGATTAAACACATGGATTAAATCAACTCCTTCCATATTATAAATTTTGTCTTTCAAACATTACAATGAACCCTATTATGTAATATACCAACGGCTTGAAGAGTAATACATTTTTTCTTTTTGTTTTTGTTTTTGTTTTTTAGATTTTTGCCATAGGACCCTTGCCCTCTCCAGAAGGAGACAGAGAGAGGGAAAGTGAGAAATCACCCCCAGGGAGGCTGGCCACATCATAATCCCTTCTTCTCCACCCTCCTCTTGGGATTTTGGCCACACACACACACACACACACACACACACACACTCACACATACACGCCTAGCATGATTTTCAAGCTGCTGGATCCAGGGCTCATACCATGGTCAGCCATACGGAAGTCCAGTATCGGCATCACCTCGCCACCTGCTGGCTCTGAAGAGTACCACATTTCTAATAGCACTTGGCTGATATTAAGTGGTTTTTACCTTTAAGTGCTCCAGATCATAGTGTTATCATTTCAGATGACATCAAATGAGGACTGGAACAGGACTGAATCCAATTCTTCTTGCTACGTGTTCCATATTAAAGTTTTGTTTTGAAAGCTACGGAACAGCCAGAAAAGAGGCTGGACCTTAGAGTAAAGAAATTGCTGTCCCTCACAGTCACAGAATCACAGACTTTCTCCACCTCAAGTTCTCTCTTTCCTGATTTAATTCTCAGAGCCTATGTTCAGGGTCAGTTTATATGTACCCTGTAGCAGAGGGAAAAAAATCAAAGGAGAACACTGCGATAAGAAAATCATGCCATCAATTTTGAATCATATAGAAATATATGTATAAATATAAATTTGACCACCTCTGTAAACCAGAGACTTGTATTTAAATTCTTTGAGAACTACTGAAATGTCTTCACTTTGGTTCTATGACTCATAATTTATCAACTACAACACTGAAGGTTTACTGTTTCTTTCAAAATAGATGGGTACTATGTAGCAAGTAAGCAGACTATGACATAATAGCTCTGTCCCTGTCTTACAAGTAACTGCATATATCCAAATCAACCAGGTTCAGTGAGTTATAAAAAATATTAATATCAGGGGCCTGCAGGTGGCATAAGGGTTAAGGCACTGGATTCCCACATGGTTGACCCTGGTTCGAGTCCCAGACCAAGAGCCTTGAAACTCACACTGAGCACATGTATGTGCATGACCAGAATCCCAAAAGCATAGTGGAGAAGGGATTATGGCCTGGTCATCCTCCCTGGGGGATGATTTCTCACTTTCTATCTCTCTGTCTCTCTGGCGAGCACATGTGCCCTCTAGCAAAAATCTCTCCAAGAGAAAATATTGATATTTAGTCTTTATTAATTGTTGTGAACTTTGCCAAGTAAACTAAAGATATAATTCTATTTAATATTCAGCAAAATCCTTTCAATGATTACTATTATTTTTTACTCATTTGACATGTGAAAAAACTGAGTATTTCAGGCAATAAGATATTTTCTTCAGTCTATTTGACTTTACAACCATGCTTCTTTTTTTTTTTTTTTGAGAGGATTTTGCTATAGGGCGCGTGCGCTCGCCAGACAGGCAGAGAGAGACAGAGAGATAGAAAGCGAGAAATCACCCCCCGGGGGGATGGTCATGCCACAATCCCTTCTCCTCCATTCTCCTCTCGGGATCTTGGGCATGCACGCACACGCGCCTGGCATGAGTTGTAAGCTACCGGGTCAGGGACACCAACTGCGGTCGACTACGTGGGAGTCCAGCGACATAGCCATTACGCTAACTGCTGGTCCCTTTTTTTTTTTTTTTTTTTTAAAGAAACTTTTGCTATAGGGTACATGCATTCACCAGAGGAAAGACAAAAAGCTAGAAATCATCCCCCCAGGGGAGATTGCCATGGCTCAATCCCTTCTCCTCCATTCTTCTCTCAGGATTTTGGGCATACAAGCACACATGCCCCATGTGAGTTTCAAGCCACCGAGTCCAGGACTAGAACTGCAGTCAGCCACACAGGAGTCCAGTGCCTTAAACACAATGTTACCTGCTGGTCCCATAACCATGCTTTCTAGGACAGTAACTAGTTGGCAATGCAAGAACCAAGGGACATTAAATAGGTCAGCATCAGCTACACATGGCTCCATGGTGTAGAAAACGAGAGTTCCCTGAGAGAGTATTTTAGTTCAGAGAGAAGTATTGAGGGACTTTAATATCACTAAATAACTTTTCTCTTCTCTGGTCTAGAGGGATACATTAATATAGGGTTAAAGAAGTCTGCCACGAGGATTACTACAGCCTCACTGAGGTAGCTAAAGGCTATACTGTGAACATTCAGGCTCAGGAGGCAGCCCTTTTGTAGCCCTTACTAGCTGTGTGAACTTGTGAGGGTGGCTAATCTCTCTGAGCTGTGTAATGAAGAAAATATGAACATCTATAGTTTTCTAAGACTCTGTGTTCTTATTTATAAAATGTAATAATGATAATTTTTAGGTTGTTACAATGATAGGAATAATATATGATAAGAGCCTAGTTGTATTGTGTATCTGATGAACCTTCGAAAAAGGAATGTTACAGCTAGTCTTTGGTCTTCATATTTAAATTCCATATAAATTGAATATTTGAACAGTATACGTTCAGACTCTTATTACAATTTCTCTATATTAACTGGCAAACAAGTATTTCAATAACACGCTAGTATATTTGCAAACCAACCAAGGCAGATTGGTTTCTACACTGTCCATTCATGCATCCTTCCATCCACTCACCCATTTATTCATATCATTAGAAAATCTCCATGACGTATCTATTGCATTGGGAATGCAGCACTGAACAAATGGGCCTGGTTCTTGTCTGTACAGAACTTAAAATCTACTAGAACAACCAGATCCTAAAATAAACAAATGCAGACAAATTTATAGTAACAGTGGAAATTACCATGCATGTAAATTGCATGAATGTGATAGATAATACTATAGGTAGTTATGTACTTCATAGAGACAACAGTATAGCAGAGAATATATAATTTTAAAAAGTAGTTTAAATTCTTTGTGATAAGTTCTATGACCGGAGATTTATAGAAGGCTCTTGGTGGAGGCTAGTAGGAATTGACTGAAAGAGAAGTGGGGGATCAGACAGGGAAGTGTCTCACAATGATGTTTAACCATAAACAAGTGGAGATAAGAAAGAGGAGTGGTCTAGGAAAAGAAAGTATGTGTGCAAAGGCTGGAAGCCAGGAAGCCTGGCACATTTAAGGAATTGAAGAAAGCTTGATATGAACAGACTTTACAAGATTGGGGAAAAAATGAAGTTGTGGCAAAGACATGAGGGTCTTAATGAGAAAGCAGTTGAACTAATAATACATAGTATTTCCATGGAATTTAAGTTGGACATGGATCACTCAGGGGACTGAAAACTGAGGTAAAATTTTCATCACATGTCCCAGTGAAGACGAAAGGGACACATAGTAAAAGTGGTTAAATGACAGAGCTATAAAAGGTTAAGATTTTGGATACATTGAGATGTCATCTCAATGACAAAACTTCTATCAGAGGTTGATAAGTTATGGGTGATAACAAGATCAGAGCAAGGCCACAGGAATGGGGGGAGTAAAATGGAAGGAAAGAACAACAGATCATTGAAGATGAAGAAACAGACCAAGGGGATAATGGACAATGAATTCACCTAGGACCGTGACAGAACTAGAGATGGTTAGGATTACTGTGAGCTGGTGACAAGCTCTCAGTGAACACGGGAAACGAGCAAAAGCTCACACGTAACTGATTAGAGTTGTGCTGTCCAACAGTGCTGCCACCAGCCACAGGTGGCTACTGAGCACTTGAAATGTTCCAATATACCATGAAGAATAAAATGTATTTTTACTATTAATTCCATTTTTTCTTCTATTTATTTATTTATTTATTTAGTTTTTGCCATAGGGTATGTACGCTTGCTAGAGGCAGAGAGAGAAGGAAAGTAAGAAATCACTCCCGATTCTCCTCTCATAATCTTGGGCACTCACATGTGCCTGACATGATTCTCAAGCTGCTAAGGTCTGAGACTAACTGGCTAGTCATGTGGGACTCCAGTGCCTTAACTACCATGCCAGTTGCTGGCCCTCAATAAATTTTATCTTATAAAAATTTGTTTAATGTGAGGGCCAGCAGGTGGCGTAGTGATTAAGGGTGGTGGACTCCCACATGGCTTACCACAGTTCTAGTCCCCAACCTGGTGGCTTGCCTCTCACTTTCCCTCCCTTTCTCTTGCTCTCTTGCTCTGTCCCTCTCTGATAAAATTAAAAAATAAGTAAATACGTAAAGTGGTTTTTTTAAAATCTCTTTATAAAAAATTTATTTAATGTGCTACTAGAAAATTTGTAATTGTATATATCATTTGTAAACTGGCTCAGTTTACATTTCTATTGAACAGTGCTTGATAAGAAATATAGTGCTTTGGCCCAATAAAATGATGCTTAAGGAAATGGAAATGTTTTATATATTATATAGCATAATGGCTATGTCACTGGACTCCCATGTAGTCGACCGCGGTTCGCATCCCAGACCCGGTGGCTTAAAACTCACGCTGGGCGCATGTGCGTGCGTGCCCAAGATCCCGAGAGGAGAATGGAGGAGAAGGGATCACAGCGTGGCCATCCCACCTGGGGGGTGATTTCTTGCTTTCTGTCTCTCCGTCTCTGTCTGGCGAGTGCACGTGCCCTATAGCAAATCCTCTCAAAAAAAATTGTTTTCATGTTCTTTTATTGTATCATAAAAATCAATAGAAAATTAGGGCCAGCAGGTGGCATGGAGGTTAAGGCCACTGGACTCCCACATGGCCAACCACTGTTCAAGTCCTGGACCTGGTGGCTTGCTTTTTCACTTTCCCTCTCTCTTTGTCTCTGTTCCTTTCTGGTCAAATTAAAAATCAATCAAACAAACAACTAAATAAATTATTCTTTTAAAAAATGAATATAAAATCAAAAGACCAATATTAGAACTAATGCAATTGTGATAAAATTGACATAATTACTTACACCAAAAAAGAGTAACCCCATAATTTGAATTGGATTTTTACTAACCAATACTTCATATTTGAACACATTGATGATCCCCCACCTCAAAATAAAACAAGTCCATGAGCTCTATCACGAAAGAACCAAAAGTTTTTTTTGTCATCCTGATCCTCATTGCTTTTCTCTTAGCATTGGTGAAAGAGCTGAGGACTGCCTTTCTTTCTATTTAGTTGACAATATACACATCCAGAACTGGGTTTATGGAGAGCAGACCAAGTCAGCTACATAATTCAAATAAAGAATTTCTCCCCCAGAAATTAGTTTAATTCTTTAAAATTTTGCATGAGAGAAGAGAGTGGTGGTCAATGTAGCCACGATCAAATAGAAAATATTATTTTCCCTTTGATTGTTACTCTGAAAGTCTTTCCATTTGATTGTTACCCAGATGAAGTAAAAGAATAAAATAGGGGGCCAGACAGTGGTGCAGTGGTAAAACACTGCTCTGCAAAGCAGTCCCATATGCGAAGGTTCCTGGTTCACATCTGGACTCTTCCCTGGACATGCTTCCCTTGCCCATGATCTAGGACTGGCTGAAGGCTCAGGGTGAATTGCAGCATCAGGACCCTGTTGTCCTGCCTCCTCTCTCTCTGACAAAATAATTTTTTAAAAATAAAAACAAAATATTATATTGTTTTAAATCAAAACATCTAATTATTGATTGAAGAATTCAAGTAATCTGTAAACCCCAACCATCCAAATGCAAGTAAGTTCACAAATCTATACAACTTTGATAGTTATAGGGTCATTCAATTACAGCCTCTGGAAATAGGGTCAATACATTTGTATTTTTAATGAACAGTTCAGGTGATTCTTAGGTATACTAAAATATGGAAACTACTAGTCTAGTCCCAACTACCATTCCAGCATTAGGGCACTTGAGACAAAGAACATTTCAGTAACTTATCCAAGGTCACACAACCAAGTAAATACCAGGCCTCCTAATTCCCACCTTAGCATTGTTCTGAACGACACCACACTTGCCTTGAGCATTGCATTTCAGATACTGACCTTTACTAATAGGGTCTATATTTCCCCTAATAGCATTTGGCAATCATTTCCAACTGCATTTTTTTTTTTGGAGAGTTTTTTTTCGCTATAGGGCGCGTGCGCTCGCCAGACAGACAGAGAGAGACAGAGAGATAGAAAGCGAGAAATCACCCCCCAGGGGGGATGGTCACGCCGCAATGCCTTCTCCTCCATTCTCCTCTCGGGATCTTGGGCACGCACGCACACGTGCCCGGCGTGAGTTGTAAGCCACCGGGTCCGAGACGCAAACCGCGGTCGACTACGTGGGAGTCCAGCGACATAGCCATTACGCTAACTGCTGGTTCCCCCAACTGCATTTTTATACTGACCTAGAAATCTACAAAAATGTTATGGAGATTCAAAGCTGAAAGTTGTCATAGAAATATTTTCTTCCTGGAGCTGGCAGGTGGCGTGGTGGTTAAGGGTGCTGAATTCCCACATAGCTAACCATGGTTCGAGTCCTGGACCTGGAGAATTGCTTTCTCACCTTCTCTCTCTCTCTTTCTTTCTTTCTGTCCCTCTCTGATCAAATTAAAATACATAAAGTTAAATAATTCTAAAAAAAATATTTTCTTTTAAGAATGAACTCCTCTACTAAATACTCATCAAATGGTCACATTTTCTCTGCTTAAGTACCTCTAGTGACAGTGAACTCACTACTTCCCAAGGCAGCTTCATTCCAACTCTGGACACTCAACAGCATTTAAGAAAAAATTTCAGGTAAGCTTATCTTAAACTTAATACTAGACATTATTGTTCATGGTAACATATGTTAAATTATGTTTTTTGAAAAACATACAATAAAATGTTTTAAGACTCTGAATTAAAGCTTGATATTCTTTTAAGTAAAGAGAAAACAATAAAACCGTAGTTATCAGCTAAGTTCCATCATTTTTTTAATTCTCTTTTATCTTTTTTCATGGTATTCTGCTGTTCTTTCTGTAGGCTGTTTCTTCAGTCTCTGATCTTTCTAGTTTGCAGTTTGTTCAGGTCTTGCTTCTGCAAATGAAACCTTCCATAAGTTGTGCCGAAAGTGTCATGAGAGAGATTTTTCTTCTTTGGCTTGAGAGCTTTTAGCATTTTCATAGATAACTTATAGAGGTCATCTGATGCCAGGTGTGTCCTCCTGAGAACCAGATCTAGCGACAGTCCCATCTCCTCCAATTCAATCTGCTGTTCTGCTACCAGATTTCTTCGATAGCAACCAATAAGAAGACTTTTTAGTCTTCTGCAATCCTCTGTTACATCAAAATCATTACCAGCAAATATCAGCCTGGGGTTTGTTCCTTCAGGACATTTTGTATTCTTAACATTTTTTAGAGTGACAAACTTCTCAATGCCTAATTCAGTCATATCCAGCATACAATGTACTACTGGATTATTTGGCTGCTTTTTATTGTGGGAGCCAAACATAAATAAAGAACAATCTGACTTCTTTGAAAAGAATTCCAGTGATGTCTGATCCTCAAATGGTCTTGTAATACTTTTTCTTTGTATACATAACGCCATATGGTTTCTTCAATGCATACACATCTTTAAGTTCTTGTGTCACCATTGAATTTGCATTTGTGCCTTTAATCAGCATGGCATTTTTAATATTTTCACTGAGTTGCAGTTCTCTCTTCTCAAGGAATCTCTTGGCTCTTTTCATTTTGGGACAACTCGATCCAAAACGTCCATAGCTACCACAACCAGAACTAGGAGAACCAGCATTTTTTTTCTTTTACTTGCAATTGAAATATGTCTTCCTGAAACATTTGCATATCCTTTTTATATGACCTAAAAAGCTGAGGCCAGCAGGTGGTGTGGTGATTAAGGAGCTGGACTCTCACATTGTTGACCATAGTTCAAGTCCCAGAACTGGCTACTTGCTTTCTCACTTTCCCTTTCTCCCTGTCCATCTCTCTCTGGTCAAAAAATAAACAAATAAAATAAAATAAACAAATAATTTTTTAAAAAAGCCACACAGAGTAAGTCACTTCTTCACCCATGACAACACTTCACTATTCTAAGGCAGTTCTCAAATTCCACTACCTTTTTCCCACTGGCGCAAATTAGTTTGTTTTTTTTTCCTCATGTTCCAGAATCTTTAAAGCAGACATCACAAACTAAGACCCACAGAAAAATTGTTTTACCTGTACCATTTTCTTTTTAAAAAAAAGTGTGATAAACATTAAAAGTTAATAGATTACACACAAAAATTGATTTGTCATATTTTCCTTAAGTAGTTAGACAATTGAGCTACATCTCTGTAACACCAGTCTACCAGCTCCTCACTCACAGAATACATGTATGTGTCTTCACACCTGATATGCTTATCATGTCTATGTCACTTGCCTCACCTGTGAAGGCATGTGAATCTGCTTTCACGCTGTAGGTGCACCTCCTATTGGTGCCTCTTTTAAAGTGGCATGCCAAAACTAAACTCAAAATTCCAAATGTAATATGACCAGCAGGAAAATCACCGTCCTTGTTCTGAACACTATACTCCGCTACACATTCACACATACAAGTTATCTCTTACCTGGACATTAGCAGTGTCATGCTAATTTGAATCCCATTTCCCCCCAACTCATAACTAGCAACCAGAGAGATTTTTTTCAAAAACAAACTAAGATCATGTGACTCTGGTGTGTGTAAATCTTGGGCTGACCTTTTCACTTTTAAATTTGTATTATATTTGAGAGGACTAATATGTCGTGTATAGTATATTCATGCTGAGGAAATAATTTTGTATGCTGTAAAGATGTACAATGATTAAATGTAAAAATAAATAAAAAAATAAAGAAAAAAAATTGTGTCAAATTGTTTATAGGCCCATCTCCCTGGCTATTTGTGATCTCTGTGAGGGCAGCAAATAAGTTTTATTCCTACTTTTAGCTAAATTGCCTTTGTCTCTAAACCACTCACTGGTACCTACGCAATACTACAACTTTAACTGCATTAAATCTGTCATTATTGTCTGCAGTATAAATCTCTGTGGAAAAGAATTGAACATCCTATGCGTGATTATATTCTGTTATATGTGGACTCTTAAATAAGGTATATTTTTCAACTCATATCTGAATATTCACTATATCAGGGATGCTTGCATTTCAAATTCAAATGGAACAAGTTTTCTGAAACCAATATCCTACTCTCCTGAGATCAAAGTGCATTCATTCTAAATGAAAAGCAATTATCTTTAAATTATGTTATTGGAAAATATCTCAGAAAAGAAATTATCTGTAAATTAAATGATCTACAAAAAGGTATGAAAAACAATTATGAATGAATTTGAAAAATTAGCCAATTATGGATATGTAATGCAATTTAACCCAAACCAAATGATAAGTACCAACATGCATATATCATTTTTAAAATCAAATATCACTTGTCTGCAAATAATACATTATAGGCCTTCTTTGGCTAAAATTTCAGACACTTTACCAACCATACTAGAAGAATGCTCCCATTTTCCTTCTACTTTCTGCATTGGAGAAAACATAAGAACATGGACTTTGAAGACATAAAACACCACACACCGTAACTGAAATAATGTACATAGAATCTTCTAGAGGTAGCATGGTGTACTGGGAAGTACACTGAACTAGGAGAGTTCCAGTGCTGTTAGTTACTAGTAATGAGGAAAACTCTTTAAAATTCATACTTTAAGTGACTTCCACGCATTAAGAAAACAATTTATATATAGAAAAAACAGTACTGAAGAGCAGTACCTAAACCCCTGGACCCGGTAGGAACTGCATGGCACAGCAGGAGGTGCGTAGTGGGCTAGTGAGTGAAGCTTCATTTGTATTTGCAGCTGTTCCCCATCACTCACATCACCACCTGAGCTCCACCTCCTGTCAGATCACCCAGGACCATTAGGTTCTCTTAGGAACTCCCAGATGGGACTGCCAAGTTGAAGGGAAACAAGCTCAGGGCTCCCACTGATTCCACATTATGGTGAGTTATATAATTATTTCATTATCTATTATCTATAATAGTAGAAAAAAGTACACAATAAATGTAATGCACTTGAATCATCCCCAAACCGTCCTACCCTCTCCCCCATCTGTGGAAAAGTTGTCTTCCACAAAATTGGTCCCTGAGGCCAAAAAGGTTGAGGACTGCTGCTTAAGAGCATTCACACTGCTAGAAATGAGTTATTTCTATGATCTCACAATATTTATAAAGTTTTTTTTCTTTTAATGTAGTCATGTATTGCTTAAGGATGGGGAGATATTCTGAAAAGTGTGTCATTAGGCAATGTCATTATTGTGCAAACCTCATAGGGTGTACTTACACAAACCTAGATGGGATGGCCTACTACATGCCTAGACTAGGAGTTGGTTCAGCCTATTACACTTTTATGCAGCTCCCATCATATATATGGACCACTGTTTACCTAAAAATTATCATATGGCACATGACCATATGTATGATTTTTTTTCTCTTTTTTTGGAGAGGTTTCTGCTATAAGGTGCATGTGCTCGCCAGAAAGACAGAGAGAGACAGAGAGACAGAAAGCGAGAAATCACCCCCCAGGGGGATGGCCACGCCACAATCCCTTCTCCTCTATTCTCCTCTCGGGATCTTGGGCACTAATGCACATGAGCCCGGTGTGAGTTTACGCTGCCAGGTCCAGGACTTGAACCACGGTCGACTACGTGGGAGTCCAGCAACATAGCCATTATGGTAACTGCTGGTCCCATGACCATATGTATGATTTAAAAGAGGGTTCACATTTAAAAAATAGAAGCAACATAAGAAGACCTAGACCCAGAAGACTTAGGCTTGAACCCACCTTTTCTCTTACTAACTTTTGCATCCTTGGTGACCACTCTAAGCTCTGATTTTCTCATTTACTAAATGGTAATATCACTTGCACTTTAGGATGGTTTTTTTTTTTTTTGGAGAGGTTTTTCGCTATAGGGCGCGTGCGCTCGCCAGACAGACAGAGAGAGACATAGAGACAGAAAGCGAGAAATCACCCCCCAGGGGGGATAGTCACGCCGCAGTCCCTTCTCCTCCATTCTCCTCTCGGGATCCTGGGCACGCACGCACACGCGCCCGGCGTGAGTTGTAAGCCACCGGGTCCGAGACACGAACCGCGGTCGACTACGTGGGAGTCCAGCGACATAGCCATTACGCTAACTGCTGGTTCCCTTTAGGATGGTTTTTGAGAATTGGCTTCATCCTACCTGATTGTGTGGTTGATATTAATTCAAACTATCACAGTGGCTATGGAAGTATTTCAAAGGATTTCAACCTGTTCATATATCAGCCTTACTGAAATTTCTTCCATTGCAGCTATCTGATTCTAACAAAAGTTGGAAAATTTAGACTCTCAACCAATTATAGATTTGAAATTTATGGTGAGTAAGTTAAACTATTGATCTTTATTTAAGGTCCATATTTTTAGCAGGTAATTTTATCACTGGTATAAATTAAATGGTTCCAATCTTAAGTTGGAATGTCAGGGGCACAAATTCAAAGAGTACCACTTTGTTTCATTTATCTCCAAACAATACTTCGGTGTCTGAACTATACGATTGGATATAAATGACTATGCAATAAAATTGAAAATGTTTCTGAAGATGATTGATGGGGAAATAGCTGAGTTCTGCAACTGACGAACATTTGCATTTTCATAGATATTCATAGTGAGTTTCTTTATTAACATGAGCTAATTCACATACTATGGCAACAAATCTAGCTCTATCTGTCTGTTAACATTAGAAACATTAAAGGATCTGAGATTTTATCCTATCTGCTGCTATGGTTTGAATTGTAGCTCTGCCCAATATTATGCTATAGGTTGTTACCCAAAGTGGCAGTATTGGAAGGTGGAACCTAGTGGCTGGCATGCTCTTGGACTTTCCAGACACAAGAAATCCAGGATTGCAATAACCATCCATAATAATTATTGTGAGTTAAATAAACCTCTTTTGTTTATACATTGCCCAGTCTCCTCAGGCATTTTCTGTTATAGCAACACTAACAGAGTAAGAAACCTGCAAACTAATAAGTGTGTGTATATATATATATATATATATATATATATATATATATATATATATGATACAAGACCTCTAGATCAGAGACAAAGACCATTTGTTACTTACAGCAGAAGTAGAAGCCAGAGAAATATCTTAGCACAAGGATCTTGAGCCCTAATTTTCATAGGATGACACAGTGAGGGTCAGATGATACGTGTAAATGTAATAGTTGCATCACAAGAGAGGAAGCCAAACTCAGAAAACAGCTTATATACAGCTTATATACAGCTGCTTGTGATCCTTTCTTGAGTCATAGAAATCTTATCTTTACTCGGGATAAGAAAATGTCTCTGTACATAAGAACAAGAGGTGTTTATCTTTATCACTCTCAACTACCTCCAGGGAGGGAGAAGACTAAACTTTACTTTCCTAGAATTTCTCTTTACACAACATTCTTTACTTGACTACAAATGCTCAGAGGAACTGAACTTGCAAAAATAAGATATTTATGGATAATTGCTTCTCAGCATTCCTTTCCACCCATCTACTATGGCATCCAAAGATAATTCAGATGTTAAATCCCAAAATAGTATATTTGCTTTTTAGCTCCTTTTCTTGGGTAGTGGATGTACAATGTCAAAACAAAAAGGCTAATTCTGGCAATGGAAAATAAATATATATACAGAGGCAGCTCAGCAAAGTAAAAAACACAATGACTTAGAAGTCAGGAAATTAGAAATCTAACTATGACTCTGACATATTATTGTAAGATCTTGGCTGTTACTTCTCTCTGAGTCTCAGGTTCCTCGTTTGTAAAACTAGAATATGGAAAAGGCTTACAATAGATAAATCCTAAGGTTATTTTCTGCCATCACATTCTGGTGTCGCATCACTAAATCAAGTTGGTTGAGTGGCATGTACACCAATCTCTCAAGACTTAATGTGTTGGAATCATGAGCAACTTTAATGTTGTACCTGTTAAATAGCTGTTGCTGGAAATTAATATACTACCAGACAAAATCATGTTTATGGGAAGGCTGTAAATATTTCTTGAATAAATGAATAAAGAATAAACAAAATATACTTAGGAAATTTTATGGCTGTATTTACATGAAATTGACTATTTGAATATTTGGACTATCTAGTTTAGTATTCCAAATAACTGAGCAGAGCATTCTAAATTAAGAATTCTATATATTGGGACCAGCAGTTAGCATAATGGCTATGTCACTGGACTCCCATGTAGTCGACTGCAGTTCAAGTTCCAGACCTGGTGGCTTAAACTCACACTGGGCACGCGTGCATGCGTGCCCAAGATCCCGAGAGGAGAATAGAGAAGGGATTGTGGCGTGGCCATCCCCCCTGGGGGGTGATTTCTCACTTTCCATCTCTCTGTCTCTCTCTGTCTTTATGGCGAGCACACACACCTTATAGCAAAAACCTCTAAAGAAAACAAAACAAAACAAAAATTCTATATATCACACACAGATTAGTGATTTGTTTTTCAAATATTGAGGTGGTATACATATAGTTAACATTTAAATTATGCTTATTATAACAGTTGAATAAAATATATTTAATGATCATAATAAAATCAATGATCAATGTGCTATATAAATACTGTGATAAAGAATAATGTCATGTGATACAATTTTATTTCCATTTTATTTATTTATTTTTGTTAGAAGGTGCATGCACTTGCCAGAGAGAGAGAAATAGAGAAAATGGGTGAAGAGAAAGCACCCTCTTTGGAGAATGTTCATGTCACAATCCCTTCTCCATCTCTCCCTCCTTTTGGAATTTTGGTCATGCATGTATATGCATCTATTGTGTCTCTCAAGCTGCCAGGTCAAGGATTCAATCCTTATACTCAGTCATATGGATCTGGCTGCCTTATCCACCAGGCCATGGAGCTTGTTTTTTATTCAATCATCTGTGGATACATTCTAGTCTATTAACCCCCTGCTATTCACCTCACGATTTCATACATACATGTCACACATATATATTAATATATGCTAGTCATGCTTAGCAGGCATTAAGCACTAAGTAAATAAAACCCATTTTATCCCCAACTATGTTGTGTGCTTCCTAAAAATAGGTAGCATCAGATGTACTGACTAGGTTGTTTATAGTGCAGCTAGTATAATGCTATGCCTATGGAAAACACTGAATGGCACACATTTACTGAATTTCTGCACTTTGCTGAGTGTGCAAAGATGTCTAAGATGTGCTTTACAGAAAGTCACAATTTACATGTTGATAGACTGATTAGCAATTTTATAGAGAGGTCCTATTAAGGTGCGTATATCGTATGTATATACTCTATAGTTACAATTTCAGACTAAAAGAAGTACTCCTTTATTGATTCTTTTCAGATATAATAGCACGTATTGAAAATTAAAATATAGATTGCAGGAGATTGTGCTGGTCACAATAGTTCAAGTCCTTTAAAAGCCAAGAATAAATGCCAGATGATTTAGTACTTCAAGATAAAATCAAGATGATAAAAGATAATGTTACCTAACTTCTCATATGTATGGGTTGATTGTTTTAAAAGAGACCATTGTGTACATTTATGTAGCTCAAAATATCTTCAGATAAACATTTTTAATTCTATGGCTAGCTCTGAGATTTAAGAATAAAACATTGCCCCTAAAATTAATGATTCTATAGTATTCCTTTGGGATCACGTTGCTATTTTATTATTGTACATGAAGTTTGAGTAGCTAGGTTTGTGAGATATATTCCTGCTGAGATTAATGTGAGTGCCTATCTACTTATCAGAACTGGCAACCTGGCAAATTTATTTTGCCTTTGCAAACTAGAGAAATGAAATGGGAGAAGTTTTGTTTTTTCTTTATTTCAAATGCCTTTCCTCTATCCAATTCTTGAATCTATTTCAATTTCATTTATATGCTTTAGAGAGAGAAAACCAAAAATGTCAAGGTCAATGCTAGATATAGTGATTAATGTTCACGCCTAGGTTTTTTAAGTAACTTATCTAAGTCCTGTACAGGTATAGACTATAAAAATACTGGATTCAAAAGAGTCTGAAATAATTTTACAGAAACAAAACTGAAGGCCAAGAAAAAGAAAGTGATCTGTGTATGTTTATAGAAGTTTTCTGTGACAATAGTATGATAGTATCCAGTTTGGTTCAGGTTTGGTTTGCCTTTTTCTAATTAAATTTTGTTTCTCTGATGGCCTACAGTTATAGTATTTTTTAAATATTTCTTTTTAGGCATAGTTAAATATACACTTAAGATTTTTGAACTTCAATATCAAATAAATTATTATTGCAATTATTATTTTGCATTGAAACTTCTTAATGCAGATTAAAGAAAACTGCTATACAAGGTGTTCTACTTCAGGGATCTTGTATTAGTTTCTTACTGCTGTTGTAACAAATCACCACAAGTGTAGCAATTTTTTTTATTTAACTTTATTTGTTTTAATTTGACCAGAGGTGGGGGGAGAGAGAGAACAGAGAGAAAGTGAGAAAGCAAGCCACCAGGTCCGGGACTCAAACCACAGCTGGCCATGTGGGAGTCCAGCACCCTTAACCACCATGCCACTTGCTGACCCCAAGCATAGCAAATTTTTAATAGTGGGAGTTTTTTGTCTTAAAGGTCTGAGAAGCTCACTCATACATGCACACACAAAATGAACAATCCAATTTAAAAAAAATGGGCAAATGAGTTGAACAGACAACTTTCTAACGAAGACATAGGAATGGCCAAAACACACATAAAAAAAAAGTTCAATATCTCTTCTCATAAGGGAAACACAAATCAAAACCACAATGGGATATCACTTAACCCCCATAAGAATGGCTTTGATAAAGAAAATAAAGAACAGCAAGTGCTGGCAAGACTGTGAAAAGGAAGCCCTCTTCACAGTAGGTGGCAGAACATTGGTTAAAAACCAGATATGACTGGGCCAGCAGGTGGTATGGTGGTTAAGGTGCTGGACTCCCACATGGGAGACCACAGTTCTAGTCCCAGACCTGGTGGCTTATTTCTCTCCTTACTTCTCTCTCTCTCTTTCTCTGTCACTTTCTGGTCAAATAAAATAATTAATATTAATTAATTAAATTAAATAATTCTTTTAAAAAACAGATATAGCTGATTCTATAGCCCTCCATTCAAATTTATTCTTCTTCATGTGTAATAATGCAAATAAATAGATATTCTGTTGAAGAGTAAAAAAAAAAAAAGAAAGAAAGAAAAGGAAGCCCTCTTACACTACTGTGGGGATGTAAATTGGTACAGTCACTATGCAAAACAATATGGAGGTTTCTCAAAAACCTACACTAAAACTACCATATTGTAGAATTATTCACAGTTGTTAAGACATGGAAACAACCTAAGTGCAGAAGAAAAAACTTAAAAGTGGCACATAAACACTATGAAATATTACTCGCCATAAGAAACAATGAGATCCTGTCATTTGCTACAAAGAGGATGACTGTAGAAGATTTAATGCTAAGCAAAGTAAGCTAGACTATGAAAGACAAACACTGTATATCCCTACTCAATATATACTGAATGTCTGCACTGCAAGGAAGAAATGGAAAGACCTGAAGTTAGACTAGTAGGAAGGATAAGTGTAAAAACCAGAGGCTATATGGCGTTGGGTTTAGAATACAGAGAATGGGTGGGAGAGGATCAGGGAAGAAGTACTTAACAGACATAAGAATGTAAAGTTCTCCATTAAAAATTATATATATGGGGACCAGCAGTTAGCGTAATGGCTATGTCGCTGGACTCCCACATAGTCGACTGCGGTTCGAATCTCGGACCTGGTGGCTTAAACTCACGCCGGGCGCGTGTGCGTGCATGCCCAGGATCCCGAGAGGAGAATGGAGGAGAAGGGATTGCACCATGGCCATCCCCCCTGGGGGATGATTTCTCGCTTTCTGTCTCTCTGTCTCTCTCTGTCTGTCTGGCGAGTGCACGCGCCCTATAGCAAAAACCTCTCTCAAAAAAAAAATGATATACATGGTAATATCCTTGATTTGATTGCCATGTACTATATGCATACATTGAAAAGCTATATTGTGTGCAATGGGATGTACGACAATTAAATGTGAATATGAAGAAATAAAATTAAAAAAAATTAAACTCTGTAGGTCAGAAATCCAAAAAAATCACATGGAGTTAAAATCAAAGTGTCAGTGGGGCTGCATTTTTTTTTTTTCTGTAGGCTTTCGGGAAGAATTCATTCCTTGCCTTTTTCGACTTCCATAGACTGCCTGTATTTGTTGGCTCATTGCCCTGCATCACTCCAGTCTTGGTTTATGTCATCACATCTTTGTCTCTGGCTCTGATCTTCCCTGCTTCCTGTTAAAAGTACCCTTCGGAAAACAAATAGACCAACCCAGAAAATCCAATCTCTTCATCTCCAATTCCTTAACTTAATCACATCTGCAAAACAAAATCCCTTTACCATATCAGAAAACATATTCACAGTTTCAGAGGCGTAGGGCATTGATGGATTTGGAGGGCATTATTCAGCTTACCACATAACTCTAGTGTAAGGACTTGACACAATTTATGAAAATAGACATGGAGAGACAGATTTCTAAGGGCCTTGTAGGAGATGCTACAGAATTTTAGATTTATCCTACAGACAAGAAGGATTTTGTAAAAGATTTTAAGCAAAAAAAATATAAATGATTCAAAAGAAAGTTTTTGAAATGTTACTGGATTGAGTATGGAAAAAGATTAGGGAGATGAGAGTGCAGACAAACATTGTGAGGAGGATTTTACTTTACTTGATGGCTATCTGCCTTTAGGGTAAGAGAGAAAAGGAAGAGTGAATGACTATAAACTGCTGGGTTATGAGGGAATAAGTAGATGCTATTAATTGAGGGAGGAAATAGAAGTAGTTAAGCCAGTGATGTGTTAAAGATATTTAGTGTTTGTGTTTCTATAGTTTGTTATTATTTAGAAAAAGATACCTAGATATTGTATTCACACAATGGGGAAAAAAATCAAGATTTAAAGAGCATTATAGCTAGAAAGTATATTCATATAGCTCTAACTTATTTTGAAGATAAGAAAACTGAAAAGCAGAATCAAAAATAATGACCATAAACATCATGTATAAAGAGCAAATTTTCTCCAATAATTAGAGAATTTTTAGGTTAAATTATAGCTAGTTTGTCACTGTCAAATTTATGACTTCAAAGAAACTATTGTGGTAGGTAGGTAGTTAGCCATGAGCGGGCAGCCCTAAGAGAAAAGCGAAAGTCTCACCTAGCCCCGGGTGCCAGGAGGGCGAAGTAATTTGCCATATTCCTTCCTTAAGGCTTGAGGGAAGCAAACAGGGATAATTCGTAGATTTTTCTCTTATCAAAAGGACCCAAGCAAGCATTTTAGTCATTAATACAGTAGACTAATTGGGCGATCTAATTGGGGCAACCTGACTCGCACTGGGCGTACACAATTAGGTGATCAAATTCCTCACTTTACCTGTGAGGAAGGTGCGCAGGTGCAGGAGAGAACATATGGATTCAAATATAAAGGAAGAACATAGGCAGCGTAAGGGGCCTCCCACTAATGAATATTCATGACCTCTAGTAATAAAATAAAGGTTAACCAGTATCAAGCGCGGTTGCCACTTGGCAATCCGCCCGCCCAACAACCTTTTTGGGTGTACTTTCTTTCTTTCCTTTCCTTTCTTTCTATTAAACCTTCTTTTCTACCTACTTCATTCATGGTTGCAGTTTCATTTTGCGCCTAGGGACAGATCTCTAATTTTAGTGATCTGGATCCAAAGAACCAAGGATTTCACAACGCAGCTCAACACTTTTCCATCCGTTAACACTATTATATTTTTTATTGATTCTGTTTTCCTTTTTCTCTCCAAAATTTTTACTGTGTATACAGATAAAAGCCGCCTTTAAAATGTTGCTTACATTTCAAATGCAATTGACCTGGATGATTCAGTGACTAAAATATGTGGAATTTGAGTCACGATAATTTTTTTATAAATGTAAAGGAAGTTACAAGATTTTCAGTGACAGAATCGAGCCAATCCTCAAGCCTAGATCCAATCCCTGCATTCCTGTTACATGGCATTTTGGCTCCCTAGGAGTCACTGTTCTCATCAGTGAATAAACACAGTGAGTGTAGCCTTGTTTTGTTTCTTTTGTCGCCTAATGTAACCATTATCACTGTCATCTGCAGACTCTCAGAGCACAAAGAGAAGGCACCGAAAGAAGAGTGAGGAACAGGCTAGGAGCAGGCTTCTTTCAGTAGTGTTCTAGCTTCTGATGCTGAGGCAGGAGTGTTGGGTGATCAGACTCAGTGCTCATGTTGGTTCTTGTCCTATGCTCATAAAGAATTAGAGATGCAGACACCAAGAGGGGAGGAAAGTAAAATTTATTAGGGAAGGAGAAGAAGCTTCCAGTGCAAAGGAAGGGGGCTGGATGGGTTATGGAAGAGGAGCTGGAGGCGAGGGGGGTTTATCTAGCAGTCTGAGCAATGGGCTGACTTTCTGATAAGGAAGTGGGCTTCAGAAATGGTTACATGGTAGTCTGAGTAATTTACTACCCTATTTTTTTGTGGGGTCAGCAGACCATAGCATCCTGTATTTCTGGTTAGAATAGAGTTACTGAATACAAAGTGCTGCCGTATCTACAGTTCCTTTGAGTCTTAATGCAGCCAGCTGTTGGCTGTGAAAACTTAGGCACTGTGACTCCATCTTGGTTCTTATCCCGTCTGTGTGCTCAATAGCCCTATCTTCCACTGTATTAGCAAGGAGTCATGAATTCTTTAGAGACACGTAAAAGGGGTATATAGTGTACATTAATTAGGCCATAGAGGAAAAACACAGAAACTCATTAAAAAGAAAAACACAGTGACTTCCTTTTGGGTCCCTTACCCTATCTACCCGTAAGTGTGGTCTAACTCCTATGTCAATGCTGCTCCCTTCTTTCACCTCTCTTGAAATTCTTCCTTCATTTTCTAATGCTTGTGTCCAAGTAGGCTTCAAAACCATCAGGCACTGAGAAAGCAATTGTCACTTCATAACAATTTCATATTTAGCTGGAGAAAAGAATCCAGGAAAGGGGGGGGATTGATGTCGAGGGGTAATTGTAATTGTAGGGTGGGTGAAATAGGCACAGCATCTATTCTGTGTTAAGCAATTGTTTAATACAATGTCATGTAACAGCTTTAGGATCTCCAAAACTTCCAGTAGCAAGTATGTTTTTTCATGAACTACAGAACTCACATGTGTATATAGCCAGTTGCTGTGTGAAGACCCTAACAGGGAGCCTCACTATTACATTATAGATAGATGAAGGAAATTTTCTTTTTAAAAAAAATTATTTATATTATTTTATTCATTTTTTTAATTTGGCAAGAGAGAGAGGGGGAGAGAGAGAGAGAGAGAGAGAGAGAGAGAGAGAGAGCGCGAGCAAGCAAGCCACAAGGTCTGGGACTTGAAACGTGGTCGACCATGGGGGAGTTTCCAGCACCTTAACCACCACACCACCTGCTGGCACCGAAGGTAATTTTCAATAAAAGATATTCCACCAAACAGAAGTTATATGGAAATTACTGAAACTATCACATTTCAGGTTGCAAATGTTTTCTCTGTGCTATTTCATTTTTGGAGATGCGAAGCACGGATCACAACTTTGCCAAAAAGAAAGAAGAAAGAAAGAAAGAAAGAAAGAAAGAAAGAAAGAAAGAAAGAAAGAAAGAAAAAGAAAGAGAGGGGGAGTACAATATTTTCCTAAAGTGTATTCTGCAGGACATGACTCCAGTGACATGTTCTGGGGGAAGGTTTCTATAACCAGGTTTCTGGAATATTTTAGCCACAGAAGCAGGAGGCATCACCATCATCTTGATCATCATAACTAGTAGCAATAGCTACCAATCTTAGGCATTATGTTAAGCACTTCATGTGCATCGTCTGATCCCATTTGTGCAGCAATGCTGTGAGGTAAGTACTATCTAATTTCTTTTTACAAATAATAAAACAGCAGAGACACTACATATTTTACCTAAGGTCACATAGCTAATGTTCGGCACAGTGCATTAGAAGCTCTGAGAAGTCCCTTCAGAAAACAGACTTCCTCTACTTGGCCTAGCATTTCTCAAAGTTATTCGACTCAAAAGTCATTTACATACAAGCAATGTTAACATGTGGAAACTCAACAATGCAGAGCATAAATGTGCCCATATATCTTTTTTTAGGTGAATATCCAAGAATAAGTAAATTCTGAAAATATAGAACATAGTTAAACAAGTTATGTTTTATTAAAATTGGCAATTGGCCTCAGCAAAATGAAGTAGGAAATACACCCTCATGTTCCTAAGAGGTTTAAGAGTAAATGGCCAACAGACATAAAAATGTATTCAGTTGTATCAAGAGAATGGCAGATCACATATTCTTAATCACAGCTGTGAGGCGGGGCAAGTTCTAAAAAGCTCAGGAAAGTGCACCATGAAAGAAAGACTCAGCTTTAAAACTTTGCCAGGCAAATAAAATACAAAGCCCATTAAGTAAGAACTTTCTGGCAGTGACATGCACTAATTGATCCTGCTGTTCAGCAGGCTGAGGCCACATGGGAGACCCAGGTTCAATTCCCAGCACACCCAGAAAAGCTGGTGTAGTGGTGAATACCTGTAGTCCCAACTACTCAGGAAGCTGAGCAGGAAATAAGATGCAAAACATCCTATGGCCACTTACTAGTTCCCGTGACACACAACTTTCCAAACACATCAACCTACAAAGATTGTGTACCACTGTTAAGTCATATCAAAGATCTTTAGGAACAAAAGATAAGATAAATGGAATATTAGCCCCTAAGGAGCCACATTGAGTGTGAAGGTTATTGTCAACTCAAATCAATGGAGACAGTAGATCACAGAAACTCCGATGCCTGAACCAAATATTCTTTCTGATCAGTTTGAGTGCAGGAACTCAGGGGAGCATGTGAAAAGAATTTCAACCAAATGTATCATTAAAAGTACTATACTGGCAGATGGCTTATATTTTAAAAATTGGCTATGACGCATAGAACTGCAAACCTGCACAAGTCAAATTTTCTCTCTTTACTGAGTTCCAAATTTAAATTAGAAATTTATTGTGCTTTTCTTATCCTTTGCCCATATTAACAGCACAAATAAAATAAATGTTGCTTTCTTGTTAATTGAGGTCAATAAAACACTGTGGCCTACTTATGTCAATGTCTAGAGCATCTTAAGTTAAACCATGGAAGTAGTGACAAAGTGGTTTCCCTGCATAATTATCCCTGCTTTCATCCTTTTATCAGAGACAATCTAGGACTAAAACAAGAAGATATTCTGGCTCTGTTAATGCCAAGCTATGGCAACATTCCAGAGAGACAAGATGAGATTAATGTCTGTGTTCCGATAAGAATAAAACTTATATACTAATAGTACACATGACTTATTTTGCCTCCTCAAGTGTTTTATCTCCTTTCATTAAAACTTGTATTGTGAAAATTAGTTAACAAAGATTGTATTCCTAATCTCTGTTGAACAGAGGAAAATTAGGAAAATTACTAGAATGATTAAGGAAGAAACCATTTTCAAAAGAGACCATTTTTCTCTCCTGTACCTTTGCTGTGCTTCTTTGGAGTTGATCTACATGTTTGACCTTATTTCCACCTTTATTTGTAAAGTTTTTCAAATATTCATTTCTCTATCTTTCAGAGATTGATAGCCTCAGTGAATATGTATGGCTTCTCTAGACTTAATGTCATACTTTGAAACACTGCTTACAGCATCAGTCTTCCATCTCTACCCAACAGTCTTCTGCCTTACTATACAATCTTCCTTATGACTATAAAGAGGACACCATCCTTCCATTAAATCAGTCATAAATACTCAGTTTGTCCTTGAGGACCATTATTCCTTCCCCTACCAAACCCAAGGTGTCACCAAGTTCCACCAATTCCACTTCTGTAATATCCCTTGTATCTGTACCTTGTCATCACTACTATTAACATTTAAAAGGTTCAGTTTATTGATGTCTAATTGAAAAGTCATTCTTTCTATTAATATTGGTGGGTCATTTTCATTAGTTAATTGCATACCCTTACAATGCAAAAGAGATAGCATTGGTTTAACAATTTCTATTTCATGAGATTCTATGTGTTCTGACACTAGTTGTTCCATGTTTGTAGACACTGCATGAATAAATGAATAGTATCATGTTCATTTGATTGACAAATTTTTCTTCTAGATGTTTACAAATATGTACATGTTCTCTACTGACTTTTCACATTTAATGGAAATGTATCACTGTGCTGCTATATTAGGTGACTTTTAATGTGTTCCAGTCTAAGTAAAACTGTCAGTATCTGCTTCTGTGACTGAGGGGTTTTCTCCACCCTACCCCAAATCACTTAACCATTTTAGCCACACCCATGGCTAATAGACAGTGTTGAAGAGGTAATACACCCTTGAAACAGACCTCGATCTATGGCTCTTAGAAATTAGAGTAGTGAGACCAGCAAGCAGCATGGTAGTAGTTCAGGCACTAGATCCCATATGGCTGACTCTGCAGTTCAAATGCTGTACCTGGTGGCCTGAAAATGATGCTGTGTGTGTGTGTGTGTGTGTGTGCATGTGCCCAAAATTCTGAGAGGAGAATGGAAAAGAAAGGATTGATTTCTCACTTTCCTTCTCTCTCTCTCTCTCACATAAGGCATGCACCTTATGACAAAAACATAAAAAAAGTTTAAGTATCAATATAGCTTCTTACAGGTGGCATCATTCTGAGATATATTATGTCATTTAGTCGTAGATATTCCATGGAATAGCTTTACTTCCTTCCTTTTTCTGTCTCACTTTCTTACTCTACTACTGGTATTACTTTCACCTTCCAAATAAACTAATTTTACTTGAATCCTAGTCACTTGATGTTTCTTATGAAAATCAAAGCTAAGAAATTATGCTATCACTATTTTAACAATTTTCCAGACATAGGAATCTTTTTGTTTTTCTTTTCCAATGTTTTATTATACATTGTGCAGCTATAAATATCTTTGTACAAAAGCAGCTTTTTTTTCATTTTGAGTCACTTTCTCCAACTATGTTTCTAAAATTGAAATTCCTGGGTCAAAGTATATCTATAATTATCCACTCTCTTTTAATTATATATTACTAAACTACACACTGAGAAGATTGTAGCAACTTTCAAACTACCAGCAAGTTCTGTGTATTTGATTGATGATAGTCCCACCACAGGGACTCATGAATTTTAATTTTTGTTAATTTAGTTGGTGTGTGGTGATACCTACCTGTCTCTCTCAGTTGAATTCTAGATTCTTCGAGGGCAGGAAAAGTGCTGTTCCTGTTATCATGTTATATTCCCACCATTAGATTTATAATTGGTATTCAATAAACCTTTATGAGTAGACTAATTATCAAACCTTAGCCATTTATACTGGCATTACTTTGATTATCATTAGTGAGCCAGTAACTATTGGGTTATCAGGAAAGTCATGACTCATTTTTGCATAGAAAAACATAGAAAAATATATTGTGACTTTCCCAATTACCTAATATTTCTGAGGTAGCAAATAGGAAAAAAAGTAGAATACATAATCCTTTCATTCCCTAAACTCCCATACTATTATAAAATATATCATGTAAAATAATAATGAAAAAAGATGATTTCAGTAAGAGGAATCATGTTATAAATAAATATAGATAAATGTAATTATCTTCCACAGGAAAAGCAGAATCAGGAGTTTTTAAACTCTGTTTTGTTTTCTCATTAATACTCAAAATTGATCATACTCTTTGTATAAAAGAATTAAAAGGTGTCATTAGTGTTCCTATGCGGTCTGATGCAGACTTGGAGGAAGCTATTGTGTCACTACCACACACTCCCCTTTCTGAGTATGGTCCCTTGGCTGGCACCTAGAGTCTCAAAAGAAGCAAGATGTTCCAAAATGAAAATGTCCCAAATTAGCATGAGTCTTTTCTCTCAATGATCCGGAAAAAAATATCTTTTATCTTGACTCAGTTATTATCTTCTGAAATTAACAGATTGACAAAATCAAATAGTTGGAAATAGAACTCTAAGGAAAATACAAGCAGAAAAAAAAAGTAGTAAACACAGTGGGCAGAGTTAGGAGCACTGGGGAGACATCAGCGTTCAAGGCTCAGAAGATGGTCAAACCAAAGGGGCACAAGAGGAAGGTATTTGTTCATTCACTCATCCAATTTATTATGTGCCCACTATGTTCTAAGAATTTTTATTTGTTCTGGAGATATAGAAGACTATAACACAGACATGGATCCTGACCTCATGGAGTTTGTATTCTATTGGGTTGTCAGAAAAGTCATGAAACATTTTTGCATTGAAAAATATGTCATGACTAGGAACCAGCAGTTAGCGTAATGGCTATGTCGCTGGACTCCCACGTAGTCGACTGTGGTTCGTGTCCCGGACCCAGTGGCTTAAAACTCACGCCGGGCGTGTGTGCGCGCGTGCCCAAGATCCCGAGAGGAGAATGGAGGAGAAGGGATTGTGGCATGACCACCCCCCCGGGGGGTGATTTCTCACTTTCTGTCTCTGTCTCTCTCTGTCTGTCTGGCGAGCACACGCGCCCTATAGCGAAAACCTCTCCAAAAAAAAAAAAAAAAGTCATGACTTTTCAGACACCCAATAGTCAGGAAGTCAGACAATAACCAAAGACACAGACAAATAAAATAAGATTGAATACACAAATAAGGGTTATTTATAAGGATAAAAATACAGAAGGACCTATTTAGCTATTTCAATCATGCATAATCTCACTGGGGAGGTCACAGTTAGGCTAACGTAAACTAAAGAAAGAAACAAGCTATGAAAAGAATGCAAAAAAGAACATTCCAGAGAAAAGAAGTATGATTAGTCTTGGAAACATCAGGTGGCATGGTGGTTGAGCCCCTGAACTTCCACATAGCCAACTATGGTTCTAGTCCTGGATCTAGCAGCTTGCTTTCTCACTTTTCCCCTCTCTCTGTCTCTGTCTTTCTGTGGTCTAGTTATAAAACAATAATAATAAATAAATAAAGCTAAATAAGTAATTATAAAAAAGAAATATCATTAGTCTTGAAGCAAAAAAGGATTTCAGCATATTCAACAAACTGAAGATAAGGTCAGTTCAGCTAGTGAGAGCCCTGTGAGTAAGAGAGTAGTTAAAAATAAAGTAAGCGGTGGGGCCAGCAGGTGGTGTGGTGGTGAAGGTTCTGGAGTTCCACACATGGCTGACTGCAGTTCAAGTCTTGGATCTGGTGGCTTGCTCTCTCGCTTTCCCTTTCTCTCTTTGCCTCGCTCTGATGAGCACATGTGCCCTGCAGCAAATTTTAAAATGATAATAATGATAAATAAAATTAAATAATTATTTAAAAATAAAAATATAAAGCCAGGCCAGATTATGTAGACTTGTAGGCCCTGAAAAAAGTTGGAATTTGGGACCAGCAGTTAGAGTCATGGCTATGTCGCTGGACTCACATGTAGCCGACTGCGGTTCGAGTCCCAGACCTGGTGGCTTAAAACACACCAGGCGCGTGTGCATGCGTGCCCAAGATCCCGAGAGGAGAATGGAGGAGAAGGGATTGCGGCGTGGCCATCCCCCCTGGGGGGTGATTTCTCGCTTTCTGTCTGTCTGGTGAGCGCATGCGCCCTATGGCAAAAACCTCTCCAACTACAAAAAAAATAGTTGGAATTTTATTCCAAGTGCAACAAAAATGGATCAGAGAAGATTAAGAAGATTACTAACATTATCAGATTTACACTTAAAGATCACTTTAGTTATTGTACAGTGAATGGATTGGAATGCAATCAAGAATGGAAGAAAGTAGACCAGGTGGAAGGCTGTTGTGATAGCACAAGTAAAATATAGCTTTTGGATAGGGATTATGTCAATAAAAACAGACAAAGATATTTGTTCAAAATATATTCTAGAAATAGAATTAATATATATTGCTAGCAAATTAGTTTGAGTGGTTTGGGAACTGGAAAACATATGAGATGGTGCTACCTATTGAGAATGAAACCAAGCAAAGATCCCCTAGTGTATTTTCTAGATTTCCTGAAATATAAAGTCCATTTACATTGTAATGGCCCAGAGTAAGGAGTAAGTCTTCAGACTTTGGTTATGATAATGACCAACATGGACCATGAGTGAGGGCCATTTGGCCTCTAAAACTCTCACTTAAAGGAAAGATGAGGTTTTCATTTCAATATATAATATGTTTTGTAGGCTGGAAACTGCTGATTGTTAGCTCAAAGACTCCAGGCAGAATGGTTCCAGACACCTGAAGAGAAATCTGATTATCTAAGGCCTCGCCAATCAAGAATGCCCATGAAATGATCACGCCCTCTTGAACCAATCACTGAACAGATCATGCGCCTAGGACCTCTGCCCCTAATTTTGCCCTTAAAAACACATGTGCGGAACATCTCGGGGAGACCGGGTCTTTTCAGCATGAGCTGCCCGCTCTCCTTGCTTTGCGCTTTGCAATAAAGCTGTATTTTCCTTCATTACACCCTGTGCCTATGGTTTGGTTTTATAGCGCTTGGGCAAGCGAACCTGATTTGAGTTCGGTAACAAGAAGGGTGACACAGTATTTATAGAGTGGAGAAGAATTCATTTGAAGACCAGAGATAAATTATACAGTTTTTTGTTTGGGGGAGTTTAAGAGAGATTTTTGCTATAGGGTTCATGAGCTTGCCGGAGAGACAGAGAGAGAAAGAGAGACAGAAAGTGAGAATCACCACTCCACCCCCCCACCCCCAGTGAGGATGGCTATACCACATTATCTTCTCTTCCAGTCTCCTCTCAGGGTTTTGGGCACACAGACACATGCACCTGTGGACAGAAGTCTGACTGCTTTTCCCTATTTTTCCAAAGTCCTTTCTAGAGGGCCTAGGGGTAGTCACACCCACAAACATTAACAGAACATTTTTTTCCATCTAACAAGATTCTTCCTGCATTCTGTCCCTGGCATAGTATCTTTGAGATGTATATTCAACCAATTACAGAATATTCTTTTGTTAACCTCTTCCCAAGACACAGAACTTCCCTTTCCTTGAGATGTAGATTAAGCATTTCTTTAAGAATGTCCTCCCAGGACACAGATCTTCCCTTCCAATCACCAACCTAGGAATTGTGGAACCCACCTATCACCTATAAGCCCCCTCCCCCTTCCACATGTTCTGCCTCTTTGGGCCAGACCAATGGAAATCTCTTCACTAATTTTGTCTGTCAATCTCAAAAAAATCAAATAAAAGGAACCCCTGTACCTGATCACCCCAAGAAAGTCATGTATGCCTCCTCTATGAGTCTAGGTCACTCATATTCTGCTTGGAAATAAACTGCATTAATTATTAATTTTTTTTAGAGTTGGTTATTTTCTGTTGACACACTCATTATGAGTTTGAAGTCCCCTGGTCCGGAACTTAAACTGCAGTTGATCATGTGTTAATCCAGCAACGTAACAATTACGCCATCTGCTGGTCCCAAGTATATAGTTTTGGTACATAAAAGATATGGATGCCGCTAATGGAGATGCAAAGCATGTAACTAGATATGTAAGTCTGGTGACCAGAGGAGGCCCTGCACTGAAAATATACATTGGCTATCAGGATGAAGAAGATAAAGAAGGTTATATCAGTTTGCTATGGCTTCCATAACCTACCTCAGACTGGGTAGTAAAAACAAAAGAAATTTACTGTCTCAAAATTCTAGAGACTGGGAGTCCAAGATCAAGGTGTCAGCAGGTTGCTTCTCCTGAGGCTCTTCTCCTTGGCCTGCCTTCTCACTGTGTCCTCGCATCATCTTTCCTTTGTGTGTGAGCATCCCTGGAATTTCTTTTGGTGTCCAAATTTTGTCTTCTCTCAAGGGCATCAGTGATATTGAACTAGTACCGTCATTTTTACTTAAACACATCTTTAACAGCCCTACCTCCAATACAGTCACACTTTGAAATACTGAGGGTTAGGACTTCAACATATGACTTTAGAGGGTTGTGATTCAGCTCACCAGGATATCCATTGGAATTGATAAAATACCTTTAGGAAAACAATGTAGAGAAAAAGGAGATTCTAGAGCTGAACCCTGAAGAGACCCAATACTTAAAAGAAAAATGGACTAAGATTAAATATCCAGTGAGACAATCAGATTCTAGTGCTATAGAAGTGAGGAGAATGGTGAGCACAGACAAATGAAGCTCAAAGAGTGAGTAAAATGGGAACTGAGATGTGTTCTTTTGGTTTGGCAACATGGAAGGTATTTGTGATTTTGGCTAAACCAAATTTAATGGGGTGGTAGGGGAAGAAAGATGAGTGCATTGGGTTTGGTATGGAACACGAGATGAAAATGGAGACAAAAATTTGAAAATAATACAGCTTATTTTATGACACATAAAAATAATAAAACTTAAAAAGGAGGGGCAGGTAATAGACACAGTAAGGCCTTGAGACAGCAAGAGAAAATGGGCACCAGATTACAAGTAGAGGAGTTGGCTTTTGATAAGAGCAAATCATGTGTTGAAACCGGAGGGAGGAAAGGGAAATGACTACATATTTTATCTTTGTAGGCTGGGTGGTAGGAAAATGAGCAGTAGTACCTTTGTTTTCCAGTGAAATTTAAAACAAGGTCATGAGCAAAGAGTGAAGATGGGAAAGGAGTAAGTACGATTTGAGAAGAAAGAAGAGCACATGGAGGCTTGAAATATGTGTCAATAGATGGCATTTACTCTCCTCGCCTCTGTTTACCACCACAGGCTAGCTCTGTGTATACTCAGTGCCTGCCTGCCTCCCTGCAGGGCACTAATACTTTGCAAATTGGTCTTTGGGGGCAGTGTAAGTAGAGAAAAGCTTGTTTGAGAGCCTTTAAAACAAGTAAGGTAATAAAATAAAAACATTAAAAAACTTCTATTGCATTCAAAAACAGTAACTTCAAAAGCAATTAAATTGAAAACCACATTTATTGAGTTAACAAATCATGAGTTAAAAACAATTTAATTTTTAAAGACTTTCATTGAGTTCAAAAAATAGTGAAACTGCTTTATTAATTTAATTGTTTTGAAGCCAGTGTTTCAGAACTCAATAGAAGTGTTTTTATTACTTTCATTTTCTTAAGTTTTCTTCTATATTCAGTCAGGTTCCCCTTGCCAATTGTAAGCAGGGCAGATTCTACATATGAGGATATCATTGCTAAATTCCTTTTCTGACATTTAAATTTCATTTTCAAGCCTCACCATCAAAAGCATTAGCTCTCTATCATGCGCCATTAATACACAGTTATGCACTGCATAATGATGTTTCAGTCGATGACAGACCACACATATGATGGTGGAGCAAAAGGCTAGACCATATAGACTATGGTGTGTAGCAGGGTTGTACCATCTAGGGTTTTGTAGGTATACTCTATGATGTTCACACAACATCATCTAATGATGTATTTCTCAGAATGTACCCCCATTGTCAAATTATACATAACTATACACATGCATACATATTCATAGACACATATGTATGTATTTGTGTGTGTATGTAGTTATACCATTTAGCTAATGTATCAGATCAGTCTGGGTCTATTCAGGAGACATACAGAAACCATGCTAGTAATTTCTTTTATTTATTTATTTATTTATTTATCTATCTATCTATCTATCTATCTATCTATTTTATTTTTGAGAGGTTTTTTGCTATAGGGTGCGTGTGCTCGCCAGACAGAGAGAAACAGAGAGACAGAAAGCGAGAAATCACCCCCCAGGGGGTATGGTCACACCGCAATCCCTTCTCCTCCACTCTCCTCTTGGGATCTTGGGCACGCATGCACATGCGCCCGGCATGAGTTTTAAGCCACCAGTTCCGGGATGTGAACTGCGGTCAACTACATGGGAGTCCAGCAACATAGCCATTACACTAACTGCTGGTCCCATCTTTTATTTACTTTTAAGAATGATTTATTTTGGGGCCCAGTTGATGAGGTAATGGTTACGCTGCTGGACTCCCTTGTAGTTGACCGTGGTTCAAGTCCCAGAGCCAGAGGCTTAAAACTCATAACAGGCGCATGTGTGTGCATGCCCAAAATCCTGAGAGGAGAATGGAGGAGAAGGGATTGCAGCATGGCCATCCCCTCGGGGAGGATCTCTCTGTTTCTGTGTCTCTGTCTCTGTCTGTCTCTGGTGAGCACAAGTGCCCTCTAGCAAAAATCTTTCTCTTTAAAAAAAAAAAAAAGAATTCCTTTTCTTGGGGCCCACAGATGGCACAGCAGTTATGTTGCTGGACTCCCACATGGTCAACCAAAGTTTGAGTCCCAAACTTGGTGGCTTGAAACTGACACTGGGCATGTTTTTGTGTGTGTCCAAGATTCCGGGAGGAGAATGGAGGAGAAGGGATTGCAGCATGGCCGTCTCCCACGTCGGGGATGATTTTCTACTTTCCCTCTCACAGCCTCTGTCTCTCTTGTGAATGCATGCACCTTAAGGGAAAAACCTCTAAAAAATTTATTCGTTTATTTATTTATTTATTATCATTATGTTTTCATTTGACCAGAAGAAGACAGAGAAAAAGAGAGGGCAAGTGAGAAAGAAAGCTACCAGGTCTGGGACTCAAATCGTGGTCAACATTGTGGGAGTTCAGTGTCCTCTGCCTAGTGACATACAGATCAAAGGTCTTTCATCTTAGAGCTATCTGGTCTCATTTTCCCCTCCTTCTTCCATTTGAAGATGCACAAAACTGGGACCAGCAGTTGGCATAATGGCTATGTCACTGGACTCCCATGTAGTTGACCATGGTTCGAGTCCAGGACCCGGTGACTTAAACTCACGCCGGGTGCGTGTGCGTGCGTGCCCAAGATCCCAAGAGGAGAATGGAAGAGAAAGGATTGCGGCATGGCCATCCCCCCTAGGGGGGGTGATTTCTCACTTTCTGTGTCTCCGTCTCTCTCTGTCTTTCTGGCAAGCGAATGAGCCCTATAAAAAAAAAAAAAAAAAAAAAAAAAAAGATGCATGAAACTGAGATTTAGGTAAAATGGCACGTCCAATATCTCATGGTTGGTTATTTGCACAGTGGATTTTCTGATCCCCAGAACTGTGGTCTTTCCTTTGATGCTGTCTTGCTCCCCTAGTAAGTCAACATTTAAAAAATATTTCATAATAGATTTATGATCCTTTATCAATATCAGTAGTTCTTTCAGTCATCTAATTGGGACAATAAATCTAACTTTTACAAAGGCGTAAAAAACATACTTGTGAATTTTTTTGGGGAAAAAAGCTGTCATTGTGCTACATTCAAATGTGTTTTTAAGCTTTGGAAGGGAAAAGTAAACAAAGCTTCCACAGAAAGACTTAGTAGCAAGATGAAGGTTGTTAGCTTAGTTATGGGATAATCTTAAGTGGTTTCATGTAAATTATTTTCAACATCTAAGGAACTTCAAGAGTGAGTTACACAGCATCTAGCAATGGTTTCTATGGTTACAAAAGTAAACTTTATCCTGGTTGGTGAATAAGAGGTGGTGTTGGATTTTTGCCATCGTGTTCTTCCTGTGTGGGTTTTAAACTGTTTAAATAACCAGGAGAGAAAACAGAAATAAAGAGGAAAAGATTCAGGGCTTCAGCAGGGCTGTCTGCAAAAAGAACCAGAATTTGCTGAGGAAAGCTACTTCCAGTGCTCATTAACAGAGAGGCAAAAGTGATACATTGCCTTGATAAAATAGCTGGGATGAAAGCCTGCCTACAGGGGTTTTTGAATACCCAGAAGCAGCTGATCTGAGCCAAATGCAAAATAGGGAAGCAAGTCAAGGTGACAAAATTTCATACTGAGGCCTGTGTCAGCTCAGCTGAAAAAGACCTTTGCACAGTCAACGACCCAGATACTTGGTTGGAGTGGGGAGGAGTCCCCTTGGAGTAAGAGCTATGTAAATTCAAGCAGTAAGAGAACCCTTGAGAAGCCAAGTTCACAAGTCCTGGACCTAGATGCTTGAAAATCACACTGGGTGCATATGTGTGTGTGCCCAAAATCCTGAGAGGAGACAGGAGAAGGCATTGTGGCATAGCCATCCCTCCTGGAGGGTGATTTCTCCCTCTCTCTCTTTCTCTCTCTCTGTCTCTCTCTCTCATGAATGCACACACCCTGTAGCAAAACTGAAAAAAAAAGAAAGAAAGAAAGGAAGGAAGAAAAAGAAACAGCAAATAATACAAGATAAAAATCTAAATGTTGTAAAATGATCTGAAACCAGTACCCAAATGTGAAAAATGCTGAGTGGAAATACTGATACTAAGCTGATCTTATTCTCATATAGTCTATTAGTAGATTAAATAAGAGAACACACTTGAAGAGTAAAAATGAGAAGATATTTTATAAATTATACGGTATAGAAATAATCAATAAACCTAGGAAGTTAAATAAACAAGTTAGGTAAAATGTATGGTTAACAAAAAGGAAACAATAAAGAGATTGTTTGCTAAAATGAAATGAATTAAAGTTCTGACCAAACCACATAATATAAAAACAAACAGAAACCTTCTTGGGATAAAAGCCTGTCTGGACAAAGACCTTGTTTTAAATGGAGAATGGAGGTAGAACTTCGAAAAGGACATGGTACAGGGCAAGACAGGGCCAAGAAGCATGTATCTAGTCCAAGCCTATGGCTTAGCCACTGAAGAAACAGTTCTGAGCTCAAGGTGCGTTAGGTCCCTCAGGTCTCATATGACAATGAAAACGTGAGTTAGTACTATTTTATGACAGTATCTACTAAGGGTTGAGTTTGAGCTCTGGAAGCAGAGCTGGTTCACATCGTGGCTGTATCCTGGATAAACTGTGTACATTTGGGAAAGTTATATAATCCCTCTGTGCCTCAATTTTCTCATCTATAACACATGGCTATGAATAGTGCCTTCCTCATAAGGTAGTTGTGAAAATCAAATGAGATCATCTATTTAAAGAGCTTAGTACAGCCTGCCACTTAGCATAGATTCAATAAATGATTGGTTGTCATCCTTTTATTATTAGATTAGGTAACAGAGATAGTGCGGTTGGGAGTTCTACCCTTTAGAACAGAGGTCCCCAGCCCCCAGGTCACAGATCAGTGTGTCTGGAAAGGCTGAGCAGCCAGGAGTGGGCAGCGGGCAAACAGGCAAGGCTTGGTCTGTGTTTGCAGCTGCTCCTTGTGGCTTGCATTGTGGCCTGGGCTCCCCTCCTATCAGATCAGTGGTGAGGCTGGGTTCTTCTGGGAGGAAGAACCCTATTGTTGTGTGACTGTTTCATTGTATATGTATTGTGGTCGTGGTGGAAATGGGGTGCACAGAGGATGTAGTACACTTGGATTATCCCAGGGCCAACACCTCCCACCTCCCTCAGGCCGTCTGTGGAGGGATTGTCTTATTGTCTTTGAGAAGGCTGGCCCCTACTGCCAGGAAGCTTGGGGACCATTGCTTTAGAACACTTCTACAGTGCCTGAGGAGCTAATCAGGCTGACCAATGATGTAATGGAGATATGGAGAGGCAAGGAGTATATGCCCAACACAGGCATCTTTGGCATCAGAGGAGAGGAGGACCATAACAAATACCACACAGAATTTGAATGAAGTGATCAATAAATATACACAAGATCCCTTCCTCCATACAGATAAAATACTGTGGGACAAATCTGAGGCAATTGGAGTTCCTACATATTGGTCAAAGAGAGGGACAGAAATGTCTTGCTCTGTAATGTCTATCACGGCCAGATTTGTACCTCCATTCTGTTGTGACCTGGAAAACATGCTACAATAGCAATAGCAGAGTCCAGGGACAGAGTCCACCAACATTAGGTGAAAAGCTCCGGGCCACCAAAAGACTCCTATAAAAATGTTCTCCTAATAATGAGGTTCTTTGCAGGAAGTCTTCGAGAATTAAGTGCCATGCAGCTATGTCCAAGGTGGATAATGTCTGAGCAAAAAGTCCTTCAACTGTTACTGACATCTCTGAAAACAATAGTGAAAGTTTTCCAATTATCTACCAAAAGAATGCCAGTATATTCCCTACAAGGCCCCCGAAGGCAAGTCAACACATAAACAGTCAGTCATAAGAAGTTCACTCTAGCCAGCAGATGGAATAGCGGTTATGTTGTTGGACTCCCACGTGGCTGACTGTGGTTTAAGTCCCAGATCCGGTGGCTTGAAAACCATGCCGTTGCATGTGTATACATTGCCCAAGATCCTGGGCAGAGAATGGAAGAGAGGAGACTGCAATATGACCAGCCCCACTAAGGGGGGAAGGTGATTTCTCACTTTCCCTCTCACTGTCTCTGTCTCTCTTTCCCACGAGCACACATGCCCTAAGGCAAAAACTTCTCTAAAAAGTTTTCTCTAAAAGAGATATACCTATTTATACATGTATATAAAAGGAACTTTATAAAGGACTGCTTCATGGTGCATTAGTTATCAGTATAATCTCAGCCAAGCACATGGTACCACTCCGAGGTATACTTTTTTAAAATTATTAATTGAAATGATTTTTCCTTTGAGTATTCCTAATATGCCATGGTCATTGTTATCTTTTTATTGAAGCATGTATACACACATAAAATTACACATACTTTATGAGTGCAATGAATTTTCACTGAGTATACCCACCATACCATTACCAAGATTGGGGTATATAATATTACCAGCACCCTGGCAGCTTCCTTCACATCCTGTCCTGGTCAGTACTCTTCCAAAGGTCATTACCATACTGAATTACTTTTGTTTTTAATTTTTTTGAGAGGTTTTTGCTATAGAGCACGTGCGCTCACCAGACAGACAGAGAGAGACAGAGAGATAGAAAGCGAGAAATCACCCCCCAAGGGGGGTGACCACACCACAATCCCTTCTCCTCCATTCTCCTCTCGGGATCTTGGGCACGCACGCACACGTGCCCGGCGTGAGTTTTAAGCCACCAGGTCCGGGACACGAACCGCGGTCGACTATGTGGGAGTCCAGTGACATAGCCATTATGCTAACTGCTGGTCCCTTAATTTATTTTTTAAAAAAGAATTACTTTATTTAGCTTATTTTATTTTATTATATTTTATTTTAATTTGACTAGAGTGAGAGAGAGTAAGACAGAGAGAGAGAGGGGGAGAATGAGAAAGCACACTGCCAGGTCCAGGACTTGAACCATGGTCAATCATGTGGGATTCCAGCACCCTTAACCACCACGCCACCAGCCAGCCCCTACCATTCTGAATTTCTAATATCATAGATATGTGCTGGATGTATTGTACTGTGTATAAATGCAGTCACACACTTTGTGTTTTCTTCTTGTTGACTTCTTTGCTCAAAACTGTGCTTTGAAATGTCCCTACATTGCTGTAAAATTTGTAGATCATTCATTCTTAAAACTATCCAACATTCCATGGTGTGACTACATGTTTATTCACTCTATTATAGACAGATATTTGGATTTTTTTCAATTTGGGGCTATTATAAATAGAACTGCTATGAACATTCTTATATATATTATTTAGTAAGTATATGTATGCATTTTTGTTTATTTGCCTATAAAGAATTCCTAGATCCAAGTTTTCTTTAGGTTCTTAATGTCTTTAATTTTTCCCAAGACTTAGCTGGATGACATCAATATCATAATTCCTCTGCCTTCTCCTTCTCCTCTTCTTCTTCATAAAGCTCAATGAGCATGCAAACTATGTGAAAGAAAAAAAAATACAGGAAGAAAATAATCCATTTAAATCTTTGTACTGAGATTACTTTTTTCATACTTCTTAAAATGTCCAGTCTGATTTTAAAAAGAGAAAGGTATTCAATAATGTGAAGCTGCTCAAAATCAATGGAAATTAACTCAATCGTATTTTTTTAGTAACATGAACATTGCATGTGGGAAATAAAGTCTCCTGATATTCAAAATGTGATTGACAATGCTCATATACTGAAGGAACACTTTTGGTCTAAGCAAGAAAAGACTGCAATTTGGGCAGCTTCACCAGATTTTATGGCTTGATCATTTCCAGGGAATCACTCATACTGCTTCCTAAAAGTATATACTGTCAGAGCACAAAGGACCCTGTAAGACTCTATTTCCCTCCAGTATACTTATTTTACAGATGAAAAAAGTGGATACCCAGAAAAAAAAATTTGCCCATGTTCACAATAGATTTGTAGCTATACTCTGCTGGCAATGCTGTGATTGGTGGATTAGTTATCAGTATAATCTCAGTATAATCTAGCTATTTTTTTAAATCTATACCTCTATTTTATGCCTCCATTTGTGAAGATTTATATTAACAGTATACAGAACATTTTAATTATGTCCCAATGCCTATGTATAACCAAACATACCTATAGTAGCTACCAAGACTTCATACAAACTTCAAGTACTTACCACACATACTCTAGTAAGGCAACTTACTCAACATGGATTTGCATGTGCAGTTATTCACTCAGCAAATATATTGAGCATATATTTTATATGCAAGGCATTGTACTTAAAACTATGAAGTGAAAAATAATTAGCCAGTATATACGACTTCAAAATATTTACAAATTAATTGGGGTGACCTTCAAGAAAACAAATTAAAGCAAACAATTGAGATATGTGTTATAAAAATATATGCAAACTTCTTTAAGGGTCACAGTCTGATGAAGCAGAGACTAAATCTGTCTTCCAAGGAAAGGAATCAGAGAAGATTTCACTGAGGAAGTGATGAGTAACCTGAATACTGAAGGATGAGTTGCATGAAGTTTGCCAAGGGAGACAGATCTAATAGAGAAGTAAAAGCATATTCCTTACAGAGGTTCCATCATAGAAATCACAGCACATGTGAGATCATGATGTATTAAATCATGAAACCGGTAGAACAGAAGTCATTCAGAAGGCCTGGAGTATAGGGTACACAGGAAGGAGCCTCATGTTTCAAGGCTTGGTCAGTAGGTGGGGAAGATTGCAATGAGCTTTATGTGACATGCTAAAGACTTTGGGCTCCACGCTAAAGGTAATATGGAATCCCTGGAGTATTTTAAGAGGCAAACAGGACCCAAAGTTCACTTTAGGAGGCGCACTTTGGCTACAGTCTAGGGATGCATTCACAAGTTAAAAACTGGAAGACAGATAAGTTGAGGAGAGCCAATTGAGATGTGACAGTAGCTTGAGCTAATATAAAGGAAATGGCTATTTAGAGTAGGCAACATGCACAACATAATACTTTTCCTACCCTGAAAGGAATGGCAATAACTATATAACGTTATGTGGAATATTTTCTACTCTCCTTTGTAAACAGCCTAGTTAAAGTATGTTTCTTAATCTCATCTTTTTTTTTCCTTCTTTAGTAACATATCTAATTGTATTAGACCACTGCTCATCTTATAAACATGTCTATAAACATTAGATCACTGCTATCCCCATATTCATGGGGAAATCTTCCAAAATCAGATGGAGGAAATATTTAGGACAATAGTTCACTATTGATCTTGATCTCTCAAACATGTTTACTTATTAAAATGCAGGAATGATTGCTATAGTGAAACAATCATGGGATTTTTTAATGAGGTGACCAGGGTTCAAGTCCCAGATTCATTGTTTGCTTATTTTGTGATCCTAGCTAACATGTCTTTCTAAAGCTTGAGACTCTACATCTGTAAGTAGAATTGCTACATATTCGTACTTATCATAAGAGAGTCCAGTGAGGATCAAATGAAATATAAATGCACTGTTAAATAGTCCTATAAGCTGTAAGATGCTATGTATTTGTTAGTTTGCATATATATATCACAGATTACATCCATGAAGCAAATGTCCACTTACACAGTAAATCTTGCTCTCAGTCATGGACATCAATCACAAAAGACATCAATAAAAATCTGAAGAGTTTCTAGATTCTTGTGGATTTCTCTGTTACCACCATATACCTTGATTCAAAACATAAAAATAAATTGTTGCTATTGATAGATTCTCAGTGTTACCTCATGCTACCAGAAGCTCCAGCAGGAGAGTTTAGAATGACATTCATTGACTTGCCATCACCACTCACAAAATATCACAAACTGTCTCCGTTGCTTAGAAACGATGTTCTCTTCCTCATATGTCTACAGGCTAAGTGTACTAAACTCGGGAGTATATGAAGCAGGAACCCATGCCACCTTTCTCATCGTGGCCACTGACTGCACAAGAAACCATTCACAAACATCTGAAATCCATTCTACCTACACACATGCTGAAATGAAATGACTCTACCCCTAGACATATTATGTATATTTCATATTTCACCACATTCAACCAGGACCAGTGTGCGTCTGAAGATGGTATACACCAAGGTCACAGAGGTAACTGAAGCAACTTCCTCTCATAAAACAACTGAGGCTCCAGAGAAGAGGGCAGTTGGAACAGTGGTGGTCAAATATCAAGCTATCTAACAAAATATTCATCTAAACAGAGTGGATTTTTTACAAGTTTGGCAAATTTTACCCTGATATTTTATCCCAATAAACCCAGTATTCACTTATCAGTAACAGCCCCCTCCCAATATTATTTCCAGCATATGGGCAATGTCAGGAAATTCCTCACCATATAGCACACAGTCAAAATATATGTATGTGTTGTTGATTGGATCCAGAAGTATTTAAAGTCTCAGTAGGGCTCAATTAGAACAGCCAGCTGTACTAACACAAACCATCCTTCAGAGGCTCTTTCAGAAAATGTCTCTAAAGTGTTGAATAATGGGTGTAGCAGACCTCTTTGGTCTGCTGCCCAGCATCCATTTCCTCTCCTTCATGACAACAAAATTCTGAAGTGTCTCTACTAGATGATTTGCATAGTATTAACCTTATTCCCAACCTCTGGAAGTGAACTCTGAATGGATTACACCAACTAGCATTTTTCAAGGACTTGAACACATTATCATCATTGCAAATGGCAAGACACACACACACACACTCTCCTGAACAAAGACCCATGTTCCTAGGGAACTGTTCAGAACCATCTATGACTTAAAGAGTAAATGGATTTAGGATGAAGTCACCACCATTGGAAGACAGAGAAGGACTGAAATAAACCATGTACTTGATGAAGCTATTTGGTCATTGAATCGGACCACACAAAGCTCACATACATATCTCTGGATTTTCAGTTAGAAAAGTCTATAAATTACCTACATTATTTAATCATTTTGAGTCATGTTACATGTTATCATACACAAAACAAAGCATAAACATCACTAATATCCTGACAATTTGAAAATTAAATTGAAATTTGTGTTTAGATAAACTAAACTTTATATTCAGAGTGGCACAATTAGAGTGCCTTTCTAAAAAGAAAGAGAAATAAATAAAATGATGAAAATTCTGCACTAATATAAGCAAGTTCATGGGATAATCTCTTTATTTTTCCACCAGAAGGAACTGAAGTCTTTTTCTCTGTCTACAGGTGAGTTATTCCTTCAACTATTGGGTTGTTGAAAAATTCATGATGTATTTTTTTTCTATGTAAAATGTGTCATGACTTTTCTGACAACCCAATATTTATGTTTAGTGATAGTTCTTAACTCCTTTCCAGAGTCAATTCTATGAGCCAAAGACAAATTTTATTTCTTACAATGCTCTGCCCTGATTTTGATCCATTCACAGCACTAGCTTTTAAAAAACATTCCTATACAAATGTTACAACATTGTTAAATTATAAATTAGGGTCAATAATAGATACACAGGGGGCGGCAGGTGACATGGTGGTTAAAGACACTGGACTCTCATATGGCCAGCCACAGTTTGAGTCTTCGAAGTAGTACCTTGCTTTCTCTCTCTCTCTCTCTCTCTCTAGTCAAATTGGAGAATAGTAGCAATTAATAAAATTAAATTAATAGTTCTAAAATTTAAAAAACATAATAGATACACAGATATATCAAGAGGAATTACTGGATACCCAGTGCTGCTCCAAGAGTCATGTATGACCCTGAGCTATTTGGAGTTAGACTAAGAAAGAACTGGGGACTACTGCTAAGTACCCTGGATATCTAATTTAAAGTATACAATTTTATGAACAGAATCTCTTTAGAAATACAGAGCTACCTACATGACAAGACATAAGTCAGACTTTTGCATTTTCATAGCAAACAATACCTTTTTCATACTGACATTCAATTATTAAAGCATATAATCCCATTTCCAGTGATGTACATAGAATATTTCAACTCCAGGAACTGAGTCTTGATTTGACTGCTATCTAGTTCTTGCCAAAATTCCAGCTAAATGGTACAGGCAGAAGAATTGATAGAGAGAAGAACAAAATTGCATGGATTTCTCAAAAACAGAATCAAGTATAAATAAAAGTGGAGTGGGTGATAAGGAAAGTAGCATAATACAATGGAGGGACTATTCAAATAATTTTGAGATAATTGTTTATATGACTAAGGAAAATGACTAAGGGTAGATATTTAACTGATATACCAAAATGCATTTTAGATGGGACAAGACAAAACAAAAGTTTAAAATGAATTGATAAATAATCTGTTGATAGAGAATAACTTTTTAAAAATAAAATTAATGAAAACATTTGCAAAGAAAAGACATTTTGATTACTTAAATATATAATACTTGTGTGTCTCAAAAAGTTTTAAAGAGAATAATAAGTTGGTAAAAAACTTCCCCAAAAGGTAAGATGCTTAGAAAATCCTCCTAATAATTTAAGAGAAAATACACTGATGCTGCAATAGAAAAAAGGCAAAAAATGGAAGAACATTCATGAGATAAAAATAAATGATCCCAAACACACCTATTAAAATGGTTACATTTTTAAGAAATGGGCACAACATCAAATGCTGGTGAAAATGCAGTGATGCTGGATCATTCATACATTGCTGGTGGGAACAAAACGTTCCCATCATTTTGGAGACAAGTTTGTCAGTTTCTAATAAGACTAAACATGAACTAACCATGAGAAGAAGCAATTGCACTCTTGGGCATTTTCCCCAGAGAAATCAAAACTCATTGCTACATAAAATGTGTGCAAGAATGTTTATAGCAACTTTAGTTGTAATAGCCAAAACTGAGAAATAACCAAAATATTCCCCAAGAGATGAATAGTCGACAAGCTGTGGCACACCCATACCATGCAATAGTACTCAGCCATAAAAAAAGAACAAACTACTGATGTGCACAAAAACTTAAATGTATCTTAAAGGGATTATGTTGATTGGAGAAAGCCAATCTTAAAAGGTTACAACATATATGATTCCATTTATAACATTCTGAAATTGACAAGAGTATGAAAATGACAAACATATTAGTGGTTAGGGATGGGGTGGATAAAGAGAGGTAGCTATAAATGGATACAACAAGGGAATTGGGTGGTGATGGCACAACTGTGCATCTTCAGTATGGTGAAAGTTACAGGAAGCTACACACACACACACACACGGATACATATCTGTACATGAATAGATGTAAAACTTGTGAAATTTGAATAAGGTCTGAGGGTTGCACTGATGTCAATTTCTATTATTGATATTGCTACAGTTACGTATGGTGCTAACACTGGGAGAAGCTAGGCGAGAATGCATAGGAACACTCTGTATGTTTCTTTCTTTTTTCTCTTTTTCTCTTTTAAAATTTCTTTTATCTCATCCATGAGTGAGAAAGATAGAAGATAACACAACCACAGGGTTTCAATGCCATGACCAATCCCAGCTTCAGTCAGCCCATATTATGGCACTTATGTGCCCAGAGTACTCAGGGAGGGCTCCAGATGTGAACTCAAAAACTTTCCATATACACTTCTTTGCAACTTCCTGTGACTCTAAGGTTTAACATCTAGTAACACATACTTACCTGCATTATACTTGTTAAATAACACTGTAACATTTTTATAATTTTTCAAAATGTCCCTAATAAAATAATTGGTATTCTACTAAAACAAAACAAAACAAAACAAAACAAAACAAAACAAAACAGACACCATAGTTTTAATAATCTTTAGAGTGTTGTCAAAGGTATTTACCTATTAAATACTTTGTTGTTGTGATCTAAAGATAAATGTTACACATTTACTAATGATAGTCTGGTTATTTAAAGTTAGAGTTTTGGTCATGTTAACTAGTTATGGAAATAAAATGATTGTTTTTATATCAATTATTGGAGGTCTAAGTTTGGTTTAAAATTTTCCTAATTCTGGGCTCAGCCAGTGGCATGGGAGTTAAGGCTGCTGGATCCCACATGGTCAACTCAGCTGCTCAAAAACACACCAGGTGCATGCACACACATACCCAAAATTCTAAGAAGAGAATGGAGGGGAAGGGATTGCAGCATGACCATTCCCCGGGGGGGGGGGGGGGGGGTGCTTTCCCACTTTCCCTCTCTCTCTCCATCTCTCTGTGTCTCTCTAGTGCACCCTATAGCAAAAGAAAAAAGAATCTTCCTAGTTCCACTTTTCCCCTCAAAAATTAAAAAAAAAACAACTATTTGAAAGATATATCAAATGTTGTGCTTTTTGAAAATTCCTCAATAAAATGATGCAAAGAAAAAGTCTTTTAAAATCGACGGTTCTGTGATTCTATTCGACTTCTTCACAGCTGACTTCAGGAGAAAGAAGATGCAAACACTACTGAGTACAAACTCTAATCTACATTCCATTGGTTACTACCAGATTCGAAATGTGATGTTCTCCCATCAACCTACAGAGCCTTTCCAAAACTATTCTTGGAAAAAATGCAGGAAACAAAAGTGACAGGGCTGAAACTCCTGGGGTACTGAACATCAAAATGGATGAAGCTTCTGCCATACATACATCACACTTATTTATATTTCATAATAAAAATTAATATATCTAGCTCTCATTATTAAAGATGTATATATATATGTGTATATATATACACATATAATTATTTTCCAGATGGAATTAAGTATTAATGTTTTCACTATCAAATTATTTTTAGAAGGCTATTTTATTACATGCCTCCCCCTTTTTATTGAGAGAATTTTGCTACAGGGAGCTTGCGCTCACCAGCGAGAAAGAAAGAGAAAGCGAGAAATCACCTCCCTCAGGGGGATGGCCATGCTGTAATCTCTTCTTCTTCATTCTCTTGGGATCTTAGGCATACACACACATGTGCCTGGCGTGAGTTTTAAGCTGCTGGATCTGGGATTTGAATCATGGTCAACTACATCCAGTGATGTAACCATTATGTCATCTGCTGGTCCCGCCCTTGTATTGTTGTTGTTGTTTTTTTTTTTTTTTTTAGAAAGAGATTTTTGCAATAGGCATGTGCGCTAGCCAAAGAGACAGAGACACAGAGACAGAAAGCGAGAAATCACCCCCCCCCAGGGGGGATGGCCAGTCTGCAATCCCTTCTCCACTATTCTCTCTTGGATTTTGAGCATGCACACACATGTGACCACTGTGTTTTAAGCCGCCGGATATGGGACCACAGTCAACTATGTGGGAGGCCAACAATATAACCATTACACCATCTGCTGGTCCCATCGCCCTTATATGCTTAAAGTACTAATATCAAACCTAATTCAGCGTTTTACAAAAAATGACTATTTCCAACGTTAAGAGCATCTGTTCTGTCATATGATGCACTCAGAAGTTAGTGAGCAGTATAAAGCTGTTTGTTTCATGTTCTCCAAAACAGCCACTGAGTAATGTATGTTCAGAGGCACCTGTCTCTTTTCCTAGTGTTTATAATTTAATTTTAGGGATATCTCTGTGTCCTCTCTACTCTGTTCTGACTTACACTGAGGATGTGGCCTTTTTGGACTTCATCTCTGAGAATGAGTCTCCTATCAGGCTGCCCATGCTTAGAGTGACTATATAAATCATTACCCCAAACAGGATACTTGTAAGAGTGAAAAATGGTGCTATTAATAATTATGCAATTAATGATATGAATAAAAGAGGACTACCTCAGGCCAACTGATATATATGGTAACCTCATTCAGGCTCTACGTAGCCTTCAATCAGAAGCTCAGAATCAGTTTTTGACAGATGCCCTTAGGTAAAATTAGTTTCAGTGCTCATTTTTCTTTCTGGATTCTTTTTTTTTTTCTTTCTGGATTCTCAAGTTCACTCCTTTTCTTTCATTCTTTCTTTCTCTTTCTTCCTTTTTCATGTTATTTCTAAATTTTTGTATAAGGCATATGGACTTGCCAGGGACAAACAGAGGTTGGGAGAGAGGGAAGAAGTGAGGAAGCATCCCCAGGGAGGATGGCCACGCTGCAATTCCTTCTCCTCCGTTCTCCTTTCAGGATTTCAGGCACACATGCACAAGCGCCCAGACTGCCTTTTAAGCCACCTGGTTGGGAACTCGAGCTACAGTCAGCCATGTGAGGTCCATTCGCCTCAATCACCAGGCCACTGGCTGGCCCCCCAATTTCAGTACCTATCTATCCTGTAATAGTTTTTCTTACTTTTCTAGTGAGTTTAGTGATATAATTTTAAATGTTTTAAAAAATATTTTATCAGGTGGTTTTGCTTAGGATAGTTCAGGGTATCTAGTTTCCTGCTCTACTATCAATAGATAACCTGATTTCCACCTTTTAGTGTATATTAACTTGCAAATAAGCACATATTGAAAGAAGCAAGTAGAAAAGAAAAAAATCTAGAAAGAAACGAATTTTGAGTTAAATTTCTATCTTCTTACTGAAACTCTCAGTTTGGTTAAACAACATAATTCTGGCTTCCTCTCATTCTTTTTCTTTATTTTTAAATGTGATTTCTGGAGGACTAGCAGATGGTGTAACAGTTACATTACTGGACTCCCATGTAGTCGACTGCGGTTCCAGTCCTGGACCCGGTGTCTTAAAATGCACTGGAGATGTGTGCATCTGTGTTCAAAACACTGAGAGAAGAATGGAGAAGAAGGGATTGTAGCCTGGCCATCCCACCTGGGGGATGATTTCTCACTTTCTGTCTCTCTGTCTCTCGCTGTCTCTCCAGGGAGCACAATGCCCTATAGCAAAAAAAAAATCTCTCTCAAAATCATTCATTCAATCATGACTTCTGGTTTATAAATATTTGATATACATCTTTGTGGAGTACAGTATGGTTTATTTCAAAGCATATATACAGTGTGTACTAATCACATAAAAGATATACCCATATTCATCTTATTCAATGTGAAACATTACATTATATTGTCCACATTTGGTAATAGTTACACTAGACTGTTTTTGGAAGTGTGTATTGAATTGTCCACATTTTTGTACTCTGCTGTGGTAAACCATCCCATAACCTCCTCCCCTTATTGACATCCTTTCCACTATTTGTCAAATTTTCTCCCAAACTCCTCACTCCTTTCTCCTCCATGTGGTTGATGCTTTCGAGTCCCTCAGTTGCTTCCATAGATTGTTGACATTCAGTATATGTCACATAAGAGAAAAAGTTCAAGAGTTCTATTATACTGTGGTAGTCAGTTAGTTAGTCATGAGCGGGCAGCCCTAAGAGAAAAGCGAAAGGCTCATCTAGCTCCGGGTGCCAGGAGGGCGAGGCAATTTGCCATCTTCCTTCCTTGGGGCCTGAGGGAAGCACACAGTGATGATTCGTAGATTTTTCTCTTATCAAAAAGACCTAAGCAAGCGTTTTTGGTCAATGCCCCAATTCCTATTAGGGCAATGGACTAATTGGGCAGTCTAATTGGGACAACCTGGCTGCATTGGGCACCATGCGCAATTAGGTGATCAAATTCCTCATTCTTTACCTGTGAGGAAGATGCATAGGTGCAGGAAAAGAACGTGTGGATTCTAATTTAAAGGAAGAACATAGGCAGCGTAAGGGGCCTCCCACTAATGAATATTCATGACCTCTAGTAATAAAAATGACGGTTAACCAGTATCAAGCGTGGTTGCCGCCTGGCAATCCGCCCGCCCAACAACCTTTTTGGGTGTACTTTCTTTCTTTCCTTTCCTTTCTTTCTATTAAACCTTCTTTTCTACCTACTTCATTCGTGGTTGCAGTTTCATTTTGCGCCTAGGGACAGATCTCTAATTTTAGTGATCTGGACCCAAAGAACCAAGGACTTCACAACGCAGCTCAACACTCTCCCATCCATCAATGATACATTATAGTCAATACAGTTAATGACAACATGTTGTATAAACAAAAAGTTGTTAAGAGAGCAAATTTTGTGTTCCCACCACAAAAAACAAACAAACAGTATGTTAGGTGATGTATGTGACAAGTAGATTATGATGCACAATAAATACAGGGGAAGAGCACAACTTGCAGGAGGAATTGTAAACCTAAAGGTTCTGAAGTGGGTATGATGGAAATGGTTCCATAGAAATGGCTATATTAGTGCATCAGAAGACAAAGGATATAAGAGCAAGAATATTTAACAGTGGGAGTGACATCTTTAAGTAGGTGAGAATTACTACTGAGAGGGAAGAGGGCCCTGCACTGGTGCTAGTGAGTGCTACTTCTAACAACAATGACTGGGTACTAGGACCAACTCACATTCCGGAACTACAACAAGGAGCACAATCCTGTGTGTAAACCGTGGATACCAACCACTGCCTGCTTTTCTATCACCAATAATGAATCACTCACGAGAAAAAGAGCTAGCCAGGAATAATCTTGAAATTTCTCACAAAAGAAACTGTTAAAATTTCCTAAACAGAAAATAAAACAAACAAAATCTGCAAGGTTCGAAGACCCAAAACAGGTGGGAGCACAAGCTAATTGTTGATATTCATCCCAGGCGCTTTTAGAGTTGTGATCATATGACTGTGTTTTATCAGAGCAGGAATTTTTGTCTTGGTGATTGTTATATGCCCTGTATCAATAATAACTGTGCCTGGTGTTCAATAAACATTTATTTCTTAAAGTTTATTCAGTTATTTCTTCCATGACTAAAAAAGACAAAGAGATATAAAGAGACAGAGACAGAAACAGAGAGACAGCACACCCAACAGGGTCTTGATGCCATGATCCATCCCTGTATTCAGAAAGCCCTTGGTCATAGGCACAGATGTGCCTGGTGTATCCAGGGAAATATCAGCACAAACTCAGAACCATCCCATGTAGGTCAGCCTTTCAGATCATCAAGTTTTACCACTAACCGTTTGTTTGACTCCTAATTTTTTTATTGGCTTCTTAATATCTATTAAAATGAACAAACTAACAAACAAAAAACCAAGTCAGCATTTTGAGGGGGATCGTGTTAAGTCTATAAATCAACATGAAAAGTGTTGTAAATTTAATATTAAGGCTGCTGATCAATAAACATGGAATTGCTTTTCATTTGTTTAAAATATCTTTGTTCTAATGATGTTTTGTGGTATATAGTAAACAACTCTGTACATCTTTCATTACATTTATTCCTAAATATTTTATTCATTTTGATGCTATTGAATATGGATTTTTTCTTCATTTCAAGATTGTCATTGTTATTGTATAGAAATTTAATCAATTGTTGTATATTGATCTTATATCCTGCAACCTTGATGAACTTATTTATTAGTTCTGACAGATATTTTTAATGAATTCCTTAGTATTTTCTATATGCAACAACATATCTTGTGCTGACAGAAGTAATTTTACTTTTTCATTTCCTATCTGGATGCTTCTTTTTCTTGTTTAATTGCCCAGGCTAGAACCTCCAACACTTGAATAGAAATGATGAGAGCAGAAATCCTTATTTGCAATCTTAGGAGGAAAGAATTCACTTTTCCACTTTTAGTATGATACTATGTTTTCTTCCCTGAAACAGCCTTTATCTTATTGAAGAAGCTCACCCCTAGTCATCCTTTTTAGTGTGCTTTTGCCACAAACAAGTGTTATGTTTTATCAAATGTTTTGTGTGTATGTGTGTCTATTGAGGAGGTCATGCACTGTTTTTTTTTATTCTATCAAGAGTACATTATATTAATTCAGTTTTGAATGTTTTTCAAACTTCGTATTCCCATAACAAATTTGGCATGGTCAATGTGTAAAAAATCTTTTTTTATATATTGCTAGATACAATTTGCTATTATTTTGTAGAGAATTTTTGCATCTATATTTATAAAAAATATTGATCTGTAGTTTTATTTTCTTATGATTCTTTTTGTGGCATTTGAGTATTTTGGAAATGCCAACCTAATATGTAGGGTTGGGAATTAATGCATTTTCTTCTAATTCTTCAAAAACTTTTTGATAGATTGCTATTAATTCTTTGAATGCACGGTAAATTTTACCATTGAAACAATATGGGCCTTGGATTTTCTTTTTGAGAAGCATTTTTTATTACTATTTCATTTTCTTTATCTTTTTATTTATTTATTTACATTCATTCACTGTACATCATTATAGCATACAAAATGAGATTTTTCCATTCAGAATACACTGTACATTGGCTCAATCAAGCACATCAACATATGTGTTATTTTCAACAAATAATTTTCCATTTCTTGCTTCCTGTATATTTTGCCTTTTTTCACATCCTTGATTCCCTATCTCACCCTTTGCCATCTCCCACCCTCCTCCCACACTGTGTCTGGTATCTATGCAAGATCTAAAAGAGGAATTTCACACTTTACAAAAGAGTCAGATGGAACTGTTAGAGATGAAGGCTATAATACAAGAAGTCAATATCTCCCTTGAAAGTATTAAAAGCAGACTAGATCATACAGAAAATAGAATCTCAGACGTAGAAAAGAAAATTGCTGGCCTAGAAAAATCCACCACAAAGACTGAGAAAATGGCCCAAAAATTTGAGAATAATATACGAGAAATACTAGATACAATTAAACGTCCAAACATCTGGATAATAGGCATCCCAGAAGGCGAAGAGACTCATAAGGGCATTGATAATCTATTCCATGAAATCCTGCAAGAAAACTTTCCAAACCTGGAGAGGCACTCAAAGATTCAGTCCCAGGAAGTACAGAGGACCCCAAATAGAATGAACCCAAGAAGATCTTCTCCAAGACACATTATAGCCAGATTGACCAAAACCACAGACAAAGACAAGATACTAAGACTGGCAAGAGAAAAACGGCAAGTTACCTACAAAGGGTATCCCATCAGACTAACAGCAGACCTCTCATCGGAAACAATGCAAGTGAGGAAAGAATGGGAAAATATATTCAAAGTATTAAGGGAAAAGCAATTTCAACCGAGAATTCTGTACCCAGCAAGATTATCACTCATTTGGGAAGAAAAGACACGAACATTCCTAGATAAACAAAACCTGAAAGAATTTACCAGCACCAGACCAGCTCTCCAAGAAGTTCTTAAGGGAGTGCTATGTCAGTAAAATTAAATGCAAACACACAGAAATAAGAGTTCAGAAATTAAGAAAATGGGCAACTTAATTGTAGGGACAAAGTCTGGAGTTGAGTATTATATCCCAGAGTTCAATCTGGAAGATTGAACCTCAACAGAAACAGAAGAAAGATTAAGTACATGAGACTGAACTGATGAAACAGCATTCTGTGACTTGACTAAAATATTGCTGCTTTTCTTCTAAGCTTTGTTGTCCGGTTTTAAGGATTTTTGTCCTGTCTTCAGCTGTCATTAGATTCATGAGCCTACTATTTGAACAGAATACTAACCTGTTTCTAGGCTTTAAGTTTCAAGGAAATATCTTTACCAGTTCAAAACTGCTTTTCTTGAAACCATCAGCTGAACTTGCTATTGAAAGTAGTTAGATTACTTATGATATTGTGTGATCAACGAAATGTTGGGGGAAAAGGAATTGAAGACAACTGTAGATAGCAGAGATAGTGTAATAAGAGGGTGGAATAGGGCAGAGGGTCAGACATGGGGTAAAAAATATATATATATGAAAGTAGAAATGGAATATTATGCATGATAACATGCATGATTAAGCCACTATGCAGTTTGTTCTAGATGGGAAACCACATTTAATATGTTGTGATGATGTTCAGGGAATGAATGTAAATTAATAAAAAAAAAAAAGCATTAAAAATACCTATTTGATGACTGCAGTAAGGTATATAGCCCTACCTAGGTGCTACTTTATAGTATGTTCATTCTATTCACTGAGGTTTATGCCTAAAGTCAGACTTGTGTTCATGGATATGTATATATCAGCTGTGCTTGCTATTGAAAATATTTAGATTTATTAAGATATTTAGTGAAACAATAAAATGGGGGAGGCATTTTCTTTATCTTTTATAGCCATATTCAGATTTTCTATTTATTTTTGAGTCTGTTAGCTTATGTCTTTCTAAGACTTTGTCTATTTCACCTAGGTTATCTAACTTTATCATAGAATTGTTAATAGAATTCTCTAATAGGGGCCGGCAGGTGGCATAGTGGTTAAGGTGCTTGATTTCCATATGGCCAATCATGATTGAAGTCACAGAATCGGTGGCTTGAAAATCATGCCAGGCATGTGTGCGTGTGTGTGTGCATGCATGAAATTCCCGGAGAAGAAGGTAGGAGAAGGGATTGAGGCATGGCCATTCCCAGGGGGTGATTTCTCACTTTCCCTCTTTGTCTCTCTCTGGAGAGCACATACACCCTATTACAAACACCTAAAATATTCTCTAATAATCCTGTATTATACTTGTAAGTTAGGTAGTAATGTCTTCTCTTTATTGCCTGATTTTAATAATTTCAGTCTCCTCTTTTTGTTTTGGTTAGTCTGGATAAAGGTTCATCAATTTTGTTAACCTTCAAAAAGCAACTTACGGTTTTGTTGATTTTTCCTCTCTTTCCTTTTTTCCCTAATTGCCAAGGGTATGTGCACTCACCAGAGAAAGAGAAAGAAATGAAAAGGGAATACCTCCAATGCGGCATGGTCAAGCCACAATCCCTTCACCTCCATTTCTTTACCCTATCAGGATTTGAGGCATGCACCCACACTACCAGCATGTTTCTCAAACCGCCAGGGCTGACTGAACTATAGTCAGCCATGTGGGATCCCACTCCCTTAACTGATAGACTATGGGGCTGGTTATGGTTTTCTTGATTATTTTTTATTGTTTTTTATCCTTTATTTAATTTAATCTCTGCTTTAAGACTCATATGTATAATTTTTTAATTACCACTTTATTTTTGACTTTCTACATTTTGACTACAATTTGTCTGGGTATGGATTTCCATGTTTATTCTACTTAGAATTTATTGAGACTTTTGGTTGTATAGATTAAAATTTTGCATTAGATTTGGCAAGTTTTCATCCACTATTTTTTTTTTAGAGAGATACTCTTGCTATAGGGTGCATACACTCACCAGAGAGACAGAGAAACAGAAAGCAAGAAATCAACCCCTAGAGGAGATGGCCATGCCACAATCCTTTCTCCTTCATTCTCCTCTCAGGATTTTGGGCACACATGCACACGCACCCCTTAGAGTCCAGGACTCAAATCATGGTCAACTACATGAAAGTCCAGAGACATAATCATTACATCATCCGCTGATCTCCATCCATTATTTCTTTGAATATTTTTTTTGCTTCTTTCTCTCCTCACCTTCTGATACTCCTATTATACTTATGTCTGTGCACTTACAGGTGTCCCAGACTTCTTTTGGGTCCTATTTATTTTTCCCTCCATTCTTCCAATTGTACACTATTTGTTGAGCTATCTTAAGTTCATTAGTTTTTTAATCAGTCATATGAAATCTACTGTAGAGCCCCTCTAGTAAATTTTCATTTTATTAATTATATTTTTCAATTCCAGATTTTCTATTTACTTATTTTTTTATAATTTGTATACCTTTATTGATATTCTCTCATAAGACATTGTCATCATGCTTTCCTTTAATTCTTTAGACACTTCTTCCTTTAGTGCTTTGAGCACAATTTCAATGACCATTTTGAACTCTTTTTCTGATGTGTCCAGTATCTGGCCTCTCTCAAAAGCAGTCTCTATTGCCTGTTCTTTTTTTTTTTATGTGTATGGATCACAAGTTTCCGGGTTTTTGTTTGTTTCTGTGCTTCACAATTCTTCATCAAAAACTTGACATTTTATATAATATTTAACAACTCTAGATAAACTCGATAATGCTATTGTTTGTATTTGCTTTATAATTAGTTTGTTTAGTGGTATGAATGAACTAGCTTCTGAAAGTTTATTTTCCCTGCAATATGCAGCAACTGATGCTTTTGCATATTTGTTCTTATTTTTATATTTTAATCTGGCTAGCCAGGGGCTCCTGGGTTTGGAATAAACCAGTTATTGATCAAAGATTGTGCTTAATCTTTCTTACTGTGTTAAATTTTTTCTATTTACTAATACATGTGTGTGTGGCTAGAAGGCCACAGTCACAGTTCAGGGAATTTACATGTTTTGTTTTACATTTATTAAGAGATGAGAAGTCTGGAAATTACCCCCCCCCAACACACACACACACACACACACGCTTTGATCTCTCGTGAGATGGTTCAGTCTTTCACATTTACATAGCCTTCTAAACTGCCAGAGACGTGTCCCCCAAACTTCACTACGATCTCAAGAGAGTTGCTGTTGGCTGTTTCTTTCCCTCCTTTTCTCTGATATAATTCTGATTTCTCTGAACATTTAGCTTGCCTTTCAAAGGTGTCATGAAGCTCTGAGTACCCTTTTAATTGCACTCCATCAAAGTCAAAATCACTTTTGACAGTTCTCTTAGGGATGTAACTCTCTTCAGTTTGTTCCAAATAGTCTCTTCAGATAGATGAGTTAACTACTTTGTTTTTATGGCCTGCCTCCCCTCTGGGGAGAATTTTTATACCACTATAAGTAGCTGGGAGCTAGGATAGTGGTCTCCTTTTCTCAGTGTAAACCTCACTCTACTAGTGGGTACAGCAGGTAGGAAAATGCTTTGTAAACTAAAATTGATCCAAGAAAATGTATAAGTATCCTGGCGAAGGTGAATGTCATAAATACCAAGAATGAGTACCCAAGAGAGGAATTTTGCTCCTTCTCTAGATATCTTGAAAAATAAGAGAAATTTCCATATTACTTTGTAGTTTCTATGATACTCACACTCATACAAAAATATTTTAGTAATTATGAAATTAATTATAAAATGTTGGAAAGCAGAGATGATCTACCCAGCTCTTCACTTCTATATGGGCAAACTGAAGCCAAGGAAACTTAAAAAACTTCTCTATAATCACACAGTCCATCAGTATAAGAACACTGTTTACTAAGAATACCCAAACTGTTCTCCTAAAGCTACTTGCTAGCCCACTTTAATAACCAGAGATAAGATAATAAATAGAAAAGCATTCTAAAATAGATTCACCAGATCAGAAACCACTAATGGGATATTGGAACAGGCTGAGTACTTAAGCCAATTTCTGTGGCTTGGATTAGTTCTTATGGTGTTTTCTGTTGTTATTGTTGTTTGCTTCTTTGTTTTAGAAAATATGTTATATTTATGTAGTTTTCTTAGACAAATACTTACATTGGGTTTATTTTGTGCAGGCATTATTCTGAAGGATTGTTGGTAACTTGGGCATATCTCCACCAAATAACCTTGTCTTCTTGTGTCACGAGGCCCAATACACACACATTCACCTCAATGACAGTACCTTTGATGATAACACCCAAAGTTGTATATAGTGGGGATGAGGGATTCTTCTTTACACCAGGTATCGCAGGCAAAAGGTGGCTTTCAGTTTATGATGAATTATGTGGGCCTTTTAGAAACTAAGCCCATTGGTCTGATGAATCTTTCATATTTAGGTGATTTTCTAGTAAAGCCATCTCCAACAAAGCAGACTTTTGTAACCATCCTCTTCCATGTCTTCTTTCTCTTGCCTGTTCAAATAGCTTTCAATACTTTTGTTTCTTTCTGGGCTCAAATTTTGGGTAGAGAGACTTCCCATTTTCCCATTTTCTCTTTCCATTTTTGTCTATTGGAAAGTACTTTAGCTCGGGACTGTCCTCTGTCCAACAGATAGGCAGGTTCTGTGCCTTGAGGAGTCTTCATCACTCTTTTGTCTGGTGTTCCTCTTCATGCATCTTGGTAGTCTATTTCATTTGTATTTTTGCAGCCTGGTACTGTTCATGATAGAGCTTACCCTTCAGATCAATCATCTTTTTTGCCTTCTTTGAACATTTGTGAGCTTCTTGACTTTGCATCTTTCTCTTTGTCTCATGGTAATCCAAATGGTATCCATAGCATTTATGATGTAATTCAATATACTCATTTTGTGGCATGGCGACTGCTGTCATCACCAGGTGCCAGCCTTCCTAGTGCAAAGAAGTTCTCAATTTTCAGATCTCAGAGACACATGAGCAGACCCAGCATGGCCCAGAATGGGAAAAGCCCCAGAAACAATCTTTATTTAAAATGTCTGGAACTAGCATGAGGAAAGTTTTCAAAAATTACTAAAGTAGATTACACAAGATTTATATAAAATAGAGAAACATAAACTGTAGCTGAGACTTTGTTTTGATGTTTTTCCAAATAAGGAAAAATAACCGAGAAGAATAAAAAAAAAAAAAAAAAAACTATAGATAACATAAGAATTAATAATGGGAGATACACTGTAATAGAAATTAAAAAGTTAATGTAATTAAAACAGTACATTTCTGGCACAGAAATAGATGGGTTAGTAAAACAGAATGGAGAGCCAATAAATAAACTTAACAAACATATGGAAATCTATATTTTTATGAGGATGCATTTCATATTAGTGAAGAGAAATACACTGCTTGCTAAATAATTTTGGAGCAAATATCTAATAAATTAAGAACCTATGATTTAAAAATTTATTCGTGATAGCATATGTGTGTGTATGAGAGAGAGGGAGAAGCACACTTGACAGGATCTCATTACACTGCAATCCCCTTCCCTCAGCCCTTCACCTCCTCAGGATTCTGAGAAGCCATGTACTACCTCATGTGCTTTCAGGCCAGCCCAGGGATCTGAACTAATGGTTGGCCATGTAGTTTCCAGCATTGCAGTTTAGTTTGCTATCAACTGCAACACCAGGGTGGTTTGGAAAATAGTTTTACCCCTAACTTATTCTTTAAACTAAAATAAATTCCAGGTAGAATAAAGATCTATTTTTTAAATTAAAGTACAGAAGTGCTAGAAGAAAGCACTGAGTATTTAATATATTCTTACCTCAGAAGTGACCTTAAAATTATTATTTTAAAAAATTAGTGACTTGTGCCCCCTAACGACAGTTAAAGATTCCTCTTCAGAGAGGGGAATTAGGTAGGAGACAGGAACCTTAAAATATAGTTAGGGTATAGGCCCAAAATGGAATCTGAAAATTGCTAAGTTTTAAGATGGAAACAAAGCAGTTCAGCTGCTTGCTCAGGAGAGATCACTTGCAGTGGTGGTTCAGTGACTGACCTAGGCGCCATGACCTAGACCTTAAACAAAGGCTTTTCCAGGACCCACCACATTCCAAGAATAGGATAAGATAATGGTTTTTATAGCCCAACCTTCTAGACAAAGAATCTCATGACCTTGGTACCCACTCCAAAATGAAGAAAATACTTGGACCCATCCAGCATGTGCCCCTCCCTATCATGAGGGGAACGCATGTATGATGTATGACAACTCTAGACACCTAAGACAGTGTGGGAGGAGGGTGAGAAATGGCAGAGGGTGAGAAATAGGGGTAAGATGTATATATACATGTATATATATATATATATATATATATATATATACACATATATATATATATATATATATATATGAAACTAGAAATGGAAATTATTGACGATAACATGTACGATTAAGCCACTATGCAGTATATTTTTTGGATGGGAAATTACATTTTGTATGTTGTAAAAATGTTCAGGAAATGAATGTAAATTAATTAATTAATTTAAAATGTTTCAGGAGAAAATTATAGTGCACTTGCAACTAGATTCTAGCTTGTCCATAGTTTTAGTTTGAAGTATTTTGTGAATCAATAAAATGTGGAAAAAAATGTAAAAAGTAATAAAAATTATAAAGTATTTTTTTTAAAAAAAGAACTAAATCTTAAGAAACCATGTATGCCGAAAGTAGTAGATAATCCCAAAAGAAAAAGATTTCAAAATTCTGTATACCAATATCTCTCTCCATTCTCTGACCCATACTACAAGACAGGATTAAAGTGAAGTTAAAATAAAAAGATAAAGATCTGAACTAAGAGATGTTACCCAAGAAACAGAGTTTCACAGTTCAAGTTTAATCAGGATAATTGTCAACTTAAAAAATAAAGTAAAAGACAAAGACAGACTCATGAGGAAAAAAATAACAGAATTCAGAACATTCCCAAATTAACACTCATCATGCATGTCCATGATACCTCAAAATTTACCTAAAATATTAACAAGCAGTGGAATATCAAAAGAAAATAATAAAATAAGCCTAATAATATGATACCGAAACTAGCAGATAGGATTTTTTTTTTTTTTGCCATAGGGCACATTCTCTCATGGTGAGAGATAGACAAAGAGAGAAATAAAGTGAGAAATCACTCCCCAGAGGGATGGCCACAACACAATCCCTTCTCCATCTTCCTCCATGCATGCACACACACCTGGTGTAATTTTCAAGCCTCTGGGTCCAGGATTTGAACTATGGTCAGCCAGGTGGGAATATAGTGCTCTAACCACTACAGGATTTTTAAAATAATTATGTAAACTATCCTAAAAATAAAATCAAAGTCTACTCAAAATCAATTAAATAATAGGAAACATTAGCAAAGAAATAAAAACAGTAAAAACAAAAAAAGAAAGAAAGTAATGCAAACTTTAGACCTGGAAAATAGTAATTTTTTGCAACAAAATAAACTCATACTTTACTTCTATTTTTTATTGAACATTTTGAAGTTGCCCGATTCAGAGACACATGGACACCAGACCATATATGCTCTTTAAGAGTCAGAAATCTATTTTATTTATTTACATTTATTTTATACATTCAATCACTGGCCATCACCACAGCTTGTAAAATGAAGTTTTCCAGCTTGAATACACACACACCAGCAAATGTTAAATACAAAAGTCACTAAATGGATTAACCAGCAAATTAGAATAAAAATAGTAAGTGAACTTGAGATAGACATATAGAAACAATTCAGTGTATGCTATCTAGAGAAAAATAAAAAAAAAAAAAATGAACAGATCACCAGCAACCTGTAAGAAAGTCTCAAACAGCCTGACATACTTGCAAAAGGAATCCCCAGAGGAGAGGATAGACAGAATGAGTTGGAAAAAAATTTGAAGATATAATGACTAAAAAGTGCAAAATATGATGAAAGGTAGAAAAATACATATTACAAGATGCTCAATGCACAGCAGGCAAAATAAATAGACAAAAACACCATGTCAAGTCACATCATGTTCAAGCTGTTAAAAGTCAAAGAACAAGAGAAAATTCTGAAAGCAGCAAGAGAAAAATGACACACTACAGACACCTGAACAAGTGATCCAGTTAATGGCTGACTTCCCATCAGAAACCCTGGAGGTCATAAAAGTAGCAAATACCTTTAAACTACTGGGAAAAAAGACAGTCAGCTCAAAAACATTCTTCAAGAAAGTGCAATGAATACATTTCCACATAGAAACAATGAATTCATTCCATCAAACCTGAACTATAAAAAATGCTAAAGTAAGTTCTTTTCACTGGAAAGTACTTAATGCTGTTAACATTGTAATACTTCTCAAATTGGTCTACATATTTAATGCAATCCCATTATGATTCTAACTGCACTTTTTTGCTGAAATTTATAACGAAAATTCATATGGAAGTGCAAAAGTATCAAGGCAGTTCAATGGGGTAAAGGGTAGTCTTCTTGACAAACGGTGCTGGGAGAATTGAATATCCACATGCAAAGTGATGAATTTGGCCATTTTCCACACACCTCACACACACATTAACTCAATATGAATCATGGGCCTAAATTAAAGTGCAAAAACTGGAAAACACTTAGAAGGGCATCATATCCTGGGGCATTGGGTGCAGCAAGGGCTATGGCTTCTACACCAAATTTCTCAACTATGTGGACTGGATCAAGAAGGAGATGGATGAGGAGGGCTGAGCCAGGGATCTGGCAGGGCAGAATTCAAAGAGCTGTGTGTGAAAACAAGAAGAAATGATTCAGCCATTGTTGATAACCCCTAAGAATTCTTATTAAAATCACTGATGCAGAAAGACATTGCGTAAAATCAAATTTTTTCCTCAAAAAAGTAAATCATTATCATACTAAGTAAGGCAAAAGTCTAACACAAAAATGGGCAAAGGATTTGAATAGACATTTCTCTGAAGAAGATAGACAAATGGCCAAGAAACACATATAAAAAATGTTCAATATCATTAGTCACTAGGGAAATGCAAATCAAGACCAGATGTTAACCTACTAGAGTTGCTGTGACCAAAAGACAGACAATAACATGTGTTGGTGAGCATTTAGATACACACATAATAACATGGATAAATTTCAAAGGTATTATTCTGAGATACAGAAGCCAGACTTAAAAGACCACTGCAGGGCAGCCAGTAGTATAGTGGTTAAAGTGGCTAGATCCCATATCACTGTACTGTTCAAGTCCCAGACTGAATGGCTTGAAAAACTTGCTGAGTGTGTGTGTGTGTGTGTGTGTGTGTGTGTGTGTGTGCATACCTAAAATCCCAAGAGGAGGATGGAAAAGGGATTGTGGCATGGGCACACTTCCCCACAAGGGGTGGGGTTTCTCACTCTGCATCCAGCAAGTACATGCACCCCACAGCAAATAAAAATAAATAAAAGAATTAAATAAAATGCCACAGCAATATTTCATTACTAGGCCATCTTAAAAAAGACAAAATATAGGTATGGAGAACAGATCAGTGATTGCCAAGGATTGAGAAGGGGGTTGGAAAAAGTTGACTATAAAAGAGTAAAAAAGGAAATGGTTGGGGTGATAACAATTGTTCTGTATCTTGTTTTTGTGTAGTGGTTACATGATTGTATGCATTTGTCAAAACAAATATATCAAAAGGCAGACTTTTAGTGAAGGTAAGTTGTACCTCAATTGGACTGTCTCCTTTGGCTGGTGTTTAAAGCAGGTGGATTCTACATGGCTGACCCTGCAGTTTGAGTCCCAGATCTGGGAGCTTGAGAAACAAGCTGGAGACATGAATGTATGCCCAAAATCCCAAAAGGAGAGAGAGATGGAGGAGAAAGGGATTGTGGTGTGACCGTTCTCCATAAACAGTGCTTTCTCTTCTTCCCCTCTCTCTGTCTCTCTGTCTCTTCCTAGTGGGCATACATACTCTTAGCAAAAACAAAGTTATACCCCAATTAAAATGACTTACCAAAATAAGCAAACACATAAATATGCATGTAAGAAAAAGAAGAAAGCCCAGTATAAAATATTAAAAGCATAAACATAGTTCACAATAATTAAGTTATATGTGGACATAAAAATATGAGAAAACATACAACTTTATAATTAGTAAGAGAAATACACATTATTATTTAAAGTAAATGGCCTATTTTAAACATTACATTGCCAAAACCATATTTTAGAACTGATATTCACTGCTATTAAGAGTATAGGACTGTGAAGTCTTTGTACTACAGAAGAAATTAAGTATTTTAATTCAAAAACGCAAAGTTCAAAGATAAGTGCAAAAAATGTAAGATGGAAATTTTTAAAAATTGAGTGAGTTGGAATAAACAAAAACATTGAATAAAACACAATTATTGATTTTTCAATTGAATAATTGAACAGTTTTATATTGAAAAAAATCTGTTGATAGACTATAAAACACATATCACACTACAGTAATTCAAATGCTTACAGTATGATAAATTAAACATTCCATAAGCATAGGATAAGATTGTTTATTCAACAAAATGACTCTTGGAAAATTGATTAAATAAAATTGAAAAAAAAATGTCCCTGCTTCACACTCTATACCTAAATGGAGTTCTTATGAAGGAAATAATTAAAGATGAAATCACTAATTAAAATCTAGAAGGTCATTATAATAACTGAGTTTTCTTCTCATCCTAATTATATTACCATTGTTTCCAAAGCAGTCAGGGTCAAAACACATTTCCTCCAAAATAATTTTTTTCTTCCTCTTTCTTTCTTTTTTTCTTTAAATTTGCTCTAGGTCACATGTGCTTTTGGGGGAGAGAGAGAGAGAGAGAAAAAAAAAAAAAAAGAAAAAGAAAAGAAATCACCCTTCATGGGCAGATGGCCAGGCTGCAATTCTTTCTCTTCCATTCTCCTCTGGGACTTTGGGCATGCGTGTATACACATCTGGTGTGGTTTTCAAGCCACTAGGTTTGGAGTTTGAATCACAAAGTCAGCCATGAGGAATCCAGCTGCCTTAACCTCCATGTCATCTGTTGGCCACTGTTTTGTTATTTTTAAAATGAGGTTTTATTTAATAGAAAAAGTATTATTTTATTTCATTTTATTTTATTTGATAGAAGTATTAATTTGTATACAATTTCAGATATGCAAACAATAGTATTTGAAACACATAGCTGAGGATCACAAATAATAGAATAATTTCTGACTAATGATGCATTTTTTGCTTTGAGTCTAAGCTCAGTCTAAAGTAATATTGCCTACTAGAGAAACTCAACATACTAAACTCACATCGGTATTTCATAATCAAAACATACTGTTTCTCTGTATCCTTCCTCCTTTACCTTCATTTTAATTTTGTATTTGCAACTTAAAGTGAAAATATAGGAGCCATCAGGTGGCATAGTGGTTATAGCACTGGGCTCCCATATGGCTGACTGTGGTTTGAGTCCCAGACCCAGTGGCTTGAAAATCACTTCAGGAGCATGTGTATGTGTGCCTGAAATCCCAGGGGAAGAGTGGATTGCGACATGGCCATCCGCCTGGAAACAATTCCTCACTTTCCCTTTCACTGTCTCTTTCCGTTTCCTCTGGCAAGTGCATGCATCGTATGGCAAAAACCTTTTAAAAAAGTGAAAATATATTGATTTAAATTGCCCTTAATAACAAAAAAATTAATTAAAACAATTGATGTATGAAGAGAGAAAAAGTCAACAAAACAAAACAAAATTCTGTTAAAAATAAATGTATTTAAAGTTGCAATTATAGCATAATTTTAAAACAACCACACACACAATAGCCTGATACTCAAATCAATACCTATATTGGGTCCTTTGACCTTTGACCACTGAGATATAAAATGTTTTATATTACTTTATTACCATAGAAATTATCTTAGAATTTTGTTTATAACATAATAATAGTACGAAACTTTGTGTTATACTTCCCTCTAACCACAAAAAAAATTTTTAGTTTAATCTTTCAGAAAGAAAATGAGTCAACAACTTAAAGAGAAATGTGGAAAAATGCACCTAATGTTATAACAAGATCTGTCTTTTTCACTCATCCTTTTTCAAAACTGTTCCTAATGTAAGAAGAGCCAAAGTGCATTTCATTTCCTCCAGTGCTAAAGAGCTTCATTTTATTCATTAGTTTCCTTTTAAATACAAGATTATTGATCCATCGATAAATTGTGTTAGAATCCTAACAATTGAATGTCCTTTCATGTTTTACCAGTTAAGAAAGGTTTTGTTGTAAAACCTTTATTCTTCCAGATTCTATTTTCAACAGGAATTAGATTTTCCTTGGAGAAAATTGGATCTTGTCTATCAATATATTAGACATTTTCTCTTTTGAACTTTAATACAAAAGAAGGGTGACCTTGGCAAAATATCCTCTTATCATCTCTCTTCCACACAATTAATATTAGTCATTAATACATATTTTCATTGTTAATACAGTAATAATGTATTACAGAATTATAACAACTGGAAAAATAGGATTATAGCCTGACCAGGCCTTGTTGGGGGATGATACTTCTTTTCTCCTCTCTCTGTCTTGCCCTCTCCTCTCTCTCTCCTTTTTTTGCTATCATTTCTCTATCTCATGCATGTGCCTCTGGCATTATAAAATATAAATTAAAAATAATAAGTAAAAAGAGAATATAATAACCCAAAATGTATATGGAATAATTAAAATATCATTAAAATAAATGGAAGAAAATACTTTGAGAACTGAAAGGAAAAATATACCAAGAAACAATTATAGTTGATAATAGTAAGATCTCCTCTATTAACCAATGAAAGAATAGGTGGTAGGAAATCCTAATAATATAGAATATTTGAACAATTATCAATCTACCTAATTTATTTGATTAACATATAACACTCATTTTATTAAAAATAGAAAGAAATCATATAGAGTAATTTTTTTTTGCCAAAACAAAATAGCAGATAGCAAAAAGAAATCTAGAAAAGTCAGCAATTAGTTATAAATTAAACATCACACCATATCCGTGACCCAAATATAAAACTCACAAGAAAAATTTTAAAAAAATATATGCTTAAGTAAATGAAAATGAAAACAAAATAAACAAAAATTTCCGTTAGGCAGCTAAAGCAATGCTTAGGTTAAAATATAAAACAATAAATTCTTCATTAGAAAAGAAGAAAGTTTGAAATTAATAATTTTTTGAGAGGTTTTTGCACTCGCCAGAAAGACAGAGACAGAGAGACAGGAAGCGAGAAATCACCTCCCAGGGAGGATGGCCATGCCACAATCCCTTCTCCTCCAGTATCCTCTTGGGATCTTGGGCACGCACGCACATGCACCCAGCATGAGTTTTAAGCCACCGGGTCAGAAATTCGAACCGCGGTCGACTACATGGGAGTCCAACAACATAGCCATTACGCCAACTATGCCAACTGCCGTTCCCTTTTTTTTTTTTTTTTTGGAGAGGTTTTAATATTTCATGTTGGGAAATTAGAAAAATACTATGTTAGGATCAGCCAGGGCACAGGGCATGGTGGCAGCTGGATCCCACATAGCCAACTGTGTGGTTTGAATCCTGGACCTGGTAGTTGAACAAACATGCTGGGCATGTGTGCATGCATCCCCCAAATCCTGAGAGGAGGAGTATGGAGAAGGGAATGCAGCATGGCCATTCTTCCTGGAGGGCTGATTTCTCACTTTCCCCATCTCCCTCTCTCTGTCATGAGCACATGATTCCTATAGCAAGCAAGCAAACAAACAAAACACCATGTTAAACATAAAGCAAACAGAATGAGAAATATGAGTAGAGAAAATTTAAATGGCACAATAATCCACTGTTCTAATTGATATTTATAAAACAGTCCATGAAGATAGCATTGTTGAGACAGAGAGGTAGTGTTGTTATATTTTGATTAACTCGACCGGGGAGAAATGTTCATATATTGAGATGATCACCTTGTAAGCTAAATAATGTAATTGAATGTATTAAAAAAAATGTAAATAAAAAAAACAGTCCATCCAATAAGAGCAGAATTTGCACTTTTCTCAAGTGCACTAAAGACATTTATCAATGTACACCACATTTTGAGTCATAAAACAAGTCTGAATAGATTTAAATGAATTTAAATCAGTTATAGTATACTCTCGTGACCCAATTAAAAATCAATAATATAAAGGCTTCTGGAAAATCTTCCAAATGCTTGCAACAAAAAAATAACAAACCTCTAGTTTATGGGAAAAGAAATCATAGGAAAAATCAGAAATTATTCTGAAATGAATTAAAATAAAACTTTATTAAAATTTATAATTTTTTTCTCATTTTTTCTCTCATGTATGTGCACATGTGCTCTGACATTATAAAAAATTAGTAAATAAAATAATGTTTTTTTTTTTTTTTTGCCTTAGGGAGTATGTGCTAGCCAGAGAAAGAGAGAGACTGACACAGTGAGAGGGAAAGTGAGAAGTCACCCCCCAGGGAGGATGGCCATGCCACAATCCCTTCTCCTCCATTCTCTTCCCTGGATCTTGATCATGCATGCACACATTCCCAGAGAGATTTTTGTCACTAGGTTAGGGCTCAAACTGTGGTCAGTCACATGGGAGTCCAGCAACAGAACTGCTACATCAGCTGCTGGCCCCAAACAAAATAAATTTTATTTTCATATATGAACAATAGAAAATTGAAAAAGTTAAAATGTCATTTAAGTATAAGCAAAAACATCAAATATTTAAATCTAATAAAAATCGTGCAAGAACTATACACTGAAAACTGCAAAATCTGTCCAGAGAAACTCAATATCTTAATAAATGGACAGATAGATCATGTTTATAGGACAAAAGACTCTATAGTCCTAAGCTATCAATTGCTCTCAAATTGATCAATAGGTTTAATATTAGCTCAATCAAAATTTTAGCAGGCACTTTTATGTAAATTGATAAAGTTATTTTAAAATTCAGCTGGAAATATAAAGGAACCCAAATAACCAAAACAACTGAAAAAAAAAAAAACCAAAGTTCAAGGGGCACTTCATTTCAGGACTTATTTTAAAGCTGCAGTAATCAACACAGTGTTACTAATACAAAGGTAAGAATAATTTAACAATGAACCAGAAAGGTAATCCAGAAATAGACCCACATATATATAAATGTGACCAACTAATTTTCCACAGTCACAAAGATAATTCAGTAGAGGAAAGATAGTTCATGTAGTAAGTGGTGTTGAAACAATTGAATACATATTTTAAAAAATTGAATTCATATATCATGTAATATATATAATCTAGCTAAAAATGGATCATATAGCTAAATGCAAAACCTAAAGCTACAAACTGTCTTAAAGAACTCATAGGAGAAAATAAGTATACACTGAAAACTGCAAAATTTGCTCAGAGGAACTAAATATTTAAATAAATGGAGAGGTAGATCTTGCTTATGAGTATAAACTTTGGACTAGGCAAATAGTTCTTATGCATAACATCAATGCACACATTCATCTAAAAATTATCAATTTAATGTCTTCAAAACTAAAAATGTGTGTTCTTTAAAAGATAAGTCAAGTTAAAGACAAACAATAGATTGGGAGAAAAATATTTGCACAGCATGTATCTAATAACTCCCATTCGATATAAATTTATTTTTTTGTGGTACAAATTTATTCCCATATTAATAATACTTTATTGTACACTTAAATACACTTTTGCATAAATGTTAAAAAAATGCAAAAAACTTGACAAAAAATGGGCAAAAGATTTGAATAGACACATCAGCACAGATATAGGGATGACAAGTAAGCATATGAAAAGATGTTCAACATCATTAGTTATCAAGGAAATGTAAGTTAAAACCACAGTGAGAGGGGCCAGCAGGTGGCTTGGTGGTTAAAGCACTGGACTCCCACATGGCCGACCATGGTATGAGTCCCAGACCTGGTGGTTTGTAAAATCATACTGGGTGTGTGTGTGTCCATGCTCAAAATCCCAGGAGAAATATGGAAGAGAAGGTGTTGCAGTGTGGCTATCTCCCCCTGGGGGTTGATTTCTCACTCTCCCTCTCTCTACTCTCTCTGCCTCTCTCCCAAGAGCACATGTGCCTTATGGAAAAAAACAAACAACAAAAATGGAAAAACACACATAGTGAGATACTGATACTTATTAGAATGGCTTAAATCAAATTACCAAAAACATTCTTCACAGAAATAGAAAAAGAAAACCTCATACAATTTGTATGGAAACACAAAAGACTCAGAATAGCAAAATCAGTCATAAGCAAAAAGAACAGAGTTGGAGGTAGCATACTACCAGATGTCAAAATACATTATAAAGCTATAGAAACAAAACCAGCATGTATTTTCAAATGAAAAAAAAAATTCCCATACATATAGACCAAAGAATGAGATAAAGGAACCCAGAAATAAATCCATATATGTAAGTACAGTCTGCTGATTTTCAACAAAGGTGCCAAGAACACCCCCTGAGGAAAAGGGTCTCTGCAATAAATGGTTCTGGGAAAACTGGATGTCCATATGTAGAAGAATGAAGATAGACCTGTATCTCTCATCATATACCAAAATCAACTCCAAATGAATTAAAAACTTAACCATAACATATGAAACTATGGGAACCAGCAGTTAGCGTAATGGCTATGTCGCTGGACTCCCACGTAGTCGACCGCGGTTCGCGTCTCAGACCCGGTGGCTTACAACTCACGCCGGGCGCGTGTGCGTGCGTGCCCAAGATCCCGAGAGGAGAGTGGAGGAGAAGGGATTGCGGCGTGACCATCCCCCCTGGGGGGTGATTTCTCGCTTTCTGTCTCTATGTCTCTCTCTGTCTGTCTGGCGAGCGCACGCGCCCTATAGCGAAAAAACCTCTCCCAAAAAAAAAAAAAAAAAAAAAAAAAAAACATATGAAACTATGACGCTATTAGAACACATAGAGTAAACACTAAACACTTCAGGACAATGATAAAGGCAAAGAGCTCATGAATAATATTTCCACAGACTTTTTGAAGTCACCTCATACTGCACTATATCCATACAATGACATATTAATACTACTCTGAATATAAGAGAAACTAGCTATTAAAATGGGCAATAACATAAGTAAATCTAGAGAAAACTATGATCTGTGGAAAAGCAGAATGAGTTTATATTGGTTCAAAAAATTAAATTCATGCATAATTGTTTCATAATACATATTTTCCATGAACTTTTTAAAAGAATTATTTTATTTAACTTCCTCTTTATTTATTTATTTATTTTAATTTGACCAGAGAGGGACAGAATGAGAGAGAGAGAGAGAGAGAGAGAGAGAGAGAGAGAGAGAGAGAGGAAAAGTGAGAAAGCAAGCCGCCAGGTCTGGGACTCAAACTGTGGTCAGCCATGTGGGAGTCCAGAGCCCTTAACCATCACACTACCTGGCAGTCCCTTCCATGAACTTTATGAAAACCCCTGTACATATAATTCAATTTATATAAAATTCCAGAAAATTTAAGCTAATCTCTATTCATGTAAAGCAAATCAGTGGTGGAGATGGTGGGACCTAGGGCACAGTAGGGAGGAATTACTAAGGAGCACAAGAAAACTACTGAGGGGGATAGGTATATTTTTGTGACAATTTCACAAGTGTATAAATATGCCAAAACATCACATTGTGCATCTACACATTTTGTGTTTATTTTATGTCAATTATGCCTCAATGAAACTGTTAAAAATGAGTAAGTATGATCACTTGAAAAAAGATAAGGATGTTATAAACAACTTCATGCCAGTAATTTTTCAACCTAGAAGAGGCACCAGCTGTTGGCATAATGGTTATGTCACTGGACTCCCACGTAGTCAACCACGGTTCGAGTTCAGGGCCCAGTGGCTTAAATTCACGCTGGGTACGGCTGTCTTTCTGGTGAGCGCACACACCCTGAAGCAAAAACCTCTCCCCAAAAATAATTAATTAATTAATTTTAAAAAAAGAAATGAGCAACATTTTTGAAAGGCAGATGCATTGCTGCTAAAGTACATTCAAGGAAAAATGTATAACTTTAAAATTTTTTAAATAAATTAAGTTTATAATTCAAAATAAATCACAGGAAGTGGAACTTATGGTAATAGCTATTGAATAAGTAGAACGATGTCTTTATACAGAAAATAAGTATAACATTTAAAAACAAAACCAAAAACTTTTCAAACTATTTAGGGGCATAGGGAATCAAACCAAGACAAACACATATTGAGAAGTATTTAATTTTGAAAGCTCTAACATTGGGCAAGAATGGCACCAGAATCTATTCAGAATCTACAGACATCTTTTCTTGGGTTACTTCCATCCACACACCCTACAATCAACTGTCAAAGCTATAGCTTTAGTGACTTGAGACTGACAGCACAAATAGCACCTTCACAGCCAGTGGTGAACACAAATTGTGGTGGGGAGGAGGAAAGAGGAATGCAGAAAACTGAAGGCTTTGCTGGCTTAAAAGTGACAGACCCATTTCAGAACAGAGAGAAAACACCTAAGGCCTTGTTAACCCAACCATGCTGAAATGATTCAGGGTGAATAGGAGACAAGACATTGTCTTGTCTTTAGAAATTGGAGAGCCATGGAAGGAAATTAAAGAGCCATGAAAGGGCTTAGATCAGCATTCATGCAATCCTGGCTCTTAAACCACACACACACACTGGGCAGGCACAGATGAGCCCACCCAAAAATCTATAGATCCAAAGTGCAGGATGAGGGCTATAGTTAATACTACTGTACTGTGTACTGAATATTTTCCAAGATAGTAGATTTCAGGTGCAATTTACCACACCAAAAAGATAACTATGTGAGATTATGAATTTATTAATTGGCTTGATGATAGCAACCATTTCACTATGTATACATAATATCAAAACATCATGTTGCACAGCTGAAATATATACAGTTTTTAAAAATACAAGCCAAAGGAAACAAGAACTAGATGCAACTTTGAATGTATTTCTGAAATGACACAGCTCAGTCCAGAATCTGGTAGAGGCCTAATGGGCCCAAAGTCTCTGAGGACAAACTTTTTCCAATCAAAAGACAAGATGAACATAATCCCTATGAATCCAGACTAAAAAAATATAAATAAGAATTTTAAGAAAAAGAAAAATAATGGGACCAGCAGTTAGCATAATGGCTATGTCGCTGGACTCCCATGTAGTCAATCGCGGTTCACGTCCTGGACCTGGTGGCTTAAAACTCACGCCGGGTGCGTGTGCATGCGTGCCCAAGATCCCGAGAGGAGAATGGAGGAGAAGGGATTGCAGCGTGGCCATCCCCTCTGGGGGGTGATTTCTCGCTTTCTGTCTCTCTGTCTCTCTCTGTCTGGCGAGCGCACACGCCCTATAGCGAAAACCTCTAAATAAAGAAAAAAAAATAATTAGCTGAGACATCAGGGGCTACACAGGTATATGAAATAGATTCCACAGTGGTCCAGGCAAGTTACTAAAACCCAAACAAATAAAAACAAATGATGCAAAAAAAAAAAAAAGGAGAAAGCACAACAGAAACAAGAGATGCTGCAATACATGGCATAAAATAACCTGTTTACAACAAAAAACCACTCAACATACAAACAAAAAGTGTGACCCATACTCAGTGGAAAAACAATCCACATAAACTAACTGCACATGTATATTGAATTTAACAATAGCCTAGAAAAGACTGTCATAAATATATTCGGATACATGTAGGAAAACATGTTGAAGTTTCTACAGAATTATGTGCCAATGAATTAAAAATTGGGATTCATGACAGAAGAAACTATAAAAAGGAACCAGTTGGGGCCAGAAGTTGATGTGGTGGTTAAGGCACTGGATTCCAACATGTCTGACCATGGTTCAAATTCTGGACCCAGCTGGCTTGGGAATCAGGCCAAGCACATGTGCATGTGTGACCAGAATCCCAGGAAAATGGAAAAGAAGGGACCGTGGTGTGGCCAACTTCTCTAGGGGATGACTTCTTGTTTTCTCTCTTACTGTCTCTTTCTTTCTCTGTCCAGCAAGTCCACGTACCTCATGGCAAATACCTTTAAAAAAGTAAATATCTAAAGAAGGCACTTTATAAACCTTGAAGGAAAAAATGGGAATTTTATATTTTAAATGCACAATAGCTTAAATGAAAATTTCACTAGTTGCGAGCAGATTTGAGATGGGAGAATAAAGATAGCAATGTTGGAGTTAGATCCAGGAAATTAATCTCTAAAAGATCATTAAAATCTAAAGGGAAAACATACAGAGCATCTGAGACCTGTGAACAAATATAAAGCACTCCATGTTTGTGTAATAGGAGTCCCAAAAGGAACAGAAACGAAGGAACATAAATGTATTTGAAGAAATAATGGTCAAAACTTCCTAAATTTCTTTTTTAAAAAAATCAAATTAAAGATCTAAGCTCAATGAATACTGTATAGGGTATTCACAAAAGAACCACAGTCAGGGATATCATAGTCAAACTTCCAAAAGTCAAATAGAAAATAAAAATAAACCACAACCTTCTCTTCACACCATAATGAAAAATGTAGACAAAAGGATCCTAGATTTAAATGTAAGAGATAAAACTGTAGGATAACAGAGAAATAACTGAAGTGAATCCCGCACCAAGGACCAACAAACTCTAAGTCTTAGCATCTCTGAGAACCCACCAAAGTAACATCAGGCCTGCATGGACAGCTGCAGCAACCACCCTAGCTAGACCTAGCAACAGATCTCCTTCCTTCCTTCCCTTCTTTCTCCCCTCCTTCCCTCCCTTCCTCCCTCTCTTCCTTTCTTTTGAGAGATGTACCCTTGACAGAGTTTCATGATGCTACAATCCTTCCCCTACCCTTACAGCCAGCCAGGAATATAGATAGGCATGTGTGGGCACATCCAGTGTGTCCAGAACAACGCAGCAACCCAGGATCTGAACCCAGACCTCCGATGTGGCTCCAGTATTGCAAAGTGGCATCAACCAGATGCATGACTACAAATGAACTGGTGACTACATTTTATATAGGAGTGTCTAGGGAGGCTTTTAAAAAGATGACTTAAGATGTGAAGAGTCTATAAATAATGGAGAAATATTACATATGTTTTTATTCTGTATCTTAAATCTGGGATGATCTCGGCACTGTCTTCAAGAAGAAAAAAAAGATATAATTTGATGCTGTGCCTTTGTTCTCTGGACTAACTATACACAGATCAAGATAATAATGGCCAGAGTATGGATTGGGTATTTTTGGTCTTTCCAATATATTCAAGAAAGTTTGTTGGAAATGGAATTAAAGTTCATAATGGTGCAAAAAATTTTGAAATCCATACATGATATGCAGGTTTTTGATCAAATGCATTTCCATGAATTTTATGAAGACCTCTGGTATATGCATATACATACATATACCTTACACATAAATATGTATACACACACACACATATGTATGTATCACACACATTGGGTCCTCGGAAATGTCATGATACAGTTTTGCATGGAAAAAACATAGAAAAATATGCCATTACTTTTCAGATGACCCAATATATACACATACAGATGTATGCATGCATATGTGTACATGTATAGAGAGATATACAACACACATACATATATGTCCACATGTATGTGTTCACATGCTTTTTGTACATAAATGGATCGTTGTATAAGTTGCTGTTTATATAAATGGATTTTTTTCTCTTTCTTTTATTTAAACTTGTTAGAGGGCATGTGCTCTCACCAGTGAAACAGAAAGAGAGAGAATGAAAGAAGGAAAGTGAGAAAGCAGTCCTCTGTAGGGTATGGCCACACTGCAATTCCTTCTCCTCTGTTTCTCTCTCCGTTCAGGATTTTGGGTAGGCATGCACATGGGTCTGGTATATTTTTAAAGCTGCTGGATCTGGGATTTGAATTATGTAGTTGGCCATGTGAAATCTAGCCACCGTAATTATCATACTACTGACTGGTCCCATAAATGGCCTTTTATCTGTGTAGTTCTACTACTTTTCCTAACTGAGATTTGAACTGTGCAGTTGGTCACATGGGATCCCACTTCCTTAACTACTAGGCCACAGAACTGGGCTGAAATATAACCTAATTAAAAAAATAGGATTCCCTATTGATGAACATTGAGCTATGAGTGGTAGTATATATAGCAGTTAATAAAGTTGTCTTTGGAAACAAATTAGGTTTTGATTATAGGTCTACAACTTCCTAACTGTGTGGTCATGGGGAAATTATCCTGTGTCTCAACTTTCTCATTGGTATAATTTTAATAAAATACAATCTCCCTCACAGGATTGTCAGAAAGCTTGGAACAATCACTATATACTTAGTTATGCTTCAATAAAGAATAATTCCCAATTTCAATGACAAAAAACAGCAACAATCTCTCTGGCCCATACCTCACGCCCATCACAGGTCAACAGTGGAGTTAAGTTCCTCTTACTAACTCAGGGTTTCCAGTGAATGGAAAACCATCATCTTTAATTTTTCTGTTTTCCACTTCAGAAGGAAAGGGAGCTCTGAAAGGGTCTAAAATGGCAATGAAATGATCCAGCCAGTGAGTGACACACACCAATTTCATTCCAACCCATCATTCGGAACCAGTCACATGGCCCCACCCAACCTAAAGGTAACTAGGAAAAGTAATTTTCTCTGCTCCTGAAAGATGAACAGCAAGATGTATTTGGTATAACGTATTAAAGATCATAACAAGAATCATATAAATTAATACTTAGAATAGCACCTGGCTCATACTAACTGTTCAGTAAATGATAATTATTCAAAATTTCTACTATTATAACAACATTTCAAAATTTCTGTTATTATAACAACACTGTAAAAATATCTTTGTGAACCAATACTTGTGTGTAAATGCAAGAATCTCTTCATAATAGATTTATAAAAGTAGAACTGCAAATTTACGGAAAGTAGACATTTTTAACTATGAGAAATATTGCCACATTGGCTTCTCCTCACTTCATTTATGTTACTTGAGCTGCCATTATAATTGGGAGAGGACTGTGGAATTTTGATTTATAAGCTCTTTGTTAAGGATTTGACCATGCAGTTAGTCATAGACCGGAACTTGTCTCAGCCCAATGACAAGGGATGTGCTACAGGAGAAAAAAAAACTCTGAAGACGCTGCCTGATAAATAATTGCTGAATTTAAAATAATTTTTTTTTTGCTATAAGGTGTATGCATTTGCTGGAGGGAGACAGAGACAGAGACAGAAAGGGAGAGAGGCGGGGGGAAGTGAGACATCACTATATCACCCCCCAGGGGGGATGACTATGATGCAATGCCTTCTCTTCCATTCTCCTCTTGGGATTTTGAGTATGCACGCACATACTTCCAGCATTATTTTCAAGCCGCCAGGCCCAGGACTCGGATTGCACAGTCAGCTATGCAGAATCCAGCACTTTAACCTCCATGCTTCCTATGGGCCCATCATTGGATTTTTTACAGATACCCCAGAACCTTAAGAGTTAGTAAAAGCACAGACAGGTTCCAGTAGTCATAATACAGTGGGATTACAATGGTGGAATTCCCACACAATTATCTATCTTTCAATTCTATATGCAACCATACTTTATGATATACTTTGAGTACATGATTTCTTTTATTATTTTTTTCTTTTTTTGGAGAGGTTTTTACTATAGGGTGTGTGCGCTCGCCAGACAGACAGAGGAGAGACAGAGAGACAGAAAGTGAGAAATCACACCCCAGGGGGGATGGCCACGCTGCAATCCCTTCTCCTCCATTCTCCTCTCGGGAGTTTAGGCATGCACGCACATGCACCCGGCATGAGTTTAAGCCACTGGGTTTGGGACTCAAACCGCAGTCGACTACATGGGAGTCCAGCGACATAGCCACTACGCTAACTTCTGGTCCCGAGTACATGATTTCTTTAGATCCCTTTCAAACTTAATAGTCTCTAATATTACTAATATTTTATCTTTTTATTTGACAACCTATTATCAAGTATCTATTTTATGTATACCATTGTCAGAGATAAGTAAGACACAGGCCCTGTCTTTAAGGAATGCCCAGTAGTATAATGACCAACTTATGATAAATGCCATCTAGAGTGGCAGGAATAATAAAGTTGCAGTTTATGAATGTGGTAGTCAAGAGCATGCATTTTAGAGTCATGGAGACCTGGGTTTGTTATATCCTAGTTGTGTAATATTGAATTATTTTCTCAACCTCTGTTTGAGAAAGAGAATTTTATCATCCATAAAATTATGATAAAAATAATATGTCCTTCATGTTATTGTGTTGTCTTTATTGTGATATAAGTGAAACTCACGATATATTGGATGCACAAAGACAAAGTCATAAGTTCTTCCCAGGTCTGTAAAGGAAGGATTCATAGAGCAAAACTTATAGAAGTTAACTAAAGAATTGTACAAAAATACTGCATACTCGGAATCCTCTAAGATCTTGAGGAGTTAAGGGATGAAGATATAAAGATATAAGGAAGATTATAAGGCAACCAGACACAAGATGAAAAAGAAGGGAAAGGAAAGGAGGTACACCAGATTATTAAATGATATACTAAGCGTTTGAGAGAGATTTTTGCTACAGGGTATGTGCACTAACCAGAGAGACAGAGAGACAGAAAATGAGAATCATCCCCCAGTGGGGAGGGCTAAACCACAATCCGTTCTTCTCCAAACTCCTCTCAGAATTTTGAACATGCGTGCACACACACCCAGCATGAGTTTCAAGCTGCCAGGTCCAGGACTTGAACCAAGATCAACCAGTCAGCCCCTTAACCACTATGCCACCTGCTGGCCAGAAGAGTTTGATTTTTAATTCATAGACAATGTAGTGCCCAAAACTTATCACTTGATCTTTTGTCTGAAATATATTCCTACTCCAAGTACTCTGCCTCAATAAGTGATATCATCATCCAACCAGCTGATCAATTAAAAAAAAAACAAAACCCTCCTGGTTCTTCCTCCAAAATATGTCTTGAATTTGCTATCTCCAATGCCACCATCCTCCTCCAAGGTGACATCACCTCTCACTTGGATTATGTCAATAGTCCCCTAGCTGGTCTTCTTGTTCTTTCTCTCCTAAAACTCTAAAATATAAACTATATTTATCATGTAATTACCATGGGTTTCTACTGAATTTAGAGTAAAAAATGAATTTGTTACATGTCCTATAAAGTCCTACATACGTGAATCCTGACTTCCTCAGCTTTAAGTGACCCTCAGCTTCTGTTAAAACCATAGATGCCTTTCTGTTCTTCACAGTCACCAAACTCTTTCTCTCTCAAAGCATTTGTTTATGTTGTTTTCTTTTCTTAAAATCTTTACTTCACCAGTCACCTGGAAATGCCTATGCATCCTTCTATATTCAGTTTAAATGTCAGTTCTTCAGAGGGGTTTTCCTAAGACCAGTTCCCTCACCTAAGTGTCCCTTGAGTTCTCTCACACTGAATCCTGCCCATTCTCTTCAAAGTATTTATTGTAACTGTATATTATTGAGATTTTTTACAATTGTCTCCTGCATTAAGTTGTAAGTTCCACAGGAGAGAATCACTCTGTTTTACCTAATACTACACCCCCAAAACTTAGCTCAAAGCCTGGCATAAGGGAAGTTTTTAATAAATATTTGCTGAGTGGGTAAATTAATAAATAAAACAGTCTTTTATGTGGCACAACCATACTCATCATATTTAAGTGCATCAGAACTTAAGGACAAAAACTTGTTCTTTACTGGTGATTTTCCTGACTCTTAAGGAGGGACAGTTATTAGTATTCATGGGTTCCCTAGCCATAAGATCATGAAGTTCCCAATGCCCTATCAACCAGAAGGAACAGATTTAAGTACTAAATAAAACATTTTTTTCATGCTGAATTTATGCAATTGGTGAGATATCTATCTGAAGGATATTGAATCAACAATTGGCTAGAAGTATTCACTTGAGAATCATTAACATGTAAGTGATAACATTAGTAGACACAGTCACCCCAGGAGAGTGTGTAGTTGGAGAAGGGAAGAGTGACAAGAATGGATACATGGCTAATTACCATGAATGAAGTATAGACAGAAGAATTCAGGAAGTAGAAGAAATGAACACATGAGATTGACACTAAAACATCAAAGAGGAAAGATGGCATTTGCGTCAATGTGGTATTACCAAATCCATGGAAGACAATTTTGAGAATTAAACATTAAGTGCCAAATGCTATAGAAGAAGATGAAGATGCAAACATGCTTACTGGGTGTGGTAACATGCAAATCATCACTGCCAATATAGAAAGCTATTCTGAAAAACAATGTTTTGGAAACAAGAAAAAAAGTGGGTAAAGAGTTGATGGTAACAGAAAAGTATATATATATATATATATATATATATATATATATATATATATATACAAACTATTTTGTGGAAGAACTTAAATGCAAAGGAATATGAAAGCACAGCATAACCCGGGAACTTATTAGACATGCACATTTTCAAACCTCACCACAGACTTACTGAATGAGAAACTCTGAGAATGAAGGCCAGCATCTGTTTTACAACCCCACCCAGTGATTCTGATGCACACACAAGTTTTAGAACTGCTGGCTTCCAGTGAAGGGGGCAAGAGATGAGTAGAGTTTTGAGAAGACTGACAAAGTTTGGGATAAATATAAGCTCCTCGAATATAAAAATAATTAAAAAAAATAAAAACCTAAACAGGCCTTCTTTAGTGGCCTTAAAAATTTAACTGATAAAAAAATATAACTTAGAATAGATATCAAATAGTCTTCCCAGTGGTAAACTGCCACTGTCCTTGTACTGATCATGACTAGTGTGGTAATGATTGCCTCTAGCCCTATTTGAGAGATTGTGGAAAGAAATGGAATCATACAGTGAACTTGGTCTGGGGTTTAAAGTGGGCAGGGTAGGTGTGGAGAAATATTAATTTGTTGAGAGTCCTGTGGAGGAAGTAGGTCAAGTGGTTGACTTGGAGGTCTGGGAAATGTGATGAGAAATATGGGGTATACCCTAAAAGAAGATTAAATGCCAGGACTCCTTGGTGACGTCAAAGATCAGGTTCAGATGGCTAGAAGGAGATAAAAAGTTGTCAAAATCAGTGCTATAGGAATGGCAAATGAGTGGTTAATAATAGGGGCCAGCAGGTGGTGAAGTGATTAAGGTGCTGGACTCCCACATGGCCAACTATAATTCAAGCCCCAGACCTGGTGGCTTGCTTTCCCACTTTCCCTCTCTCTCTCTCTCTGGTGAGCACACATGCACTACAGCAAATTAAAAAATAATGACAATAATGAATTAACTAATGAAAACTTATAAATTTTTTTAAAACAATGCTTAATAATAATAGCTTATAGTAATAGAGGGAAAGGAGGATAGATGTTTCTTCTGTTGATATCTTTTTATCAAGTGTATTCTCTTGCCTATGTTCTCATATTTTTGCTAAGTACATACTTTAAATGTTTCAACTCATTTAATCTTTACTGAGGTTTAGAAAGGTGAAATGTCTTATCTGAGGTCATACAGCTAGAAAGTGGTGAATTCTGGATTCAGCCCAGTTCTACTGATGACATGCTCGTTACCCTGAAATACTGTGAATATATAGGCTAATGCCAGACTTGTGAAACAAAATTTAGAGTTTGCCATTTTAATAGCACAACTGCACCCACCTAAAACACTATAGAGCATCTGGACAGATTTGTGCCATGCTGGGAATCTGGGCTGCAAAATGAAATATAATGTGGTATTTTCTCTCTAAAGCCTTGTTGGATAGTCTTCTACAAAAGCAATTTAAGATAGTTTCTTATTGTGCCAGATGCTGTCAGGTACCAAATACTATCAGCAAAAGTAAAATTTTAGGCATCAATGAAGGCATGATTCTTAAAGGCTAAGAGGATCAAGTAAATCATGTGGTATAGCTTTAACTGGATTAAATGATAGGTCTTCAATGGTAAAGATAGTTAGGAGGCCACCAAGCACAGGAAACTATGTGGTAAGAAAATGGGACCTACTTCAAAACCTGCTGATATGTGGCAGAAAGGGGGTATTAATTTTCCAGTGTTGGCAGGAGCAGAAAATCTGTTTAATAACAAGGATAACAAAAAATTTATAGATTTACCACATGCAAGGTTGTTTACATGGATTACCAATTCTAATCTCAGCTTTTGAGAAGTTTGTAGTATCTTGAATTTACAGGTACAAAATTTACAGGTGAGGTTCAGAGAGGTGTAGTGAGTTTCTCAGGGTCACTGTGCTAGTTAATCGCAGAGCTGGGACTTGAACCCTTGAACCAAGACTTTCTAACTCCAGAGCCTGAAAACTTAACCATCCTTCCATCCTTCCACATTCTTCTTTTTTTTTTTTTTTTTGGAGAGGTATTGTCTATAGGACGTGTGCGCTCGCCAGACTGACAGAGAAAGACAGAGAGACAGAAAGCAAGAAATCACCCCCCAGGGGGGATGGCCATGCCGCAATCCCTTCTCCTCCATTCTCCTCTCTGGATCTTGGGCACGCACGCACACGCGCCTGGCGTGAGTTTTAAGCTACCGGGTCTTGGGATGCAAACCACGGTCGACTACATGGGAGTCCAGCGACATAGCCATTATGGTATGCTGGTCCCCCACATTATTACTTAAAAGCCATAAGAGATAAAAGGTTGGAGAACCTGATGGGAAACAGGTTGGTAAAAAAGATCATCAGTGGACTCATTCCTTAATCAAATCAAGCAGAAAATATGTGTAGCAAGTATGTGATGATACTGGCTGAGAATCTGAAAATAATCAACACTAAATATTTTTTTTATTTTTTTCCAATAGTGAATCATGTAATTTTTTTCTTCTTACTGTAGGGCTCTGGACTGTTTGGTCTCTTTGTCTTTTTTTAACTTGCTATAGGGTGTATATGCTCACCACAGAGAGACAGAGAGAGTAAAAACAAAAAGGCACTCCCCAGGGATGATGGCTATGCTGAATCTCATCTCTTCCATTCTCCTTATGGGATTTTAGGCATGCACACGCATATATATGCCTGTGTGTTTTTCAAGCCACTGGGTCCAGGTCTTGAACCATGTAGCTGGCTATGTGGGATCCAGCCACCTTAACCCCTGCACCAGCAACTGGCCACTGCCTCTTTGCCTTACTCTTTTCTGATTTCCTCTTGGTTTTCAAATAAAGTTTTAGAAACAATGTGTTCCATTTTTTTACCATAATCACTTTTGACCCATGTGCTGCAGCAAGGTAAAGAAAACAGAGAGATGCTTCAAAATGACCATGGCATTTTCAAAATTATGGAGTATATTCATTTGGGAGCCTGTGGTGTACTGAATTGAATACAACTATTCTCGTCAGGGAAACAGGAAGATAAAAAGGGGTCACTAAATATGAGCAAAAGTGGGAGTCTGATTGATGTCTATAAAGAAGTGGAAAGGCTTGTTGATCTACCATTGAAAAGGAGCTACAGAAAGCATAAGGCAATTACCGATGCAGAAACAGACCCTTCTAGACAGCACATTCACTCACCCTAGAATGCAAAAGGAAAAATTCTTTCAAAAAGTACATTTTCATCAGCAAATTTTAAGCAAGTAAATGCCACCTTTAGTAACTTTCTACATTAGCAATTTAATGAACATTTGTAAATACTGAAGTCTTTACAGAAAAAGAAATGGGAATCATATCAAAACTAAGCAAGGCATCAAGACTGCAACACACACATAAAATTCTAACAAAGTGGTAAAAATCTTCCAGGTTGTAAAATAAATCACACCAATTCTGAGAGATAAGAGGCGCGGGAACCAGCAGTTAGCGTAATGGCTATGTCGCTGGACTCCCACGTAGTCGACCGCGGTTCGCGTCTCGGACCCGGTGGCTTACAACTCACGCCGGGCGCGTGTGCGTGCGTGCCCAAGATCCCGAGAGGAGAATGGAGGAGAAGGGATTGCGGCATGACCATCCCCCCTGGGGGGTGATTTCTCGCTTTCTGTCTCTATGTCTCTCTCTGTCTGTCTGGCGAGCGCATGCGCCCTATAGCGAAAAACCTCTCCAAAAAAAAAAAAAAAAAAAAAAAAAAAAAGAGGCGAGAACTAGTTTATCACTATGTGTTAGCAGGACAACACTGTACTCTCCACCAGTACACGGTGGATTTTAATGATGACCTAAAACCCTTTCATATAGCAGAGGTGGACACACTTTCTGTAAAGGGACAAATAATAGATATTTTAAAATTTATAGGCCACATGGTTGTCTGTGACAACTACTCAACTCTTCCACTGTAGCTTGAACACATAGAATATATGTAAATGAATAGGCATGGTTATGTGCCAATTAAAGTTTATTTACAAAAACAGGCAGTGGGTTGGATTTGGTGCATGGGCCTATGGTTCGCCAACCTCTGAACTAGACTGAGCACTTCTACTTGTCTTTGAGCTCCATTAGGTCAGTGACCAGGTCTTATATATCTTGTTAATTCCAGTGCCATCTGCAGTGCTTGGAAATTGAAGCCCAGAGTCTACATAGTTTGTAAGTGGTGAATCTAGGGTAGTGAGCCAAGCAGTTTGACTCCAGGGCTCATGTTCCTAACCAGCATGCTAGCCTAACCTTCTTGCGCCCCATGTGACCTTAAGCCACTGGGTTCAGGACTCAAACCGCAGTCAACTACATAGGAGTCTAGCGACATAGCCATTACGCCAACTGCTGGTCCTCACTATACCCATTTCTATGTCCAAAAATTTACGTTGCTAGTTTTTACTGGAATATTGGAAGTGTATTATTAACTATATTTCATAGTTCTCTTTATACCTATATACAATAGGTTTTTATTTATTTATTTTTATTTATTTTATTTTATTTTTTTTCTTTTTAAATATATCTTTTTTCCCCCTTTTTTTAATACATTCAATCACATTATTTAGCTTACAAGGTGATCATTTCAATATAAGAACATTTCTCCCCAGTCGAGTTGGTAAAAATATAACAACACTACCTCCCTGTCTCAACAATGCTGTCTTTGTATTCCTACTCCAAATGTTCTTCCCCAGGCCCCCCTCCTCCACACACACCACATCTGGCATTCACATCCACCTCTTGTGTTTGTACATCCTTTAGCCTGTCAGTTTCAGTTATAGAGTGCAGACATTGGGTATATATTAAGTGGGGACATACAGAGTCTCTCCTTCATAGCCTGGCTTGCTTCACTCAGCAGTAAATCTTCCATATTTTTCCCACTTTCTGTCAAAAGCCAGGGTTTTGTTCTTAATGGCTGAATAGTATTCCATACAGTATACATGCCACAGTTTTTCAATCCATTCAGCCATACGAGGGCATTTGGGTTGGTTCCATGTCTTACACAGGGGCTGGGGCACCTATTCCCCACAGAGTTGAATATCCTCATATAATTTTTTTTTACTTCTCAACGTTAACTACTAATAAGCTACTGTTGACCAGAAGCCTTACCCATAACACAGACAATTGATAAACACACATCTGTATGTTTACATATTATATTCTACGTTTTTACAATAAAGTAAACTACAGAAAAGAAAGTATTAAGAAAATCATGGGCCAGCTGGTGACATGCTAGTTAAGGCAGTTGAATACCCACATGTACCATGTGGCCACCTGCATAGTTCAAGTCCCAGCACCAGAGGCTTGAAAAACACACTGGCTGTGTATGCATATGCGCATGTCCCAAATCCTGAGAGCATAATGGAGGAAAAGGGATTGTGGCATGGCCATCCCCCTGGAATGTGCTTTCTCACTTTCCCTTTCTGTCTATCTGTCTCTGGCAAGCACATGCACCCTACACTGAAACAAACAGACAAACAAAACCAACAAAAATACAAACAAAAAACTTAGGAACTGCTCCAGAGTGTTTTGCAATCTAGTTCAAAAGAGAAATATATATTGAGACTTCTTCTTTTAAATGTGGTAAATGTTATGATAGTGGAAACTGAGATACCAGAGACACCATAGAAGAGACTTGTGTTTGGTGAAGTTTGTTTATAGAGTTCAGTGAAGAGGGAGTGGTTAGAGAATTCTTTCTGAAAAAAAAAGTGACACCTAATATGAATATTGAAGGATGAGTATAAATTAGCTAGGTCAATAAGAGCTTGCCAGGCAAAAGAAAAAGTGGAAAGACAGGAATGAATACTTTGATTCTGGGGGAAAATAAGAATTTTTCTTCTTCTCTTCTTCTCCTTCTCCTCCTCCTCCTCCTCCTCCTTCTTCTTTTTCATTTTCCTAGAGGGTGCATGCACTCTCCAGAAAGAGAAATCATCCCTGATGGGGAATGGTCCTATCATAATCTCTTCTCCATCTCTTCCTCCCATTGGAATTTTGGGAAAGCACACACATGTGCCTGGCACGTTTCTCAAACTGCTGGGTTTGGGACTCAAATTGCGGAGTTGAACATGTGAGGTCCAACTGGCTCAAACACCATGCTGCAGGCTGGGACCCAAAATGAGATTTTTAAAAACTACCAGGTGTAATAGCTTGAGGGACAAAAAAGAGGGATTGAGGATAATATTGGAGGAGTGTGGGGAGTCCAGGTCTATCCATTCCTATATTCATACATTCCTTCAGTCATGAAACACACATTTAATTGTGTAACTCCTATTTCACATGTAAATAAGACAGTTGCAATCCCTGGTATTGCAATGCTCACCATTTCGTGGAAACAAGAGATAACTATCAGATAGTGCCTGATAATTTCCTATGTCTCGAAAATTTATTCCCCAATCTTAACATTTTGGGTCCACTTTATTATTCTCAGCTCAAATATTACTTCCTTAGGGGGTTAATCTTGATTTCCTATCTCAAAAGGAGTCCCTTCACCCCTCCTGTTTTCTTTTTTCATGTGTTCTTTTCCTGGTTAGCAGTTGGAAATTTGTACGTATTAGGTCAATTACATGAAATTGGCATTTGTATAGGTCTAAAAGATCGAATCTCAATAATTTCATGTTACCCAACCCAAAGTATTTTTAATCCAACATATTTTTATTCATGTGTTTATTTGTTTTTCTTGTCATTTTCCCAAAAGAGTAAAGACTGCATCTATTTTGCTCACTATTATATTCTCCATATGAAGTACAGTGCTGAGGATGGCTTAAGTATTCAATGAATGCCAGTCACTATTACTACTGATATTGATATTATTATTATTGTCATCATAATACCTCTACAGATATTCATGGATAAATGTGTGCTAAAATGGTGAAATTAATGCAATATGAGAGCATATAGGAGGGATATCAACCTAGAATCTTCTATGGGGGCAGCAGGTTAAGAGAGAAAGTTATATAAATCAAGGCCTCCAAAATGACTGGTGGCCCAGAAAAAGAAACGAGTTATATTAGAGGTTAAGTTAGGATGAAAAGTCATGTGCAAAGGCTCACAGATGAGAGCAAGTACGGAACTGAGAGGCCACTGTGACTTGAGTGACAGTCATGGGAAAAGAAAGAGTGGTGGGCAAGGGGCAGATGATTGAGTCTTTTATTAATAGGTCATAGCAATGATTTTGGGCTGTATTATAACGGTAATAAGAAGCCACTGAAGAGTTTTGAAGAAGAAAGTATCTTTGTCCACTCAGGGTACTTTATAAACAACAGAATTGTATTTATTATTTCTCACAGTTCTGGAGATCAGAAAGTCCAAGAACAAGGCATGGAAAGATTTAGTGTCTGCCAAGGGTCCACGTATTGTTTGATAGATATCACCTTTTTTCTGTGCTGTCACATGGTGAAAAGAGCAAAAGAGCTCCCTTGGGCCTCCTTCACAAATATACTAGTCCCATTCAAAAGGCCTGGCTCACGTTAACTAATCACCTCCCAGAGGTTTCATATCCTTACTGTCACCTTGGGGATTGGGATTTCACCACATGAATTTGGTGTGTATGTGGGGGAGGGGTGATATAAACATTCAGAACATATTGGGAAGTGACACAGTATTTATATTGTAAGATTAGCACTGAAGCTCTGTGTGTAGAATGAATTGGCAGTGTGAAAGAATGGAAGATGTTTTAGATATCTAGTGCATAATACAAGCTAGTGGTTAGGAGGATGTGAACTGGAACACTCAAAGGACAGCTGAAGGGGAAGGGTAGATTGAAGAGATATCTAGGGCTTTATGTATGGCTTAAAGTAGAAGAGAGATTTCTGGTTTAGGAAACTTGGTGGATCAGAGGGCCATTTATTGAGATGGGTAGCACTGGATAAAGAACAGGTCAGAGTAAGAGTTGTATCAGTCTGGAACATGTCAAGATTCTGCAGTTTCATTCTTAGGTGAAAGGAAACCACATGAGAATGTAAAGAACCAACTGGTTTCCATTAAATTGCTATATCATACACATTTTTACCTATTGTTATAGTAACTACTATTTTTTTAATTAAAAAATATTTATTTAATTTTATTCATCATTATTATTTATCTTTTAATTTGATCAGAGAGAGAAATGAAAAGTGACAGAGCAAGCTGCCAGGTCTGGGACTTGAACCACAGTCAGCCATGCGGGAGACCAGCACCGTAACCACCACACCACCTGTGGGCCCCAAAACTACTGTTTTTCTAACATAAAGTTTACTATCTTGAAGTAGGGTCATACCATAGCAAAATCCTAAAGTATGTACCATTGATTTAGAGAGTAGACAGCAGGTAATAGGTTATAAGAAAATAGGTATAAGAAACTAAATAAACTGTATCACTCCAGAACAACATATTTTGTAAAACAATTGCCTATGATAACTTGAAAGACAAAATAGGTGCCTATCAAACTATTAGCTTTGGGGAAGTATTTTGTGTGTGTGTGTGTGTGTGTGTGTTTGGGTGTACCCAGTATGGTAGTGCAGTTGAGAACAAACTGAACTGCAGTGCTGGAAGTCACATAGTTTAATGTAAATTCAGATCCCCCAGGATGGCTTGAAAACACATTGAGTGTTTTGCACGTGTGCCCAAGATCCTGATGAGCTAGAAGGCTGAGGAAAGGGGATCATGGCCTGACAAGACCCTGTTCACATATGCTTCTCCAACTTACTCATTTTCACACACATGCACATGCTCTCTATCATGAATAAGATTAAACAATCTTAAACTTAAAAGTTAGCATGGGGACCAGAAGGTGGCATGGTGTGGTTAAGGTACTGGATACTCCCACATGGCCAACCACAGCTTGAGTCCCAGACCTGGTGGCTTGCTTTCTCACTCTCTCTCTCTCTGTGTCTCTCTGTGTGTGTACGCATGTGTGTCTGGTCAAAATTTTAAAAATAAAAATAAATGAATGAATAAATAAAATTAAAAATGAATCATTCTTTTTAAAAAAAGTTAGTGTGTACTATTTTGTTTTGTTTTGTTTAATTGCTAGAGGGTCTATGAAAGAGAGCAAGAGAGAGAGAATGCCACCCAATGAGGCTGAGGCAAGTCATAATACTTAGGCATGCATGCACATGTGACTTTTTTTTTTTTTTTTAAGGTGCCAGGGCCAGGATTTAAAATGCAGTTATCCAACTGAGATCCAGCTCCATATTAACAGGGCTTAACTGCTGTTCTATGAAGTCAATACAAGAGTGTATTGATGTTTGCTTGTTATGTTTATCAAGGTGATAGTGACTTGATATGTTCTCTTAGGTTTTACAAGAAAAATGAGCTCAGAAGAGAATAGATAGGCTTATAAGTAGAAATGAACAAGAATAATTAAGTCCAGAAATGTGGGATTTTCATGAGATTAGAATGGCTGACTGCTTTTGGAACACCAGTCCTTTAATTTCAGAATGTTTCAAGGTAGTATCATTGAATTAAGAGACAGGCAATAGGTAAGGAAGCTAGAGAACAGAGGAGATTTAACTATTTGTAAGAAAGAACTTTGGGTACAATTACTAGCATACAGAACTGCCTTGTGAGCAGTCCAGCAGGTGGCATGGTGGTTAAGGTGATGGACTCTCACACGGCTGACTGTGTTTCAAATACCAGACCCGGTGGCTTGAAAATCTCACCGTGTGTGTGTGTGTGTGTGTGTGTGTGTGTGTGTGTGTGCATGTGCGCATGTGTGTGTGTTTGTATGTGTGTGCATGTGTGTGTGCCCAAAATCCCAAGAGGAGAATGGAAGAAAAAGGATTGCAGTATGGCCATCCCCTTGGGGGGTGATTTTCACCTTTCCTCTCAGTCTTTCCTTCTCTCTCTCTCTCTCTCTGTCTGACTCTCTCCAGCGATTGCATGTGCCCTATGGCAAAAAGCAAAAAAAAAAAAAAAAAAAAATTAAAAAAAAATAAATTAAATAAATTAAAGAAAAAAATAAAAAAGCCTGTGAGAAAACCTGTGCAGCTCAAAGAGACAATCTTCTCTCCACATCCATGGCAGAGGTCAGTACCAAATACCACAGCAATTCCTGTAATGAAAATTAAGTTTTTTCACTTTCTGTAGCAATAAAGACTGCATACCATAATGCACAATAGGATATCTCAGTAAGAGGGAGTTAGGATGTTATTATAGTCTCCACAGGCTGAAGTAACAGATACCTCGGGCTATGTGGCTTAAGCAACAGAAATATATTTCATCACAATTGTGCAGACCAGAAGTCTGAGATCAAAGAGTTGGTAAGTTTGATTCCTTCTGAGGCCTTTCTGCTTGACTTGCAGATGGCTGTCTTCTCATCATGTCCTCACATGACTTTTCTTCTGTGCACAAGCATCTCTGATGTCCCTCTTTGTGTCCTATTCTCTTTATATAAAGGATTCCAGTCATATTGAATTAGGGCCCACTGTAAATATTTCATTTTACCTTAGTTGTCTCTTTAAATAATTTTTCTCCAAATGTCATCACGTGTTGAAGTACTGGGGGCTGAGTCTTTAATATGTAAATTTTTGAGGGACACAACTCATCACATAATCAATGGGAATGTTTGGGCCTATGCTGCTTGGGGAGGATTTAAGGAAGTAGGATTCTTTTCTTGATTGGATGCTTTCAAGAAGCAGGGGCAATTCTTAGACTTAGCGTTTTCAGTTTTATCTGGAGTTTAGCTAGAGTTGCCATTGGTAAAGTAGCTCTATTACCAGGAAGGAGAGATATTTAGTTATTTTTTTGTGTGTGGTTGGGTAGTGTTCTTACTATTTGTCTGCATTTGGTCATGATTATTTAGTGGTCTTGTTTTTGTCTTGTTTCATAAAGGTCGTGGAGTGATCTCTTTTTAAATATTGTTGATATGTTCGGGATTATTTATTTCAGGAGGGAACACCATGGTCTAGCTATTTAGCAAATAAACACCATGGCCTAAATTTAGTTGCCAGGCTTGCTACCAGCTGTCAGCTGTCAGGGTTGTTTTATTTTTTTCTCAGCCACTTGGGATGTGGCAATGAGGAATAATGAACAGTAAAGAACATCCCAGAATGTTTAGCCAGGGGAAACTGAGAATAATGGACAAAGGAATTCCTCCAAGAGAACAGAATCAGAAGCTTATCATGGAACATTTTTCACTGCCATGGCAGAGCAATCTCATAATGCCTGTCCAGCATAATTCCATCATTGCTCAAGATCAATGACAGCTACATGTTTTCCAGTCTTCTTTTTCTTAATGGGATTTTTTTACAGTGAGCTCCCTGCCTTACTCTACCATTTTGTATTGGGCAGAGTGGAAAGTATTGCTAATTCAGTTTGCCTCTTTAAGTCATCAGTAGCCAGAGCAGAAGGAACCATATCAAGAGCTGCTCTAGCTGGAGCTAGTGATTGGATGAACTTTTGAATGTCTTACTTAACACGGTGTCATATGTGTACTTTGTGGGAGAAAGATACAAAGAGATATTTTAATCAGAAGGGCAGGCATGGCAGAGATTGCCAAGAATTTACATAATTGTAGACAGCATTTCCCAGCCTCACTTGCATGTAAATGAGATCTAGTGAACAAAATGTGATTGGAAATGATATGTGCTATGTACATCCCTAACTCAATGGACTCTCTCAAGGGCATTCATGCTCTTTCTCCCTGATTTGGATGGAAAATATCATGGAGACCTAAGAAGCCAGGTATAAAGACAGAAAAGTCTTTCCATCCTAGGCCACTGAAAGATTTTGTGAAAGAGAGCCAGCCACTCAGAATATCCACATTTCATTTTTAAATGAGCAAGAAATAAGTCTAAATTAGGAATAAATCATTATACATTTAGATGCATATTTGTTATAGCAGCTGATGATACTTAGTCTCAGCCCTGTTTAGCAAAATGATTGATTTATAAAATAGCTTGTTAACTGACTGCTATACTATACCACAATGATATAAATCCTTTGAAGCATAATATTCTTCAGAAAGGCAATCTTTTGCTTGCATATTTAGTCAAGTGACAAGAAAGCTCCATACCTAGGTTACATGTCTCTGGCACCTAAAAACATCACCATTTTAGGGCTGGCCTCATAGCATAGCTGTTGGGGGAGCTGCATCTTACAAGGACAGCCATGGTTTGAATCCCAATTCAGTTGGATTGAAAAACACTCTGAGTACATATGCACGTGTGCCCCAAATCCTGATAAGAAGGAAGAATGGAGGAAAGAGATTTATTAAGTGACTGTGTTCCATTGGGGGATGCTTTTTTTCTCTCTCTGGCAAGTGCATCCATGCTCTGACAACTAAAAATTGTCACCATTATAGAACTACAAAACACCTTTGCCCTTGGATTTTCCAAGCATTGTATATGTCACTATATAAGCACAATGCCATCAAGAACATCACTACTAACATTTTTCTTAGAAACCCTTTTGACAAATTTTTAAATCTAATGAACTCACATACTTGTAAGCACACACCTGGTATATTATACAAGCTACTAGGATTGGTATTCAAACTGCAGTTGGACATGTGGGATCCAGTGCCTTTAACCGCTATACTATGCGAGTGGCCTTCCAGAAATTTTGAAGTCTGCTGGCATACAGAAAGTTCATGGCAAAATAAAATTAAAGAAAAAGTTTATTTTAGTGCAAAAAATATGAAATATATGCATACTTTGCAAGAATATGCATTTTCAATGAATTTTTTGAAGGCTATACAAACACACACACACACACACACACACACACACACACACATATTCTATTGGTTTTGATTATCCAGAGAAAATGGTCACACAGTTGAGTTGGCCAATTATAGTCTAGTAAAAAGGAGAACCATATTTTTAATAAACCAATACAAATAATTATATTCCCATGAAAATTAAGAAGTGACGGAGCAGCAGATAGCATAATAGTTACATTTCTGGACTTCCATGTAGTCGACCATGGTTTGAGATCTGGACCTGGTGGCTTAAAACTCACAACAGGCACGTGTGCATGTGTGCCCAAAGTCCTGAGAGGAGAGTGGAGAAGAAGGGATTGTGATTTCTCTCCTTCTGTCTCTCCATCTCTCCAGTGAGTGCACATGCCATATGGCAAAAAAATCTCTTCCTCAAAAAAAATTTAAGAAGTAGGACTTCTAAATTTTCATTGAAAATGTGTAGAATGATAAAACTGTTTTGCTTATACTTCCTGGTATATTTTACTGTTTTTCTTCCAAAGAACTGGTAGAAATTAAAAAAAAGACAAGATGATGAAAAAAAAAAAAAAAAAAAAAAGAAACAACTGTGCATGGATTTTACTTTTTTGGCAAAAAAATAACCTCATACTATTTTTCTATGAAGTGTTTTTTAAAGTTTATGTATTTCTTCCATGCGCTAGAAAGGCAGCACCTCCAACAGAGTCTTGACGCCAAAATGAACCTAAGTCTTTAGCTGACCCTGGCTCACACATGTACCCAGCATACACAGGGAGATCTCTGTACTTGAACTACGAACCTTTTAACATTTGATTGACTCACAAGTATTGTGTTTTAATGCTGTGCCACTATCTAGCCCTTTGATGAACTTTTTGAACCTCCGTCATATTTACTCTGAATTCTGAATGGTCAAAAAGATGATTCATTTCCATTTACAAAAACGATCTATTAAATTGTGCTTAGAAAGAAAGTGCTTAAGAAAAAAGAGAAAGGGTTTCCTCATACACTCATAAAACAACATTTAAAAGCAATGCCAACCATCTTCAAAAACAAATATCCACAAATAAATATCCCTACCACTTTATTCAGTAATGTGTAAGTAATTCTTTCTTTCTGGCTCTTGGTTCAACAATCTTTTTTTTTAAAGAGAATTTTTTTTTTTTTTTTTTTTTTTTTGCTATAGGACTCGTGTGCTCGCCAGAGAGACAGACAGTGAGAAATCACCCCCACCCCCACACCCCCCAGAAGGGGATGGCCATGCTAAAATCCCTTCTTCTCCATTCTTCTCTCAGGATCTCTGGCCTGGGGTGAGTTTTGTTTGTTTGTTTGTTTTCAGCACTATAGACATGAGTATTTTTATAGAATCTGCACACACATTCTAAATTGCCTGTTTTAATGACATAGATACATATTTACAGAATTCACATAGCTTATGTCATACCATAACAAACTAGCACATTATACACATAGAACAGTTTAACAGTAGCAGTCTGCTTAAAATGCACGGCTTTTAAGCTGCCAGGTACCAGACTCAAACCACGGTGGACTACATAGGAGTCCAGTGACAAACCTTTACACCATCTGTTGGTCCCTCAACATTCTGCTTTAATGAAGTGTGTGTGCTTAGTCCACTGGTACAAGCTGAAATTTAAACCGTGTTGTCTCAGAAACCAAGGATCTAGTCTTTGAAGTATCAATAAGTTCAGAATACTTGACATATTCCTTTCCACTAGGTTCTATTTCTGGGCTTCTTTATTGAAGAGACCAATTCTAGTCTGTACCTTAGAAAGAGGCTTCAGATAAGCATCAGGAAGTATAAATCCATGTAGTTACAATTTTTATTAATTTCACTTTCTTTTTATAAGTCAATATTTCCATCTGATATTACTTTCCTTCTTCAAAGATTTCCTTTAACATTTCTTGTAGTGCAGCTATTTTGGTGTTGAATTCTTTTCACCTTTGCATGTCTAGAAAAGTGTTTTGTAGACATTATCTTTTAAAAAATATTTTCCCCTAGGTATATGGTTCTAGATTTACAATTTTTTTCAGTACTTCGAAAATCCTCCTTGATTTGTTTCCTAATATACATGTTTATCCATGTGCTACTATATGTAACATACTATATTTACTCCAGCTGAGTTTAAGATTTTTCTCTTATCACTAGTTTTTAGAAATTTAATTATAATCCGCCTTGGGTTAATTTTCTTTATGTTTTTGTGTACTTTTGGAGCTACAGCTTTTCAATTTTTGTCAAATTTAGAAAAAAAAAAGGCCATTATTTCTTAAAATATTTTTCAGACAGCACTTCTCTCTCAAACCAGGGACTCCAATTCCATGTATATTAGGAATATACAAATATACATATACTAATATGTTGCCTGGATGCTCTGTTTCTTTTACATTATGCTTCTCTGTTTTCACGTTGGATAGATTCTATTGTTATCTTCACGAGCATTGATCTTTTCTGCATTCTTTTTTTTTTTTTTTTTAACTATAGGGCATGTGCACTCTGGGGTCGGGGGGGGGGGCAGAGAGAGAGAGAGAGAGAAAGAGAGAGAAGAGAATGAGGGAAAATGAGAAAGTACCCCCTGGAGGAATGACCACACTACAATTCCCTCTCTTCCATTCTCCTCTCAGGATTTTAGGTACACATATACATGCACCTGGCATATTTTTCAAGCCACTGGGTCCAGGACTCAACTCACACAATCCAGCACCTTAACCAGCATATTACCTGACTGGCCTCACTCTTTTTTTCTTTTTTTTACTCATCCTGTCCAGTGTATATTTTTTTAATTTATTATTGTGGACAGTTTTCCATTTTCATCTTTATCAGTTTTGTTTTAGTCCATTTTATATCTTTCATGTCACTATTTTGAACATATTCAATACAACTATAAGGACTCTTTTAATATCCTTTTTTGTTAATCTTAATGTCTTTCAGTTTTCTTTATTATGGGTTATACTTTCCTGCTTTTTTATATGCTCGGAAATTTTTCCTTGGTTGCCAGTCACTATTCATTTTACCTTGTTTGGTATTAGGTAATTTTTTCTATTACCATGAATATTTTTGAGACTGTTCTCAAATGCAATTAAGTTGCTTAGAAACAGTCTTATCATTTCAGGTCTTGCTTTTTAAGATTTCTTAAGCAGGAAAAGAGCAGAGTTTACTCTGTGGCTAATTATCCCCAACTACTTAGGGAGGACCCTTCTGAGACTCCATTCTGTTAATCTTAAGGCTTCCCCATCCAGATGGTAAGAATAAGCACTATTACCAACCCTGTGTGAGCCTCAGGAACTGTTCTATCCAATGTCATTGGGCAGTTCTTTCCCTGGATTAAGGTAATTTCACACACAAATGCCTATCAGTACTATACTGCATGCTCACAGGAGACCCTTCACAGAACTCCAGAGTTCTCTCTCTGTCTTCCAGAGTTCTTTCTGTGTTTAGCCCTGAAAACAATTCAATTATATCATTACGTCTATATAAATGCGAACTATGACTTACTGGCTGCTAAAGAGAGTTTTGATTGCTAAGTCAGAGAAATTAATTCCTTTGTGAAAAGGAAAATATTATTACCTCATAGATATATGTAGTTAAGAAAATAAAGGCTTGCTTAACTGCTCAGATTCCGAGCACTTTAATGGTAATTACTATGCTGTAAATGTTTATCTTGTAAATACATGATAAGTTGCCATTTTGAGCATTTCTTTAAATTGTTCTATTCACTTTTCGTATGTCCATAATTTCCTACACTGCTGATCTGAAGAAAAGCTTACATCTTTGACAATGGATAAGACTGTTATAAAGAAGAGAGAAAATATCCAAGCACTAGTGAGTTTATGTATTTGTTTGAGGTTCTGTGGGGCAATCTGGGTTAAGTGGCAGTGTGTGGAGATATAAGTATATGAAAATGTGGGTATGCTTGTTTTCTTTACATGTGTATCAGACTTTAGTATGGCTATATGTCTATGGATCCTTTTATATAGTTATGTATCTGAGGGGATGAGATATAATACTGGATTTATGGCATCTTCTATGTGGTTCTATGTCTTGTGCAAGAACTAGATTTCTATGGAACTATGTGAGATGGTGAGCTAGGCTACCATCTCACATAGTTGTGTGGAATTGGCAGGGAAAGAGGTGGAGGTGTAGAACCAGGCAGGATGGTAACAGTGAGCAGGCAGAGCTTCAAATTCTAAACTTCTATAGCAAAGAGATTTCATTCTACCTAATTTGAAGTCAATGTCCATGTCCTCAAACCCTTTGCTCTAGGATGAGTTATGAAAAAGAAATGAAGATTGCAGAATATATTCACAACAAGTTCATATTTGAAAATGCTTCATGTATAAAATTTTCATTTTGAACTACTGTTTATGCTGTAGCAGCATTTAAATAAAATTTGGGTGACCTCTAAAATACCCTGAAAAACAAACGAAGTATTATGAGCAAAGAACTAAGAAGTCAGAATCTATTTATTTAAACACAATTTGGCTAAGGAATATTGCTTTGCTTGCCAAGTTAGAGAGAACCTATCTTGGTAGCTGCTTTGCTATTAGATACAGGACTTCCATGGATAAATTGAAAAGTTAATAAGCATGGAAAGGGTCATTTTAAATAGATCCTATCACTCTCATTCTTTCTCCATTTTTTTCATAGTGAGTATTTCAGATCAAAGTAATAGGCCAGGTGTAGAATCATGTACTGCTATTCTTTTAGAGGAAAGACCCTGGTGGACATCAGAAGAGAATTTGATAAATGTCCAGTTGCTAATATATGTTAGACCATTTGGCAAACATTATTGAACACTTTAGTGTGCTTATCAAACTTCTAGGAGCAGAGTAGATATAAGGTCATCAGAAAAGTCAAGAAACATTTTTGCACAGAAAATTACATTATGGCTTGACTCAACAGAAGTGGGATAAATATGATCCCTGTTCTGGTGATAAAGTTAAGAAATATCCAGCAAACAGAAATAAGGCAGCATTTTACCTTGAAGGATGTGCCATACTTCCTGTTATCCATTTTTGCATAGGCAGGATAGCATCAAAGCATCTGTTAGTAATATAGGATGACCTTTGCTTGCTGCCTGCATTCAATTGCAATATTAAGGGATTGCTTTTCAGTGATGTATCAGGAATCTCTGATTAAATATGAATTTTATTTAAAGTTCATTCAACAAATAATTATTGAGTGATTATTAGGCCCCAGACACCATTCTAGGATGTTAATATACAATGGTAAACAAAATAGAACAATATCCGTACCTTCTGGATTCTATCTTTTAGCTTAATAGAGAAACAATAAACTCTAGACATAGTGAATACAGCATACACCAAATAAGGTGGAAGGTGATGAGTGCCATGGGGGACAAAAGTTAAATTGGTGAAAGGAGGATCAGGAGTAATGAGGTGTCATGTTAGAGATTTAAATAAAAAGTACACATCATATCAGTGAGCAAGTGATACATGAGTTAGGACATGAAGGAGGCAAGGAGGGTTAGTCAAGGGTTAGCCAAGGAGCTATGAGTAGAAGAGAACACTGGTAAAAGGGCATTGTAAACAAACTAAGCAAGTAGAGCAAGACCCTGAGGTGGGAGTATGCGTGGCCTGCTCAAGGAATAGTAAGGAGACCAGTAAACTGGGACTGAGTGAGGGAAAAGTAAGAGATGAAGTTGCACGTGGAGGGATGACAGACCTTAATGATATTGATTTTGTAGGGCCTTAGGTGCCATTATAAGGACATTGAAAGGAGGCTATAATATACGGGAAAGAATCCTATGCCTGTAGTCAGAGGTCAGGCTCAAAATCAGAATTTTATCTTGCTGATGCAATCACTTTATGCAAGTCATTTTAACAAAAAAAAATTATTTAATTTTATTTAGTCATTTATTTTAATTTGATCATAGAGGGACAGAATGAGAGAGAGCACACAAGCCACCAGGTCCAGGACTCAAACCATGGTCAGCCATGTGGGAGTCCAGCATCCCTAACTACCATGCCACTTACTGGCTCCTAGGCAAGTCATTTAATTGTCCAGAGCCCAAGTTTTCTCAAGTCAGTTCAATAAATACCTTTGAAGTGTTTCCTCTATACCCATGGATTCCGATAAAGGAAGTGTGATCTATTTGTCTAAGAAGTCTACAGACTATTAGGAAGAGAATACAAGAAAACCAACAGGTCTAGGAGAGTACAGTGAGCATAATAATGCAAATGAATGAATGAGAGGTGGTGGTGTGGAGGAAACTTCCCTCACCAACCCTTCCTCATTCTTTTCTTTATTGAATATAGTACAATCAGAGCTTCTTAGTTTGCTTCTTATCCCTCTCATCTCACTAGAAAAAAAAATCTCAATAAGACAGGAGTCTTCTGTGCATTCTTTACCACTCTACTGTAACCAAATGCCTAACATAGGGCCAGGCACAAGGTCATATTGGGAAAAGAATGAGCGGAGAGAGCATAATAAGGGAAAGCTTCATAGAGTAAGACAAATACAAGTTGGATTTCAACATTTAAATCAAGTTCACCAGGTAGACAAGGTATAGTAGGTTATTTCAAAACATAGGAATCAGCTCATACAAAGGCAGAAGATGCATTTAGCAAGAGTCACATATCTACCATACAGGAGAATAATACCAGTTCTCTCATAAAATGATTATGAGAAATCAACAAGATCATGCATCTGAGTGGTTTTTAGTGGCTCCCTGTAGTTGCTGTGGGAGCCAAGAAGAGAATATTTGTTGCAGATGGTTTTCTCTATTTGGTGCCCAAAGACTTTTTTGATGGAACTGTTACACAATTGCCTAAATGTTGTAGTGCCATTTAATGGAGATATTCTATCAGCCAAAAGAATTCATGAGCATGTTGTTGCTGTCTTTCAAACTTTCCAAATGGGTGTCTAAATCCTAATTCTTCCTTTGTAACCTCCTACTACTTCAGCACCACTGGGATAACACTCTAATAAATAATCGATACTGTGCCTCTTGAGGGAAATGCCACTCTTGCAGTCCATGAAAGATAAATGTTGCTGTAGTCTTTGAAAGAAGTCACCTTTATGAAAGATCTATTAAATCAAGATGGGGTTTCTTCAGAATGAGAAAAAGAATGCCAAGAAGAGACTTTGGCAGACTCACACAGACCAATCTAGAAATGTCATAAAACAGTATACAGATAACCCCGCCAGAAGCTAAGGAACCAGCATTTGTAATACATTTGGGATTCAGCATGGTGATATACTCATATGATTTCCATGATAACGTTTTTCATTTAAGTTAAAATAGACAATTGAAAAGATTTTTCAGAAATATATTCCCATAATAATTTCTTTAGTGTCTTATTGCATCTAGTGGAATAATGAGATAGGAAAAATATGCACAGAAAGATAACTTTGGGAACCTTTGATTCTATAGAGGCTGAAAACTATAGAAAAATAGGGTATTTGGACTGACAGAAGATTTTATAACAAATCCTGGCTTGGCTTTTTAAAGCTCTGTGTCATCGGCAAATCACTTACACTCAACTTCTTCTATAAAATAGAAATAATAATACCTGCCTACGTGAGGTTGACAGAAGTAACAAATGAGGTGATATGTGCAGGATTGTTTCTTCACAATATGAAATTATATTCAAATGTTACTTATATTATTATGCCCAATACTTTGCTTTATACAAGTGATAACTAGTAGAAAGGTTTTCCAGAAACTAGCTTCTACTAGTGCTAATAAATTGTTAGTAACTCTTAATATTACTTTTTTTTGTTCTGAAAAAGCTATGATAATGTAGTTATCATACTATTTTTGGTGATCCTCTTCCCTATGGACTAACAAAATTCTATATTTAGCATTCAAGGAATTCTTCAATATTACATGATATTAACAACTGTCTTGTCCATTCTTCTATCCTCACTAAGTAATTATGGATTAATGGGTTAGTTAACAAGTTATTACTTTACTTTTTAAAGAATTATTTAATTTTATTTATTAATTTTATTATTTTTAAAAAATTTACTATAGGGCATGTGTACTCATCAGAAGAGACAGAGAAAGAGAGAGAGAGGGAAAGTGAGAAAGCAAGCCATCAGGCCCAAGGATTCAAACCACAGTTGATCATGTGGGAGTCCAGCATCTTAACCAGCATGCCAGCTGATGGCCCTGCCATCTCTTTTCTTAATATATATCCTAGAGTTTAGCTTCATTGAATTACATTTTCTTCATATGCAGTCTATACTTCACCACCTCCAAGCCTTTGTCCATAATTATTCCTTCCACCTTTAATGCCTTCCCACAACATATTTCCATATGTTCTTCGCATCATCTAAAAGCCTCTGCTTTTGTCCCAAGTAGAAGTATTATCTTCTTCCTTTGGGCACCAAGAACATTTTATCTGTACTTCTCATATGATACTGTCACATTCAATCTTGTGTTATATAAATTGGACAATGTGTTTTATCTCCCTTACTAAGCTACATTCTTACTGGATTTAGTACCTTTAATGGATTCATTGCTGCATTTAACACAGTGCCTACCATAGTGCCCTGCACCAAACAGATGTTCAATAAATGTTTGTGAAATATATGAATGAAAGTTAAACAGAAGGCAGAAAGAATTATGAGTTTTCTAATCACTGGTTTAAAATGATAAGAAGTGCTCCAATTCTATTTAAATCAGAGTGTGGTGTCTTGACAAAACAAGTGCATAGTTTGCTATTGAAAAATTAAGACATGAGAACATTTAAATTCAACAATCATATTAAAATGTCATAGGAGCTTATATTTTCTAATTTAATGATTCGGTAGACATGAAGGAAACGTATATGATGAAAATTTGTTAAAAATTCAGCTTATATTAACTAAATCATAATCTGCAAGCTTGAAAGCTTCTCTATGATAATATTCTATTCAATGACCTTTTATATTTATTCTTTGGAAACTATGCTTAGACTTAATAACCCAACTTTCTCATTATCATTTATTTTGACCTCAAGACTAATGTTGCAGCCTTCAGGGGAAAACTTTTCCTGCTAATTAGTTCTTCTTGGTTGTATTCCAGGAGAAATGACAAATTTCACCTTGTTTAAGATGCCTCTTGATACTGGTTTAAGCCAACTGAAGAAACCATGTATAATTTTTAATCTCACATATTTTTCCCCATGAGGAAGAAACCAACATTTTATCCAAGCATTCCTTACTTGTTAACAGCACTTAGCAACACACAACTTGGAATCCGGTATCTCATTGTTAGCAAAATGAAATATTGAAGTAGTAAAATAATTCTGATATCATATACAATACTAATATTTCAGTAAATTAATAAGACTCTGACTTTTATATCCTGACTTATTTCAAATGATTGGTTTATTACTAATGTCTACCTTTATTTCTTCTGTCAGGTTGATTACATGCTATTAAGATTTGTGCACTTAAGGAATATTTTAATGTTGAAGTTAAATATTTTATTATTGGATCTGAACTGTGAGTGACAATCCTTAGCTCTTTGTTTATCCTTTTAGACAGAGACAAAAAGGTATAACTAAGTCTGTTTTAATTCCATCTTCTCCATTGTTTTAAAATTCTTGGAGATGATTCAGCTTTTTAGGGTCACCCATTTTTAATAGTGACATTTATCGGATGATTGATAAGACATATCCTTTTTGTTGCCAATTCCACCCTCCCACATGTCTTTTAGCTGTTATTACTTTAAACATCTCAAATCAAGAAAGAATACCTTGGCTATTTCTTCCTCAGTGATGCTGTATCACATGGGCTGTTTAGATAAACTGGATTCCCATTTCAGTTTTGCCACTAACTCACGTGGTTTGGTTTTGCCAATTTTTCTCTGTGAATCTCCTTGCTACAATAAGATATTTAACATCTCTATGTGTATTTCTCTTTTACAAAAGAAAAATATGGGTTCCAGAAAGTGGTGTCACTGTAAAACAATACCCTAAGGCTGACTCACATGGGAAGATTCTGGGTTCACAACTGGAAATCCCCTTGAGTATACTGAGCACATGCATGTCCATGATCCATGGCTGGCAGAAGGTAGGGATGGATTGTGACATCAAGACATGTTAGGGGTGCTATCTTTCTAGCTCTGTCTAAATCATGGGAGAAACAAATAAAATAACTTTAGAAAAATAAATAAAAGGAAAGTAACATACATACTACCCTAAATTTACACCTAGCACTTTGTAAAATACAAATTTAACTCTGTTATTTATGCTTAAAATACAATTGTATCCAACTGCCTATATAATCAAGCCTATACTTCTTACCTTGGTAAACTAGGTCCTTTTTAACCGGACTAATACTGATCTCTGCAAGGTTTGTTTTTTCTTAGAGGGTATGTGCACTTGCCAGATAGAGACAAAGAGAGATCAAGAAAATAGCCCCCACGGGGCATAATCTTGCAAGCTAAGTCCCTTCTCTGTTGTCTCCTTCCTTTCAGGACTTTGGCAATGCACGCACACTCTCCCAGTGTGTTTTCCAAGTCACCAATCCAGAACTCAGAGTGCAGTTGGCCATGTGAGATACAGCTGTCTTCACCACCGCACCACAGGCTGGCCCCTCTGTAGGTTTTGCATGTGAAAAATGAGTTGCCACAACCAGCTTACATTACTCTATGCCAATTGTTAACATCTGTTCTCAACTCCGTATTCAATGATGTGAAGTTTGCCATGTTGGGAATATTTACATCAGAGAAATAAGCAAGCAGGGAGGAGGGTTTTAAACATTTAGCAGCACATCCCTGGTGGGAGATAGTTCAACCAGAGCAGCTATGATTATAATATTTCAATAACATGCCATCTAATTCAAAGAAAAACCAAAATCTTTATAATGGAAAGTTTTATGCACTCTGCCCTTCATTATTCCTCTAACTTTATTTCCTTCTCTTCCTCTCCTCTTCACATATGCCATTTCTGTCCCAAGAAATATCCATGTTAGTCCATTTCTTGTTCCTTAGATACACCAGCGTACTCCCAACTAAAGAACAACCACACAATTGCTTGTTATTCTTTATACCTCAAGCTGAAGCATCTCTATGAAATTAGAAACTGGACAAATTGGAATTAAAACAGAATCACTAATTGTTTCTCATTGTCTCCCTCTAGCAGGATAAACAAATACTCATGATTGCCACTAATGGTACAGATCCATAAATAAACAATAGATTCTTTCCCATCCATTGAAGTCAAATCTCAAATATCACCTCTTCAGAAAGAGCTTCCTTAGTTAGTTACTCAGCTTTCTTATGTAGCCCTTAGTGCAAATTTGAACAAAGTCCCCTCTTGGGTGAACTAATCCCTGTAGACACAAGTTTTGAAGATTAGACAGTACTTTCAGAGAAAGAAGTGGCCCTAACTAAAAGCAAATAGGACTAAGTATAAGATGTTCAACTTGGCAGGCAGAGTTTCAATGCTTCAGACACCACTTTCCCCTCTCACTGAGCACCCTTATTCAGTGTCAAACTGCACGGCCATGCAGGAGGCACTGTCCCTCACCAACTCTACCTAAAATAGCCACTGTTTCAGGTATTCACTATCACAGTATCTCTGTCATATCCTTTAGAACATGTATTATAATATATAATTACTGGATTAACCCAACTGAATAAACCATGAATAATTTTTAAGCTTGTATATGTTTCCTCATGAGAAAGAAACCAATGTTTTAGCCAAACATCTCTCTCTTTAAAAAAGTTTCTTCCTTCCTTCCTTCCTTCCTTCCTTCCTTCCTTCCTTCCTTCCTTCCTTGTTCCTTCCTCTTTTCTTCTTACCTTCCTTCCTTTCTCTCTCTCTTTCTTTTAGTGTTCCATGTGAGACGGAGAGAGAGAAAGAGAGAAAGAAAGCAGCACTCCCAACATGGTCTTGATGTCACAATCACCAATTTCAGTTCTGATCATGGGTACTTGTCTGCTGTGTCCATGGAAATATCTGGATGTGAAAATGTAACTTTCACATGTGAGTCAGCCTTATAGAATGTTGCACTAACACTGCGCCACTGTCTGGCCATAACATCCCTTATCCTTTAACACTATTCACCAATACCTGATTTGTAACTCTGACATTTGTTAACAAAATGAAATATAGAACTAGGGACTAGCAGTTGGCGTGATGGCTATGTCACTGGACTCCCATGTAGTCAACTGTGGTTCAAGTCCCGGACCCAGTGGCTTAAACTCATGCCAGGCGCATGTGCGTGCATGCCCAAGATCCTGAGAGGAGAATGGAGGAGAAGGAATTGTGGTGTGGCCATCCCCCCTGGGGGGTGATTTCTTGCTTTCTGTCTCTCTGTTTCTCTCTGTCTCTCTGGCAAGCATATGCACCCTATAGCAAAAACCTCTCCAAAAGAAAAAAGAAAAGAAAAAGAAATATAGAACTAATGAAATAATTTGAGACTCACATACTAATTTGAATAAATTAAATAGGGTCAACCATTCACCCTTGATTTCAAATGATTAGTTTATTACTTAAGTCTACCTCTATTTCCTTTTTCACATTGCAGTATTAGCTTATATGTTTAGTTAGTTAATATCTCTCTCCTCTACTCACAACAGAATGGAGCCTGCATGAGAATAAAGACCATGCCTTGTTTACCACTGTATTTGCAGAGCTCAGAACAGTGCACAGCAAATGTCTATCAAACATTGAAGGAAAGCTGACATGCCAGGGTTCTATGTAATATTTTATTTGAATGAAGGTTTTTTTTCTGCCTAAAACTACAAAATCTTTTGAACTATTGTAGATTACCTCTACATCTCTTCCAATTTAGACATTCTAGTAATAAATTTTATTATAATTCTGAAAAAAAAAAACTCATATCAAAACAGATATGGCAGCAAAAATGGAGAATTGTAACACATGAAGTGTCCAAGATCCTGGAATACTACTGTTCTATTTCCTGGAAGTGGAGTTAAACTTTAATTGCAATTTATGTACCTTGGAAAAGTAAGTTATTTCTTCTTTTTCAGCCTCCATTTTCTCATCTGCCAAATGATGAACTTAGATGAAATCAATCTTAGAAATGGTCCACTTTTTAAATGTTCATTTTATTTATTTTTAATAGCAAAATATATTTTTCCTCCAAAAAATATTTAGCAGGGGACCCCAGTATGTGATATAAATTGAGGAGTTTCTGCTTTGGTTGAAGTGAAGGAAGGGGAGCCCAGTCCCTACTGGGTCAATTTCTTCATCAAGTTCACAAGCACACTGTCAAAACTCTTACATTAGAAGTTCTCAAAAGTCTCTGCCATCTCCAACATGCTATGACTTTAGGAGTTTGTCATTCACCAGATTCCAGGACCAGTAATGGTATGGAGAGACAGTTATGTGCTACAGGTCCATTTATTTGACAAATACTGAATGTCTTCTGTATTCTAGGTCTCTATCATATGAAAAAGTAGGTTAACAGCATGAAAAAGCACAGAGAGTCTAAGATTATTTTTTTTAGTTCCCAGTTTTATTCAAGAACTCATACAAAATATTCCAGATAAATGAGTTTTAATCCTCATCTTCCTCCTCTTCTTCATCCTGGTCAATCTGGAAGTAACGTAATTCAGAACGCTCTTTGCTATTAGCCACTATGCACAACCAAGCACATAGATTCTTCTTCAAATATTTTTTGGTGAGATATTTCAAGCACCTTTTGGAAAAAAGCACCTCAGAAGTTATGGTGATCTTGCTCTTGCTCCTTTCAATGATTACAACCCTCCCACCAAGATTTTCAGCTTTTCTATTCACTTTTATTCTCTCTTAGAGAAACTGCTCAAAATTGGCAGCATCCATGAATCTATCTTCTACAGGGTGGGTGTAGTCAAGCAGACTTCAGAACCTGCTTCCTTTTTTGCTCTCCTTCACCACAAGCTTTTTCAGAGGCACCATGGCAGCAGTGAAGGCAAAAAGGGAGGTGGGCTAACTACACCGAGAGTTCAAGATCTAATGAGATGGATTTCATAAGCCATTCTCTCCAGCCTTCTTCCATTCCGACTATATCAATCCCCATCTCCTTCAAAAACATATTATATCTAAACATGTAGAAGAAAAATACCATGACCTTTACATATATTAAGACATGGTATACCTTAAGACCATCCTATTTTTCCCATTTTAGGAGTAATCTCTTCTGCTTAAACAAGTCCAACCTTTTCAACTGCAAAATAAATCTAAATATTTTCTTGAAATAATCTATGATAATTTTCCCTGTACTTTGATCACTGGAATGAAGCCAATTTTAAATAAACTAAACAATTAAATCAAGCAAGAAGTTCATTGGCTTCCAAAGTTCATACAGTATGCTTTCCTTTACTTTTTTGGTAAATAAAATAGTATAGTATTTAAGGGAGCCAGATCCCACATGGCCAACTGTGGTTCAAACCCGGCCGTGGCAGCTTAAAAAACATGCTAGATGCATAGGTATGTGTTCCTGAAATCCTGACAGAATGGAGAAATGGAGGAAAGGGATTGTGGTGTGACTATGCACTATTGGGAGATGTTTTCTCCTTCTGTCTGTCTTTGTCTCTCTAGCAACTAACACAAATAAAAATAAAATACTAGTCTAAAAAGTAATTTCCCAATTGCCCAGCCTATCACTTTTGAGTAAAATCTGGGTCCAAGATCAAAATTTACCACTCTAGTTTTCCTACAAACAAGGAAAACAGGCAGAAATTAGTTATTATTTTAAGGTTAAAGATGTTGATGGCATGAAATAAAGAATAGACAGATAAGTTCTAGGGATAGTTGGAACATAGATTCAGCAATACTTGATGTTTTATTCCTTATAGATCACAGAGAGAATAAAGAGGTCAAGGATGAATTTCAGTTCTCTGCTTGCATCTGGTGTTAATGTGATAAGAAACACTTATCACAGAGATAGGTGAAGTAGAGGAAAACAATGCATTTGGTAGAGATATTTTTGGTTTAAGCTTATCATGGAACATCAAAGTGAAACACTGTATCTCAAAATGGGATCCACAGACATATTCTCAGAGTTTTTTTTTAGTTCTTTTTTTTACTATAATGGTAAAAATAAAAGGAATAAATATTTTTGGTTTATCTAATGAATATAATTAAATAATAAATGATAAAATCAAGCCAACTGAAGGCCAAATGATGCTGTGGCTATCTGTTTATATACGTATGTGTGTATATACACACATATATGTAATATATATACATTTATGTATATATATATACACACACATATATATGAAAAATTTTCACCATGCTTTAAAAAGGAAAATGTAGCAGAATTGAGTCATTCTAGGGCACACAGTGTAGGCACACTGAATTCAAAAGAATCTATCCTTTCATAGTCAGCACCACATCCACAATGAAGAAAGTGATTTGGTTTTAAGTTAATTTTGTATCCTGCCACTTAACTATGTATTTATTACTTCAAAATGCTTTTTCGTGGATACTATTGGGTCTTCTATGTGTATAATCATGACATCTGTAAACAGAAATAATTTCAACTCTTCTTTCCCTATTGGATTGCCTATTATTTCATTTTCTTGTTTGATTGCATTGGCTAGGACTTCTAGTACTATATTGAATAGGAGTGGACAGAGTGGGCAGCCATGGCTTGTATCAGTTTTTAGTGGAAAAGCTTTTAGCTTTTCCCCACTCAGTATAATGTTAGCTATAGGTTTTTCATAGATGGCTTTTATTATGCTGATAAACCAACTTTACTTAGTCTTAATCATGAAGGAATGTTGTATTTTGTCAAATGATTTTTCTGCATCAATTGAAAGTATATATTTTTTTATCTTTCTTGTTAATATTACATTTATTGTTTTGCATATGTTGAACCACCCTTGCATCCAAACAACATTATCAATCACACTCAGCTATTATTTTTTAAAAAAGAATTGTTTATTTTATTCATTATTATTGTTATTATTTTAATTTGCTATAGGGCATGTATGCTCATCAGATGGAGAGAGAGAGAAAAAGTGAAAAAGAAAGCTGCCAGGTCTGGGACTCGAACCACAGTTCACCACGTGGGAGTCCAGTGCCTTAACCATCATGCCCCCTGCTGGCCCTGCTGTGATTTTTGTAGTTTTTATTACATTTACTTTGAAATATTGTTGTTTTAGTTTTAATTATGAGGAACATAAACATATGTAGCATTTATATCATTAAAACATCTTACAAAATAATGTAAGAATAATTAAAATCAATGTATTTAGGCATCTATATAAACTTTCTTTCCTTTAAAAGAATTGATACATAACTCAAGTTATCAAACCAAATGTGAGAAACATTGGTTTAAAGCTCAAGATTGAATAAGTGTGTATGTATGTATTTTGGAATCAACTATCCGTAGTTAATATTGAAACCATGAGACCAGGACAGAAGATAAACGGAGAACAAGAGAGAGCTCATTACAAAGTCTTCTGAGTCTTTAACATTTGGAAGTGAGACAGAGGGGAAAGAAAAATCAGTAAGGGAGATGAGGAAGGAACAGCTAGAGAGGTAAGCAGACAACCTAGAAGGTGTGGTATAATAAAAGCCAATTAAAGGGGGTATTTGAAGGAGATAAGAGTCCACAGTAGCAAATGCTGCTGAGAGATCACATTGGAAAAGGACCCATAATTGACTATTCTGCCTGAATTCTTCTGGTTCTTAGATATAAGATCACATGTCTTACCTGCAACCCATTTGTACTCGTGGCATGTAGCCAATGGTTTGTCACTTAAATATCAGTTTGTCTGTTAAACAGTTTGCCATTAATAACCCCACTAGAGGCTCGTATGCTGCCTCTTATAATGGGTTTGTATCTTTTTGCGACCAAGCCCTGGTACCATCTGCCCACTGTGGCACCAACATGATGTTGACTTTTGCTTCTCTGAGTTCTAATGTCTGATTTCTGACATTTAATCTGCCTTCCACAACTTTTACTGTAGTCTAATCTTGGAATCTCTCCTAGTGTGCATCCATACCTCAGTCTGGTTTTTAGGATTTAGCCCCTGTCCTTATACATTTTTCTGGTATTGATCAGGTATCAATTCCAACTCAGAAAAGTTTGTGTGACTTCACTTGCTCATCATACATACTTTTAGGACTAATTTAAATAATGCAGGGCATTTTCATTTTGCTTGAATTGCTGCTGCTGAATTCCTTGTCCTTCGTTATCAACATTCTGCTGAAGCAATGGAACAATGTCAATAATCAAACATTTCCCCCAATATTCAAAATCAAATCCTCAATTTTGTGTTTCTTTCATTTTCTATCTCATTCTTTTCTGCACAAAGACACGCTTTTTATAGTTTGCTCTATTCCAAGCCTTTAAATCTACTTTATTCCAATGCAGCATCAAAGAAGTGACTGTCAGCTAAATTGCACTATCCATTAGACAAATTAAGTAGCTTCTAAAAGAGAGCAAGATGACATATTTCAGCCTAGCCACAGCATTTAGTGCACAGTTTGTTTTAAAACCTCACCGTAGAATTTTAAGACTCTATGTGTTGCTTGTTCATGGGTCATTAGGGCGTACTCTGCAGGCTTCAGCAAGGTGATTTTGTAAAAATCCACACAAGTTAATGAATCCAAGTTTCATTACATTGTTAATTGCATTCATTGAGAAACTGTGTGATGTTACTTTCTACAGTTACTGGAAATCACAGCAGAGGAAATGATAGGAAATTGGAAGGGCAAGTATAAGCTACCAAAGTTCATTCCTTTTGGTTTCACCATTTGCTAACCTTGGGCATTGCCCCACAGGATTCTAAGGCAGCCTTACGAACAGCACTTGTGGGACCAGCAGTTGGTGTAATGACTGCAACGCTGGACTCCCACGTAGTCAACTGTGGTTTGAGTCCCAGAGTTGGTGGCTTAAACTAGCTGGCGCGTGTGCGTGCGTGCCCAAGATCCCGAGAGGAGAATGGAGGAGAAGGGATTGCAGCATGGCCATCCCCCGAGGGGGGTGATTTCTGTCTCTGTCTCTCTCTGTCTTTCTGGCGAGCCCATGCGCCCTATAGCAAAAACCTTACAAAAGGAAAAAAAAAAAAAAGAACAGAACTTGTGGGAATATTTCACTGGAGTGTATTCTAAGCTATAGAAAAAACATGCAAGGCTAATTCCCATTTAGATCCATTTAGTATTTCAGGCTGCTCCAAACTTGGGCATATCTTTGAATTCTTAAGCATGACTTCACATTTATCATTTTAAATATCAAGGAAAGCATAGACAGAAGTCAGACATACTAGGTTTTCACTCTCACTTTTTTTCAGATGCTAGAGAAGGAAGTCAACTCTCATTTCTGGGGAGCAATTTTCTCTTCCAGAAACTGGGACATAAATTCATATCTGCCTGCCTGCTTGTGTCTGTGAGGATGAAATGAAATGACATCCTTTTAAGGAGAGGCAGTCCACCATGGGCCTTGAGCATCCCTGTAAGTCCTTGCTGACTGTGCCAAACTGCAAGACCTATAGGTCCCCTGATACTAAGTTGTTTCTGTGGCTAGTCATAGGCAAGTAAGTAGGTCAAGGCGACCACAGCATGACTACAGTGTAAATACTCACTTCCTGAGAAATGGAACTGCCTTAGCTCATTTGCTACTTTAAACAATGTCTCTTGTTCAAAATGTGCTGAGCCCTTGCTCCTGGTTTCCTGAGCTATGATACAAGGTAGCTCACCATGGGCCTAACATCTTTCTGACCCTCACCCTGTCTTTTCATCTCATCTTTTTTTTTCCTTTCTTTTCCTTTCCTTTCCTTTCCTTTCCTTTCCTCTTTCCTCTTTCCTCTTTCCTCTTTCCTCTTTCCTCTTTCCTCTTTCCTCTTTCCTCTTTCCTCCCCTCCCCTCCCCTCCCCTCCCCTCTCCTCTCCTCTCCTTTCCTTCACTTTCCTCTTCCTTTCCTTTTTTTTCTTTCCTTTCCCTTTCCTTTCCTCTTTCCCTTACTTTTGTTGTCTTTATTTCCTCTTTTCTTTTCTCTTTTTTTCTTCTTTCTCTTTCTTTTTTTTTTCCCCCAGCAACACCTGATATTCCCAAGCAATCTCCCATTGAATTAGTAACCAGACCCAACTCGGCTTAACTTCCAAGATCAGACAAGATTGGGCATGTTTAGGGTATTATGGCTGTAGAATCTGCATCTATTTTCAAAACTTGTGGGGGTGTGGTAAGTTTAGTCTTCAACATCTTCTATGAAATAGGGGTTCTTCACTCCCATTACCACTGCTTTTTTTTTTTTTTTTTTTTTTTTGGAGAAGTTTTCGCTATAGGGCGCGTGCGCTCGCCAGACACACAGAGAGAGACATAGAGATAGAAAGCGAGAAATCACCCCAGGGGGGATGGTCACGCCGCAATCCCTTCTCCTCCATTCTCCTCTCGGGATCTTGGGCACGCACACACATGCGCCTGGCGTGAGTTGTAAGCCACCAGGTCTGGGATGCAAACCGCGGTTGACTACGTGGGAGTCCAGCGACATAGCCATTACACTAACTGCTGGTTCCCTCCATTACCACTGCTTTCATGTTTTGTCTAAATGCACTTTTTCTTTTCTCTAAAATATCAACTCTAAAATCTTTCTTATGTGGTACCATAGCATCAGTTATTGTTTCTGTGCTAAGAATACCAAACTTTGCCTTCATCTTTTCTAAGTTTCTAGAACTCACATCCATCTGCCTACTGAACAGCTTCACTGGATGTTCCACAAATACCTCCAAGTTTACCTTTCCAAAACTGAGATCATTACCTACTTCATGCTTTATTCAAGTCTGTCTTACCTTGGTTAATGGAATCACTATCTTAACGTTCCTAGTTAGAAACCATCCATTTTACTCATTAACTCCTTCCCCCTTATTAAGCCTCAAGCACTCATGTATCTAAATAGAGTGTGTTTTGATATTTTCTTCCCACACATTTGCACATATATTTTTACTAAATGTGTTCCTATGTATATTACCTTTGTTTCAAAAGACAAGGTCTTGCCATGTCATAATCTTCCTACCTCAGCCTCTCAGCTGGGACTATAGACATATACCACCATGCCTAGCCTTTTGTATAAAGGGTCTTGCTATGTTGCCCAGGCTAGCCTCCAGCTTGTGATTCTCCCACCTCATGTCCCCAAACTACTGGGATTACAGACACATGCCAGCATTCCCAACCTTCGGCTTAGACTGGGACTCTAACCTGGGCCTCTGTGTGGTCCCAGTCTGTGGAGCACAGTGTCCTAGCAGCACATGCCAGCATATCTGGACCTTTTTATGTGAATGAATATATTCGTCAATTGTATTTCCTAGTTTATTTTTGTATATACAAGAAAAGTTATTGTTTTCTTTATAAAAGCCTTTGTAACCAGTCTCCCAATTGTAATCTCTATTGAAAAAATTTCTGTTGATTCTCTTACTTCTTACAAATGTATAAACATAATGCCTTAAAATAATGATAATTTTGACTTTTGTCTTCCAGTCATATATCTCTTTTCTAAAAGTATTGTCTGGTACTTCCAAAAAATGGTCAATATTAGGTGGTTGTGAGTATCCTTATCTTGTTTCTGATAATGATTATCGCTAGCATTTTGCCAGTAAGCATGAAGCATCAGGAGGAGGTTCTGGAAAATGTGAAATAGAGTTGTCTGTCCCTTAATCATTTGGTAAAATTAACCAAGTGACTCATCCTGGCCTTAGTGCTTTTTAAGGGGCACCTCCTCTTAGATAACTTTTATAATTTTCTTCCTTTTTTTCAGTTTCATTATAGGGTACATTTGCTCGCCAGAGACAGAGAGAGAGGGAAAGTGAGAAATCATTCCCCAGGGGCAATAGTCATGCTACAATCCCTTCTCCATTCTCCTCTCAGGATTTTGGCCATGCATGCACGTGCACTCGGCATGTTTCTCAAAGCTGCCGGGTCTGAGACTCAAACCATGCAGTTGGCCATGTGAGATTCAGCTGCCCTAATCACCATGCCACCTGTTGGCTCATGGTTTTTATTATTTTTATTTTCAGTTGATTTAAAGAAGGTGAGTATGGTAAAGACACCATTATTATACAACTTTTAATGGGAAATATTCTCCATTAAAGGTCCATCCCAAGAGTGTGTGTCACTTTCTTCTTTGGGGCTTTTTCAAAAATATTGGCCTGTAAGTTCTACTTTCAGAGACTTTTATTCAGTGTGGTCAGGGAGGAGTCCTGATTTTTGTGTAAGTGTGTGTGTGTGTGTGTATTTTTTTTTCTCTTTAGTTTTAACAAGGTTCTCGGGCAATTCTGGTGCACTGGTTTAAAGGATCTCTAATTTTTCACCTAGATCTGGTATTTTGACTTTATAACTTATGAAGAAGCAGCTTTGAAAAGAATAGAGCACCCAGGCTAGCCCTGTAGCCTTGTGGAAGCCAGATCCTACACGGTCAATTGTGGTTCAAGACCTAGCCTTATAACCTCAAAAAACATGTTTGGTGTGTATGCATGCATGCATGCCCCAAATCCCAACAGGATGAACAAATGAAGGAAATGGGGAAGGAGAGTGGATTGTGATGTGACCATACTGTACTGGGAGGGTGTTTTCTCCCTTTCCCTGTCCCTCGCTCTGCCTCTAATGAACTTATGTGCCCTCTAGAAACTAAAAAAAAAAAGAACATACAGCATCCTTGGACTAGCCTCATAGCCTAGTGGCTAAGGAAGCTGAATCCCACATGGCCAACTGTGTGGTTCGAGTCCCAGCCACAGACACTGTAAAAACATGCTGCATGTGCATGTGTGCCCAAAGTCACAACAGGATGGAGAAATAAAGAAACTTTAACATGACTTTGCCCTCTTGGGGAGTGTTTTCTTCCTCTCTCTCCTTCTGTCTCTCTCTAGCTAGTACACACACCCTTCAGGAATTAAAAAAAACAAATAGAGCATAAATATCAAAGGAGGCATCTACTGAATCTCTGAGACATTTCATTAAATTTTTCTCATTTTTTATTTTAATTTACATTTAATCACATGTTTTTTCCCAGCACAAATACTATGCATATCAGACAAGCCAAAGACCTTACCATATACATTATCATCAGCAATTGCTTTTCATTTTTTTGTCAATTAAACATACTGTTTTTTTTTCTTCCTGTTCTCCTTCCTCCCTCTATTACCCACCCTTTAATTACCCCTATCCTTACTATCTCTAGTATCTATCATTGCTCTCCCTGCTACTATACCTTCCAAACTTTCAGTTTCTGCTACAGAACACAGACAATCCGTATATACTGAGTGGGGTCATACAAAGTCTGTCTCTCATAGTCTGATTTGCTTCACTTAGAATTAAGTCTTCCAAATTGTCCACTTTGTATCGAATGTCAGGGTCTCATTGTTTTATTTTTTTATGTAATCATATTCCATACAGTACATATGCCATATTTTTTTCAACCTAATCCTCTAGTTTTTGACATTTGGGTTGATTCCATATACTAGCAATTGTAAATAATGCTGTAATAAACATGAATGTGCAAGTGTTTTTCAGACTGAGGGCTTTTCTGTCTTTTGGGTAAATACCTATGAATGGAATTACTAGGTCGTATGATAGTTTTATTTGTAGGTTACTGAGAAGTCTCCATATTGCTCTCCATGGTGGTTGCACTAATTTACTTTCCCACCAACAGTGTAGGAGAGTTCCCTTTTCAACACAGCCTCACTAGCACTTATCTTTATTTATTTATTTTTTTTTTAATTTTAGCCATTCTGACTGGCCTAAGTGTTATCTCATTATCGTTTTGATATGCATTTCCCTTATGATAAGAGATGTTGAGCATGTTTTCATGTGCTTTTGTGCTGTTTGTATGTCTTCTTTGGAGAATTGTCTGTTCAGCTCATTTTTCCATATTTTAATTGGATTGATTATTTTTTTTTTTCCTGTGGGTAAGCTGCTTGAGTTCCCTGTATATTCTGGTTATCAGTTTCTTATCTGAGGTATAGTTTGCAAATATATTCTCCTACTATGAGGGTTGTCTTCTCACTCTACTTATTGTTTCTTTGGCTGTGCAGAAGCTTCTCAGCCTAATACAGTCCCATTTCTGTATTTTTGGGACTACTGCCTGTGCTTTGGAGGTCTTCTTTAAGAAGTCTTTGCTTACTCCAAGGCCTCCAAGAGTTTTCCCTGTGTTTTCCACCAGTATTTTTATAGTCTGAGGTTTTATGTTTAGATCCTCAATCCATTTTGTTTTTATTTTAATTTCTTTTATACACGCAATCACATATGTCACTTAGCTTGTAAAGTGAATGTTCCAACACTAATACATTTCTCACCAATCCGGCTGAAGATACTATACACATTATCATCAACAGATAATAACCCATTTCTTTGTCCCATAATGTCTTGTCTCTCTATTTTTCTCCTTAATGTCTTTCCTCAGACTCTCCTCTTTCTCCTACCCTCTTCCCACACTGTATCTGGTATCTATAACCATTTTCTAAGTTTCTATATCCCCTAGTCATTCAGTTTCAGTCATAGGGTGCAGGGAATCGGTATTTATTAAGTGGAGACATACAGTGTCTCTACTTCATAGCCTGGCTTGTTTCACTCAGCAGTAAATCTTCCATATTCATCCACTTTCTGTCAAAAGCCAGAATCTTGTTTTTTATGCCTGAGTAGTATTCCACAGAGTATATGTGCCACACTTTTTCAATCCATTGTTCTGTTTGTGGACATTTGGATTGGTTCCATGTGTTAGCAATTGTGAATAATGGTGCAATAAACATCAAGGTGCAAGCACTTTCCACACTAAGCTTTTTTCTGTCCTTTGGGTAGATACCAAGGAGTGGGATTGCTGGATCATATGGTAGTTCTATTTGTAGATCTTTAGAAATCTCCATATTGTTCTCCACAGTGGCTGGACCACCATTCCCACCAGCAGTGAAGGAGAGTTTCCCTTTCACCACATCCCTGCCAGCATTTATCATTTTCTGTGTGTGTGTGTGTGTGTGTGTGTGTTTAATCTTAGTCGTTCTGACTGGGCTTAGGTGGTATCTCATTGTGGTTTTAACCTATATCTCTCTTATGATGAGGGATGTTGAGCATTTTTTCATATGCCTTTTGGCTGTTTGTATGTCTTCCTTAGAGAGTTGTTTTTTCAGCTCATTCTCCCATCTTTTAATTGGGTTGATCATTTCATGGTTCATCACATCAACCCTGTGTATTCTGGTTATCAGTGCCTTATCTGATGCATAGTTAACAAAAAATATTCTCCCATTCCGAGGGCTGTCGATTCACACTAATTACTGCATCCTTTGCCATGCAGAAACTTCTTAGTCTGATGTTATCCCACTTGTCTACTTTTGGGATTATTGACTGTGCTTTGTGGGTCTTATTTAAGAAGTCTTTGCCTATCCCAATGTCTCCCAGAGTTTCCCCAGTGTTTTCCACTTGTAGTTTTATAGTTTGAGGTCTTAGATTTAGACCTTCGATCCACTTTGAGTTGATTTTTGTCAATGGTGAGAGGTAGAGGTTCAGATTTATCTTTCTGCAGGTGGATACCCAGTTTTTCCAGCACCATTTGCTAAAGAGGTTTTCCTTTTCCCACTGGATTGACTGGTACCCTTTGTCAAAAATCAGTCTGCTGTATGTTTGGGAGTTTACTTCTGGGGTCTGTATTCTGTTCCATTGGACCACATATCTGTTTCTGTGCCAGTACCATGCTGTTTTGATTATCACAGTTTATAGAATATTCTTGGGTCAGGGGATGAGATGCCACTCACTCCACTTTTCTTGTGCAGGATTCCTTTGGCAATACAAGGTCTTTTATGATTCCAGACAAATTCTATGATTGTCTTTTCTAGATCTGTGCAGAATGTCTCTGGTACTTTGATTGGGATTGTGTTAAATATGTGGATTAATTTGGGTAGAATTGCCATTTTGATTATATTAATTCTTGCAATCCAGGAACATGGGATGTCCTTCCACTTTTTTGTGTCATTTTCAATTTCTTTGTTTAGCTTCTCATAGTTATCCTTGTGGAGGTCTTTAACTTCTTTGGTTATATTTGTTCCTAGGTATCTTATACTTTTTGTGGCAAAGGTAAATGGAATTACTTTCTTCAGTTTTATCTCTGCCTGCCGTTCATATACAGAAATGTTATAGATTTCTGTATGTTGATTTTGTATCCTGCAACTTTACTGTATTTATTTACTACTTCCAGAAATTTTTTTGTGGATACCATTGGGGCTTCTATGTATACATTCTTGTCATCTGCAAATAGAGATAATTTCATCTCTTCTTTTCCTATTTGACTTCCTTTTATTTTATTCTTTTCTGATTGCATTGGCTAAGACTTCTAGTACTGAGTGGAGAAAGTGGGCATCCTTGTACCAGTTTTTAGCAGAAAAGCTTTCAGCTCTTCCCCATTCAGGATGTTGTTAGCTATGGGTTTTTCATAGATAGCTTTTATTGTGTTGAGGAATTACCATTCTATACTGATTTTGCTAAGGAGTCTTAATCATGAAGGGATGTTTTATTTTGATCAAATGCTTTTTTCTGCATCAATTGATATGATCATATGGTTTTTGTCTTTCTTTCTGTTAATATGGTGTATTACCTTTATGGTTTTGCATATATTGAACTATCCTTGCATCCCTGGAATAAAACCTACCTGGTTGTGAAGTATAATCTTTTTTATATATTGTTGGATATGATTGCTAATATCTTGCTTAGAATGTCTGCATCTATATTCATTAATTTTTGCTAGTTATGACAGATAAGTGTTTAATTTCATTCTTGTGCAAGTGGATATCCAGTTCTCCCAGCACCATTTGCTGAAGAGAATTTTCCCCCAGTGGATTGTCTTGTGTTCTTTGTCATGGATCAGTTGTTTTAAGGTTTATTCGGGGGTTCTCAATTCTGTTCCATTGGTCTACCTTTCTATTTTTGTGCCAATACCATGCTATTTTAATTATCACAGCTTTGTAATATATTTTGAGGTCAGGAATTGAGATACCTCCTATTTTATTCCCCTTGAATAGTATTGCTTTCACAATAGGGGGTCTTTTATAATTCCAGACAAATTTTATGAAATTTTTTTCTATTTCTGTGAGGAATATCTCTGGTAGTTTCATTTGGATTACATTGAATTTGTAGATTAATTTGGGTAGGATTGAAATCTTGATCATATTAATTCTTCCAGTACAGAAAGATGGGATGTTTTTTCACATTTTTGTATCATTTTAAATTTATTTTTCTAGTGTCTCATAGATTTCCTTGTAGAGATCTTTGACATCTTTGGTGAGGTTTATTCCAAGGTATCTTATTGGTTTCATGGCTATTATCAATGGGATTTCTTTCTTCAATTTTATCTCTGTCCATTGTTGGTGTACAAAAATGCTATAGCTTTTTTATGTTGATCTTTTATTCTGCCACTTTACTATATTTATTTATCACTTCCAGGAGTTTTACTATGGATTTTTTTGAATTTTCTATGTATAGCATTAGATTATCTTCAAATAGAGATGATTTCAATTTTTTTTCTATTTAAATTCTTTTTTTTCTTTTTTTGACTCTCTTGTCTAACCACATTGGCTAGAACTTCCAGTGGTATGTTAAAAAGTAGTGGAGAAAGTGGGCAGCCTGTCTTCCTCCAGTTTTTGGTGGAAATTCAGCTTTTACCCATTCAGTATGATGTTAGCTATGGGTTTTTCCTAGATGGCTTTTATTGTGTTGAGAAATGTCCCTTCTATGCTGATGTTGCTGAGCGTCTTAATCATGAAAGAATGTTGTATTTTATCAACTGCTTTTTCTGCATCAATTGATGTGATCATATGGTTTTTATTTTTCCTTTTGTTAATGTGATGTATTACATTTACGGTTTTGTGTATGTTGAACCCTCCTTGCATCATCTGTGGAATAAAGCCTAATTGGTCATGGTGTATAATCTTTTTTGATATGTTGCTGAATATGCTTTGCTAGTATCTTGTTGAAAAATTTTACATCCATATTCATCAGGGATATTGGCCTGAAGCTCTCTTTTTGTGTCATGTCCTTGTTTGGTTTTGGAATTAAGACGATCAAGGTTTCATAGAATGAATTCAGGAGGGTTTCTTCCTTTTGAATTTTTAGAAATATTTTAATGAGAATTAGGGTTAGTTCTTTAAAAGCTTTGTAGAATACAGAAGTAAAGTCATGGGGGCCTGGACTTTCCCTTGTTGGGAAGCTATTTATTGCTAATTAAATCTCATTGCTTGTTATAGGTCTATTCTGACTTTCTATTTATTCCTGGTTCAATATTGGAAAGTTATACATGTCCAGAAATTTGTCCATCTCATCTAGGTTTTCTTGTTTGTTGGCATATAGTTGCTCTTAGTATTCTGTGATGGTATTTTGTACTTCTGTTATATCCATTGTAATAATGCCTATTTCCTTCCTGATTTGATTTTTCTGGTTCCTTTCTTTTGTCTTCTTGATTAATCTAGCTAATGGTTTGTCATTTTTTAAAATCTTTTCAAAGAACCAGCTTTTGGTTTCATTTATTTTTTGTATAGTTCTCTTATTCTCTATTTCATTTATTTCTGCTTGAATCTTTATTATTTCTTTTCTCCTGGATTTTGTTGTTGTTGTTTCCAATTTCCTGAGTTGTGTCATTAGGTTGTTTATTTGTCACCTTTCTTCTTTTTTTCTTGTGGGCACTAATTACTATGAACATCCCTCTTATGACTGTTTTTGCTGTGTCCCATAGGTTATAAACACTTGTTTGTTCATTATCATTGCTTTCTATGAACCTTTTGATTTCAGTTTTAATTTCTTCTATAGTTGTAGAGTCATTAGAAGCAGGTTGTTTAGTTTCCATGTGTTTGTGAATTTTCGAGGGTTCTTTCTGTAGTTCATTGCAAGACTGAGTCCATTGTGGTCAGAAAAGATGCTAGATATAGTTTCTATACCTTTTAATTTGTAAATGCTTTTTTTGTGTACTATCATGTGGTCAGTCTTCGAAAATGTTCCATGTGGGGGTGAGAAAAATATATATTTTGGGATACTTGGGTGAAATACTCTGTAGGTGTCTGTTAAGTCCATTTCATGTATGGTATCATATAGATCTTGTACCTCTTTGTTTATGTTTTGTCTAGATGATCTGTCCAGAGAAGTCAGTGCGGTGTCGAGATCCCCTACAATTACTGTGTTGGACTCTATCTCTCCCTTGAGACCTAACATTCTCTCTTTGATGTATTGACGTGCTCCAGCATTGGATGCATAAATATTTACAAGTATTATATTTTCTTGGTGAAAAGTCCTTTTAGTTCTATATAATTCCCTTCTTTGTTTCTTGTTACATCTTTTATCTTAAAAATCTATATTGTTTGATACCAGTATCCCTACTCCAGCCTTTTTTTTGTTTCTCTTTGCATGGAATATCTTTTTCCATCCCTTCACTTTCAGTCTATGTATGTCCTTATCACTGTGTTTCTTGTAAGCAGCATATAGATGACTTCTCTTTTTGTATCTACTCAGCCAGTCTGTGTCTTTTTATGGGAGAATTTAATCCATTAACATTCAACATTATTATTATTATTTGCAGATTTATCCCTGCCATTTTGTTAGCCATTTTCTCAGTTGTTTTTTGTTCTCCTATTTCAGTTTGTCTCTCTTTAGTTATCTTGATATATCATTACCCTCAGTATTTTCTATAGAGTTGGTCTAGTATTGGTGAATTCTTTCAGTTTTTGTTTATCTGAGTATATTTTTGTTTGTTCTTCCCATTTGAAGGATAATCTTTCTAGATATGGAATTCTTGGTTGAAATATTTGTTCTTTTAATGTTTTGAATACACCTTCCCATTCTTTCCTTGTTTGCATTGTTTCAGTCAAGAAGGCTGATGTTTGCCTAATGGGATCCCCTTTATAAGTAATTTGACATTTCTCCCTTGCCATTTTAAAAATATTGTCTTCGTCTTTAATTTTTACCAGTCTGGCTATGATGTGCTCAGGGGAGGATCTTTTTGTGTTGATTCTATTTGGGGTCCTATTTATTTCTTGGGTCTGAATTTCCCCATGTTTCTCTATATTTGGAAAATTTTCAGATAGTACTTCATGAAAGAGATTTTCCATGCTTTTAGCAGATTCTTCTCCTTCTGGAATACCTATTATACCACTATGTGGGCATTTCATGGTGTCTAGAATTTCCCTTATGTTGTCCTCATTTTTTTAATGTTGCTTGCAGCACTTTAAGTTGGTAATCTATACTCTTTTGTTTTCTTATTTTTTCTTTTTATTTCTATTTTTTATACATTCAATCATGCTATCCAGCTTACAAAATTAATATTCCAACATGTGTACATTTCTCACCAGTCCAGTTCACCATACTAGAAAGTTATCTTCCTCTACTCCTGCACCCACCCTCTTATTTTTTTTAAATTCTTTTTGGCGATTTGGTATATGTTGGAGACTTTGTCTCCAAGGTCAAAATTTCTTTCTTCTACAAGGGCCAATATGCTATCAACACCTTCTAGGGAGATTTTAATTTCTTGTATTATATTTTTCATTTCCAGAAGTTCTGTTTCATTCTTTTTCAGGGTGTCTATTTCTTTACAAAATTTCTTTCATGTCCTGAAAAGATTTTCTCATTACCTGGAAGTGATTATCTGTTTTCTCTTGCATCTCATTGAGTTTCATAGCTATGAATATTGGAAATTTTTTCTGACATTTCTGTGTATTTCTCTGTGCTATCCACTGTTGGTGAGGGTCTACTTTGCTCACCTAAGAAGAGTTACCACCTTGTTTTCTCATGTCTCTTTGAGATGTGTGCTGGTTTCTAGTCATCTGATGCAGTATTTATTTTTTTCTATTTATTGGAGTAGATTTTGTAGTATTGGTAGGGAAAATCTCACCCTTAGTTCCCAGGTATGTTCCTATTGGAGGCCTCTGCCTCCCAGGTCAGAGTAATTATAGGTACCTTCAGGTGCTTGGCTCCTCTACCAAACGTTTTGCTCTTGGTGAGGTGGTAGCAAGCTAAGGAGATAGAACTTAGTGAAGAGGATCAAGTTGCAAAAGTGCAGCATGTGGGTTGGTGTACCTAAATTCCCAAAGTTGAACCCAGGCCCTGAATGCAGACTCACCCAAGGAGGCCTACCCAGACCAAGCTCAAGTCTCCCAGCAGACGGGCAGGGTGAGTCAACATTTTTCTCTCTGATACCTTTTAGAATTTTCTAATCATAAAATACATAGAAAAATTTCTCAGTGTTGTAATAACTTGGAATCACATTATTTATTTATTGTCTCCTCCTCCAGTTTTCACCACAGATACACACACATGCCACACATAAACACACACGTGCACAGACACACAAAACACAGGCATAGGCAAGCAAACACATGCATTTTCATTCTCATATAAACATGCATATACTTACATACATGCTTGCAGCAACTACATACACATATGCCTATACCAAATCATGGGGTGCATGTGTGAACATGTAGGAAATGTGCACAACCATCTATGACTCTGTATATGTACAGATACACACATAAACAGGCACACATGCTTATGTGTGGGCACACTCACACATACATAGATACATACACACTTTTACACATACTTTCTTATAACAAGATAAGTGAAAAGGACCAGGGTCTTGATTAGACCTAGATCCAAATCCAGGCTGTTCCAATGATTAGGATTATGACCTTTCTGACTGTCAGTTTTCTCATAGTTTTATTAGCCCTGTGTCACTAAACTATAGTGAGAATGAAGACATAAAGATGTGTGTAAGCACTATATAGCCTGAAAAGTTCTACTCAGTCATGTGTTCCCATATTTTATTTTACTTTTTAAATTATTTATACATTTAATCACTATACATCATTTAGATTGTAAAGAGACTTTACCCAGAATGATATACACCTCAGTCCAGCTGTGCTTCCATATTAAAGTGCCATTTTTGGGGGGACCAGCAGATGGTGTAATGGTTATTTTGCTGGACTCACATATGATCAAGCACGGTTTGAGTCCTGGCCCCGTCAGCTTAAATCTCATGCTGGGTGTGTGTGCATCTGTGCCTGATTTCCCATGAGGAGAATGGGAGAGAAGGGACTGTGGTGTGGCCATACCCCCAGGGGGCAATTCCTTGCTTTCTGTCTCTCTGTCTTTTTCTGTCTCTCCAGCAAGTGCATGCACCCTATAGCAAAAATCTCTCTTTAAAAAAATACCTTTTTTTTTTTTCAAGAGCCTTATTTTTCTTTATGAAACCATTCAATGTGGTTTGGACATCCAGTAGTAATACCCTTTCATCAATGAAAAATCTGAGGCATAGAGTTTTAACTTAACCCAACATGTGAAGTGAACATGGTAGAATTTGTGTTCTAACTCTGGTCTCCTACCTCGAGGAACCTTGTTTCAAGCATCGTTAGTGTTATACTGAGCCTTTTGGAGCTCCTGTGCTGAAGCCATTAAGGGTATTGCACTCTGATGACAATTTAAACCTAACCAGTTTTAGTTTTTAAAAAATTGGCTTAAGACAGTGAGTAGAAATATTTACTATAGGTGTGACTCAGAGGACCACAGAGCCCTCTACTATACTTAAATTTCTTCTGAAAGCCAAAAGAAATTTAATTAAATAAAGGCATGAGTATGAAAAATGCATTGCTGGAGAATATAAAATTATACTGCCCATATGTTTGAATTTGAAGGTACGCTACCTTGAGAAGGCTCAGAGTTGCAAAGGCATGAGAAATTTATTGCTTGGTTCCTTTGCCCAGAATAGCGTTCATACCATTTTAAATGTCACTGAAGTGCATTTATGTCAAAAGAAAGATACCTAATCAAACTGACAATGACTCAGTGATCAGCACTGGGCCAAAATTATTCTATGAAGTATCTGCCATGCAAATTGATGGGAAACTTAACAAAGATGATATCTCATCTCATCAGATGTCACAGCAATTTTTCAAAGGCAAAAATGGGTTGTACAAAAAAAAAAAAAAAAAAAAAAAAAAAAAAAAACCTTGTAAGTTCTTTTGAGGTTATATGAATGATCCCAATACCTAGAGTAGATTCAGCTCACAATTTTCAGAAATAATTTCTAAATATTTTATATTTTGGATCAAAACAAAACTCTCTTATCACCATTCAAGAAGACAGAAAATAGAATAGCTCCAGATGTTCAACAGGAAGAGCATTGAATTAAAACAAAGTTAATTAAAAAGCAGGACAGTTTTAGGTAATCCTGGAAATAAATTTCACACTACTTGAAAGCCAATTCATTTACAAGAAATAAATAAAATGTATAGAAGTAAAATATAGGTCTGGTAAGAGTAAAAACATTTTTTATAGCACTTGAGAATTCACAAAACACTTTTCCTTTTATCATCACATTTAATCCTCATGGCACCTTGTAAAACAAGCTAAACAAATATTGTCCCCACTTTTTAGATGGTGACTGGGTTGTCTAGTCCAAGAACTCCAAAGGGTCTTAAAAGCAAATGCATGGAACAGGAAATCTTGCAAAAGCTACAGAAAACAAAATACATTCTGTAGAAGGCTTTGCTAACATTAGATCAGATTTAAAAATTTGTGGAACACTGATTTTCAAAGCTGGAAACACATTGGAATCACCTATGGAGTTGTTAAAAATATAAAATAGTGATGCCTGGCTCTTACTTGCAGTGATTCTGACTTGACCAGCCTGGGCTGCTGAGAAAATCCAAAGAGCTGAATTTTCTTGCATTCAAGGAATAATAAGTGTTTGACCTTATAGGAAATTAGACATAAGCCCTCCCTCAGAGGACTCATGACCAGGGAAATAGATAGGCGTGTACCTCAGTAATCATAGAACAATTTAGTACATACATTATTTACAGCATGGACCAAATGGTATAAATCTCAGAGAGCAAATATTTGGAGTGAGGTTAGGGGAAACCCCAAGAAGCAGGTGGTTGGTGAGCTGGCCCCTGAATGCTAAGTCACAGTTACAGCCTAAGGGTAGGATAACATGTGAAACACGGAGCTAGAAGTCACAAAAGCACATAGAGAAAAAAAATGAGATGACAGAGGAAGAAGGGAGTGATCTGATAAGGCTAAATTTTTTTGGGGGGGGAATCTATAGAGCAAGAAAAGATTAGGCTAGAGAATTAAGTTCATTTCTTCTTTTAGGAGTTTAAATAATAGTGTCATAATGGTGAAAATTTTACACCATTCAAATGTGTAATGAAAAGAGCCTAGTCCTTGTTTCTGATCCTGAAATCACTGTTGACAAGTTTCTGGCCTATTATTTCTACAGCAATTATACACACACACACACACACACATACATACACACACACACACACATATATACATACATACTTAGTGAATCCAACTCTCAGTCTATAAGAAAAAGTGTTCAAAATATGAAATTGTAGTTCTTCCATAGCTGCACTAAATTTTTATGCAAACTTGCATTCTATCATGTACAGTAAGGTAATCTGGTTTCACCTAAATCAACAATCTCTCCAGCATTCGCATAGACACACACACACACGCACACACACAGAATTTTCTTGGAAAGCATCAAAATTCCAGAAATATAAATTTATTTACACTCAATACTTTGAGAGGAGGATGGCAGAATTTAGTCTATGTTATCATCACTGTCAGCTCATCTTCAGTGCTCTCTCCCTGCAGATCCCTGGTATGGTGTTCCTCACTTCTGAGTCCAAATTCACTCTCTGTCTTTCTGCCTCTCTTTCAGTTTGTCTGTCTGTCTCTTACATGCACACACTCACATTTCCAGGTACTAGTATCAGAAAGTGGATGATCCTAAACATTACTGTCCTCTCAGAAAATTCAAAGAGGCTTAGGCCTTTTGCTTCTTCTGTGTTGCTCTGAGGAATGGAGAACTCACATCTCCACCACCTTCCTACAAGTCAGAAGGAACATTGTGAGACCAGCTCAGGCCCACCAGCCTGTGCCATAATTACAAAGTGGTGGTCTGTAAATGTGTTTTGTGTGACCATATAACGTTCTTGTCTGTTGCTTGTTTGCATTTCAATGAGAACTATTTGGCAATATGTAAACAACAAGATATTTAAAATAAAATCTACATTACTATCTTCCTTGGAAAAATCAGAAGTTCTGGCAATATTGGGTCTATATTCTCACATGGGAAAAATGGCTTGAGCTGGTAATTATAGGGTAAGTTCTCCAGTCTGATGGTCCCCAAGGGGCCCTCGACATTTATTTACATTAAAGTATTTAACTTCTGTCTAAGCACACCTCAAAATTTCTTCTATTTTAGGTTCTTGCTTCCTCTGTAAATTCTATTCAGGAAATTATGAACATATTTTCTATCACTTTCAACTCCTATTAACCATAACTCATCACAAAAACTCACAGTATATTTCCTCTCTAAGCTTCCCCTCCAACTCTCCATAGTGCCTTAAGTTGATTACAAGCCCTGCTCTTACATTTGAAGTTATACCATGCTATTGAGTTGTATATACACTTAGAATTTCCAGTTGTGTTTCTCCAATGGGACCTAGGCTTTTGAAACTCAGTGGCCAAGAAAATGACTATTTCTGTCTCCTGCACTATTCTTTCTTTCAGGTAGAAAATATAAAATGCTAAATGGGAGGAAGGGTAATAGAGTAAAAGGAAACAGGAAAAAATAAGTTAGTATATCATATTTTCATTGATGCAGATGTATATTAGTGTATCTGTAGGTATGTATACATATACATACTCCTTTTATACAAAAGAAGCATGTGTATATATTTTTAAATTTCCATTGTTCCAATTAACAACATATCTTAGATTTTATTTCATATTTATTTACATATGAATGTGTAATTTTTTTTGTCTAGGGGTTGTCATAGGGTGTCTGCGCTTGCCAGAGAGAGAGAGACAGAAGCAGAGAGAAAGAAAGTGAGAAATCACCCCCTGAAGGGATGGCCACAGTACAATCCCTTCTTTCCCATTCTCTTCTCAGGATTTTGGATATGGATGCACACATGCCTGACATGATTTTCAAGCCACCAGGTGCAGGACTTGAACCATGATCGGCCATGTGGGAGTCCAGCACCTTAATCACCATGTCACCTGCTGGCCTCATATGTGTGCATATTATTTTAATCAACTAGATAATATTCCAAAGTGTAGATATGTCATAATTTATTTACCCAATGTGTCACTAATAATAGAAATGTCCAAGTTAGGGTGATTTACAAAAGATGGAAGTTTATTTACCTCATGGTTTTAGAGGTCCAAAGTCAAGGGTCCACATCTCATGGTCCTATTGCTGGTGACAACTCTGCAGAATCTCAAGGTGGCACAGGACATCACATGTTTTGAGGCAAGAGTGTTTGTGTCTATGCCTATATGTCTCCCTGTGTCTCTGTATCAGCTCTGGTCTCTCTCTTTCTTATTAAACCACCAGGATTTAATCATGGAATCCTGTACTGATGACCTTATCTAATACTAATCAACTCTCAAAGACTCCACCTTTCAACACCATAGTCAGATTAAGTTTTTGTCCTCTAATACCTTTACAATGGTTCACCCAATTTCAACACATGAATTTTGGGGATACATATTTAAACTATAGCATCCAGTCTCCTATTAGCAGGCAATATAATATCTTATTTCTTATACTAAAATAAATACTACATTAATCACCGTAACAAAATTCTCTGCATATGGATGCAAATACATGTAGAAGATAAATCCCTAGAAGTGATGGTCAAAGGATGGATGACAAAAAAAAAAAATGGATGACTACTTTTTGTCCATATATTTCCTAACATGTCATATTATTTTTATTGTTACTGTATCTTGGGCAATTCGATAAATGGAAAGTGGAATCTACTTTTTCTTTCAATTTGCATTTCTACAATCATTAGGGGGTTAGAGCAATACATGGGGCAAGTTAGTGGTTAGTGGACGAGGAAGCCAGCACATAGGTTTTGTCTATCTTCCTCATATGTATTATCATCTGCTTTTCCACCACCACCTTTAAAGTCTTTTCCTTCCATGTTTATCAATAAGTCAACACAAGTGTGATTTGAGGGAACCTCCTGAGAGAAGCCATAGCCCCTCTTCTCATTCCAGTGCTCTATGATCCCCACAGCAGACAAGCCATATCCAGATGGGTCTTTGACAATGGGCAGAAATTAATTTGAGATAAATGACTCTGAAAGACTGAGTAGAAAAGTTAGGAATTGGAGGCAGGGAAGATCAATCAGGTGGTGGTAGCAATCATTCAAAGAAAAGAAAAAGTCCAAAATTATTTCAGAAGTAGAACTAGATAGGAGAGAAGACATTCTGAAGCTCTGTAAAAAGATAAACTCAACAGGACCAATAATACACTTAATGTTATGGCAAAGGAAGTGAGAGGTTTCAGCACTGATGCTAAGATTGTGGTCTTTCAATGCTATGTCAGTGATTAAGTCATTACCCAATTCAGCAAACATAGAAAGGGGAGAATTGCTTCCTTTTATGGAGGGTAATTAATCCACTTTTGAACGTTCTGACTCTAATATGCCTATAGGATATCCAAGTAGAGAGGCTCAGGAGCCTTTTGAAAATTGGGGTCTGGAATACAAGGGAAAAGATAGGTGATCTATATTTAAAATCTTATGTAAGAAAAATTGAATTTAAAGAAATTCAGCATGAGTTCTATATTTAAATGTTTTGATGAAAAAGAAGATAAAATAGTTAGAAGTGTTGAAGAAAAATAAAATGCCTGAGGGATTATACTGAACTAGAATAAAATAGGCTTACACATTTTTATTAAAACACTCTTAAAATTTTCCATCTTGCAACCATGTCTATAAAACAAGGACAATAAAGGAAATGATTATTTGATTAAGCACAATAAAAACTGCTTTTACATAAAGGCTCCCACAATCACAAAGTAAGCACGGATATCTAATCTCTTCCTCCCACACACACCTAAAAAGAGAAGACAATAGATGCATTTTATATAATCTTGGAGTGAAAGACAAATTTCTAAGCAGAAATCAAAGTAGAAGCTTTAAATAAAAAAAAATTACTAGATTTTGCTACCTGAAAATGTAACGCTCATGCATGACATTACAAAAAAGCATTAAAAATATTAGGCAAATGATAAAATGGGGAAATATTTGTAAAATGTAACACACAATGAGTTAATGTCTTTAATTATACAAATCAATAAGGGAAAATAACAACTTCCCACAAAATAGGCAGTGATCAAATAGGCAACCCTCAAAAGTATAAGTTCAATCAGCCAATAAAGTGGTATACTCTGTCTCTTAGCATTAAATCTTCTATATTCATCCACTTTGAATGAAATGACAAGGTCTAAGCTAGACTATGAAAGACACACACTGTATGTCCTCATTCAGTGTACACCAAATGTCTGCACTCTATGACAAACTGGAAGATCTAGAAATATAATAGTAGGGAGGAGAAATGTGTAGATACTAGAGACTGCATGAGGAGGCCATGGAAATTCCTGCCTTAATCTAGGTCTGTCAATAGCCTCAACCGTGTCCACTAATGGAGACTAGAAAGTGGTGCCTCTATATATTCAGGGATCAGTGCACCAGGGATTCACTTTAAGCATCTGTGTGTGAATCTTTATGGGCAGGTTTTTGCCTTTTTTTCTCCACCAAGCAACCCACTGTGACACTGGTCCTATGACTGCCCATTCTGCTATGGCCTTGGTCATTCCTCCTCCCAAACTAACCCTTTTCCTTATACATTTCCAAGTCCCCTTGCTGATAACTATGACCATAATGACTCCTACTGAATTCTGCCTGACACCTAAAACCCTTTACATCATGGTCTGTTGACCAGATGAGGCTCCACAAAAAGTTTCAGTACTAGGCTCACCACTGACAATATCTGAAGGCAGTCATGACTTTCAGACAACTGTAATTAAATTTGTAATACCCACTCAGCCCATATCCCAACTCATACTACCTTCCTCTACTTCCTTGCCAACCAATGGTGCTGAGGTTCCAACATGCCTTATCACTAAGGCACTGAAGTGCTGACAACATCTGCTCAGCCTACCACACAAGGCTATTAAAAGCATTGAGTGGAACAATAGATGGGAAAATGCTTTGAAAACTGTAAAGAATTTTCAAATGTTAGTCCTTTGTCTCATTGTTTTCAAACAGTTGTTAAAGGCACTTTCCTCTCTAGTCCCTTCAAAAAGAAACTATATGTTTAGAGGATTGTGAACTTCATTTTTTTAGCACCTTTCTGGTCTGTTATGTCTTTCAGGAAAGGATATAATTGTTCTGCCTTCCCCCGCCTCTCCAAGATTGGCACATGATTCTATGAAAGACTGTGTAAACATGTTTTCTCAGATTTCACTGAAAGATGTCAGCATGCTCTGCCTCTCTGTCAAGAAAACAAAAACCCTGAATAATCAAAAGGCAGAGTGTTGAAAAGGTCACCATAGCAGTATTCACTTTCCTGATTTATATACATTCATCCAAATCATGAAATATGGGTGGCAAATGGAAAAGCAGAGAAAAACCAGCACCACCTAAGTCAGAGAGTATTATCAAAACACAGGAACAGATTTCCAATCATCTATCCCCCTGCCAGAATCTTAGGATCTTCTACAGGTGCCACAGTCACTGTGAAACAATAACAATTTCCGTATTTTAAGTGTGTCTTTCTTGAGTGTATTGCAAAAGTCTGCTGGCCCAAATAAAGAATCTTCTTTATTTTTTTGGAGAGGTTTTGCTATAGGGCACGTGCGCTTGCTAGAAAGAGAGAGACAGAGAGACAGAAAGCAAGAAATCACACCCTGGGGGGGGGGGGGGATAGCCGGAACTCAATCCCTTCTCCTCCATTCTCCTCTCGGGATTTTGGGCATGCATGTACATGTGCCTGGCATGAGTTTAAGCCTCCAGGTCTAGGACTCAAACCACAGTCGATTACATGGGAGTCCAGTGACATAGCCATTACACCAACTGCTGGTCCCGCAAATAATCTTCACCTTTCTATTGAACAGTGTTTCCCAATGCTAGAGAAGAGACTTGTCTTCAGAGAAATAAGAAGACATTATAAAGAAAATAAATACGCGAAAAAACCCCTCACCCATCCAGTCCCCTGATAATGGCAACAAAGCTACCCTAAACCTTGATGTTTATTGTGGCACCATTCACGATTGCTAAGACATGGACCCAACCCTAATGCCCCCATACGGATGAATGGATTGAAAAACTGTGGCACATATACTCTATGGAATAATATTCAGCCATTAAAAAAAAAAAAAAAACAAAACCCTGGCTTTTGACAGAAAGTGGAAGAATATGAAAGATTTACTGCTGAGTGAAGCAAGCCAGTCTATGAAGGAGAGACATTGTATGTCCCCACTTAATATATACCAAGTGTCTGCACTCTGTGACTGAAACTTATTGACCTAAGGTTGTACAAACACAAGAGATGGGGGTTAGTGCCAAATGTGGTTTGTGTGGAGAAGCGGGACCTAAGGGAGGACATTTGAAGGAGGGATATGGAGGCAGAGCATTGGCGGGGTGAGGAGGTGTGGTGTTATCAGTTTGAAGATATTTTGATCAACTGGACTGGGGAGAAATGCTCACATATTGAAATGTTCACTTTGTAAGCTAAATAATGTGATTGAATGTATATACAAGATTGAAAAAAAGAATTAATAAAAAAAATTGTGAAAAAAAAACTACCCTAAACCACAAGGGGAAAATTTTTTCCCATTTACATGTATTTCTATGCTTCACACAGGAATTAAGGTGACAAATTTGAACATGGTCAACCAATCCCACCCACCATTGACTATGTCTTACAGATACTACAGGAGGGCCACAGCATAAAGTGACACATTGATGTGATCCTGCCCCCAATGTTCTCACTTTTAGTACAAATAGCAAAAAGTAACTCTCCAGGTTTCCAAATCATCTATTCAGTCAGAAATAAAGTACTCATACTAGGGAAATGTGAAAGTAGCCATGGTAAAGAGCAAGGCCTGCATGGCAAAAGACACAATTTTGCAAATAAGCTGCTTGCATAGGTTTGCACAGCCCACCTTCTATGTCATTTCTACATTCGGAGGCCTTTTGCCTCTTAATACTCCCTCAACTTTAAGGATCCCAATTTCTCCCTACTCTCCCCAGATAAAGTACAAGTCCAAATCTACATTCTTTACCCAAGCCCCAGAATTCTACCATTGCACAGCAGCCTCTTCCACCTTTGTCTGTAGCAGGACCAAAAAAGCAGAGTGACTAAAGGTTCAGACTCTGTCAGAATTTATATCCTGGTGTCTCAACTTGGTAGCTCTATGTTTTGAGGTGAGTGACCTCAATAAACTATAATTCCCTTAATTTGTAAAATGGGGATGTGATAGTACCTACCTATAATTATGCTCAGACTTAAATGGGATGGTCCTTATGAAACACTTTGCTGGTACATGGTATGTGTTTTATGAATAATTAATAAGTGCTATGGTTTGAATCCCCCCCCCCCAAATTCCTTCCTAATCTCAGCACCTTAAAATGTGAAGTTATTGGGACCAGCAGTTGGCATAATGGCTACGTCGCTGGACTCCCCATGTAGTTGATCATGGTTCAAGTCCCAGACCCCAGTGGCTTAAACTCATGCCCGGTTTGTGTGCATGCATGCCCAAGATCCTGAGGAAGAATGGAGGAGAAGGGATTGTGGCGTGGCCATCCTTACCTGAGGGGTGGGTGATTTCTCGCTTTCTGTCTCTCTGTCTCTCTTTCTGGTGAGCACATGCACCCTATAGCAAAAATCTCTCAAAAAAATGTGAAGTTATTTAGAGACATGAAGACCTTCTTTGATCTTTACAGAGGAAATAGAGTTAAAATTAAGTCATTAGGGTAGTCTTAATACAGTATGATTGATATCTTTATGAAATTAAAAAGAGGAAATTTGGCAACAAGGAGAACTCATCCAAGGAGAATACCATGCAAAGAGACACAGGTAGAAGATAGCCAGCTAAAGCGAGAGAGACTTGGAACAGATCTTTCCCTTAAAGCCCTCAGAAATGGACCAAGCCTGCTGATATACATTGTTTAAATTTATAGGCTTCAGACACAATACATTTCTAGTAAGTCATCCTGCCCATGCTTTGTTAGGCAGTCCTATCACACTAATGTTCACTTATAATAAAGTTGACTTGCACATATACGTCTCTTTGTAGTCAGCATATCTGCTTAAAGCTCTCAGAAAAACAAGAATATAAAAATGATTTCAGGAGCCGGCAGGTGACATGGTGGTTAAGGCATTGAACTCCCACATGGATGAGTGCGGTTCAAGTTCTGGACCTGGCAGCTTGCTTTCTCACTTTTCTGCTCTCTCTCTACCTCTTTCTGATCAAAATAAAAATAGTAATAATTTTTTTTTCTTGGAGAGGTTTTTGCTATAGGGCACCTATGTTCACCAGAAAGAGAGAGAAAGACAGAGAGACAGAAAGCGAGAAATCACTGCCTGGGGGGATGACCACACCACAATCCCTTCTCCTCCATTCTCCTCTAGGGATCCTGGGCACGCATGCACACGTGCCTGGTGTGAGTTTAAGCCACCGGGTCTGGGGCTCAAACCACAGTCGACTACGTGGGAGTCCAGTGACATAGCCATTATACCAACTTCTGGTCCCCAAAATAAAAATAATAATAAAAAATAAAAGTAAATAATTATTTTAAAAAATGATTACAGCTGATTTGAGAAGTCAGAGCACCCTTATCTATTACAAGGGCGCTGGTGCCCCAGGTAAAATAGCAATAATAAATAGGACAGACATAAAAGTTATCACCCACACACTGAGATAATTTTGAGGAAGAAAAGGGACATTATTAAAAATAGACTGGATCACCAGCAAGCATCAGACAGGACTGTACTTGGCCTAGCCACTGTGGCACAGTGTGGTGCAAATGCCTTACAGGGCTGGAGGTCATATAGCCGACGGTGGATTTGGATCCCCTGGTAGGCCTGAGAACACACAGCTGGACTTGCTTAAAAGTGTCTGGGATCCTGAGGAGCTGAAGGGCTAGGTCATAGTGTGATGAGATTCCCTGTTGAGGGAGCTTCTGTCTCTTTCTCTCTCCTTCCTTTGCCCCATGTACACACACAAGCACACTATCATTAAAAAAAAAAGATTAAGAAAATTGAAATCTTAACATAAAAAATAATAGTACTGTACAGGGCAAACCAGGACTTGTGGTCTTTGGACAGTGGAGAGTAAGTGTATATCCCCCCTCCCTCTTCATCAAGTTTGCTAATGCAAGATTCACTAGTTCCACTAGAGCAATCTGGTTAATTTAACTACACCTATCAATTAGCTTGCAAAAATATGAGTTAAGGTCAGAAGAAAATAAACTCGTGTTAATTACTTTCATGTCACTGACTTTGACATTTTGTTCATTTAAAAATGTCCTGAGGCTGACCACACTTAAGTTCAGGGATATGAACAAGTTCCAGTAAAGATAAGTATATTCCCACTAATGATCTGTTACTTTCCAATCCTCTAAGTTAGAAACGTAGACCAAGACATAAAGGTACGTATAGTACATGTTTCACCCCAGAATCAAATCATGGACAAACTGAGGCAAGAAGTCAAGGGCACTCATTACTCGGCTGGCCAGAGAAAGAAAAGCTGATTGCTCAGAGAAAATTCCCTCCCACTCTTGGTCAAGGAACATTTTCCTGTGTTAGGTTCCCCCTCTGCTCACTGTGACTGCCATCCAAACACCTTAATATAAAGGTGACTGTTCGAAACTGGAGGTTGTTGTGAGTAAAATATTTGCTCTCCACACTAATTGAGTTTTTAAATTAATCACTTCATTTAGAATCCATTCAACCTAGTAGAGATGATCATTTATCATACTGAGAAGACCCTCAGCTCAGAGAGAGCATCCTTCGCTGGTAATTAGTCAATGAACTGGCTCAGGAGTCTTCAAATGAGATTGAGGCCATTCTTATAAAGCTAAAATGCCATGCAACACTAAAAAGTTAAATAACCTTGTGAACATTTTAAAAGAGAGAGCTAAATGCAAAGTGAACCTATTTGAAAAACCCTTGCATCAGTTGATTTTAATATTGATTAAAAAAAGAGAGTAATGAATGGACATTCCCCAAACTCACAATTTTTCTGGTGATCTAAGTGTTAGGATTTGTCAGTCTTGTTCCCCTAAAATTTATAATCACCTCTGCTTATGGAAGGACAATGTGGTAAAGTGGAAAGGGCATGGGTCTTGCAGTACTGGAACTCTACCATTTGCTAGCAGTGTAAAGCTCTTGGTTCTGAGCCTTAATTTCTACATCTAAGAAATGGAGCAAGTAATACATCCCCTCCTATTCTGTATAAATAGCCAATGAGATAAAGTATATTAAACTACTTCATAAAATATGAAATAATTCATATTTAAATGGTATTATTACAACAGATTTTTAAAAAAGCACAAGGGGGATGTTGAGCAGTTCCTCGGTGAGCCCTCATTCTTCCAGGCCCTGACTTGGGAAGTCTTCTTTCCCCATGGTGGGACATCTGGCTTCAGACATGGCCTTTCACCCCTGCTGGAAGGTGGAGGTGAAGGGCCAAGAGGGCTGGAGCCAGGCTGGGTTGAACTTGAGACTTGACTAAGCTTCCAAGGTTCTCCCGGTAGGCCAGAATAGGGGAAGGGTCGGGCTCTGAGATGTGGGGGATTCCTCTGTGCCCCCTGCCCAGTGAATTCTCTGGAGGAATGGCATACTGTGGACCTCCAGCTGGAGTGGGGTTAGTGCCCCAAAACAGCCTGGAGACCTCTCAGCCTGAAGGTGAGTGAGAGTCTGGGTGGAGGGAAACTTGTGGGGGACCTCCCCAGAGCCCTGCACTGCCCCTCCTGGTTACCTGAAGCCAGAGAAAGAGAAGCTGGGGTAAAACCCAGAGCAGTCCCAGGACAGCAAAGCTCTGCAGAAAAAACTTGAGCAATTTGCCAAACTCTTGAAGCAGAAGGTGATCACCCTAGGCTATGCCCAGGCTGATGTGGAGCTCACCCTGGGGGTTCTCTTTGAGAAGGTGTTCAGTTAAACAACCATCCCTCATTGTGAAGCTGTGCAGCTCAGTTTCCAGAGCATGTGCAAGCTTCGGTCTCTGTTGCAGAAGTGAGTGGAGAAAGCTGACAACAACAAAAATCTTCAGGAGATAATGTAAAGTGGAGACCCTAGTCCAGGCCTGAAAGAGAAAGTGAACCAATATGGAGAATAACGTGAGAGGCAACCTGGAGAGCATGTGCCTGCAGTGCCCGAAGCCCATGCTGCAGCAGTTCAGCCACATCGCCCAGCAGCTTGGACTTGAGAAGGATGTGATCCCATGTGCACTCACTGGAGAGACAGAGAGAGATAGAGAGACAGAAAGCGAGAAATGAGCCCCCCAAGGGGGATGGCCATCCTGTAATCCCTTTTCCTCTGTTCTCCTCTCTGGATCTTGGGCAGCATGTACATGTGCCTGACCTGAGTTTTTTTAAGTCACCAGGTTGGAGACTCCAACCCTGGTCTACTCCATGGGAGTACAGCCACATAACCATTACACCATCTCCTCATTTTTCTACGTTATACTCCTAGGTCCCTTTCCCTGAGGGGAAAGCCTTTCCTTCCCTCTCTGTCACCACTCTGGGCTCTCCCATGCATTCAGATTGAGATGCCTGCCCTTCCTAAAAGTGGAGAGCAGGGAAAAGGGAGAGGTCAGGGAAACAGAACCTGGAGTATGTACCAGGGCTTTGGAGATTAAATTCTTCATTCATCAAGGAAGGCATTGGGGACATAAAGGTGGTGGTAAGGAGTTTTGGGAAAACTGGTTGGAAGGAAGTTGAAGTTAGATGATGCTCTTGATTTTTATCCCCACAACATTCATCACTTTGTTCTTAAATAAAGAAGCCTGATGCCCAAGTTACCAACAATCCTGAAAATGATGGATGTATAAATGCTGTTTTACTGGTTTGATAGCAGTTGCAATACAAATAATTCCTTGTAATTTTGAAGATGATACACCATCTGGAAAACCACCATGACTGATGTTTCTGAATATAGCCGGTCTTACATGTCTGCAGTCATCAAAAGATTATTTATTAAATTGTACAAAAACATTAAAGTGGCCTGGTTTTACAAAAAAAAAAAAAAAAAAAAAAAAAAAAAGAAGAAGAAGCCTGAGACACAAGGAAAAAAAAAAGCACAAGGGAAACTTATAAACCTTATATAAACCTTAACACATTACTATTAAGGGACAGAAATAAATAGAATGTTCCTACCATAATCAAACAGGTGACAAAGCAAAGCTACAGCCTTTAAAACACCATAAACCTCCTTCAGTCCCCCACATCAAACCACCCTATATATCATGCTATTGATGAAGGCCACCTCCCATGAAACAGCACCTTAATAAAAGTCATGCGTGACAGAGTGACAGTGCCAAGAGCTGTCGGGATGGCAATGTCCTACAGTGTCAGGCATTAACAAAAACAGGATATTAGAGTTTTAATAAAAGAATACAACCCTTCAAACTCAGTACAGCTGCAAGTGGTAAGACTAGTGAATAGAGAAGACAACAAAATGTAAACAAGTTGTAGAAATAACCAATTATGATTCAACTGGCTTAACTAAATAAATGATAACAAAAGTCCAGATTGTAGTTCATTGAGTGAATTTAGATTGTTTAGTAACAGGTTTTTAATAAAGCAGAACGCAAAATTGTTTTTCTCAGTGTTTAGAAAACCATACAGAAGCATGTTTTTGTCCATTCCAAAAAGAATTATTTTCTTGCCATGTTCTACTTAATCATTGCACTCTTACCACATTGAAATGGCCATTCTATTGAGTCAGAGCTAAAACTTTAGTACCAGATTAATCTTCTGTTGCAATGAATATCATTAATACTAAGAATCTTATAACAGCTTATTATCACAATAATACTTCCATTAGCAGCTTTTAATAGGATTGGACTAACTCTAAGTATACTTCTAATATAAATTATTCCAAAACAAGTGCCATTTTCACATAATCACTCCCTCAGAATATAGCAAAGTAATGGCATTGGCTCCCAACTCTTGAATCTATTTGAAGTTCCCTTTTGTGATGTTCCTGGATCTGACTAACCAAAGGGCATGAGAGCTGGAAGGTTCCTTAGAGATCATTTAGCCCACTGTCCTTATTCTGCAGGTCAGAAGATGGAGGCCGCAGAGATGCCACAGGGGTTGTCAGTTCCAACACGTCCTCATGGAGAAGCAGCTCTGCTAATATTTAAAGTGGTGAGGTCTATACCAGACCCTGTAGAAATGTCCTGCATTTCACAGTCATGTATTGATATTTGGAGGCAAGGGCAGAATTTGTAACATTAACCTTGCTTCCTAGCATGACCTAATCATGACTAGGGATATTTAGAGGAACTGTATTGTGGATTAACAGTGAAGGTTATTTAAAAGAAATGTGGCACATTGTTACAGGCAAAGCCTGGGACTTGAAGTAGGAGGACCCAGGTTCACTGTCTGGCCCTGCCGCTTACAAACTGCATGTTTTTAGTTATGTTCCTTAGTTTCTATGAGTGTCGATCTTCTTCTTACTAATGGGGATACTGGTACCTTCTTTGAAGATTAGTACCAGGGATTCACTGAAACAATAGATGCGAAAATGCTTTATGCTTTGTAAAGCAAAATTGCTATTTAAATATTTGTTTTAAAATTACTTCCTGAAAAAACATTTTATTAACAATAAAATTAACATTTTAAAGAGATGGTCTGTAAATAAACAAAATCTTTAAGAATACCTTTAGGCTAGGGACCAGCAGATGGCATAATAGTTAAGTTGTTGGACTCCCACATAGTGGACCATGGTTCCAGTCCTGGACACGGCAGCTTAAAACTCTTGTCAGGCATGTGTGTGTGTGTGTGCTCAAGACACCAGGAGGAGAAAGAAAGAGTAGGGACTTAGGTGTCATTTCCCCTGGGGGGGGGTGAATTTTGCTTTCTGTCTCTCTGTCTCTCTCTGTCTCTCTGGCAAGCATACATGCCCTACAGAAAAAAAATCTCTCTAAAAATAAAAAGAATAGGGACCAGCAGTTAGCGTAATGGCTATGTCGCTGGACTCCCACGTAGTCGACCGCAGTTCGAGTCCCGGACCCGGTGGCTTAAACTCACGCCGGGCGCGTGTGCATGCGTGCTCAAGATCCTGAGAGGAGAATGGAGGAGAAGGGATTGCGGCATGGCTATCCCCCCTGGGGGGTGATTTCTCGCTTTCTGTCTCTATGTCTCTCTCTGTCTGTCTGGCAAGCGCACGCGGCCTATAGCAAAACCTCTCCAAAAAAAAGAAAAAAAAATAAATAAATAAAAAGAATACATTGCGGCTAGTAACCTATCAGATGTGCATGTGGGTTTGAAAATCAGTTGGTGGCATCAATAACAGACTGACAGCTTCAGGGTTGTGGCTTCCCATAGAAGCAAGTAGATATGGGTTATAGCAAATTAAAAAAAAAATGGAAAGAAGCTGAGAATTAAATAGCAAGATAAGGAACTGGGGAAGAACAGGTAGCTTTCTATGAATAATATATTATCTCTACCTGTCTATATATGTATCTTCTTATTTAATTCTTAGAAAAGGCTTTTTACACTATATAGAGACTAAGGCTTGGTGACATTAATAATCCTACCCAGGGACCAGACTGTGGCCTGGTGGTTAAAGGACGTGGATCCTACATAGCCAACTGTGTGGTTTGAGTCCCAGACCCCACAGCTTGACCCATAAAGGAAGGAGAAATGGAGGTGAAAGGATTGTGGCATAATTACATCCCATGAGAGGTGCTTTCTCTCTCTCCCTCTCCTTCTGTATCTCTGTCTGTATTGAGCAAATGCTCATGCCTTCTGGCAAAAATTTTAAAAATAGTAATAATCCTACCCAATGATATCAAACTAATGGGTGGAATACTGGAATTTGGAGCCACTGTTCATACCACAGCATGCTGCCTGGCTCAGAGAAGAGCTCATGCAAAGGCTCCTACTTTGTTCCCTTTACTGCCTATCCTTACTCTCATCCTTCTTAGGCATCCACTCCAATATTTTTATAATATTTATGAGGCCAGCAGATGGTGTGGTGGTTAAAGCACTGGATACTACATGGCAGACTGCGTAGTTAGAGTCCTGGACCCAGAAGGCTTGAAAATCACACCAGAAGCATGCATGCATGCCTAAAGTCCCAAGAGGAGACTGGGGAGAAGGGATTGCAGCTTGCCCATCCTCCTTGAAAGGTGGTGACTTACCACATTCCCTCTCTCTGTCTCCCTCTCACTCTCTCACTTTCTCTGCTCTCTCCCGCCAACACACATGTCCTATAGCTAAACTAAAAACGAAATCTCCTTGGATATATATGCATATTTGTAAATATACTTCTGACATCTGTGTCTGTGAGTTTTATCTACATAAATGATATTACTCTATAGATCACAAATTGATACTACTTCCCATTTAATACTGTGTTTTTAAATATCCATCCATGTTGCCATATATTCATCTAGTTCATTTCTTGTGACAATGGTATAGTATTTCATAGTTCATATCTACCATACTTTATTAATCATTTTGGACAATGATGGACACCTATTCATCTATAAAGCAGAATTACCTAGAAACTTCTATTAATTGATTTTGCTCAACTCCACTATCACTATTTTATAGAAGAGAAAATCAAGAAAAATTATCTAAGAAAATCCATCAGAACAAGCAGATGCTAACAAACATTAACTAAGACAACATCAATTGACAAGGCTATTCTCTATGAAACAATGTATCTTCATATTAGAAACTGCCAAAGGCAGAGAGATCATACCATTAGGTGACACAGGAAAACTATGTCAGGAAAACCCCAGACACTACATAGATAATGTCCAGAAATGGGGGACATGAATGTAGGTAATGATACACTTAGAAATGTATAGTGACAGAGCCTTAGGTAAGGGAAATCTAGAAACCCAGGATTCCCAAAGGAGTGGCCAGGTGAATTTAGGCACTTTCCTTAGGTTAGTGTAGGGAATGACGACATAGAACTTGAACTATATTCCATGGGTCCAAGTCTCAGCTTCGCCTAAATCCTCTGTGCCTAGTGTCACATAGGGTTAAATAAGAATTCAATGAGTTAATTTTTGTAGTTATTTCAAGTTGCTTCTGGAGCACAAAATGTAAGTGTCTATGGAATAACAAACTATATATGTATAATGCTGAATCTCAGCATTCGCTTTCAGAAAACACTTTCTACTTTCAATGGGATTTGTAAGAGGAAAAAAAGTGTATTAAGTGCATTGAATTGTGTATTAACATTTATTTATATTCCTCCTGATCATTTTTTTTTACCAAGGTGTATGTGTGCTCTCCAGATACACACACACACACACACACACACACACACAGAGAGAGAGAAAGAGAGAGAGAGCAAAAAAGCACCTCCCACAGGAGATGGTCAAGTGGCAATCTCTTCTCCATTTGGTACTTTGGGCACACAGACACACACACACATACACACACAAATGTGCCTGGTGTGTTTCTCAAGCTGCCAAGTCTGGAACTGGAACCATGCAGCTGGCCATGTGAGATCCAGCTGCCTTAACCACCACACCACAGACTGTCCTGAGATAAGTATTGTTTAAAAATAACATAATAACACAGCCCCATTTATGTGGACAGGTTCTAAAATCTCTTGGGATAGATAACTAAAAATAAATAAATAAAAGAAAGTGAAATCTGGTGTTTAGTTTCCACAGGGCAGAAATTAGGTTCAGTACTTACAGGGTTCAGTGAGAATTCACTGTTAACCAAGGGTTTGGGAAGAGGTCAACTAAGTAGTTGTAAAAAGCAAGGACAGTGGAAATGAACAGAATCACAGATTCTATGAATGGCAAGTTACCTAAGAGGACAGGAAATGCAGTTGTTTGCTTGGTAAAAAGGGGAATTGAGAAACCAGGAAAGTGAAAGAAAAGAAAGAAAAGAAAAGAAAAAAGAAAAGAAAAGAGAGGAGAGAAGAGGAAAAGAAAAAACTTGTCCAAAGTCACAGAATCAATCAGTTGCAGTGCTCGGACAAAGACTCAATCTAGGGTTCTTTCAACTCTATCATGCACAAACTCAAATTCCCATGTATTAGAAGTGCATGCATCAGACCTTTTTCAAATCATACAAAGAAGATAAATTGGGGGAGATTATTCACTTTGAAATAAAAAGACTTTGCTTCAAAAAAGATCTCACAGCAGGGTTCCTTAAATAGCAGCTCTGTTCCTGAATTTGAAATCAGACCTGACTCCTACAGAAAGTGAGAGGCCCCTGTAGTAGTGCAGAGTCCTCAGTCCCCCAAACACTAAATAAAGACTCTGATGAAGTTTGAAAGAAGTTTTATTTGCATAAATAATCACAGTCATGATTTCACAAGCATATAAATCAGAGATGTTGTGGAAATGAGCATTTGTTATTTCTACAGATACAGGAAAATTGCAAAGTCAGAGCCGCCTTGGGGAAGAGCACATTTGGGTTTGACTTGGTGAGTGATTATTTCCCGGTTTGTTAGGAACAGTCCCTCCAGATCAGTGGTGTTTGTCATTCACGTGGCCATGTGTCATTCCCTCTGGGAAAACTGGGTCTTGTGTCTTTCTCTCTGATTAGACTGATTTCCTCAAGGGCAAGGACAAAGATCTTAATGTCCTCATCTTTGTGTCCCTATTGTTCGGCACAAGGTCTGGCAGAGAAAAGAAGGCATGCAATGACTGTTGGCTAAAGAAAGACTGAGGAAGTCAACTAATGTTTCTTCAGATCAAGCATGATTTTGTATATATAAATCTCTAAGCAAAGGGACCTATGATGTTCTGTGGAAAGAAACGGACAATACAAAATGATAAGTAGTTTATTAGATGGTGATAAATTCTGTGGAAAAAGCAGGACAAGGGGACAGAGTGCTGGGGAAGAAGAAAGGGGCTTGAAATTCTAAGCAGAGAGATCAGGAGAGGCCTTACTGTGAAAGTGATACTTGAGCAAAGAGTTGACAGAGGTAACAGACTAAACTGTCCTGTCAACTTGGAGAAAAGCATTTCAAGCAGAGCCCAGGAATAGTACAAAAGCCTTTAACATGACACCGTGCCTATCTGAAAAAACAGCAAGGGGCCCTGTGTAACTAGAAGAAGGAGAAGAATGAGTAGGATGAAGCATGGTAGGACATAAATAAGGTTGGAAGGGTACTTAAGTAGGACCCAATGTCATTAAAGACCTGTTAGGCCATTGGTATGGAAGCCAATGAAGGCTCAAAGCACAGAACTGATGGGGGCCAACAGGTTGGTATGGTGGGTGAGGGTGCTGGACTCCCACATGGCCAACCACGGTTGCTTGCTTTCTCACTTTCTCTCTCTCTCCCTCTCTCGCTCTATTCCTCTCTGGTCAAATTAAAATAAATACATAAATAAATAAGGTTAAATAAAGCAATTCTTAAATAAAATAAAAGCACAGAATTGACACAATCTGACTCATGTTTTAAAAATCACCCTGGCTTCTGTGATTAGACTATGCTATAAGGGACAAGGGATGAAGCAGGGGGACCTATCAAGAGACTATCTTTAATAATTTAGGTGGAAGAAGCTGGTAACTCAGATCGGGTTAGTAGCAGAGGATGTTATGGGAGTGGTCATGCTCTGGATGAATTTTCAATCTGAAACAAAGTTTGCTGATGGATTAGATATTAGGTATGAGAGTTATGGATAACACCATGACTTCTAACCTAAGAAACTGGAAGAGTGATGTTTTTATTTATTGAAATGAGGAAGGCTAAGGAGGAACAGTGTTCATAAAGGGTAAGATGTAGAGATCAGGAGGTTAGGATGAATCTAAGATATCTATTAAATATCCCAGAGAAGTCATAAACCAGGCAGCAGGAGATGATAGGAAGAGTTCAAGTTGTAGACGTAATTTGGGTATCCACCATCATATGGATGGTATTCAGAGCCAAGTTATTTAATAAAATCAACCATTATTGTGTCCCCTCAAAATTCATATCTTGGAGTTCCAACTTCCCGGACTTTAAGATGTGACCTTATTTGGAGATAAGGTCTTTACAGAGGTAATGAAGTTAAAATGAGGGATTAGGTTGCCCCTATTCCAATATGATTGGTGTCCTTAAGAAAGGGGGAAATTTGGACACACACAGAGAATATCACATGCACAGGAAGACAGATATCTATAAGGCTTAGAACAGACCTTCCATCATAGCCCTGAAAAGCAACCAGTTCTGTCAAAATCTTTATCTCAGACTTCTGGCTTCCAGAACTGTGATACTTTGTTACAACACCACTAACTAATCTAATTGATCAACCTAATGCGTGAGTATGGATGAAGAAAGATGTCTAAAACCTATTCAAAACCTGGGCACTACAACTTTGAAAGTTAGTGAAGAGGAGGAATAATCAGAAAAAAAAAAAAAGACTGAGCAGACAGTGAGGTAGGAGGAAAATCAAACACTGAAAGCTACATCAAGAAAGTGTTATAACAGAGGGAATAATGGGCTTTGTGAACTACTACTTACAGGTGAAGGAAGATGATGACTGATAATCAATCATGGATTTAGTAATGTGGATTTCATTGCTGACACAGGAAAGAGCAGTTTTAGCAAAATAGGGGCAGTAAGACCTGTTTGGGGTGCAGTCAAGGGAGAACAGGAATGCAGCCACTGAAAATGGTCAACGTAAACAACTCTTCAATGGGTTTGCTGAAAAGGGGCAAAGAATGGATGTGGTAGTCTAGGGAAAGATGTGTGGAGAAAGGGTTCTGTTTTAAAGACCGAAAAAATTACAGATTGCTTGTATTATAAATGGTCCATTGAATAAACACTTGGTAATGTAATGATTGGGAAAAGTGCTGAAAAAAATGTCTTTCAGAAGGGGTTGTGACCTACATGGAATGGCAACAAGAGAGAAGCCAAGTATAGTTCAGTATAATATAGTATAGTACAGCATAGTAGAACATCATTGTGATTTAATTAAATAATGTACTGAATAATAATAATATTGCCAGTCCCAGGCACAATGTGGTTATTCAATAAGTGTTATAAGGTAGTACATAAATGTTGTTTAAGTACTTTCCCTCTATCTTTCCCCATTTTTCTCCCTTTCTTATCTGAGACATGTACATATGAGTGTATATGGGATCATGAATGCAGCTAAGATCACCTTAAGAGTGTAGACAGCGGCCCGCAGGTGGTGTGGTGGTTAAGGGCACTGGACTCCCACATGGCTGACCATGGTTCACATCTCAGACCTAGCGGCTTGCTCTCTCACTCTTCCTCTCTCTCTCTCTTGCTCTCGCTTTTACTCTCTCCCACTCTGTCCCTCTCTGGTCAAATTAAAATAAATAGATAAATAAAGTTAAAAAATTATTTAAAAAAAAATAGTGTAGACAAAGGTGATCCCTGCGCATTTCAAAGGTTAGAGATCAGAAAGATGAAAAGGGACCTGGGGTGACCAGCAGTTAGCGTAAAGGCTATGTCACTGGACTCCCATGTAGTGCACTGAGGTTCGAGTCCTGGACCCAGTGGCTTAAAACTCACGCCAGGCAAGTGTGCATGCGTGCCCAAGATCCCGAGAGGAGAATGGAGGAGAAGGGATTGCGGCGTGGCCATCCCTCCTGAGGGGTGATTTCTCGCTTTCTGTCTCTATGTCTCTGTCTGTCTGGCGAGCGCACGCGCCCTATAGCAAAAACCTCTAAAAAGGGGGGGGGGGGGGCTGGAGAATGAACCATCTGAATGGTAGGAGAAAAATTGTGCAAGGAAGCCAAAAGTGAAGTATTTCTTAGCCAGCATATAAATAAACCTAACAGAAATCCTAATTGTCTAAAGTGTCTGCAATGGCAGTAAGTTGCAGGGAATCCTGGAGGAGAGTGCTGGTTCATTGAAAACGCAATCAGGTAAAAGGGCCTTAGTCAGCTTTCATGCTACACAGGTAGAGGGGAATAAGGAAGATGTGGTCTGGGATACTAGTCACCAGACCTCACTGTAGTCTACAGCAAGGGTCACCTCAACGGACTGAATCCTGGGAATTCTATACAATGTTATTTGGTTTTTCAAACTATCACCAATACTTCTGCAAAATCATAAATCTGGATGCTGTCACTTAAACCAGATTAATCTAATGCACCTATTCATCAGCTATATCTCACATTTAGGGACAATCTGTCCTAATGTTTTGGCTAGTATTTTTAATGTTCTTTTCTATAAGAAGAAATTATGTCACATGCTGAGGGAAGTTTCCAACTATGCCAGCATATCAATTCCAGAAATCTTCTCAGGATTGACATAGTTCAAAAAGTTATTTTCAAATATTTCATTGCTAGAGTTGTTGAATCATCATTGTCTCCATAATGTTTAAACCTCAATTTATAATATAAGCGCTCAGTGCAGAGAAAGTGTTAAGAATTTAATATGCAGTCAGCAACAAATAATCCACTCAACTGTTGTGATAAAAGAAAGGCATCCTCTTCTGGAAGGTCCAAAATGTAATTCTGTGTGATCCTCTACCCACTTTCCTCACAAGTGCCCACTGTAACAGCATCTCTGAAAACAGTACTGAGGAATCCGAATTTCTAAAAGTCTCTCTCTCTCTCTCTCTCTTTTAGGTTCTGGCCATAGGGTACATACACTCCCCAGACGGAGACAGAGAGGGAAAGTGAGAAATCACCTCCCTGCTCCCCAGGGGGAATGGCCACACTGCAATCTCTTCTCCTTCACTCTCCCCTTGGAATTTTGGGTACACATGCACACACATTTGGTGTGATTTTCAAGTTGCTGGGTCTGGGACTCTGTGGTCAGCCATGTGAGAATGCATTACCTTGACCACCATGCCACCTGCTGGTCCCTTTAAAAGTGTCTTAAGTGACTATGATGCATAGGAAGATAGAACCACTGTCTAAAAGTGGCTTTCAGTGTAGAAAAACAACTAGAAAAACTAATATGAAGAAGCTGTTAGAAACACAAGGAAAATATGTTAATCATAGCATTATTCATAATAATAGTAAACTAAAAATAACCAAAGCTACATAAATACATAGTTCTAAATAAAAGACTGAAAATGATAAGTAAAATATATCAGAACATTATCAATGATAATGGAAGGAGTAATATCATATTTGCATTTCATAAAAATAAAAGATTCCACTCACAGTAGCCTAAATTAAAACATGGGACCTATCTAAAGAGAATAATAAATTTCACTGACAGCATAAAGGATTTGAAGAAATAGAAAGATAAACTTTATTCTTAGATGGAAAAAATTAATACAGCAAAATTTTCAATTCACCTCTTAATTACTCAGAGATTTAACACAATCATAATTTAAGCCCTTAATAAAAATGAACTAAATTCTTTATAAAAGACTAAAATCCCTATGAAGAATATTGCAGTGTAATTGAAGAAAATTTGTAAAGCAAGAATGCTAAGTCCAAAACTACCCTCCCACAGGCTAGTATCCTTTGATGAGTATTCCAGAACTAGCTGGCTGATCAATGTGATATAAGGTGGAACCCTAAAATGGACTCTTATGTACTTAGGGTAAGCAGATTTAGTAACCAAACAACCATATACGATGGGATAAACAGCAAAAACTTAACCAACTAAAAGGAAAGAAACAAATTTGGAAAAATATTGTCACAAATATAGCAGATAAGACAAAGCAATTTTTAATGCCCTTACTATTGTTTTTCAAACCACTGAGAAAAGAGTGATCGCTGCCCAAAGAAAAACAGTGGAAGATACAAATGAAAAGTTCACCAAACAACTGTGAATGGCTGTAAATACAAAACACTATGTTCAACCTTACAAATAATCAAAACAAAAACAAAAACAAAGCAACTAAAACACTTTTGTCCATGCTATTTTCTGGATTCCTTTTCCTCCTGCTATTTTCACAGGTGATCCTTTTTACCTTTTAAATACACTGCTTGAGTATTACTCCATCAGAGAGAACTTCCCTGGCTGCCTTAAATAATCACATAAACCTCCACCAGGCACACTTGTGTTGCATGGTTGCAACGCAGTATCCCTCCTGTACATGCCTTAAGAATACACACGTGGAGACCAGCAATCAGCATCATGGCTATGTCGCTGGACTCCCATGTAGTCGACCATGGTTCTAATCCCGGACCCGATGGCTTAAACTTATGCCGGGCACGTGTGTGTGTGTGTGCCCAAGATCCTGAGAGGAGAATGGAGGAGATGGGATTGTGGTGTGGCCATCCCCCCTGGGGGGTGATTTCTCGCTTTCTGCCTCTCTGTCTCTCTCTGCCTTTCTGGCGAGCGCACGCACCCTATAGCAAAAACCTTTCCAAACAAATAATAATAATAGTTAAATCAGATTGTATCTCTTCTTGGCTCAAAACCTTCAAATGACCTTTCTCTTCCTCAGAGAAAGCCAAAGTCCAAAAAGTCTTATAGCCTCTGTACAATTGGTCATCCCCCTTCCCCTGCTCAGTCACTACAGTCCTGGCCTTGCATGGCTTATGCTTTCTCTGCACTCACTGTGCTGCAGCCATTCTGATTTCTTTTTAGTTCTCTCAGTGCCCTGTAGACATGCCTGAGTCAGTATCTTTACGTTTGCCATTCCCATGCTCCTATCTCCTGATGTTTAAGTGGCTCCCTCCCTTGATCTCGTCAGGTTTGCCTTCAGATATCACCTTAGTAGAGAGATCTAATTTGACCATCTTATGTAGTAACTCCACTCCATGTCTAACCTCATCTGTTACTCTGCATTATTTTTCTCAAAATACACATCATCACTGGAGGATGAGTTTATAATATATAAAATACTATACATTTCCTTTTTTTAATTGTTCATTTTTTCCTCATTAAAATATCAGCACCATGATGACAATAGGTTTCATTTGTTTTTGTTGTTTTGGGTTTTTTGTCCACTGCTACATACACTGCTACAAGAGATCCTTACACATAGTAGATTCTTAATAAACATATGCTGAATAAATGAAAGAATATCGTGATTCTGAAAAATGTTCCTGTCATTTCACCTCCTAATTCTATTTCTAGGAATCTATACTAACTTAATAGGAGGTCCCTATGTACTATTTATCAGGTTTTCTTCATAATAATACTTATGAGTGATAAATTAGAAATAATTCTGATTTCTGGCTGTTATGAAAGACAAGTTAAATAAGCTGTTATACAAAAATTAAAACAGCATTATGTAATCATTTAAAATCATGTTGTTATAAAATTACATTAATGACATGGAGAAATGTTCACAATATTAAACCAATAAGTCATGAAGCCATGGATTATATATAACATATATATGATAAGAATTTATATATATATATATATATATATATATATATATATATAAATTAGAATTATATATATATAGGCCCACCTATATATTAGAATTACATAGATAGGTATTTCATTCTAGATAGATAGGTATGTAGATATATAAATGGATACATAGAGGGAAGGAGAGAATGGTGATTAGAAGGATCAGAACAAAATGTCCATAATAGTTATTTAAAATAATGGGATTATAGGATTTATGGGTAATTTGTAAACTCTTTTGGACTTTTTCTAAAATTTTAACTTTTTATAAATAAAACATTTAAAAAGGAAATGATATTATGAAAAGAAAAAGAAAATCAGTGACATTGTTCTAGTTAACCTAGTTCCAAAGAAAATCACTCCTCACTGCTTCTGCAGGATAAAATAGCAATGAAATGTTCGCAGCGAAACTGAGCAAATGGACATAAGCCTTTTTAAACTTGAGGACTTAAAGATTTGTTTTGTTCAAGTTAAGGTCATGCATTTCCTACTAAAACACAGATCACAAGGTCAATTTATTCCTCATGGCACAGCTCATTATAATAAAATCTACTGTTGGCTTATAGACACTTGTCCTTAGATATTTTTAGGTCATGGAGGGAAATATCCAATTTATCTAAAAATGGAATGAAGCCACAAACTTTAGATTACTCAGGAATAACTGCGTTATAACGTACATGTGGTGAACATCAAACAGTTAAATACTGAGCCAGACAGTTCTTCTGATGTTACATTTGCTTTGGGGATGCTTGCCCTATTAGCCAGGAAGTATCCAGAGAAAAGAATGAGTAATGAGTGAACATGTTCCAGGAAAGATTCAGAATAAGGAAAATTCTTTTTTCTTGCTTAAAACCATGAAGTTCTGACCGCAAAACCTCATCCCACACAAAAGCAGTAGCATGCTAGCACATTCACAGAAGGCATTCCAGCGCCTTATAGGGAATTAACACACCAGAGAAGTATCACATGGATCTGTGCACTTGGAATTAAGAATAAAAATTAGCGACAAGAGAGCACTAGAAATGCAATCACTAAACCCTGTGAAATGGAGGCAGGAGACCTGTATACTTGAAGGATAGAACTTTGTGAACATGCAGAGAGGCAGGATGTATTAGAATTGACTGCACCCAGTCTGGCTGGACCTGAGTATGATGTGGGAGACACTCCATGGGTCAGAGTCAGGGCCGTGAAAGAATCAAATTCAGGCCAACATGGTGACAGAGGCACTGCCAGACATGAAGATTACAACTGCACTTGCTCATCACACCTTAAACCTAAGTTGGCTCTCGGTAATAATAATAACAATAATGATGGCTACAACTTATGTCAACGTATATTCCATGGCAACATCTGTGCCACATGTTTCCTACATTTATCAGTCCTTTTCACTTGTAGATTTTTCATCAGAATCATTTCACTTGAATTCAGTTCCTCAAGGTGTAGGTGAGAGTTTCCAGGACCATTACCCTATTTGTGAAAAGCTTACTGCCCTTAGGGGCCTGTGAAACAGAACCACATGGAAAGCTTCCCTGCCCAAGTGAGTCTCTCAAAGTCTGTATGATTCCATGATACTGCATCCTGTCCCCCCTACACACTGTTTCTCCTCAGATTAGCCTTCACTGGATTCTCCAAAGTGGTTCTCAAAGGATTTGAACAGTTCCCTCTGAATGTGCTGAGATTTGCCTACATTCTCTAAAAATGTGGCTCCAAAATGTCTATACGTGGAGCTATTGGGTAGCAAATTTGATTACAAAGAAGGGCTCCAGTCAGAGACACTCCTTTTGCTTAGCACTTGATGAAAAACAGAAAATGTCACGTCTCCAAAATAAAGACTAAAGGGAAAACGTAGGGAGAAGGGAGCATGGAAAGTAATCAATATTATACAAGGAAAAATATAAATGAATAAAAGAGGGCCACTGCTGGCCCTGGTTTCACATAGGACTGAAGGGGAGATACGATCAGCACAGAGGGTATCAGTATTATCATTTCTCCTGTTCTACATTTCATATTTCCATTACTGTAGCTAAGATGAACTCATTGAATTTATGATCAATTAAAATTCTCATTTTAGTTTGTCTCTCCTGTCAAGTTTGTTTGTGGAGCCATTTTGCCTTTATTATATTGCTTGAATTGGCCACTCCTCCTAAGCTGTCAAGTTCTTATTGGATTAGAATGCATTAGCTATCTCTAAAGCATTAGCAATCTCTTCAAGTCTCATCCATTTGCAAATTTGCACTGTAGAATCATTTACTTGGAAAACACATATGCACATGTGCAGTGAAAAAGAAATAAATGTGGTTAGTTTTCACTTCTAGCATTCCATTCAGCTTTCTTGGATCCCTAATAAGGCAACAGTTGTCTTAATGACTCAATTAATCACTTCATGCTCTTTGGAACAAACATATGGGCTTTAATGCAAAAGGTACGAGAAGTTAAACATTCAAATCTGAAATGAAAGCACAGGCTCTGTAAAACTTCCTACTAAGATAATCATGGTCTCCAACATCCTGGGAAATAAAAATAACCTCTAACTTGAGAGAAAGAGAGAAAGGTAAAAGTTCGCAAGTGTGAGAAATATTAAGTGATACCTTCACATTCAAACCCAACTAACACAAAATTTTGCCCAGGACAGTAGGCAGTACAGGAGGAAAGACCTCTTTTCTCTCTGTAAAGACATTTGCCGTATTTGTGTGCCTGGGAAAAACTTATTTATATTCTCACTGAGAGATATTTACCTCCTGGTACAATGTCTCCTATGTGTGTCAAATATCTTTGTACATGGAGTCAAACATACCAAGCCAGTAAGATTTGTTAGTGGGCACTCAGAAATGACAAGTTCTGAAGACAAAACAAACAACAACAACAACAACAAATCCTTACATCTCGCAGTTCTATACCTAAGCTAGGTACAGAACTTGACTTTATTGCTGAGGAAGACACTAATCATGAAGGTCAAGTGACAAAGCTAGATTTTGAACCTCTCTGATCTGACAGTAGATAAAAGCACTGGAGGATGATCTATCCACTAAATATAGTACAGGTCACAGAAAAGGATGTGATCAGTTCTGCTTGAGGAAATAAGAAGTTGCCCCTTGAGTTGAGTCTCAAAGGATCAATAGCAATTTACCAGGAAACAAGTTTGGGAAGGGAATTCAGAGCCACTCATGGGCACAGTGTGTGCAATGGCAAGGAGGTGGAAAACATCAAGCAGTGCGGGAGAGATACTGAAGACTAGGCTGCAGACATAGGCAAGCAGGGGTCGGATCCTGAAGACATCTGCATCCCACACTAAGGCACTGAGGCTTTTTCCTATTGAGCTGACACCATCGCAATGTTTCTCACACTCAAGATGAGTGTGAGACAACTCATCTTTTGGCAACACTCCAACCGGCTTCCTTTCTCGTCCTTCAGGACTCAGCTTAAATACCATTGACTCTAAAAGATCGTTTCTCCTCCTTTATCTAAAGAGCCTCATGGTGTAGTCAGTAGCAAATTGGACTGCAGCACTGGAAGCTACATGGCCAACTGTGGGTTCAGATCCGTGGATCAGCCTGAATACACAACATGTGCACTGGTGTGCCCAAGATCCTGATCAGCTGGAGGTCTGGGGAAAGGGATCATGGCAAAATGAGACCCCATTAAGGATGTTTTTCTCTCTCCCTGTCTCTCTCTTTCTCTCTGATGCATGTGTATGCACTCACTATCTTAAATAAAATAAATTTTAAAAATAAAAATAAAGCTTTCTGTCTTCCCTCATAAGAACCTACAATCATGAGAGAAGAACCTAAGATCATGAGAGGTAAGGTCAGTCTGGTTCACTGTTTTAGCCCCAGCACCAAGCACAAAGTGAGTGTTCAATAAATATTTATTGCATGACTGAAGAAATGAAAGTCTGACTTCAAAGTTTGGGCTCACAACCACCTTTGCAATACCTCTTTTCCTGTGCCTGCTTTATTAGTAAACATGCCTTGAAATGAATATGGGATATTGTGTTGGAAACAACAAGACAGCCAACAAATAGAGGCAAAAATGAAACTTCTTACACTCTGTAGGGTTCCTTAGTGGCTTTAAATGCTAATGTCTCTCCAGACATACCTACCTCACTACTGGGGGACATTGGCTTCTGGGAAATATGCCCTATTATCTTGAATTCACAGCAGTTATGATGGTTTGAAGGACTTTATCCTGTGCATTAAAGTCATAATTGAATCCTTCTAAACACAGAAATATATTCTGTCTTTCCAACCAAAAAAAAATACAATGAGCCTAACTGGCTACAGAAGAAGTGTCATATATCTGGCGAGTTACTTTGCCTCAGTTTCCTAAATTTTAAAATAGTTATAGATGTTAATGTATATGGTAATGTCTTTGACATGACCAATATGCACTGTAGTTAGGCTGGGAAAAATTGAAATTTTTAAAGCCTTTCCCTTATAGAGTGATAATAAGGGTTAAACCAAATAACACATACAATATGCTTAGCACAATGTTGGCACAGAGAAAATGCTCAGTCAGAGCTAACTTTTGTGATCATTATTGTTATTGGTAGTAGTAACAAATAGTGAAGGCATTCATGAGAAAGGACTTTGCATCTTTACAAAGGGAGCTAAATTTCCCTTCCAAAAACCCAACTTTCCCTATATTGTAGGTTCTAAGTCCTGACCACAAAGGCCACAGGTTTGAAATCTATACTTCCCTCAAACCACGCTTTCTTTTGTCTTTTCTCCTGACTAATAAACCATTCACCACTAAGTACTTATAATCATTTTCTGCTGCATAGTTTTATATTTGTCTATTATGTTTGCAGCTGTCTTGCCTAGCAAGGATAGTAATCTATTATCTCATTATTGTACCCGAGTCTCCTGATCATAGTGTCCTTGCCCTTTGTTTAATTTCTTCCAAAATTGTGTTTTGGCAAAACAGGATTCTTCTTCCTCTTCACCCCTTCTTTTCTTTTCCACACACACCTCATAAGGAAAGATAAAAGAGATCAGAGTTTTGTTAGGATGTAAACCAAAGTAGCTAAACTATGACATAGGGTTATGCTATAAAAGATTGTCAAGTATTCAATTATCTTGTGCAGAGGCCATTCTAAATAATGAATTTGTTTATTAAAAATATTTTTAAAAATATATATTTTTAAGCGTATCTTATGTTCAGGGTTCTGGCAGATTTGGCTATAAACAAAAACAGACAAACCTTTCCCTTTCCTGAAACAGATATTACAATAGACAAGATAAGAAACAAAAAAGTTTGTATCATCAGATAGTGAACGGTGTTAAAAAAAAATGTAACAGGGCAAGAAGATAGAAGCCTTGAATGCCCTGTTTAGGGAAGTTTGGTCAGAGAGGCTTTCTTCCTTTAAATTTATTTATTTATCTTTTTTATTAATTTATTTATTTTACATACTTTCACTGAACATCACCACAGCATACAAAATGTGATTTTCCAGCCAGAGTACACTGTAAAGTGGCTTAATCATATGTGTTCTCATCAACAAATAATTTTTCATGTCTTGTTTCTTGTATATATATATATATTTCCCCCCTATTTCTCACCCTCTGCCATTTCCCATCCACCTCCCACCCTGTCTCTGGGTATCTGCAGTTGCTTTCCATTCCTTTATTCTTTCCCACATTTTATTGATTCATGAAATATCTTAATTAATCTAAATACTTTCAATAGTAAGTTCAGCTTATATATACATATCCATGAACAAAAGTTGACTTTAGGCATGAAACTCTGTGGGTAGAATGAATATAATATAAATTAGCACATAGCTGAAGCTATATAGCTTACTGTGGTCACTAAATAGGTATTTTTTTTAATTTCAAGAAAGGCAGTTTTAACTTTAATAAATCAAAATCTAAAAATGTTAATAGAACTTCACTTAATACTTAAAGCCAGGAAACAGTTTAGGATTCCATTTGAATAGTAGGTACACGGACCTGTCCACAACTCAAGAGAAGACAAAATTTCTTAAGTCTGGAAAACAAATCATAGAAGATCAGTAATGTTTTAGTAAAAAGTTATAAAATTCAATTTCACCAGTTCAAACTCATGTACTTTATCTTCTCTTGTGGTGTGACCTTTCCATTTAAATTCTGGAAAATAACGTTCAACTCTGAACTTATCCCTACCATTAAGCTGGCCATTTTCTTAGTTGATTTAGAACTCTTATTTCTGTGTGTCTGACTTTAGTTTTCTCGGAATGGCACTCCCTTCAGAACTTCTTGGAGAGCTGGTCTGGTGTTGGTAAATTCTTTCAGGTTTTGTTTATCTGAGAATGTTCTTGTCTTCTCTTCCCATATGAGGGATAATCTTTCTGGATATAGTATTCTTGGTTGAAAGGAAGGAGCAAGAAAGATATCAAGGAGCAAGAGTCCAATTTAAGCATAAGCCCCTCAATCCAGTAGATCCCAAGGCCAGATCATCCCCCCCCCCCCTTAAACACCTAAACCAATGACTTCCTTTCCAGCTTCTGAAAGTGTGTGTTGGATTTGCAACTTAAAATTTTATGAAAAGTGTGATTTCTCAGAGCCTCAATTTTTTCATTTATAAAAGGAGAATAAGAACATCTGACATTCTTGCTTCGAAATTTTATAATAATAATCAAAGAAGACAGCACATGTAGAATGTTCTTTACAGCAATATAGAAATCTAAGGAACTGGTATTTATTATTACAAACAAAGAGAGCTCTCTCTCTCTCTCTCTCTCTCTATATATATATATATATATATATATATATCCAGCACATTTCTTGGGGATTTCTTTTTCATATGAATTGTATTCCAGCAATTTCAAAAGCAACATTGAGAATAAGAAATAAACACGAAATGCCACCAGAAAGAAACAGTTTATTATGATTCATGTTCAGTGAGTCATTAATGACTCAGAAAAACAGCCAGAAACCAGCATTCAAATATATACAGAAATCTCCTCTAAAATTTTAAAAACAAAGAAAGTTTAGAAATTTATGTGGGGAAAAAGCATCCATGTTAGAATAGTTAAAACTGAACTATACTTCCATTTTGATCAGAAACATCATGCTTATATTATCACATGATGCCACTTTCACATATTACACATTATGGCCAGATGGATTCTCTAATTCTTGAGCAGACTACAAAACCTCAACAAGTCACTTGTTTCTTTTCTTTTCTTTCTTTCTTTTTATCTTAAATGGGTCAAATTTCAACTGAGTTCAAGGTGGCTCCATTTTCCAAAGTTACAAAAAAGACCAACCAGACTCCTCTATTGATGTAGTTAAATTTTGATTTAAAGTTAAACATCTCCTTGTAGTTGGTAAGCTCATGAGACAGCTCAGACTGAGAAGGTTTTGCCTAGTGGTGGCATCTAAAACCCTGAGCAACATGCAGCAGGTGGGGAAATCTACCCTCAGCACTTAAGAACAGAACTACATCCCTGGAGGTCAGGGCAGCACAGATAAATAGGTGGTTACTCCTATGATGTGAGGAGGTATCTTTAATGGATGAGAGTGAGAAATAAAAAGCAACAAGGCCAAGAAAGGAAGAGAAAGCAATTGATATCAGCCATCCTTCCAGATTCTGAAGTGTCTAGAATAAAATCTTTACCAACCACAGTGAGGCTAAGTAGTAAGTAAAAGCATAAAGGGTGGGGAAAGGAACCAGTCAAAAGGGTGGTTTCTTTATAATAAGGGCTCTTGGTGGATTTACTCCTAGCATGTGGTTTATTTTTCTTCCAGCAATTGCCTCTCTGGAAAAAAGTAAAGTCTTGGTTACCAAGCTACACTTCTTACATTTCCTGGGATGGAAAGAAATGGGTATATATCTCTTCTACTGTCAAGCATTCACACTGAGACAAGACAATTCCTAGCTTACATTGGAGAGTCAAAGCCATGTCATGATGCTAGCCATCATTTTATGCATTCGTATTCTCCCACAAGGCAGTATAGAATGGCAGTTAAACACAAACACTGCAGTGTAGGCTGGCTGAAAGTGTGGTGTATTGTGATGGGGGACCTGTTGGGGTTGCCTGTCTGTCTCTTTGTCTGTTTTTCTCTCTCATGGAAGAAATTTTAAAGAAAAATAAGAAGAAAGAAAAATAGAATATGCTCAACAAAGGAAATTCTTCACCAGGAAACATTTTAAGCCCCAAACTTTCAAAAGAGGGCTCTTAGCCACTGCCCATGATTTATAGATTAAGATTATTTTAAAATAATTATTTATTTAATTTCATTTATTACTATTATTATTATTTAGTTTGACCAGAGAGAGACAGAAGCAGAAACAGGGAAAGCAAGAAAGCAAGCTCTCAGGTCTGGGACTTGAACAGTGATGGGCCATGGGAGAGTCCAGCACATTAACCACCACTCCACCTACCAACCCTCTAAGTTTATAACATAAAACTCATTTCCCTCTTAGACTGAAATAAGAGGGATTCATTGGTCACCAGCAATTCCCAACAAAACAGTTAAATCAAGAATCTAGCATTTTAGAAAGGAATGATCACTGGACAGTGAGTAGGAAATAGCTAAATGCTACCACTAAATTGCTGTTTTGTCTTGGGAAAGTCCAAATTCTCTACAGATTGAAGAACACTAGATGTTCAAAATCATCCAGAAGGAAAATGGCACGATGATCAAGAGATTGAAAAACGCTGACTACCACATTCTTCTTTTGGAGTTTCCCAATGAACATTATTATATTAAGGACTCAAGTGCCCCTGAAGTAAAGAAGTATATTTAAGGGACTGGCAGTGGCGTGGTAGTTAAGGCACTGGACTACCACACAGCTGACCATGGTATGAGTCCCAGATCTGGAAAGATCTTGCTTTCTTACTTTTTCTCTCTGTGTCTATCTCTCCTTCTCTGTCTCTCTCTGGTGAGTGCGTGTGCCCTGTAGCAAATTTAAAAAATAATAATAACAAATAAAATTAAATTATTTTTTTTAAAAGAAGTATGTTTAAAACTAACCTTAAAGTTTCTCGGTTTATAAAGCTTCTGTACATCATATACACTAAACTTAATATCACCATAATCCTGTGAAGAAAGTATTGTTGTTACTTTACAGATGAAAAATGTTTACTATTAACAAGATCAATTTAAGCAACTCAAAGCAATTGTTATATCCAATACAGATTGTGTTTCCATCATAGAAAAGATGTAACTCATATTGGTGTTCTAGCTCACCACATAAACATGCACTAACCATACTTCAGAGTATGTGATGGAAAGATAGAACATTGCTATTTAGTAATATCAAAGTGACACATTTCTACAAAATAGAGCAGTAACTGACTCTTCCACATGAAGTCATGGTAAGAAATAAAATTGTGCTTTGTGCAGTACTTTATTTTTTCATTCCTCTACTAAATCCTTCTACTGCTCATAAAGTCATTCCCAGAAGCAATTATATTTTAAATCATTTAATTTTCAACTGAATGCATTATTCAAAAACTGATAACATTTTTCATCTGTTGCTTCATGAATTCTGTTATTTTTTTATGTTGCAAATAAAGGTAAAAGAATTAAAGTTTGAAACTGCCCACAGACTTAATAAGGATAACTTATCAAATAATTACAAAATGCAATCATAAAGGGAGCATTATTATTCTATGAGCAAAGAGTAAAATGTCTACATTATTTTAGTAGGGAGGGAATGTTTTTAGTATAACTCCCAATAATTACAGAGAAACAAATAATAATAACAATAACAATGGTAACCATTTACTGAAGGTTTAAGTGAGTGTCAGGCACTGAGCTGAGAGCCATACAGATTCTATTTCATCCTCACAACCATTCACAATTTAGGTACTATTATTAGTCATATTTCATTTTAAAGTTTATTTATTTCTTCCACAAATAAGAAAGACAGAAAGAGAGAGAGCATCCCCAACAGGATCTCAATACCATGATTCAGTCCTAGCCCCCAGCTAGCCCCAGATGATGGGCACATGTATCCCTGGAATACTTAGGGAAGTCTCTGAGCCTGAACTGAGAACCTTCCCATGTGGGATTGCTTCAAAGAGCCTCATGTTTTACTGCTGCGCCACTGTCTGGCCCCTATCATCAGCCATATACAACAGTGAAGATCAAACAAATAGTGTTCAGAGAAACAAAGTGACTTAGCCAAGGTCACATAGCTAGCAAGTGCTGGAACCAGAGTAAGAATAAACATTCTTCTTTTAACTTCTATAATATGATATTCACTATCTATCTAACTTTCCATGTGTACCTTTTCCAAAACATATATTTATGTCTAAAACAAAGAAAGAAGATGAAACATGAGACAATCGAACAACACCTTGGTAAAAAATCCAAATAGCTGAAATTCCACAATGACCTAAATATTTATATTTGTATGGATAAGACCTTGAAAGCTGAAAGTGAAGTCTTCCTCATCTAGTGTATTCTCTGTTGGAGGCATCTTAATTTGGAATAGCTCCCTTTCAATTTGAATACATTATTCCTGATATGTCTTAATCACTAAGGCATTGATTAGGCTATTTATTCTGTGATCTGGACATTGCAGTTCTGATAGTACAAAGATTGCATCTCCTTTTTAACCATCACATCAAACTGTTGACTTAAAAATACAATTCTTTATTACTTAAACCACCTCTAAGCCACCTCTGCTCTACCTTCTGATATGCTTAAAATTAAATTAAGGATTAAACGGGGTTTTGTTTTTATTTTTGTTTTGCCATAGAATGTGTGTGCTCACCAGAGATACAGAGAGAAACAGAGAGAGGGAAAGTGAGAAATCACCCCCAGGGGGTGAGGTCACACTTAAATCTCTTCTCCTCTATTCTCTTCCTAGAATTTGGGGCACATATGCACACATGCCAGCATGAGTTTCAAGCCATCAGGTCTGGGACTTGAACCACGGTTGGCCATGTGGGAGTCCAGCACCTTAACCATTATGCCACCCGCTGGGCCCAGAAATGCACTTTTAATCCATTATGACATACATCTTAATCTGGAGCCCTCAACTTTAACCATTAACAGGAATAGAGAAGTCTTTCCTCCCTTAGTTCACGTCTAGTGAATTGTCCTAGTCTCCTAGTAGATTATGAGCTTCTCAGAGGCAGTGAAATGGCTGTCCTGAGAAGTGGAGAGGAGTTACTGAAACTCCTGGAAGAGGTTGAATAATCTATGGGAGAAGAAATGAAGAGGGAAGGGGCAAGCAGAAAAGCTACTGGAGGCTGTACTAGATGTCTCCATGATGCACTGCAGGCCTCTGATTTGCTGATCTAGGTCAGCTGTTGAGTGATTTTAAAAAAGTAATAATTGAGATAATGGTAGTCAGAACTTGGTAAATTAAAAATACCTCTCTACCTCCTCCCCTCTGTTTACACCTCTTTTCCAAGTCTGTATTCTCAGTGACATGAGAATTACTTGTTCACACCAAATGAGTTACTTAGTAGGAGGAAATTAAATTTGTTTAATCAAATCTATGTAAATGTCATTCTGAATAAAAGTTGTGTATCTTCAGAAATAGCACATGTCACAACAGCCTATGCATCAGAAAGATTTGTTAAACAAATATGGTAACTAGGCATTGACAAGAAATAAAGGAAATGGATTAATAAACCCAGAAGCATTAGTGATGGGGGAGGCTGGTGATGCTGAAAACTCCCAGCCTCATGAACTATGTGCATGCAGACTTTTGAGTAACTCCGTATTGCAGTGAAAGAGCCACTCACTATGGACTCTAATCCTCAAATCTCTCACTAGTCAATACCACAGCTACCAGGCTCACATGGCAGTTTAAAATAAAATGAATTAAATTTTAAAAAAGTTAAAAACATAGTCGCTCAGTCACACTAGCTGTATTTTCAATGTTCAGTAATCGTGTGCAGCTAGTGGCTACTATATTGCACAGAACTGATATAGAATATTTATTTGCAACATTGCAGGAATTCAGACTGGATACTACCACCCCAGCCCTTGCTTCTGGAATCAACATAATTACACAAACACCATAAACAATGCTTTGCCTCTCCTTCCTTTTTCTCTTTTAGTGGGGGGAAGGGTATAAAATTCTCAGGGTTCAGAAATAAACCAAAGGCATTTGCAGTAACATTCCTACAGACCAACATCTCTGATAAAGTGTCCCATCCTTCAGGTATCATCTAAGGATCACACTTACCCACATGGACCTGAGTAAAGAATAGGCTTAGGGCCAGCAGGTGGTATGAAAGTTAAGGCAGCTGTATTCGACATGTCCCACTGTGTGGTTCAAGTACTGACCCAGAGGCCTGAAAAACACACCAGGCATGTGTGTATGTGTGCCCCAAAATCCCAAGAGTAGAATGGAGGGGAAGAGATTGCAGCATGGCCATTCTCCTAGGAGGTGCTTTCTCACTTCGGTCCCCTCCCCTAGCCCCCTCCCCACAATCTCTCTATGGCAAACGCACATGCTCTACAGCAAATTAAAAAAACAAAAACAAAAACAGGACAAGTGTGTAGCAGACAGCTCAATCCAACATGAAACTGTACACTTCTAGACACTTATATACAGGTATTAACTCAATGCAACTGATTTGCAGATTTATTTAAAATAAAATAAATAGCATCAGAAATGTCTTGGGAATATTCTTTACCAGCAGCATATTTCTTCCTTCCCAGTTGCCTGCTCTTACTATGAGTTTCTAAAGGAAAAATAGCTTTAGCAAGAAGGAGATGAAAATGAAACAGTCATAACATAGCATGTTTTCCTTATATAGCATCTAGAAGCCAGAGGCATTTTTAGTATTTTGCTGAAATATAAATGTGCATAAAGACATACATTATAACCTATGGGTCTTATGAGGAAAACAGTTTAATAATAAAAACCACATGGATCAAGAAAGATTCACATAGGTTTGTGCATAATGCCAATATTTCCAAATTCCAGATCCAGAAGAAAGTTCACAGATTTGGCGGTAGTTGGTGGTGACTGGGAACAAAACAAGTTCCATTTGTCTGTAAGATAACAGGCTGACATTTTAGTGCTCAGGCTGCAAGGAAGTTGGGAGATTGGGACAAAGGGGCCCTCCCTAGGACTGGAAGTTAATTCAAAGTATCCAAACTCAATAGGAGAATGAAGGTCTGAAATATTTGAACGAGATAACACATGGTTTCCTATAAACTGAATGAATGAAGCAAGCTCAAGGTATAGGAAGATTAGGAGTGCTGGAGAACAGAGTTTATCTCAAGTAAGCCAGGCCATCTAGTCCTTCCGTGCTGTCATGCAGGTCGCACAGAGACTTGGGCTTAATAGCAACTATATAGCTGGGGGAGTGAGGAAAGGCAGACAATAGGCAGACACAGAGATGAGAAAGACACAAGGGAGCCAGGGACAGGCTCCTACATCTGAGGAGTTGTGGTGAGCTGTCTTAATTCAGCTAGTACTGGCTCTGCAGTTTGCATTCAGGTGGACAGTGGGCACTAACTCGGGGGCAGGGGAGAGATGAGGTTGTGAAATGGTCTACACATCCCACAGTGCAGGAGCAATGTTACCTAGGGACCTCCTACCCTCAACAGCACCCCAGACAGAAAGCCAGGGTGGGGAAGATGGGATCTATTCTTCAGGAAACGAATTTTCATAAGCCCTATTTGCCCTAAGATAGACCAAGCCATGAAAGGAAGGGTATCAATTCAGGGCTTTCCCTGACCCAAATCTGCCAAGACAAATACAGGAAGTTGAGGGGGAGAATGGAGAAGACATTGCTGACTAGATAGCTAATTCTAATTTTTGGAAAGTACCTTTTTTCTGAGACTTCATGAGTAGACAAGATGAGGATGTGGAGGCTATTGAGATCAGTATTTACAGACTGCTTTGAACCAGATTAGTTCAGCTTAACAATTCCTCATTTTGGTCATCTTGTCAATCATGAGAAATTGACCAAATCCATGGGCATAGGAAGTGATGCCAGGCCTTCTTAGATCAATTTAGCTCAGTTTAATAATTCCTATTAGGTATTTCCTGTACATAACATGCTAAAAATTGATCCAAAACAGCCATATTGGTTTCCATTGACCCTGGCTGAGTTCCAATTTTCTCATGAATTAATTAAGACAGAAAATAAAGTATTTGGACAAGAAGATACAAAGTTGTGAAACACCAAGATTGTAACTGCTATAATGTCTTCAGACATCTTCAAGAGGATTTCATTTTCAGAACCAAACTCAAGACATCTGGAAAATAGTAAGGCACCATGTTCTATTTGACAAGCACCTTTTTCCAAGTTTCATACTACCCGCATTTCACTGTAATTGCTTTTATGCTTGGAATAAAAAGTAATAAAAATGAAGAAGTTCAGCCAGGGCTCAGTAAGATCACAGCTGCATTTAGGAAGACATTAATGGAAATGCATAGCTTTAGGGAAGATTCCCTACTGAGACCTTCCGACTTTTCACACTACTCAGTCAGCCATGTAACCCACAGAAAACTAGTCAACTGATGCAGCCCATTGAAAACTCACAGCTCAGTCTAACCCATAGGATCTCCATCTCAACTGAACATGAGAATCATCTGCAAGATTTCTATAAAAATTATCTCCTCTTCCTTGCACTCCAAACAATTAAATCAGACCCCAGCAGTGAGGTCCAGGCATCCATAGGTTTTTAAAAAGAAGAAAAAAAGAAAAACTCCAATAAATTAATATGCAGTCAGAGTTCAGAATCATGGGCAAAGACTCTCTACTCGGTTTCTGTTTTTCATTTGCCCTGGTCATAGATGAGTTTCATGATCTTTGATGAATTTCCTGATTCAAATATAGCAGTAATATCTATCTATCTATCTATAGATAGATAGATATAGATATAGATATAGATATAGATAGATATACCCCATGCTACTTTTCTTTGGCCTTTTGTGATTATATGAAACTATATCATGTACAATAAAGGAAGAACATTAAGTGTGCTTTTACAGCTCACATAGACACAAACATTCTTTCAGATCTTAAAGCCATTCTTTAGTTCTTGCTATGCCTGAGAAATGAAAACAAACTATAACTACTTAGTACTTCCTAACTCATAGCTGAGAAAAATGACAAATAGGTTAAGGGAATTACCCAAGATCACAAAACTGGTAAGATATACCTATGCAGTTTCAAAGGCCAAGATCTTCCCAAGACCTGAAACTCTGTTTAGAAAAGGAAGACCCAAATTTTAGTTCTGATATTGGCACTGAGTGTGTGTGGGGGGGTCCTTTACATATTTATTCTCACTAGTTTTTCTTTCCCATGAGTGTAAAATATGAAAATTGAACTAGGCCATCATCTCTGACATAGCTCTCAGTTGAAGATTCTATAAGCATGAAATTTTATGGTTTGATATTTAATATGGATTTCTTTATTTTAAATACAATGCTCATTTAAATTGCAAGACATCTGTAATTAAAATAAAAATACCTATAATTCATACTAGAGTAAGTTATCCTTACTTAAAGATATTGTCTTAGATGTAATAGCCACATATAAGAAAGGTTAAACTGTCCTGGGACCAGCAGTTAACATAATGGCTACCTGGCTGGACTCCCATGGAGTTGACTGCGGTTCGAGTCCTAGTGGCTTAAACTCACACCAGGCACGCATAATGCGTGCATGCCGAAGATCCCGAGAGAAGAATGGAGGAGAAGGGATTGCGGAGTGGCCATTCTCCCCGGGGGGTGATTTCTCACTTTCTGTCTCTCTGTCTCTCTCTGTGTTTCTGGCGAGCGCACACACCCTATTGCAAAAACCTCTCCAAAAAAAAAAAAAAAGCTTAAACTGTCCTAGGTTCTATGATAGCAAGTAAAATACATTGAAATTCTACAAGCAAACAAGGTTTGCTAAACATATTTTGTTAAAGAATGGAAACAAAATAATTTACTTCAATATGTACTATGCTAATGGCACGCTTTTGTTGATAAAGTAAATTATGACATATAAATATATTATACATATAACACACAGATGTATATATGCACATACCCCAGATGCATACCTCTGATAATAAAGAAATATTAGGGATAAAAGAACTGGGAAAAACATTAATTCAGTAGTCAAGATACAGTGAAAAAAATTGTGGTTTTAATCAAGATTGTGTTCTTGTCTGTAAAAACAGAGTATAGAATAGATGATCAATTCTGGACCAAAGAATAGCCATTTCCCTTTTCAGTAGATACTGCTACCTGCTCCAGAAAAACAAACAAACATATAGATAGATAGATAGATAGATAGATAGATAGATAGATACAGATAGATAGATATAGATAGATATATAGATATATGTGTGTGTATTTATATATATGTATGTATATAATTTTTTTCTCATTTTACATTTTTTTTCCTTTTTTTTGAGAGGTTTTCACTATAGGGCGCGTGCGCTCGCCAGACAGACAGAGAGAGACATAGAGACAGAAAGCGAGAAATCACCCCCCAGGGGGAATGGTCACGCCGCAATCCCTTCTCCTCCATTCTCCTCTCGAGATCTTGGGCACGCACGCACATGCACCCAGCGTGAGTTTTAAGCCACCGGGTCCGGGACGCGAACCATGGTCGACTACGTGGGAGTCCAGCGACATAGCCATTATGCTAACTGCTGGTTCCCTCATTTCACATTTTCAGAGAGAAAAATTTATCAGTTTAGTTTATTAGTGTCCATCAGACAGGAATCTGATCTGAGTCTACATAAAATTCTTCCATTCACAATAAGTGATTATTAGCTTAATAAATGATGCTAAAATTTATTATTAAACTTCAGAATAGTACCATCATGCCATGTCACTTTAAGATGAATATTTTTCTCTTATTGTTAATTCTTTTAAAAATTAAAATTTTGCCAGAATGTGAGTGTGCTTGCCAGACACACACACAGAGAAAGAGAGAGAGAAAGTATCTCCCAATAGGGCATAGTTACAATACAGTCCTGTATTTCTCTATTCCACTGGGATTTTGAGCATGCATGTACACATGCTTTACGTGTTTTTCAATCTGCCAGGTCCAGAACTTGAACTTTATGATCGGTCATGTGACATCTGGTCCCCTAACGTACTGTTCTATGGGCTGACCCAGTGTGAATTCTTTATTTTTATTTATTTATTTATTTATTTATTTATTTATTTATTTTGCTTTTATTTTTTTTTAAATTTGCCATGATAGACTCCTTTGGTATTCCTTTATTTTTTTAATTTTTTATGTTTTTTGTCTCTTTTACATATTTTTTATTCATTTTTTATACATTCAATCACATTACTTAGCTTACAAAGTGAACATTTCAATATGTGAACATTTCTCCCCAGTTCAGTAGATCAAAATATCTTCAACAGGTAACACTACTTCCCTGTCCCGTCAATGCTCTGCCTCCGATACTTCCTTAACTTAATTAAATAGACAAGTCCAAGTCATCTACCATCATCCCTCCTCCATAAATAGATACAGTAATACTGACCTTGCAATGCAATTTTAACAATTACATGAAATAATCTATATGACCACACAGCACATAGTAAATTATTGGCATTTTAAACCTTAAAAAATTCTATAAACGGTAAGCAGTGACTGCATTAGTTTTTCTTACCATCATCCCCTCTAAACTTACTCTAATCTTTACAAATAATGAACTAGTATTGACACTAAGAAAGTAAAATACTTAGGCATATCCCTAACAAAATATGTACAATATTTACATGAGAAAAACTGAAAAATCAATGAAAAAAATCAAAGAATATATAAACAGATGGAGAAACAATCCTCGTTCATGATAAGAAGACTCAATATTGTTATGACATATGTTTTCCCAAATTAACCTATAAAGTCCTGAAACCCTGGTCATAAACCCAGCAAGTTATTTCATAGATATTGAGAAATTGATTCTAAAGTTTATTTGGAAGGACCAAAGACATAGTACTATAGTAAAAGAGCAAAGTCAGAGGATACTACCTATCTTCAAGAATTACTACAAAGCTATAATGATCAAGAGAGTGTGGTATTGGTGACAGACTAGACACGCAGTTTGAGTCCCAGATCTGGCAACTTGAGAAACACACCGGGCATGTGTGCATGCATACTCCAAATCCAGACAGGATGGCGAAATGGAGGGGAATAGAGTGCAGTGTGAACACAACTCACTGAGGGGTGCTTCCTCCCAATTCCTTTCTCTGTCTCTCTATCTCTCTGTGTTGAGTGCACATGCCCCCTGACAAATTTCAATGATCTTTGATAAAGGAGCAAAAGGTAATTCAATTGAGAAAGAATAAGTCTTTTCAGTAAATGATGCTGCAATAGTTGGACATCACATGCACAAAGAATTAATCTAGACATAGATATTACATCTTTCACAAAATTACCTATAAGATAGATCAGAAATCTAAATGAAAAGTGCAAAACTATAAAATTGCTACAAAATAACTTAGGAAAAAAATCTAGATGATCTCAGGTTTGGGAATAAGTTTTCAGATACAGCACCAAAAGCATGATTTGTGAGAGAAAGCAGATAAGTGAGACTTCATTAAAGTTAAAAATCTTTATTCTAAGAAGGCACTGTTAAGAGAAGAAAAAAGACAAGCCACTGACTGGAAAGAAAAAAATTCAAAAACACATACCTTCTTTGATGATTTTAATCCAAAATATAAAAAAAATCTCATAAAACTCAAAACTAAGACAAATTATGCAATTAAAAAGTTCACAAAAATATGAACACATATCTCATCAAAGAAGTTACACATACAGATGGCAAATAGTCATATGAAAAAATGTCTAACATCATATGTCATTAGGGAATTGTACTAAAACAATAATGTGATACTACTACATACCTATTAAAATGGCTAAAGTCCAAAGAACTGACAACATCAAATCCTGAAGAAGATATGGAGTGAAAAGAAATCTCGGGGCTGGTAGGTGGTGTGGTGGTTAAGGGCGCTGGACTCCCACATGGCCGACTGTGGTTTGATTCCCGGACCTGGAGGCTTGCTTTATCTCTCTCTGTCTTTCTCTCTCTCCCTTTCTCTGGTCAAATTAAAATAAATAAGTAAAAAAGTTAAATAAAATATTTCTAATAAAAAAACAGAAGTCTCATTCATTTCTGGTTGTAATGCAAAATGGTACAGAATCTTTACAAAACTGTTCAGAAGTTTCTAATAAAGTCAAATATAGTCTTACTATGTGATTTGGCAACCATGTCCATTGGTATTCACCAGAATAAGTTGAAAATCTTGTCAACACACACAAAAAAAACTGCATAAGAAAGTTGACAGCAACTTTGTTCACAATAATAATAATAAGCTGGAATCAATGAAGACCTCCTTCAATAGGTGAATGAATAAACAAACTGTAGTACATCTATACAATGGAATATGGTTCATAATAAAAAGAAATGAGCTACCAAGTCATGAAAAGACATAGAGGAAACTTCAATAGATATTGCTAAGTGTAAAAAAAGTCCGTATGTGAAGGCTACAAATGTATATGCATGTATTCTCCTTAAGCTGTTTGTCCAAGGCCCTGCTTACCATAGTCCCCACCCTGAGCCCAATGGTGTGAGGCCATTTATAATCACCATTTTTCCTATAGGAGAGAAAATGTTTTGTGGACAAAACTAGAAAATGAAAGAAAACATAAATAATTAAACATTGCAGGTTTGGGGCCAGCAGGTAGCATAGTGGTTAAAGTGCTGGACTCCCACATGGCTGACCACAGTTTGAATCCTGGATCCAGCAACTTGAACTCGCGCTAGGTGTTTATGTACTTGCATGCCCAAAATCCGAAGAGGAGAAGGGATTGTGGCTTGGCCATCCTCCCTGGGAGGTGATTTCTCATTTTCTCTCTCTCTGTGTCTCTGGCAAGTGCACATGCTCTATAGTGAAAATATGTCTTAAAAAATGTTGCAGATTTGGGACTAGATGATGGCATACTGGTTACATCACTGAACTATTATGTAGTTGACCACGGATCAAGTCCTGGACTCAGTGACTTAAAACTCACGCTGGGCACGTGTGCGTGTGTGCCCAAAATCCTGAGAGGAGACTAGAGGAGAAGGGATTGCAGTATGGCCATACCCCCTGCGGGGTGATTTCTCACTTTCTATCTCTCTGTCTCTCTGGCGAGTGCATGTGCCCTATAGCAAAATCCTCTCTAAAAAAATGTTTCAGATTTTAATTTCTCCTTTTCACAATTTAGTTTAAAAAAGTTTAAGTAGTTCAAGCAGACTAATACAATAGGAGTCAGGTCCATAGGCTAGGGTTTTTTCCTCAGCATCAAAGTCAACATGAAGGACAGTCCATGATAGCTTTAAATTAGATTGTATTTCTGTTGTGGTCTTCATTTTAGCTGATATACATACATAAATGTATACATATACACATATATAATATATACATACACACATATACACACATACACACACACACATATATACACACACAAGGTTATGTTTTACATGTGTGTGCATGTGTATGTTCTAGATAAAACTGGTCTATACTACCGGATCCTGGTAAATGAAAACCAAACCATGGATAAGTCATGCCAGAAAGAGCACTCACAAGCTGGCGCTGAACCTGAGCACTGTCTGGTAACAGCCATTTCTAGTCACTATGATATCTACTCGTAGTGAGAGACACTCCTTCCCCAGATGCTGGATTCAGAGTTAAACCAAAAGTGAAGTGATTTACCCAGAGGAATATTTTGCCACAAACGTATTGTTCTACGTTCTGATGCATATGTGCACAGGCATCTCTGTGCTCTTCCACAGTCCCCAGTGTGCAAGCAGACAGGGCTCACACATAGCCAGTCGCCCTCATGCATTTCCAGCAGCGTGGACTTTTGCCATTACCTAGAAGTGTTTTTCCCCCATGATGGCAGTGCCTAGGAGGTGAGTTAACTGTATGAAAATTAAAAACAAAAGCTGAAAACCCTAATTCCTTTCATCATGAACACCTTAATTATGGGTGTACTCAAGCGCGGCATTCATTCTAAATATGGGCCACCTTGACATTTAACGTTCCATGTTGCTTTAAGATTAAATAGCTTCAGAGTGAGAAATTATTGCTATAGTAACAGATTATCCACGGCTCTTTTAAAAATAAACTTCTATGTCAAAGCAAGAATCCATTCAAACTGTATTAATAATAAGCAAGCAAACCGAGAAGAAGAAAGGTGGTATTTAAAAGCATTGAATGTTTTCCATTTTTATTTCCTTAAAAAAAAAAAAAGAAAAAGAAAAGTAACCATACCTAGAATAGAAATTTTGGACTGAACCAAAGGATTCCCATTTGTTCAATCCAAAGGGTGAGTTTTGCTTTTTTTAAGTATAAACATTTCTTGCTTTTTGTACCTAGGATTTTAATAAAGGGCACAACATTTGGAAATGAACTTTGTTCTTTTTTGAAGAACAAAGGTTCCTATTTTTAAGGGATTGACTGTTAACTAAACAGAAGGTTTTGTTGTAAACATTTGTGGAAGTTAGACTGACTTCATTCTTTCTTCAATATACTGTTTTCATGATTCTTCATATGTCCTCACATAACTAGTTTTCCCTCTATCTGTAGTGTATGTCAAATGCCTGAAAAATGGGAAAAGATTACAAGATATCTTATCTAGTTAACTCTAATGGCCATCCTCAGTTAAGTGGGTCCTCAACCCTGCAGTGCACAGACACCTAGGCTTACACCCCCACCCCACAACCCAGTAACTTTGTAATCTTTTTAAAAGTCTATTTGTTTCTTATGTCATGAGAGAAAGACAGAAAGACAAGCAACCTCAATGAGTTCTCACACAGCAATCTGTCCTGAGCCTTCGCTGCCATGCAGGATCAAAGCACGTGGGCCTGTGCCTAGAGCGTACAGGTCAACTCAGAAACCGAACCCCAACCTTCCACACGGCTTTCAGCACTGTAGAGAGTTACACTACACTGTGCCACTGTGGCTGGGCCAACTTTGTGACCTTGGGCTAGGTCCTTTACCTTTATAAACCTTATATACTTCATCTGTAAAACAGGAATTTAATAGCTATATGCCTTATTATATTCCAGATTTGGGAGAGAATCAAGTGAGGTAGAACATATGAACAGCCTTCAGAAACTCTTCAAACGTAAGAGATTAGAATGGCATAGCTCTCCTCTCTATTAAGCATGCACACGTGTGTGTGAACTTTTACACTCAGTGTGTGGTCATTAGCATTGTTTGGGTTTTTTTCAAAAGAGATATTAAGTTTTTTAGTTACAGAACGTAAAGTGCATCTAAAGAACTGCTTCTGGTTAACAGTCTATCCTGAAAGATAAAAACAAGAAAAGTAAAGCCTCTTATCAGCATAAACTAAATGGTTGTGAATGAGTTACAGCTTCCAGTAATTGTAATTTACTCTCTCATTTTAGAGATGAAGAAAGTGAGGCTCAAATAAATATTGTTTCAAGTCCAAGGACATATAATTTATCCATAAATTATCACATTGTTTTCCTTGCATATATCTTTATTTGCCAATTAAATATTTTAAAATACAAATAAACAAAAGAACTGCAGAGCAAATCTGGATAAGACTTGAGGGCCGAAAGGATGAGAAGGTTAGCTTTCCAGACTAGGTAGAAAATCCTGTAGTCAGTTTAACTTTGGAAAATAAACTGTGAAAAGGAAATGCATTCCATTATAAGGACAGGTTGAGGTTGTATACTTCAAATAGGGAAAGCCAATAAAGTTAGAAGTAAGCATGAAGGAGAGGACACCAGAGGCCTCTATTTATTTTATTATTATTATTTAGGAATGACTATCCCTGGAAACCAAAGTCTTAGCTGAAACAAAATCATGATCTGGTTTCCTGACCTTAAAAGAAATTTCATCAAGAACATCTCTAACTATCAATATATAGCTACCTTTCATTGCGGATAGCTCATAGGTCTCTACTCTCAGTGGCAAAGGGCAGACTGAGGATGGGTGTTCCTCCTCATCCTTCTGCCAGGAGTCATCGGTATAATAAGATAAACTCGAGCTCCTTTCAGGTCTCAGCAGAATTATGAATTTGGCTCAGAATCACTACATTGGGTATGTATGATTCAACACTGCACAGAAAAGTCACGATAAAATTGTTTTACCAGAACTGAGTATTGATGAATTTCTCAGAGATCTTTGTGCACAAGGCACTTGTGTCAACAAACACTGGGAGCAAGCCAGCCTCAGGAGGAAATGGCCCGAGCGCCATCTAGTGTAAATGCTCTTGGAGTAAATGTTCTTGAGATGAGACATACTCACAAGTGCCATCTAGTGACAAAGGAGAAAAAGTGTTCCAAAACCAGGAAAGTAAACTGAAGTCTTTTGTAAAGTAAAGCTAATCTGGCAATGATAAAATAGAAAAACTCATTTAGAATGCTGTAATGATATATGGTGATTAAATGTAAACAGCTACAACAACAATAACAACCATAAAATAAAAAGAAAAAAAAGTTTAACCACAGTCGTCTGTGATAGGGATAAAGTCACATTCTCAATTGTGAGTGTATTATAATGTAGCCCCTTGTAGTTTAAATGTGAGAAACTTGACCTTCAGTGACTCTTCACTCCCTGTCAGTCCCCTGAACTTTCACCTTCACTGAGCTCTCCTAGCACTTTACCTAGAACTCCCATACTCGGTGGCTCTCAATGTAAACAGCAGTCAGACTAAATTTAATATATATATTATCTATTATCTATTTTATATATTAATACATAATATGTAATCCATGATATATGTTATTATACAATATATGAACGTATATAATACAATCAATTACATAGTATATATTATATAATTATTATACAATAACATGTTAATATTTTATATCTATATACACTATAATATATACTTCAGGTCATGTTATTCCTCTGCTCAAAACCTTCCCAAATTCCACTTTCAGTCCAGATCCTTCAAAATCCCTCCAGAGTTCAGCCCCTTCTCTGCTCACGTCCCCTACTGCTCTATGTCTTGCCCACTTAACTGCAGTAAGTGTATCAAACATATCAGGCAGCTTATACCTCAGACTTGTTGCTCTTTTTCCCCTACCTTCATGAATATATCTTATATGAGATGTAAATTTGCATTTGGGAAGACTGGGTTTCAAGAGATAATATAGTATGGTGGTTAAGAGCATGGGAGTGTCAAACACACTTTGGTTAAATCTTGTATCCACCACTCAGTGGTGTGTTTTCAATCACCCCATTTCTGTTTTCTCATCTGGAAAAATGAAGATGATAATAAGAACCTACTTTATAAGGTTGTGACAAGAACCTAATAGAAGGCTTGCTCTCAGGAGAGATCAGGCGCATAGTTCAGAACTCCACAAATATTGCCTTATTGCTGTTATTAAGATGGAGAAGTACAGGTGAGGACACTTTAGGCAGGTGGTGCTCTACCTGGGTGAAGGGATGGCTCAAGGGTACCCCTCAAAGACTGTACTCCTCAAAGCTCAACCCTATGTGCTGCCCACTTTACACAATTACTGAAGAAAGACATGAATGACTGACATATCAAAATCAGAGATGGTCTGAAGGGGTGACAGGAAATGACAGAGTCAGAGTGTTCAAAGTTCTCAACAACTAGGAATGCTGGGCCCATTTTTTCATTATGAAGGATAAACATAATGTTAAAGTCCAGAACATCAAATACATAAAGAAGGAAGAGGCCAATGTCACTCAACAACAGCACATGCAAAGAGAGTAGGGATTTTAGTTGTCTGCAAGTTCATTAGGAATGAGGAATGCTGTGTGAATGCCAGAAGGACTAATCTGACCTTGGACAGCTTGAACTGAAGCACCATGTTCAGAACAAGAAATGGGCTAGCTCCACCCTCCAAGAGACATGCCTAGAGAGAAGTCGCTAGGGGGGTGAAGGGATGACAGGCATATGAGAAGGAGTTTAAAGGCCTTGGCATGTTTTAATTTGAAAGCATATAGACCCAGAGGGACACGATCACAGTCTTTAAATCTCTGAAGAGCTGCCATGTGAAAGAAGGAGCAAACTTAGTCCACCCCTTACTCTGATGGCTTCATGCGGCAAATACTGATGACTTAAGAAAGACCCAGGGAGACAGATTTGGCCATGAACAAAGAAATTATATCCCATTTCAAACTGCTCGCTTGTGGAAAGAACTGACTTGTGATGTGGTCAACTCACTATTACCAGCGATTTTCCAGTAGAGAGGGGAATGGAGACTGTTGAAGACACTTGACCAAGCTTCTGCAGATGCTGATGAGCTGATGACAAAATTTACAATCCTGAGAGTCTATGAAATAGCTGACAAGGGACAAAACCATCTGGAATGAGAGATCCTAGAGTTGGATATGACTGGACGGTGAGAGATGGTGAGACGTTAATGGTTATGTCATTGGACTTCCATGAAGTCAACTGCAGTTTGAGTCCCTGATCCAGTGGCTTAAAACTCACTCTGAGTGCATGTGTGTGCATGCCCAAGATCCCAAGAGGAGAATGGAGGAGAAAAGATTGTGGTGTGGCCATCCCACCTGGAGGGTGATTTCTCACTTTCTGTCTCTCTATCTCTCTGTGTCTGTCTGGCAAGTGTACATGCCCTATAGCAAAAATCTCTTTAAAAAAAAAAAGAAAAGAATGGGATGTGATGAGAAAATGAGGTAAATGAGGGTAGTTTAGATTTAAGGGGGTTATCGCTAGTCAGATAAGACATAAGACAACACCATCAGTTCAGCCTGAGTCCAGTCTCTCTCTTGGTAGAAATGCTTATTGTTCAGGGCTTTTCCCAGGGTGGACATCTGGTCTCCTAGGTAGACAATCTGAATCCATTTTCTCTGTTACAAACCTAGTCCATCACCAAGTTGGCAAATTCATAAATAGCACTTACGTTTTGGTTTCTGTTCTTTAATTCTTATCAATTGTTCATCTCAGAACCCCAGCCCACTGGCAATGGCCTCTGCCATCTTATCTTATTGATGACAAAGTTTATCACTAGGCCTGGGCACTGACCCCAATTTTGAGCCAGCAGATGCAACCTTGCCATTCAGAAATGAAACTAGGCAAAGATAAGAGGGATCACAGATGAATCTTTATTGTAAATACGGGTTTAAACATCGCTTGTCTTCACGATACAATGAAGATTATATCTATCACACATTATAGGGGAAGGTTGTGGTTCTCTTCTATGCCTGATCAAGACAGAGGGTATCTTTTCTGGGATGATTCATTGTATTCCATTATAAATGTGCCCAAATTTATTTTTCACTTTGATGGAATTATGTGAAATGGATTTACCAGAGTTACTGTACAACATGGCTACAAGCTGTTGTGCCTATGAAGTTGCGTGTTGATACAACCAATTATTGATAGTAAAACATCAATTTTTTTTCCTTTAGGTTCTTGCCATAGGGCAATGTGCTTGCCAGAGAGAGACAGAGTAAGTGAGGAATCTCCCGCCCCACCCCCATCCCCACTAGCAGGATGGCTGTGCTTCAGTCCTCTCTCCTCCAGTCTCTTCTTGGGATTCTGGGCATACGTGCACACATGCCAGGCACAATCCCCAAGCTTCAAGGGGACTCAAACTGGAGTCAACCATGTGGGAATCCAGTGCCATAACCACCACGCCACTTGCTGGACCTAATAGACTTCATTTTTTAAGCACTTTTAGGTGTAAATAAAAATTGAATGAAGAGTTCCAATATCCTCTCTCTCCTCCTCCTTGCCCTCAGTTTCCCCTATTACTAACATCTTGGATTGATGTGGTACATTTGATACAATTATTGAACCAATATTGATACATTTTTTATTAATTAAAGCTCACAGTTTATGTTTCCTCTTTGTGTTCTACATTCTATGGGTTTTATAAAAGCATGATTTCATGTATCCATCATTATATCAATAGTATCATACAGAATGGGTTTAGTGCCCTAAATATCCCCACTTCTTCTCTTGAACCCCAACCCTAGAAACCACTGATCTTTTTACTGTCTTTATAGTTTAACCTTTTTTTCAGAATGTCATATAGTTAGAACCATATAGGATGTAGCCTTCTCAGACTGGCTTCTTTCAATGGGTAACGTACATTTAAGTTACCCCAAGCCCTTTTTTAGCTTTATAACTCATTTCTTTTTATAACTAAAAATAGTCCACTGTCTAGATTTACCACAGTTTGTTTATTCATTCACCTATTTGGTGACTCCCAAACTTTGGCAATTATGAATTTAGCTACCATACTCATTCATGTGAAGGTTTTTGTGTAGTCAATGCAATTGGGTAAACACCAAGGGGAGCAGTTGCTAGATTGCATGGTGGAGGTGTGTTTAGTTTTGTAAGAAACTACTAATATGCCTTCAAACGTGGCAGTACCATTTTGAATTCCTGCCAGCAATGAATGAGGGTCTGTGTTGCACCACTTACTTGTTAGAATTTGATTTTGTCATCATTTTGGATTTTAGCCATTGTAATAGGTATAGTAATTTCGTTGTTTTAATTTGCAGTTCCCTAATGGTATACAATGTTGAATGTCTTTTCACACACTTTTTGGCCATCAGAATATCTTCCTTAGGAAGTTTTCTGTTCAGGTCTCTGCCCAGCTTTTAAAAAAGCTATTATTATTATTATTATTATTATTATTAATTTGCTATAGGGTAGGTGTGCTTACCAGAGAGAGAGAGAAAGAGAGAGAGAGAGAGAGAGAGAGAGAGAGAGAGAGAGAGAGAGAGAGAGAGAGAAAGCGAGAGAGCAGGCTGTCAGGTCTGGGACACAAACTGTGGTCGGCCATGTGGGAGTCCAGCACCTTAACCACCACACTACCTGCTGGCCCCTCTTTTGCCAACTTTTAAGTTGAATTTTCTTATTTTTGAATTTTAAGAATTGTTTTTATATTAGGGATACAAGGTCTTTATCGAATATGGTTTACAAATATTTTATCCCAATATGAAAATATATTTTAGTGGTGTCTTTTGCCGAGTAGTTTTTATCTTAATAAAGTTTCACTTATCGTTTTGCTTTATCTTCACAGATCATGCTTAGTCGTGTGTCTAAAAATTTATTACCAAACCTAAGGACATCTAGGTTTATTATCTCTATAGATGATGATGTTACAAATACAAAGTATATTCAGACCAAAAAGTAGGGAAATATTTTATAGAGATAAAGCTCATTAAAATTAATTAGGCAGCTCTGTAATAAAAATATTTTTAGATTTTCCTAGATTTCGTTCTGCTCTTGAAAATATGTAATTTGGTGTGAATTTTACTGTAAATCAGTGTACATGGTCATTTCTAATTTGGTGATTTTACTGTTAGAGAGAGTACCCAAATTACATAAGGTTCCAGAGAACACAGATGTAATCCTGAGTCCAGGCTCAGGGCAACCAAGGGGCCTTGGGCTCTAGAGCTCATCTGCCACATAGAGAAGAAAGGGCAGGCAAGACTTCAGGGTATGCAGTTACCAAAGGTGATACTATTGTCAGTGGAAGGTTCTCAGTTCAAGTTAGTCAGCCTCTAGAAACCCAAGTGTGGTCCAACTGTCCCCCTGCAAGTGTTGTCCAAAACTGAACAAATTGCCCCCATATCAGTTTCTTTGTGTTCCTCTCACCCAACTGCTCAGGCCTGAAACTCAGACTTCATCATGAAATCCTATCTTCATTTTTAATCTCCCAGATCTAATCAATCAGCAATTTCTGGCAATTATGCGCTGTAAACATCTTTTGATGTCAAACTCTCTCTGCTCTCAGCCTCCATACACGGTGATTTCTGTCTTAGAATACTGTCTATCCCATACCTCTAGGTAACTCCCACTCAGCCTGCAGAAGTAAATTCAGATGTCCTATCCTCAAGAAAACCTCCCTCAATGAACTTCAGGAGGGTTAGAAACCTCGTCCTGTGAGTCCCCACAGCTTCCAATTGACCTCTCTGATAATATGTAATATGTTGTGCTATAATTGCCGAGTTTTAAAATGATTGTTTTTCACTTTATTGGATTTTTAATTACAAAAGATAATTGAACATTATAACGATTTGAACAGTACGGATATGTTCAAGGAAAATTAATAATCTTCCGTTAATCCCTCTTGCTCTATACAGACTTATAATGTTGCTCTTAATAGCTCCATTATTCCATAGTAAGGATCTACTACAATTTATTCAGCCATTCCCTTATCAATGGACAATCAGGATGCTTATGAAGTTTTTCTTGGCTGCAATACTCCCAGAAAACCAAAAGATATGTGCATCTTAAATTTTAGTAGATATTGCCAGCATACCATCTCACAAGAGGTAGCAATCACTCTCCCACCAGCAAGGCCAGATAACTGTCTATCTCCACAGCCTTCTCAAAAATGATGCTGTCACTTCATTTTTTAAAAAACTGTGATGGAGAGGAGGCCAGCAGATTGTATAGCAGTTAATGTCTCTGGAATCCCACATGACTGACTGTGATTTGAATCCCAAACCAGGTGACTTGAAACTCACACCAGGTGCATTTGTTTGCATGCCCAACATCCCAGGAGAATGGAGGAGAATGGAGGAGAAACGCATAGCCATCCCCCTGGAGGGTGATTTCTCACTTTCCCTCTCACTGTCTCTGTTTCTCTCTCTCAGGTGCGCACATGTGTCCTAAGGCAAACACCTCTAAAAAACACGATAGGGAAAAATGGCAATTCATTATTTTATTGTTTGACATTTCTCTGACTACTTGACAGTATTTTTAAAGTTTGTTGGCAATATGTATTCTTTCTTCTGTGAATTGACAGTTCCTATTCTGGGGCCATTGTTTCTACTGTTTTTTTGTTTTGTTTTGTTTCGTTTTTTTTCAGAGAGGTTTTTGCTATAGGATGCGTACGCTCGCCAGAAAGACAGACAGAGACAGAGAGACAGAAAGCGAGAAATCACCCCCCAGGGGGATGGCCAAGCCGCAATCCCTTCTCCTCCATTCTCCTCTAGGGATCTTGGGCACGCACGCACATGCACCCAGCATGAGTTTAAGCTACCGGGTCCAGGACTCAAACTGTGGTCGACTAAATGGGAGTCCAGCGACATAGCCATTATGGCATCTGTTGGTCCCTCTACGGGATTTTTTAACTGTTGTTTAGTAGTCCATAGAAATCTTTTGCTCATCATGGTTATTAACTATGTATCCATACATGTCACAAATATTTTTCTGAGTACAAAGGGTTTTGAAAGTTTATTTATTATATACTATGCTATACAAATAGTTTTAACTTTTACATAATCAAATAAATTTATATTTTTCCTTCATGGTTCCCAGAGTTGCAGTTTTAAGAAGCTCTCTCACACCTAAGCTTAAAAATATTCTTCAATTATTTTTTAAAGAACTATTTTATTTAATTTTATTCATCATCATTATTATTATTTTAATTTGACCAGAGAGAGAAAAAAAAAAAAACCAGAGACAGAGAGAGGGAAAGTGAGAAAGCAAGCCAACAGGTCCAGGACTTAAACCATGGTTGGCCATGTAGGAGTCCAGTGCACTTAACTATCACACCAACTGCAGAACCCCTCTTCAATTATTTTTAATTTACTCCACCGATATTATGTATCTGTGATATGTTTTGACCATAAATCATCTGAATTTCCTGTCTTTAAGATCCTTGAAACCGGGGATTGTGCATGAGTGACTGACCCATTTATAATGTAGTATTTGGCATAGGGTTTGTAAGATAACAGATCCTCAGAAACATTTATTGCACTACTAAATAGATAAATGTATAAATGAATGAGCAAAATCATATATGTTCTCTTTAAATGAATTCATCTATTCATAGCCCATGTACCTACTATATGGTCGACACTATGATAGGGGCCAGTGACAGTTCTTGCCTTTGACAAAATTACAGATTAATGAGGGAGGTAAACATGTACAATGGGATCACATTTAGAGTTACTAACAGCTGTTTCTATATTTCTTGTCACCCTGCTACTAAACATATCAGCATCATTAGACATGTAGCATTCATTATCTTGGGGAAGAGCTCACAAGGAAGAGAATGAAGTCACATTCTGGCTCTCGAATTTTACTATGGAAAAAGCCACTCCCAACTTCTACCATCTCTACAGTCTAGATAAACTCTTCCTAGTGGAGAGTAAGTGAGGGAGAAAATACTAGCTTAAGGAGAACACTTCCCTGGGAAAGACCTTGAAAAGTGTCAAGATTCCCTAGTTCTTCCCTGCTCAGGCTGTTCTGAAGAGCAGTCAGATGACTTCTTGGTTGACTAAGAGAAATACAGATGGTAGAAGATGGTTTTAGGGGAGCCTGACACATCTCCGGTGACCCTGAAGAGAAAAAACTAGGGTGTCTTTGAAGTGGCAGAGCTTGAGCTGGCCTAGTAGAGTGTTTTTGGTTGGGAACACAGTCAGAGGAAGCAATGCCTTGCATGGCCCCACAGCTTGCAAACCAGCTGGGACACCATACCACTTAACAGATGCTATAGAGCTAGATGATAATCATTTTTTCATTACTTTGTAAGACCCATTTTTCATCCAAGAGACACTAGGAGGTAAAATACTGTGAATTCCCGAAGTGTTAACTATGAGCCCTGACATGTGTTAGGACTCAGTCATCGCTTTGCAATGAGACACCCCAGTCCCAGTGCACCCATCAAACAAATGGCTGTGTGGGCTCTGTACACAGCTAAGCAGTAAGCTCAGGCTCTCTCCCTCACTTTGACCTATTTTCCTAGGTCTCATCTAACCACCAGCTCTTTTTTTTAAATCTCTGATCAGTGTGGGTGAGAATACCCAAGGCCTAAATCTAAGTGCTTTTTGGACACATGGGAATAATGCCCCACTTTAAGAAAAGCAAATATAGTATAAATGACCCCAAACTGCCTGCTTACAATGTATATATTATTTTTTTAAAAATTCATTAACTTTATAAAAATACAACAGGACATCTGCCTTTAAATCATGAAACATTCTATAAGTATTTGTACATTATGTCTAAATAAGTTTATTGCATAAAAGGAGGTACACCTGCAGAGAGCAATTACACAGTTGCACTGGAGGAGCAATTAGAAGGATTCATTCTTGATAGCTGTATTTTTAGAGTGGATCCACTTTGTAAATGCAAAGCCACTACATCTCAGAAGACTATGGCCAGAATTAGACACATGATATAAAGAAGAGTTTAGAGATAATCTATTAGATTATATTTTGGTCAAGGAGAAAGGAGGTTGGCACTTACATATGCAAATGAATATTCCACTGGATTACTCACATTATGTTCTGTAGAAAGTTGACAAAACTCAGATATTGAATTGTTCAGTGGTTATTTTATTTTAAATCAATTTAACATACCTTTGAGTAATTATCATGTGTAAGACACTGCTAAGCATTGTAGGAGACATGGAGATGAACAAGGCACAACTGTGACTGTTATAACACAACACAGAAAATAAAAATATCAACAACACTTACTGCAGGAGGCAGAATAGAATCTCACAGAAATATACTCATGATATGATATATTATCCCTCCAACAAGCTTTAGAGGACACATCATTATCCCAAATGTTGCCTACGGGAACCCTCAGACTCAGGAATGTTAGCTAATTCAATGAAAGTACCATGGCTGGTAAATAGCAATAATGACAAATAGCCCAGGCTCAAAATCAGGCCTAAAATTCTTGCCCCATCATCCTACTTAGCTACCTCACCTACTATTAGAATGCAGAGTCTGGGAGAAGTAATATCAAAAAATACAACCCCTAAAGTGGGCTAGAACCAGACAGCAGATGCTTGAAATATCATAGAAAGGAACTTTTACTTTTTGCTATGCACCATAAGGAGATATTAAAGTTCCTTATGCAGAGTGGCAATGGTAGCTAATTTTCATCTTAGAGTACTCCTCAGTGTGGCTATTAGGCTATAGTAATGGCTAGAAGCTGAAATAGAAGACCCATGCATGAGAGGACTGTTGTGGTAGTTCAGAGGAAAAATAAAAGTGACCTAGACCAGTAGAGTGACAGTGGATATGGAAAGTAAGAAGTGTTGGTGACATCAAATGTGCAAAATCATTCTGATTTTGGAGACTTGATCCAGGAAACAAGTGTGCACAAGAAGTAAAAGAGGTATTTCAGTTTAGCTCTAGGGTATCTGAGAGAAGGGGTAAATATTAACAGATATACACAGAAAGTAGCACAAATTTAGGATCTGGAAAAGAAAAGGGCTTATGAATGTTCCCATGGACTTTTTTCCCTATGGGATATTTCTTTATTTAAAGAATTATTTAATTTAATTTATTTATTTTTAATATGACCAGAGAAGGACAGAGCAAGAGTTGGGAGGGTAAAGAAGAAATGAGAACCATGGATGGCCATGTGGGAGTCCAGCACTCCCAACCACCACACCACCTGCCAGCCCCAGGGATGTATATTTATTATAGCCTGAATTTTCATGATATTAAATAAGCAATCTATTTCCTCAATCAATTGGTCAATTTGATTATAAAAAGGGGTCAGTGGGACAGGTTACTTGAAATATGCAGAGCAGTCCATGAATGAGTTTAAAAATGATTACATCTGATAAAGTGGATATTCTCCTGGTCAGTGTCCTCTGACATTTAGAAGTCCAAGAACTGGCACTGGGTTCAGAGCTCAGTAAGTTAATAGATTCAGGCAATGGCCACTTTCCAGAGAAGTGTCAAAGGATATTTGAACAGCAACTGAGACTTCCAGCGTATCCATCCCAATGATTTCTTTTCACAGCAGCTGACATACATTATCTTTGCATACAGAAAATCGGGAGACTAGATGAGGGCAAAATCTCTAAAACCTGTAATTCCCTAAACAACACAGGAAAGGAAAATACTTTGGAATACCAGATCTTTAAGCACTGCTCCTCCTCACCTACTACAGGCTATCTCTACCCTTAAATGCAAAACACTGAACTAAAGTCCTGTATTCTCAGGTGGTTTGTCAAAAGAAACTGTCATGGGACCAGCAGTTAGTGTAATGGCTATGTCGCTGGACTCCCACGTAGTCGACCGTGGTTCGCTTCCCGGACCCGGTGGCTTAAACTCACGCCGGGCGTGTGTGTGTGCATGCCCAACATCCCAAGAGGAGAATGGAGGAGAAGGGATTGCAGCGTGGCCATCCCCCCGGGGGTGATTTCTCACTTTGTCTCTCTCTGTCTTTCTGGCGAGCGCACACGCCCTATAGCAAAAAGAAAAAAAAGAAACTGTCATGTCATTTTACCATGATATTAGTTCAAAGACTTGAATACACAGGTAATGGTTTCAGAAAGTGATAATTAGGTGGCTTCAAAATAGTGGAGTGATAATAACACAAATCCATCTATTCACTCATATGTTCATCTGGGAAAGCAGTATACCCCAGTGATCACAGACTGTGGAGTGAGACAGACATGGATTTAACTCTCATCTACCTCTTAGCTTTGTGGCATCAGGCAAGTCATTTAATCATACCTCAATTTTCTCATCTATTAAATGGGCATGATACAGATACATACGTTTAATGAGACAATACAAATAAAATGTTTTAATGCCATGTCTGGCACAGAGTAGGTAGCGAAAGAGTAGTGGGTTTATCCTTTACTCAGAATATTGAGGAAGCCCCTGTACTATGGTTTGATGTGTTTCCCCCAAATTCATGGGATCAAATTTGGTTATGACAGGATTAAGAGGGAGAAAATTAAACCAATTATGAGATTAAGAGGTGAGGTCTTTGGGAGGTTATCAGGATTAAGGTAATCAGGGTAGGGCCCATGGTTGAAACCAAGCAAGTTTATAAGAAGAGGGATAAGACCCATTACACATAGGCACAGACATGAGTGTCTTGCTCTGTCCTACCATATTATACTCTGTGCATACCAGATGCAGCCCCTTGGCCTTGGACGGTCAAAACTAAGAACTAACTAAACGTCTATTCTTATAAATCACCCACTTTTAGGAATTCAGTTATTAAGCAACTGAATGGACTAAAACAATCTGATACATAAAAGGCAATGCACTAAAGACTTCAGAGAAACAGAGGGGGCTCTGCTCTCCAGAAGCCTGCATCTGGAAGCTTGAATTAGAATAATCAAGTTCTGCAAGCCTTTTTCATCAGTAAGGCATCAACATTATGCCAACTCTGCTTTCTTTCTCCAACATTGCTGAACAGATGACCTCTTCTCAAGGACAAGAAGTCTTGATTTGTAGACTACAACCACCACATGATTTGCAAAAAAATAGATTTTAGAAGAAAAATAAAATATTGATGGATTATTCATTTTTTTATTCTACAGCCCCAAAAAGAGTATGATAATTTCTATGCTTTCAAAGATAAGACTCAAGTCATTATTATTAAGTGCATATTGAGAAACACTGCTTTATGAGCAATTACTGTAGCACTTGTAGAATGACTTTAATGTTCAATTTGTTAAAATAATTGTACATGTCTCCAAATTAGTGAGCCAGGTACAAGAAACCTCAAAACAGAGTTACAAAACTGAGATTTGATTCTTCAAGAAATATTTGAGAGCTTCACGTCTGTATTTCAGTCTCTAGAATAAACATTCCAATGAAAGCCTTCTTACATGTTAATATTGAAATAAAGAGATATCCAGAGGCATGAGAACTTTCTTTATTTCCAGACACCCCAGTCATATGCAAAGAATCAAAATAAAACTGGTTTGTTTAAATGGAATACTTTCACATAACTGGGTCTTTTAATTATTTCAATTTAAGGAATATAATAAAAATCAGTTTGTTGATGTTAATATCATAATAACTTCATGGGTTCTAAATTTAATTTCCAGATAGTATTTCTTTAAAACATCCATAGGAAAAGAATAATTTATGACTGAATAAACATTCTATCATAATTTTATCTTGCATTCTCACAGATAAGAGGGTATGGTGCTGGTGGTGTTCAGGTTTTAGTTTTGTATGTAGTGGAACCTTATCGCATTTTCTAATCAAGCTATGCTGCAGTCAGATGATTGCATGGCTATTCCCCTAGGACTCTTCATTAAAATAAATTATTTTTCTCCTAAGACTATCCCAAACATATATAATTTTAAATAAGATTTCTAATTAATAGTTTCCTAATTACATGGTAACATCAGCTCCCATCAGAGGGTAAAGCCAAATTGATATGACAGGATCAGTTGCACACAGAGCAGACTCCTAGAGACAGAAACTGAGTCCTCATAGCAGACCATGAATACTAGCAGAAATGTTCCGTCTTTGGAGCACCTTCTCAACTTCTAAAAATTTAAAAATAATTAAACTGAACCTGAAACTTTTCACTCCACTAGATTAACCAATAGGCTTATTTCCTAAATTACCTTTTTTCTGCATTTCATAAATGCATTTAAACCAGGCTCCAATTAGCCCATCTCAGCACTCATTTCTAGAATTGTGCATTTCACAGTGAGACTGACCATAGATGAAGTTTTCTTTGCTGTTTGCAGAACATTTTCTTTTGCACTTTCAAATACCTTTCAGCCATAAATATAACAGTAATGCCTAGTGACACATTCTGCAATACCAACTGACTGTGTTCTCTCTCTAGAACTGTTTTTCCCAAGATCCTGGTTTTTGTTGTTTGTTTTGGTTTAAGACCCTGGTTTTAATTAGCTCCAAGAATTCAAAGGAGCAGCCAGGTCCCCTTTATCCCAGCACTCAAGGAGTTATATTTTTACTCACAATCTTTAATACTTTCTTTTATATTTTTATTCATGATTCTTAATATTTTCTTTTACCCCATGTGCCACAGAAGAGTTCATGAGTGCTCTGGACTAAAATAGCTCCCATAAAATAGAAAGTTGAAATTAAGGTAAGAATTCTTACTCCCAGATCTCTCTCTCTGAGATCTCACCTCTGCTCACCACTTCTTAGAATGAGTGCAAGTCAGGATCAGATTTGGCATTCAGCTAACAGTCATGTGGGAAAAGCTTCTAATTCAGGGCTTCTTTCAGCTTGTCTTCTGTTGGGTACTCTAGCTTTGATGTTAAAAAAGCCTCTTGAGAAAAAGTATTTCAAGATATTGGGACCAACAGTTAGAGTAATGGCTATGTCGCTGGACTCCCACGTAGTCGACCGCGGTTCGCGTCCCAGACCCGGTGGCTTAAACTCACACCAGGCGCGTGTGCGTGTGTGTCCAAGATCCCAAGAGGAGAATGGAGGAGAAAGGATTGCGGCATGGCCATCCCCCCTGGGGGCTGATTTCTTGCTTTCAGTCTGTCTCTCTCTGTCTGTCTGGCGAGTGCACGCATCCTATAGCAAAAACCTCTCCAAAAATAAAAAAAAAATTTAAAAAAAGTACTTTGAGATATTAAAGATGGCTTCCAAAAACCAGGCACAAATTTCTATCTTTGCTATCTATCATCTCTCTCTCTCTCTCTCTCTCTCTCTCATTTATCTATCATCTATCTACAATCTGTCATCTATCATCTATCTGCACTCTCGTTTTTCTAACTACTTCTGTTTCCCAACATTATCAGTCACACATATTTCAAAACAAATTCCAATCCTTTTTTTTTTTCTTTTTGGAGAGGTTTTTGCTATAGGGCGCGTGCGCTCACCAGAAAGACAGAGAGAGACAGAGAAATAGAAAGCGAGAAATCACCCCCCAGGGGGGGGATGGCCACGCCACAATCCCTTCTCCTTCATTCTCCTCTCAGGATCTTGGGCACACACTCACACGCACGCGGTGTGAGTTTAAGCCACCAGGTCCGGGACTTGAACTGCAGTCAGCTACATGGGAGTTCAGCGACACAGCCATTATGTTAACTGCTGGTCCAAACAAATTCCAATTCTTAAAGGCATACTTGAGGTAATGCATAATTTTACACATATATGTAGCAGAAATGATGGAAAGGTGATATATTTTCATATATGTGTTACCTGATAAATCTTTGAGGGAAAAAAAATTGGCTTGGTAAAGGAGGTGGGTATAGTGCTATTAAAATTCTTTAGTCTGTTTCTTGAACAGTCATTGTATTATACTATCTTTTGAGGAGATGCAAAAGACATAGTAAATTAATTCTAATTAATTCTATTCTATTAAATGTGTAATAGGAGCCAGCAGGTGCTGGGGTAATTAAGCACTGGATTCCCACATGGCCAACTGCGGTTCAAGTCTGACACCGGTGGCTTGAAACATACACTGGGTGCATGTGAGTGCATGTCCAAAATTTCAAGAGGAAGACAGAGGAGAAGGGATTTCAGCATGGCCATCCCCCCTGAAAGGTGATTTCTCACTTTCCGTCTCACTGTCTGTCTCTCTCTCTCTCTCTCTCTGGCAAGCGCACATGCCCTATGGCAAAAACAACAAAAGCCAGAGTCACAATGAAGGTGCATGAGAAAGTTCAAAATAACATATAATTTAAATATGTATTTAGCTACTTATTAAAAATAAAGTGATGGAAGGATATACAGATGAGGGGCAGAATTCCTGGAAAGGTTGCTATCAAAATATATAAAATTTTGAAAAATTCAAAGGGCAGTGTGGTAGCAAGGAGGCAACACAGCATTTAAAGATAGTATAATGTCATGAATGAAAAATCATCTTGAGGAAAACAAACCCTGGAGGAAAATAAGCACTCTAATTTGCCCTTAAATAGAGGGTATAAGCTGAGGTGCCACACATGAAGACAGGGAAGTTACATTCAGTCAGAGCCTAAGTTATGAGCCTCTGTGCAGTTTATAAAATAGTTTCACAAACATTGTCTCATTTCAACTTCACAACAGCTCTACTTGGTAGGTAAGTTCTCCAGAGCAAGGGCCTATGCAAAGAATTCACTTTGAATGTAGACACATCCAGAAGTTGATTAGGATGTGCCAGCCAGGATTTGTTTACCTGATAAGCTCATGGGTATCTGGATTGAATAGAATAAGGGCATACAGTTGCCTCCCAAACAAATAACAACCCAGTCAACCTCTCAAGCACCAAACAGTATATTTTGAGAGTGATGGTCCAGGCCAGAAGAGGCAGATTATTGGAAGGGCGGTGAAAATCAGAGGAAAGAGATGATTTTGAGTACCCCACAGTGTTGAGACACTTAGTACCCCAGGGCTACAGTATCGTCTCTTGAAATGGCAGGTTATAATACATAAGAGATCCATAGTATCATGTTACTCTTGATGATGTAAGAACTGAAATCATGAGAGCATAATGCAGCAGTGCTTCTGGACAGAAAAGTAGAACATTGGCTCTACAACCTCCTTCTCTCTCCTCCTTTTTCAGTGAGATGGCCATTGGAAATGGAGGTAGGGAAGAGAGATACTCTGGAAAGAGGGTATCCTGAGTTCAGATCCTTGATTCTTTCTTCCTACAGCTCTTTACAGAACCAACAGAAGAGCTAAAAGTAAAGTAACCTTGACCACATGTTAGAGCCTAGACAACATCCGTGATGACATCGGTACTGTAGAGCCTTTCGGAAAAGAGGTTAAAGATTATAAATTCATTAGTTTTGTTGTTGCAAAGCTAGGTGACTAGAACCTAGAACTTTGTAAACAGGTTCACCTCTCCAATGGAGCATGGATTCTACAGTTGGGTGGGAAGTTGGGCAATGGAGGTAAGGTGGAGTTCAGTTTACCCAGTGGGTTCACTTTCTTCAGAGAGAGGAGCATCTGTATGCAGCTTTGCGAGAGGCTAGCTGTTTCTGTCAATGACAGCAGGAAGAATCAAATCCCTAGTGGAATTATTTACAGAAATAGAAAAATATATATAATATTTAAATAAAATCACAGAAAACCTCAAGTAAGCAAAGTGATCTTGAGCAATAAGAACAAAGTCAGAGGCATACCATTTTTGAATTTTTAAATATATTACAAAGTTATAATAATTAAAACAGTAGAGAACTGGCATAAAGACAAACTTATGGATCAATAGAACAGAACAGAGTCCAGAAATATTCCCATACATATATTGTTCAATGATCTTCAACAAAGGTGCCAAGAATACACAATGGGGTAAAGATGATCTCTTCAACAAAGGCTGCTGAGAAAATTGAATATCTACATGCAGAAGAATGAATCCCTATCTTATTTTTCTTTTTTCTTTTTTGGAGAGGTTTTTGCTATAGGGCATGTGCACTTGCCAGAAAGAGAGAGACAGAGAGACAGAAACCGAGAAATCACCCCCCGGGGAGATGGCCATGCCACAATCCCTTCTCCTCCATTCTCCTCTCAGGCTCTTGGGCATGCACGCACACACACACAGCGTGAGTTTAAGCCACCGGGTCCAGGACTCAAACCACGGTCGACTACATGGGAGTCCAGCAACATAACCATTATAACATCTGCTGGTCCCTTGAGTCCCTGTGTTATACCACACAGAAAATCAACTCAAAATGAAGGAAAGATTTAAACATTAGGACCTGAAACTGTAAAACTACTAGAAAAACATATAGTGGAAAACATTTATGACATGGGTCTAGGCAATAATTTTTAGGTATGATACTGAAAGCAAGCCACAAATCCAAAAATAGACAAGTGGAACTACATCAAGCTAAAAAATTTTCATACAAATAAAAAAAATGAGAAGGCAATTTACGGAATATGAGAAAATATTTGCAGACTATATATTTGTTAAAAGATACATATCTAAAGTATTTAAGGAACTCCCATAACTCAATAGCAAAAAAGAAAATAATTTGATTTAACTATAGGCAAAAGACACGAATAGACATTTCAGAACACACACACACACACACACACACACACACACGGAGACTTCCAAATGTTCAAAATAGAAAATGGGATTAAAAGATAAATAAAACATACATATTTTATTTTATTTATTTATTTCAAGAGATTTTTGATATAGGCACATGCACTCACTAGAAATACAGAGACAGAGAGATAGAAAGAAATAAATTACCCCCCCAGGGGAAATGGCCATGATGCAATCCCTTCTCTTAACATTCTCCTTTCAGGATCTTGGGCACACACACACACACACCGCACCTGTGTGAGGTTTAAGCCACCAGGTCTGGGACTGGAAACATGGTCAATAACATGGGAGTCCAGTGATGTAACCATTACACCATCTGCTGCCCCCATAAATTTTATTTTTTAACATAGGCTCCATAAAGTTCAAGACATGTTTGTAAGTGATGCAACCAGCCATTTGGTCTATGTGTAGAGAACTGCGGGTCCCAGGAATTAAACTATGTTAATGCAGTCTTTTTTACATTATCAGCTAAAAAGAAGGGGGGAGTGCTTTAAAGATTTTTTTTAAGATTAGGAAACAAAAAGAAGTCAGAAGAAGCCAAATTAGGACTATAAGGTAGATATCTAATGATTACCATTGAAAAATCTCCCAAAATTGCCATTGTTTAATGACAGGAATTGAGCAGGAACATTGCCTTGGTGAAGGATTCTCTGGTGACTTTTTCTGGGCATTTTTCTACTAAAGCTTCAGCTAACTTTCTCAAAGCACTCTCATAATAAGCAGATGTGTCCATTGGCCTTCCAGAAAGTCAACAAGCAAAACGTCTTGAGCATCCAAACAGCTGTTGCTATGACCTTTTGATCAGTCTACTTTTGCTTCAACTGAAACACTTCCATCTCTGGGTAGCTACAGCTTTCATTGTGCTTTGTCTTTTAGCGTCATCCCAGCAAATCCATGCTTCATCTCTCGCTGTAATTTTTTCAAGAAATGCTTCAGGATCTAGATCCTACTCATTGAAAATTTCCATTGAAAGATCTGCTGTTTGTAGCTGATCCAAATACAAGAGTTTTGGCATACATCAACCCATTTGCTTAAAATTTGCTCAGCCTCAGTGTTTCAAACAGAATTGAGTAAGCTGAACCAAGTGACATGGCTATGTTGTTGGCTACTGTTTCCTCGGCTTACCATTGGTCCCCTTCAATTAGGGTACAAAAAAGATGATTTTTTTTTTCCTCACAACTTGATGGGAATGATATGCCATTTGGGGCATCATTTTCAGCATTATCTTGTCCTGTTTTTAAATGAATTATCCGTTTGTAAACTGCTGGGTTTTTTTTTAAAGTTTTTATTCATTTATTTCTTCTACAAGCTCTCATTCTGAGAGAAAGAGAAAGGGAGAGCACACCCAACAGGGTCTTGACACCATAATCCACACCCAGCTCCAGCCAGCCCTGGTCAAAAATGCACAGAACACTCTGAAAGTCCCCAGGTGTGAACCTGGAAACTTCCCATTGGGGTCATCCTCACAGAATGTCTTGTTTGTTCACTGTACCACCACATGGCCCTTGTAAATTGTTGATTTCTTTGGGCACTGTCCCTGTAAACTTTTCATAAAGCATCAGTGATTTCAGTATCTTTCTGCCTAAGCATCACCATAAATGTTGTTTGTTCTGGGAACCAGCAGTTAGCGTGATGGCTATGTCGCTGGACTCCCACTTAGTCGACCGCGGTTCGCGTCTCGGACCCGGTGGCTTAAACTCACGCTGGGCGCGTGTGCGTGCGTGCCCAAGATCCCGAGAGGAGAATGGAGGAGAAAGGATTGCGGCGTGACCATCCCCTCTGGGGGGTGATTTCTCGCTTTCTGTCTCTATGTGTCTCTCTCTGTCCGGCGAGCACACGCGCCCTATAGCGAAAAAACCTCTCCAAAAAAAAAAAAATGTTGTTCTTGCTTCGATTTTAGCAGAGCTCATGTTGCTCTAATAGGGACGATTTTTTAGAGGTTTTTGCCTTAGGGCATGTGCACTTATCAAAGAGAGAGAGAAGGACAGAGAAAGTGAGGGATAAAGTAAGAACTCACCCCCCCAGGAGGAATGGCCACACACCCCCCCCCCAGGAGGAATGGCCACACCGTAATCCCCTCTCCTCCATTCTCTTCCCAGGATCCTGAGCATGCACACACATGCGCCCAGCATGATTTTAAAGCCACCAGTTCCACAACTCAAAGCACAGTCGGCCATGTGGGAGTCCAGTGACTGCTGGCCCCAATAGAGGCTCTTTTAAAATGCATGCATTGCCTTTCTTAATTCCTCAAATTAGAACCCGTTAGATAGGTTATAACAATAAAACAATTATAACAAATAAACAAGAGTTTATTTTGGTGCAAAAAGTGTTGAAATTCAAGCATTTTTCATAATACGCATTTTCTATGAACTTTCAGACTCCTTATGTATCTTTGAACCCTTATGAACAAAAACAACACATTCTATTGGAATGTTAATAAAACTTGATCATATTTCTGACCATAGTAAAATCTAAGTAGACTTTCAAATTTAAAGATGATATAGTTTACATATTATGAAAACACTCTAATAAAAACAAAACTAGAAAAGAACAATTCAGGGCCGACTCCAGGGCCTGGTGGTTAAGGAAATGGATCCCATATGGCTACCCTATGGATCTATTCCTGGACCTGGCAGTGGGATAAACATAACATGAAAGTGTGCATGCATGCTCAAAATCCCAAAAAGAGAAAGTGAAGAAAGAGAAGGCATTGTGGTGTGGCCAATCTCCATGGGGAGGGTGCTTTTTCTTCTCCCTCCCTCTCTATCTCATTGTCTCTCTCTGGTAAGTCCACACACCTTCTATCAAAATAAAATAAAAAGAAATAAAAGATTCAAAGATAACTTTACCATTGAGAAATTAAGGAACACTTCAATAGATGCCAAATTAAAGGAAAAAAATAAAGGTATAAATTTTCTATAACTTAATGAAAAGTAAAATTCTTTATTATGAAAACCTACAGGATATAGTTAAAGCTGTACTGAGAAAAATTTAGAGAGTTAAAACATTTTATTATTAAAAAGAAGACATATTGGGACCAGCAGTTAGCGTAATGGCTATGTCGCTGGACTCCCATGTAGTCGACCGCGGTTCGTGTCCTGGATCTGGTGGCTTTAAACTCAGGCCGGGTGCTTGTGCGTGCATGCCCAAGATCCCGAGAGGAGACTGTAGGAGAAGGGATTGTGGCATGGCCATCCCCCCTGGGGGGTAATTTCTCACTTTCTGTCTCTCTGTCTCTGTCTGTCTGTCTGGTGAGCGCACGCGCCCTATAGCAAAAAAACCCTCTTCAAAAAAAAAAAATAAAGACATATTAAATATAAATGAACTAAGTATTCAGCTAAGGAACTAAGTACAACAAAAATGAACCAAAACATAGGTTAAAATAAAAGCTAAAATTGCTCAAATTATAACTTCACCCAAAATTACAAAGAAGGTATGGATGCAGGTTACAGTTAGGCACTTTTCGAATGACAGGGAAAATAAGGAGTTATGGGAAGGTCAGGCTACAGAGATTTTTGCTGGTGGGCCCTGAGTTAAAAACCACTGTTTTGTAACATTTCTTGTGATCAGGAGTTTAGGGTAAAGAAACCACTGAAGTCCAACATCAGTTCTTAAAGGTCATGTTCTTACTAGGTGAGCTGCCACCATCAGTCACTATGTTATTAAAAAAGCTGAGGTTCTATGATATAACAAAGATGAATCAAGCCCTCTAATTCCCTATAGGGACTGCTGGCACCTTGAGAGAAAGAACTCCCATAGCAATTTGTACACATCACTGTTACACCTATCACACTGCCTCATGAGTTATCTGTTTACGTGTGCCTTTTCCTTTGAATCGCTTAAGCACAGGGAATATGTCTTTTTCTTCATAGTTTCTCCTAGTACCTCTCTAGAGCCTTACTCAAGAAATATTTGATAAACAACTGAATAACAGAATAAGTACCCAGCTACTAAGAAAAGAGCCGAAGGGGAAAGAGGATCAAAAACTCCTTTTTGTGCGAAGAGTGACCTATATAATGAAGGCACCCTAGGCCCATTAAGCTACAGATGACAAGTTCGCAACTGACAGAACAACAGAAAGGGAAAAGGAAAAGAACACACATATCAAGTAGAAAACCTCGCTAACATTTTAACAGAGAGACAAAGATGCTTTTCAAGACTATTCAAATATTTCAGAGACAATTTATTATTTTTTAAAGCCATTGTCAGCCCCAACACACATAGAGTGCTATTATAAGCTTCTGAAAAATCACTAACAAGACAGTAGACTATTTGCTGACTAGGCTACCCTTGTAGTAATCATTAGTTTCTTTTGCTCCTGGGGACATCAATAAAATCTGAGTCAAAGGAAAAGACAAAACAAAGAGGAAGTGTGACGGTTGGGATAAATGAATGCTGGCTCACAGAAGAGAAATGGAAAGATCAATGCAAACCCTACCCACCCTATTCACATCCCACACAGGTGAAAAACTTCAGGAAAAAGTTGACAGTGTTACTGCTATTCCCCCTCTTCCATCTATCCCTCCCTCTTCCATCTAGTTCTCGTCTTCCATCTTATGCTTGGTTCCCACTGTTAAAGACATGTTTCAAAGTCTTTCACCATCCAAAAGAGATGTGGATGGTTAGAACAGTATACAAGAACAAATTAAACTTATTCAGTTGTGTAAAGCTCTCTGTGGACATAGCCAAAGATGAGCCTTTCTCAATTGATTAGGGAAGAACCTTCTTACTGTAGGGTCATTGATTCTTGTACCTGCCCTCTGGTGGTCAAGTACACCAGAGGTTGATAAGATTAGATGACTTAAGGCTCCCTGCCTGGAAAGGAAGCTTGATTGCTGTCCTTGACTGAAGTTAAGGCTAGACGAGTGTGGAAGAAAGAGCTGAAGACAGCAGTTGTTTGTCTTTATTCACAATTCTGCATAGATATCTAGCACCATGTTTACTCTTCACCCACATGCTCGTATCTTCCATTCATCCTGAAGTTCTCAGCTAACTTACACATCACTTCTAGGGAGTGGTCTGTCCATACTCCCTAGACTAGTCCTATAACATCATTTATTGCCCTATCATGACAGTGCCATAACTCATTGCAATTGCTTGATTTATGCCTTATCCTCCCCTACAGACTGTAAATCTATAAGGGCAGAAACTGGGTCTGTCTAATTCGCAGCTGAATTTCTCATACTAAGCACACTGTCTGACATAAAGTAAATGCTTAATAAATATTCAGTGATTGAATGAGAATATCAATACACACAAAAAAAATGAGTATGGGTATGGCCTAGATTTAGGTAGAGTTACTGATCAAATCAGGTTTATATAAAGAAACTAGAAGAATGAGTATTCATAGTATTCCTATGATGTGGGTGATTTTGTTAAACCTACTATAGAAATGAAAAATACAAAGCTCAGAGAAATTAAGTAATTTATTCTAAAGTAAGAAAAGTAATCAAATTACCTTATCCTGTGGCTTGTGAGTCTCAGGTTTGATTTTCTGGATCAAGATTATTGGTCTACTTACTATATGGACAGAAATGACTCAGGGTCAGAGAAGCTGGACACTGGACAATATTTGAAAAGACTTTTCCAGGTTCAAAAGTAGGAGAACAACCAGATGGACAAGTTGATTTATAATTGCATCAAAGCAGTGGGGCTTTTTTACAGAGCAGTGTGGTGTAGGGGAAAATATATGGAGTTTGGAGCCAAAAGACTTTTATTTCACCTCCATTTCAGAAGTTAATATTTGTAGGATCCCCTTAATGATGCTCAAAACCTTTCTGAGACCCACAAAATTCATCTATAGAACAGGGAAAATAAAACATCATTTTGTCACATTATTTCAAAGAGTGATTGGTCTCAGTGCCCAGTATGATGTCTGGCTCACAGTATATATTCAATATATTTCTATTTATTGGAATGGAATACTACAGAATTGAGTGGAAAACTTCAAAAAATTCCAAGCCTGAAGCTTCACTTACTTCACTTACTCTTCCCTCATTCCTAACACAGAGTATGAGCTCTGCAATCACAAAATTAAATTGAATGGCCAGAGTCAAATAGAGAAGGTAGGATTAAACCCTGACCTAGGTTTGCATGCTCCCTTTTTTTAATATATTCTTTTTTAACTTGTTTTATTACTACTGTGAAGCTGAGGATATGGTCCTCTGAAGAAAAATGCCTATCTTCAGTGAACTCAAGTTAGGCAATCTTCATTGAGCACCTACTATGCACAGAGCCTTGTTCCAGACATGTTTTAAGATCATGGAAGAGCAGTGAGGAAAAAGAGAGAAACAAGAACATAGTCAAATGTACAATCTTCCTAAGCACCTGGTACTTTTCCAAGCCTCTATTGGAAAGTCCACCTCATTGGGTGAATTGCTTTCCTTTTCTGAAATTACCCTCACTCTCCTAGTCTACCCACCATTTGTACTACATAATGTTACTTGAATTTACACTCATTTTTCTGCTTTTGCTAGAACTGAGCAAGGGAAGTCAATTGATACATATGCCTATAATTGAATACATTGGGATTTCTCTTATTGATAAACCAACTGAAAGATTCAAGAGCATCGAAACTTAATTATACTCAAATCTTTTTATAGGACGTGTTTTAAAACTTTCACTGTGCTGCTTCCAAGCTACTATCGAGGTCGTCTGGTCAGAAAGTCTTCATCTTTACAGATGACTCATCATCAGGGACCACTCACTCTTTCCTGGCTTGATCCAGGCCTCTACCAATGAACTATAGGTCTTATCTTCTTATCTAAAACTCATCTATAAATGTAAACCTATCAAAATAAAATGTTATACTGCAGTTGACAGCCTATGAGAAAAGTATCAGCACTGTGGGATTATAAACACCTAAAAACTGCATTTCTATAATAGATTACTTGACAAGTATTTCACTTATAATACAACCACCAACTTTAGGGTATTATTACAAACTCTGGATAAATTTTATCATTCTTCTCTGAAGACAGTATAATTACTAACTTTCTACTCTTTGGGAGTCTGTGTAGTTAAAAAAAATAAAACTGCTTCAAGACAAATCAGAGTGTTGAGATCTAAAATGCTGATTAGTATATGAATCCTTTAACCTAAAAAACTTAGATGGAAATAATACAAGGGTCTGATCATGCCACAACATCCTTCTTCTAGTCCTCCAATCTATTGGATCTTGGGTACTAGTGCACATGCCAACATCTTTCAAGCTGACCTGGCTGGGGATTTGGTGGTTGCCATGTGGGATTTGGCTTCTCTTGAGCATTGCATTCCAACTGCACCATGGAGCCAGCCTGCTTATTCTTTTAAATAAAGTTTTATTGGAACACAATCATATACAGTTGTTTGCTAATTGTCTATGGCTGCTTTTGTGCCACAGCAGTAAAATTGGATAATCATGACAGAGACCATGTAAAGTGCAAAGCCAAAATTATTTGCTATATGACCCTTTAAAGTAAGTCTGCTGATCATTAATTTAAAGAATACTACTAAATACTGTGATGGAATTAAGAAAGTGAAAACTTACTCCAATTATGGTATTGAAAGGTATAATTTGTGAGGAGATTAGGATTAAGGTGATAAAAGTAGGGCCCCTAGGTATATAACATGGATGTGACCAAGAAAGTAGGCTGCCCTGTCATTTTTTGCTTCTAGGTTCCTTCTGGAGAGAAAGCAGAATACTTCTGTGAGATAAAATTGTGTAATTGGTCTATCGAGGCAGAAAGATGTAGAGAACAGAACAGGAAATTTACCAGCATATGTTCAAGGCAAGGATGGACAAGAATCTGGGCTAGGCTCACCTGTACACTCTGTCCTCAGGTTAAAGAATAAGGCACAATAGAAGCAGCATATCTGAAGTGAATTACTACAGTCTGGATTGCTTACATCTGGGGCTTAGCTGGCACTCTGGGGCTCTGCTCACCATCCTCCTGAGATTCTCTCCACTTCTTTCTGGTGTCGCCTGTTTTCTCTCTCATTTTGTTAAGTAAAGTCAGTTGAGAAACTATGTGGGAGGTAGTTTTTTTTTTGGGGGGGGGAGGTAGTTTTAAAGATCTTGATTTTCTGAAATATTTAAGTTCCCTCATATATTCAATGTGTGACTAATATAACATTAAATTTGGAAACTACGACCAACATACTTGTGTGCAGAAATATGTGCATGAGCTATTAATTGCCCCGATTGCCCCATTTATTTGGCCAGAGAAATGGAATTAATTAGAAACAGAGAGGCCACATGGAACAAGAACAGAGATGGCCTATCTTAGCATAGCCTGTTTCCTAAAGCTACTCAGGGCAGAAGCTGACAATACTCTCTACACAGGTAGTGGACTACCAGAGTAGAGAAAACAAATAGATTTTCCTTCATAACTGTCCTTTTACACTCCAGGATTACCTCACAATACCAAAATAAATTATGCAAACAATCTATAATCTGCTATTTGAGAATGATTGCGAACACCACGTTGTCTTACTTTTTGAGTCAAATTTAGCAGTGATGATCCCATACACTACCAGTAATTGGATTCCATGCAGTAAGCACACATAAATGACAACTCTTTGTGTATATCATCACATTAGTTTGTTATGGCTGCTATATCTGTGGATTGGGTGGCTCAAACAACATAAGTTTATTTTCTCAAAATTCTAGAGTCTGGAAGTCTGAAATCAAGGTTTTGTCAGAGTTAGTTCCTTCAAGACATATCTCTTTGGCTTATAGATGACTGTATTCTCCCTGTGTCTTTATGTGGTCACTCTTCTGTGTGTGTTTGTGTCTTAATCTCCTCGTTTTACAAGGATAGCAGTCATATTAGATTATAGCCCACCCTAATGAACTCTTATTTTTAGAGAGATTTTTCCTATAGGACACATGTACTCACCAGAATCACAGAGAGAATGTGAGAAATCACACCCCTCGCCCTCCAGAGGGTATGGCCACACCACAATCCTTTATCCTCTATTCTCCTCTTGGGAGTTTGGGCACGCACACACATGCACCCCTCATGACTTTCAAGCCACCGGGTCCAGGACTCAAACTGCAGTTGACCATGTGGGAGTCCAGTGTCCCAACCACCATGCCACCTGCCAACCCCAATGAACTCATTTTAAATCAATTGCCTCCTTAAAGGTGCTATCTCCAAATTTAGTCATATTCTAAGGTAATGGAGTTTGGGACTTCAACATATGAACTTAGGGAGACACAATTCAGTCGATAACAATAATTGAACTTGATTCTGTTTTACTTCATAAAATATTTTCATTAGGGAAATAAAGTATTGAGATTTTACTTTATGTGATATACTATGAGCTATTTTCATTCATAGCCTCATCTGTGTTTTCTAAAATATTTTGAAACATAGTCACAAGCTTTAGATATAATATTTTTTCATAAATCACTTTCATAAGGGTCTTGTGCCTATGTCTTACAAATAATGATAACTTTGGTAGCAAACAAGTCAACTTTGCAGCAATAGCATTTAGTTTTCGGGATAGATATGAACTCTGAATAGAATTAAGTTCCTATTAGTATAACTTACCATAATGCCTATTAAATAATATCTGAGAACCATTATAACCATGAATAAAGTGATATAGGGACCAGCAGATGGCATAATGGTTACGTCGCTGGATTCCTATGTAGTCAACCACGATTCAAGTCCCAGACCTGGTGGCTTAAAACTCATGAGGTGTACATGTGTATGTGTGCCCAAAATCTCAAGAGGAGAATGGAGAAGAAGAGATTGCAGCATGGCCATTCTCCATGGGACATGATTTCTTGCTTTCTGTCTCTCTGTCTCTTCAGCAAGTGCATGTGCCCTATAGCAAAAAATCCCTCAAAAAATAGGTGATACAATTCCTGTATAAATGTAACTATCTTAAAATAGAAGTTAAATCATTATAAAGTTTCAACTATTTTGTCATAGTAAAGATATAAAGAGAAGAATCTAATGCTCTACAAGAACATTAAGTAGACATACTTCGAAAACTAAGGTCATGCTAATTTTTATTGTCCTTGTATAATTTCTAACAAAGTTTTAATTATTATAAAATAATAGTTAAATCATCAATAATTTGTTACTCTTTTGTGCACTTTTATATTATACATTGAAAATTCACATTTGTGTGTTTAGGGGAATCCAATCAGCTTGATTATTTACATTTTTCTTGACAATGGTAGTAAGTTTCTAATATGTTAATCTACATAAATTTCACCTTTATCGCTATCCCAAAACTATCTTTTTATAAAGTTGATTAAATAGCATTGTCCCTGAACAATGGGAATTTGAAAAATATATATTACATGCACCTTAATGGATTTTGATCCTCTGGAGAAAAATAAAAATCTCATTTCAAAGAGTTCAAATAGATGACGGTACAGGAAAGGGATTTTCAATATATATAATCAAATAAACCAAATAATTTTTATCAGATTCTTGGTAGTAAAATATTATTTCAGAACTGTGGCATGATAATAGTCCATTAATTATATAGGAAAACTGCCTAATTCCATGGGCATGGAATTAAAGTTATCATGGATATTATCAGCAACAAATGCAGATTTCACACAGAGCAATCTAGTAAGTTATTAATAAATTCTAGCTCCATCACTGTAGGCAAAATTCCTTGATGTCCTTTTCTGCCTTAGTGTTTTAACTGAAAGAATGTGATATGTCCTTAAATGCCCAAGGAAATGGGTGATGGCTCAATAAAACCAGGCAATGCGAGTGGGTAAACATTCTTAATAGATGTGTCATAGTAATCAAAATGTGATAACAAGTAATGTTGATTGTTATTCTGGATATGCATGGTTCATGTGATGCTTACTTAGTCAGTATAATCAGAGGATCTGGATGTCACATAGGATCTGAATACTAGAAATAGACCATGTTCTGTGGTTCAAATGAGAAGGAGAAATGCTGATTTTTTTGGGATTAAACACTGTCAAAGGAGATTAGCATATATACACTAGGAAATTTACTTTGGGATTCTATATTCAAATATTGTAAATTTCAGTGTATTGAATAAACTTGGCAATTTACAGGATAAAAAATTGTATGGGTTAATGATAAATGTATGTCATTTCTTTATTTTTGAGAGAGAGAGATTTTTGCTATAGGGCGTGTTTGCTCGCTGGACAGAGAGAGAGACAGAGACAGAAAACAAGAAATCACCCCCCATGGGGGATGGACATGCCATAATTCCTTCTCCTCCATTATCCTCTTGGGATTTGGGGAACACACACACACACACACACACATGCACACACACACCTGGCATGAGTTTTAAGCTGCTGTGTCCAGGACTCGAACTGTGGTGTATTATGTGGGAATCCAGCAATATAACCACTACGCCATCTGCTGGTACCAGTGTATGTCATTTCTAAGAAATATTTGTGTAATATAGAGGCAGAATGAAAACGTTCTTTGGGCAATGGTCTAAGCACCTATAATAAGCCAAATTTCAGTACACAGGAAGTTCATTTTGATAAGCACTCTCTAGGAAGCCATAAAACAATCAATGTGCCCATTTGATTTGATGTGAAATGAGTTAGACAACAGTGATTATAGAATTCTATCCAAATTTCTCCTTAGCACCATAGAAGAGATATCTATTCCTTATTAATAAAATAAGGCAATATTATTTTCCATCCCATCACATAATGACCCCTGGGTCTCCACTGGCTTTTGTGGTGAGAGTGGTAATTATCCTTTGTCCTCATCACTGCTCATCCATCTGGTCTATGGCTGGGACCTAATAGCCTGCTATCTTTCAGCTCAGACACAGTCCAATGGTCCCCACTATATACTTAGCCTCACTGTAGTTTACATCATCAAAGTTTGCCACCCTGAGATTTAGCTACATCTCTCACTGCCTCCCAGGCCCAGTCATTCTGCTCTGCAGAACTCCACTGAAAGATCACTTTGTCCCATTGCTGTAACCCCCCATAGGTTCATCATCAAGCATCATCAGTTATATTCCACATTCTTCCTCAGAACATATGGAGACCAGTTGATGTGTTCATTGTTATATGGAAGACTGGAAAATTCTGAGAAAATAATCTTAGGTCTTCTCTCTGCCCAATGATGTCATGCTATTCAATTCACTCTGATGTGGCTGCTCTATATGGCCACAGGAGTGCCTTCTAAGACATCCCAGATTTAAGAAGTAGAGCAAATTAGTTTCTTATTTAGGTTTTCCTCTCAACCCAGGCTGAGCCATGAATCTGATACACAAGCGTCTTATCACCTGATTTCCATACTTCTGATCCCTTTTCTTTTCCTCCATTTACAAGAGAATAGGAGATGTCAGTGTATCTCTTAGGGATCTTAACTGTAAACAATAGGTACAAGGTTTTAAATAGAAAGTTAATTTACTCCTAAATACTAGTTAGCACACAGATTCCAGAAGGGTTAAAGAGTCCAGCAGAGAAGCATCAAGGCTTAGAGTGATACTACAGAGGTAGAAGAAGAATCTACTGTTGGATCTAGACATCCCTGGTGCTGGACAATGGATATGGTTGCCACCATATCAACACTATGCCTGCCATATTAGACTTTTCAATATTCCTGCTTTGTAATTTTTCACTTAAAGTCCAGGGTAAGATTGTCCAACTGGATAGCACTAACTTCAAAGGAGACTGGAGAAGCAAGTATTAGGCATTTTCAGATTCTTCAGTGGGAAGAAAGCTCATATGGTAGGCACTATCCGAAACATAGGAAAATAATTCAGGTGATAGACAGGAGAACATGTCAACTATCCACTGCAATGCATACTTTCTACTTTCTCTACCTTGCTAATCCTTTTCCTCCCTAGGTAGTATAATGACTAGATGGTGCCATGGGAGAAAGGTGGTCCTCCACCTCTCCCAGGTACTATAATGGTTTGATGTGTACTGGTGGTATGATTTAAAGATGGGGCAAGAGGTGAGACACAATAGAATAATATTTTCAAAATATCCCCATTAAACTTGAAAGGTACAAAATTAAAATCACAATTACATAAAGCTTTAATGTCAAGCATCTTTATGTCTCAAGGCCTGCTTAATAAACTATTTTGTGATTCAGAGTTTAGATTTGTTTTAGAAATCTTAATTCAAAGACTAATATAAAACATATCTTATTCAACAACCCAGGTTTAAATTCTTTAAAATTGGTAGTTATGGTTCCTAATAGGTTTATAAATCAAGCAAATATGTCTAGTTTGGGAGGTGGGATTCTATCTTTAGAAACCGCAATGCCTGGCTAACTATATTTTGTTTAACACAGGATATTTTATCTTTGTTTAAACCACAATAAAAAACTAGTATGCAATTGTTCAGACAATGGAAATATTCTAAATTTATCCAAGATTTCACTGCATTAAATCAAAGAACTTAATGTGAGAGAAAGAAGATAACTCCTCTGCAGAAGGCTTTTGTAGATCATCAAGACACAGGTACATTTCTCTACGTAAAACAACTCTTTCTTAAACTTTCCTTTTGTATGGGAAAGTAGACAACCCCCACTAGCAAACAGGAACTCTAAGTTACATATAAGGAAGCAAAGATATGCTCATGAATCTCAGAAAAACTTTGATGCAAACAATAAATGGCAAGATTTTTAACTTAAAACACAGTGTCCTATGGTTCCAAAGTATTAGAGATGGGTTGTGAAAAATGAGGAGTATATGCAAACATGTTTTAATACAAATCTGGGTGTGAATTAGAAAGTTGTCAAATGATGACTGCAATTTCATTAACCCTCCCTTTTCTCAAAATGATGTTCCTCGAAAGAAAGTGGGAATTACTGATCATGACAGGTCATCTAACTTATTCCAAGAAATAGTGGTGCTCTAGGGTACAAACAAAACCAAAACAAATCTTTCAATTGTAAATATTACTTGGGAAAATTTGAGTCTTACAAACACACAGGAAGGAGAATTACTTCAAAACATAGTATAAACCTATAATAATAAAATCAGTATTATACTGGCATACAACATACATATAGACCAATGAAACAGAGCAGAGAATCCAACAATAAATTCTCCTATATATAGTCAAATAATCTTAGACAAGGGCGCCAAGACTACACAATAGGGAAAATGTAGTCTCTTCAGCAAATGGCATTAAGAAAACTGGCAATGATGCAAAAGAAAGAATTTGAAAGAAAGAATTTGAGCCCTTACCTTATACTGCATACAAAATACAACTCAAAATGCATTAAAAATCTATATTAATGTAAAATCTGAAATTACAAAGCTCATACAAGAAAACATAGGAAATAAAATTCATGACATTGAATTTGGCAGTTTCTTGGACATGACACCAAAAGCATGGGCAATATAAACAAAAATAGATGAATAGGATATCATCAAACTTGAACACTTAGTCTCAGCAAAAGAAATAATCAAAAGAATGGAAATGCAACCCATGGAATAGAATAAACTGTTTACAAACCATATTATCTGATAACGAGTTGATATCCAGAATATATAAAGAACCTCTACAACTGTAAAACAAAAATCAAATAACCCAACTGAAAAATGAGAAAGGACTTGAACAGATATTTCTCCAAATATTTATGAATGTCCAATGGGTACATAAAAATATACTAAGCATAACTAATTATTAAGGAAATAGAATCAAAACTGCAATGATCTATCATCCCATATCCGTTAGGAAGACCAATATTAAAATAACTAAAGATGGGACCAGCAGTTAGCGTAATGGCTATGTCGCTGGACTTCCATGTAGTCGACCGCGGTTCGAGTCTCGGACCCGGTGGCTTAAACTCACGCCGGGCGCGTGTGTGTGCGTGCCCAAGATCCCGAGAGGAGAATGGAGGAGAAGGGATTGCGGCGTGGCCATCCCCCCTGGGGGGTGATTTCTCGCTTTCTATCTCTCTGTCTCTCTCTGTCTGTCTGGCGAGCGCACGCGCCCTATAGCAAAAACCTCTCAAAAAAAAATAACTAAAGATAATGAGTTTTTCTGAGTATGTAGATAAATTCAGTAGAAGAGTAGGTAAAGAAAATTCGGTATATGCACATAATGAAATAGTAATCAGCCTTAAATGGAAGGAAATTCTGTTATATGGGTATGTGACAACAGATGAAACATAAAGACATTATACTAACTGAAATAAGCAAATCACAAGAAGACAGATATTGCATGATTCCATTCACACAAAATATCTGAATTTGTCATACTCTTATAACAGATAGTATAAAAGTAGTTGGACTGGGGGAAAGAAAAAAAGGGGAGTCATTGTTGAATAAATATGAGTTTCGGTTTTGCAAAATAAAAAAAAAATTGAGAGACCTATTACACAACAAGGTGCCTATAGTTACACTATTGTTTTGCATACTTAAAATGGTTAAGGTGGTAAAATAAAAAGAAAAAACAAGAAGGAGGAGAATAAACAGAAAGAATCAACACAAATAATGAAATAACCTAACTTTAAGCAAACAGAAGGAAATAAAATAATAAAAATTAGAGAATAAATAGATGAAATTGAAAGCAAGAATAGGTGAATAGATAAACAGACTGTGGTATATTTATCCTATGGAATATTATTCAGCAATAAAAGTGAGTTATCAAGCCATTAAGTGGCATAGAGGAATCTTAAATGCATATGGTTACATGAAAAAAAGCCTGTCGTAAAGTCTATGTACCACGTGATCACACTATATGACATTTTGGAAAAGCAAAACTATAAATAAAGTAAGAAAAAAATCAGGATTTGTCAGTGGGGAGGAAGATGGAGTGAGATAGGTGAAGCCTCGGGGAATCTTTTTTTAGGGCTGTGAAACTATACTATATGATTCTGATGATGTTGTAATGGTGCAAACATGACAGTACACATTTGCCAAAATACAGAGAGTGAACTTTAATGCTTATGAATTTTAAAAATGATCTAGAAGGTAGGGGAAGGGAAGAATGTAGGCTTTGACAAGAGAATCTAATCATATTACAAAGAAGTGAAACGAGTGTGCTGGATGGAAGACGCTGACCTGAGTAATTTGGAAATGAGTGGTATCTATAACATGAAAAGCAAAAGGAATTATGCATGTATCCTAAGTGATAGATGCTTCTTGTGGGAATATAAGGACATGAATTCTGATACTGCTATATATATATATATATATATATATATATATACACACTGGAAAGGAACAATTCAGTAATTGGATGGTGGATAGTAGGAGCCAAATTTTTTCTTTTTTAATTGACAGAAAAAATTGTATGCATTCATTGTTTACATGATGTTTTACAGAATACACATATTGTAGAATAGTTACGTCTAGCTAATTTATAAATGCTTATGTGTGTGTATGTGTGTGTGTACATATATAAACTAGTAAAAACAAAATTGAAGGTACACAACATAATGTAATGTTCTTTGTTGAAGATGAGAAATATGATAATATCTTTGATTTGATTATCACACACTTCATGTATGCTTTGAAAAACCATATTGTACCACACAAAGATGTACACAATTAAATGCAAATAAGAAATTATTTTTTAAAACTCACAATACAGGAGTATTTCAAAGGAACATCAGAGCCGATTGAAAAAGCTCCCAGTTGCCAAAGCTGGAAAATAAAATTGAGCAAAAAAAAAGAAATATTATTAGATTTTAACATAAAGTGTAAATAGCCATGTGCACATATTGATATAAGTAAAGAAATAAGGGAAAAGAAAAAATCTCTCATATGGAAGAACAGCAAAAAATTTATATAGATATTTTGTGCTCATCCTCAAGGTTGTAGAACAGAATATCTCCTCTAGAGAGCTACATATAGTGGCATCCTTCCTAATAGTATAATATGGAGAGAATTTTTAAAAATCAAAATATGATTAAAGTTATAGGGGAGAATCCTAAAAATCATTACTTCATTCAGGTGATCAAGTAACATCAACAGTGATAAATCCTATAAATATTACATACCATTGATGTGACATGATGAGAAAGGCATTTTACTTCTGTGGTCTTCCTCCCCCCAAATCCATAACCCCAGTTTAACTATGAAAAAAAAAATCATCCAAATACCAAGGGACAGTTGATGTAAGGGACATTATTTGAGAGGGACAGCTGAAAAAAGTAATTGACCAGTATTCCTAAAAACTGTCAAGGTCATCAAAAATCAAAGAAACTTCAAGAAACTGTCACAGCCAAGAGAAGTCTAAGGAGACATGAGAGCTGCATAGGATCTGTGAACACAAAAAAGGACATGAGGTAACCAATGAGGAAATCTGAATAAGGAATGGAATTAACTAATAATAATATATCTATATAAATTCAATAATTGAAAAAAATGCACCATACTAATTTTAAATATTAATAATAAGGGATATTGGGAGGTGGGAATATGGGAGCTCTGTGTTTCTTTGGAAGTTTTCTACTAATCTAAAACTCTTAAAGAAGTAAAGTTTAGGCCAGTTGCAGTGGTACAGTGGTAATCCAAGGCTCTACTTTGCTGAAGCCACATGGGAAGGTGTTGGATTCACATCCTAAAGTCTCCTTGTCCAATTCAGCCATTTGTGTGATATAATCCGGGCTGGCTGAGGCTAGAGGTGGAGGACAGTATGAAGCCACTCTTGGGATTGCCTGGCTCTCTGTCTCTTGCTCTCCTTTCCTCTCTCATGGAAGATATAAATAAACTGTTTTTAAACTAAATAAAGTTTAGTTTAAAAATACAGAAATGGGCCAGCAGGTGGCATGATGGTTAAGGTGCTGGATTCTCGTGTGGCTAACTACAGTTCAAGTCTCAGACCCAGTGGCTTGAAATGCACACTGGACACATGTGTGCATGCTCAAAATTCCAAGAGAAGAATGAAGAAGAAGGGATTGTGATGTGGCTACCCCCTCGGTGGGGGGGTAATTTCTTGCTTTCTACCTCTCTGTCTCTCTGGTGAGTCTACATTCCCTACAGCAAAAATGTCTCAAAAAATGCAGAAATGTCTTACATCAAATATAAGAATTAACTCAAACTGGATTAATGACCTAAATGTTAGAATTAAAACAATAAAACCTTAAGAAGAATATAAAAACTATGAATTTCTTATATATGACATCAAAATGTACATAAAAATAGACATATTGAACTTCATTAAAATTAAAATATTTTATTCTTCAAAGGACACTATCAAGAAAGCAAAAAAATCAATCCACAAAATAGGAGAAAATAATCTTAAATCACATAGCTGACAGTGATCTAGTATCCAGAATATATTAAACGTTTAAAAAGTTCTTACAACTCAACATGACAAATAACCCATGATGGCACAGGTGGTAGGGCACTACTGTGCAATACTGGAACCACATGGAAGGCCTAAATTCAAATCCTGGGTTGATCTGGACATGCCAGGTACACCCATGTGCGCCTGTGATCCTATCTGACTGAGAGACTGTGGGGAGGATTGCAGCATGGGGAGACTCTGTCAAGGATATTTCACCTGCTTTCCTCCCCCACTCTGCCTATTGTAAATAAATCTAAAAAAAAAAAAAAATAGGCAAAGGATTTGAATAAATATTTCTCCAAAGAAGATATACTATTGGCCAGTAAGTCCATGAAAAGATGTTAAACACCATCAGTCATTAAGAAAATACAAATTAAAATGACTTTCAGATATTACTTCATACTCAGTGCCATGGTGATAATCAAAAGACAGGTGGGGCCAGTGGGTGGCGCAATGGGTAAGGTGCCAGATTCCCACATAGCTGATCACAGTTCGAGTCCCAGACCTAGCAGCTTGCTTTCTCACTTTCCCTTTCTCTCTCCCTGTCTCTCTCTGCTCATTTTTTTTTTTTGAGAGGTTTTTGCTATAGGGCGTGTATGCTCTCCAGAATGACAGAGAGAGACAGAGAGACAGAAAGCGAGAAATCACCCCCCAGGGGGGATGGCCACACTGCAATCCCTTCTCCTTCATTCTCCTCTCAGGATCTTGGGTATGCACGCACACGCGCCCAGCACGAGTTTAAGCCACTGGGTCCAGGACTTGAACCACAGTCAACTACATGGGAGTTCAGCGACATAGCCATAATGCTAACTGCTGGTCTCACCTGCTCACTTTTTTAAAAAATAATAATAACAAATAATAAATAAGGGGCACTTAAAAAAAGACAGGGAATAACAAGTATTGGTGAGGATGTGGAGAAATTGGTATGTTCATACATTGGTAATAAGAATGTAAAATTCTGCCACCTCTTTTAAAAACAGGCAATTCCTCAAAAGCTAACTATAGAGCTACCATATGTGACTCCCTCCTTCTCTTATGGAAGAAATAAGTAAACTGCTTTTCAACAGATTTTTTTAAAGTTCCACTTTTAGGTATATATCCAAAAAAATTGAAAATAGGTACTCAAATAAATACTTGTGTACACATATTCATAGCAGCACCATTAACAACAGCCAAAAGGTGGAAAGAACCCAAATATCTACCAACTGGCAGGCAAATGGATAAAAAGAAATGTGATATTACCATTCAGTGGAATGTCATTCAGCCATAGAGTGCAATGAAGTGTCCAAAATAAACAAACCTATAGCAACAGAGAATAGATTCATGTTTGTTAGAGGCTAGTGGGAGAGAAAACATGGAATGACTACTAATGGGCTTGGGGTGCCTTTTTGTGGTGGTGAAAATGTACTGGATTAGTTAGTAATGATGATTGCACAACTCTGGCTTTACTGAAAAGTACACTTTAAAAGGGTAGATTTATGATGTGTGAGTTGTATCTCAATTTTAAAAATAGAACAAACAGAAAAGGAAGGGGTGGAAAGTCTTGAATCTAATAAAGAAATTGTTCTATCCAGGGGCATGGCAGGAGCTGGTTAATCAATCCTCTTCTCTCCCCAATAAAAACTGAACTGGTAGTTCAGATCCCAGAAAGTTCAGCAGAACTGCAAGTCAATGTCCTTATAAAAAAAATATTGTTCTTTCAGAGATACTATAAAATTTACCTTAGTGACTACTTAAAGCAGCTTAATGAGGAAGAACATAGAGGCCTAGCTATGAGGAAGAGAGTTGTAGAAAGAAGAACTAGGGAATTATTGTTATGTCAAAGAAAAACTTTATCTAAGACTAGCCTACATTTCAGTCATGCTGTCTTCCATTAGTGAAGGAACAATATTATGAAATATTAAAACTATTGCTAACTTATCTGCTCGTTCCTGGTTCCCCAAGGTCCTCTCCCATCCCAGGCATCTAGAGCATTGCCCTAAGGCAAGTTGCTAGAAAATAAATAAAAAAGCAGAGAGCTGACCAGTTCTGAGCTTCTGGATTTCCAAGTAGAATTTCTGAATCCTAAACAAAGAAAATTGTCTTTAGAGAAAATACTTCATTAGAGTTGCAAGAGTCTGTGTCTTTTGAGTCTCAAAAGATAAGACCTTGGTCTAAGCAATAAAGAAAAAATAATATTCACCTCGTGGTACTAATTTTAACCCTCTTGTCCGGCCTTACATTTTCATGTGGTGGATGAGATGGACTTAGAGGAGAGATAATCCAAAAAAAATGCAATAGAGGTCTCTTGGGCCAACTGTGGAGCAGGAGGTGACGGACCTTTGAGATGAATATTGGATTCAAGACTAAGAAGAGTGGCCAGCTGGTGCTGCCATAGTAACACAACTGAATCCACAGAAAGGTCCTATATTCACATCCCAGGGCCTTCAAGCATATGCCAGGCACATGTGTGGGTGCCCATGATTTAGCCAGTTGAGACTGGTGGTAGATCATCGCATAAGGACCCTTTCTAGGTGTACCTGCCTTTCTTTCTCTCTTTCTGTCTCTCTGACTCATAGAAGAAATAAATTAATTTAGGACTAGGAAGACCTCATACCTCACTTCCTCTAACTGTAGCTTTGTGAAGCAGAAAGACTCACAAAGTCATCTTTAAGCCACCATGATTTAAGAGAGTAAAAGAGATGGAGTCACAAGTCACCCAGGTAGATGGGCCTCATGATTTTTGGGAAACAGTTCAGTATTCCCCCTGTAGCTTTCAATGTCATGGGTCTGGAAAGGATACACAACTTAGATGAAAGACCACTCTCAGCAGATAAAACAGGAACTTTAAGGATGAGAGTAGATGGGATGAAGTATCTCAGCAGATAGCAGTATGGAGGGGTGATGATGACTAACAACACAAATAAGTACACTTCAGGAAAGAAGAGCATGGGCAGATAGCATCTTAAGGCCTATTACTTACCCCACCATGTTTCTTAGCCCGTTTCCTAAAAGGAAAGCCTAACAGAAAGGCTTCATGGAGTGTCATCCCAGGAATCTAGGATTAGGTACAGGAGAATGAAGCAGGGAAGGCGGCAGAACCAAACTAACAATATGTTATTGACCTGGCAACTGCAAAAAGTAAGTGGCCACTTAATCTCATGGAATGCCCAAGGTTATATTAAATACATCTTCCAGGGGAAGAAAGGAGGAAGCAACTATCAGCTAGCCTCTATGCCCAATAGGTCAAAGTTTTGCCTCCTTGGGCCTTACTCCTGTCCATTTCCATGGAGAGTGTGCACAGGGAGTGATTTCTGAGACAGCTCACACTCCAGAAGCAGTAAAGTGAGAGCTGCTTCTGGGTTTACCTGCAAAGTTAACACTGAACTGGTCTCATCAATGGAGGCTGGAATAGCAAGAGGATCTGAAGAGATGCATAAAACATGCCAGGTAAACTTAGATGAGTAATTCAGACTTAAGTTTCCTTCTGCAGAAAAGGTGAGGAGGGAGAAGAACCCTCAGTTGACTGTGTATTCTTTCTAAATTGGCTGCAAAAACCTCAAGTTACAAAATTGACCTTGAATGGGCAAGATTACATTTTCTTCTTTGGAGCTAAAAGGTTATTCAAAATAGAGACTAAAAATCATTATACTACTTTAATGTCTGAGTTTAGTGACCTGTAAAATTCATCATTCATCTCTAATAAGTATTCATTTAACAATATGCATTCAACAAATATTCATTCAGTGTCTGCTGTATACCACCCCTGCACAAAGTGTCATGAAGATAATAAAGATAAGTAAAACTTAGTCTCTATTACCAAAATTCTTTTAATATAGTGGGGAGGAGAACAGCAGTAGATCAAACTGCAATTCAGGCATGAAGAGCTACCTACCTGAGTGACCATAACCAAGCCCTCACTGCTTCTGGGACTTGGCCCTCAGCAGTAAAACGAAGGGTTACAATAGCTGACCTCTGGCCCAGCAGGTGGCATGGCGGTTGGGGGAGGCTGGACTTCCACATGGCCGAATGTGATTTGAGTCCTAGACCTGGTGACTTGCTTTCTCAATTTCCTTTTCTCTCTCGCTTGCTCTCTCTCTCCCACCCCCCGGCAAAATTAGATCAAATAAATAAATAAAAGTTGAATAAAATAATTCTAAGAAAAAATAGCTGACCTCTAAGATTTCCTCCATTACTTACACCATGAGAACCTCTAAATATCACACAAAACCAGATAACCTCAATATAAAAGCTATATTGTTTAATTCAAATCATGCTCCTCAAGTCTCTCTTGAAGGAGAAATTGTCTCAGAGAGCATGGCATGGGAACATGTTAGTCACTGTCCTCACTTGTCTAAAACAAAACCTATTTGACATTAAAGCAGACAACCTAAAAGTGAAAGATTCTAGCAAAAGTATTTTCTGACTTTAGACAGAGAGGCAAAAAGAAAGCCTTTAAAACAAAATCCAATACCATGTACATGATACTGTTGTAAGCAACAGAAGTATCATTAATAATTTAAAAAAAAAACAGAAAATGAGTTATTAACCAATATATTAATTAACTTTTGCCTGAGTTATCCTTTTTTTTGAGAGGTTCTCGCTATAGGGCACGTGCACTTGCCAGACAGACAGAGAAAGACATAGAGACAGAAAGCGAGAAATCACCCCCCAGGGGGGATGGTCACGCCGCAATCCCTTCTCCTCCATTCTCCTCTCGGGATCTTGGGCATGCACGCACACGCGCCCGGCATGAGTTTTAAGCCACCGGGTTCGGGACGCGAACCGCAGTCGACTACGTGGGAGTCCAGCGACATAGCCATTACGCTAACTGCTGGTTCCCTGAGTTATCTTAACCATCAGCCAAATTAACTTGTCTATTTATTCAAAAGCTCCCATTTCTGCTTTCCAATTTTAATTCTACCCCTTTTCTTCCCAAGTTCCACCTACGCTAACCATCCTTTCAATGACTATTCTGGCTGAAAAATTGTTGTGTGATCTAAATTAAAATTCATATGGAAAAATGCCTAATAAATAGTAGTTATTTTTAAATGAGCAATAATTTGAACTGGTTTCAAACTGGCGAAGGTTACAGGCATAGAAAATTGAAAGGATATTATAAAACATTGACTTTGGGAAAAGTCTTAAAAGACCTCAGTCACAGTGCCAGCAGGTGGTGTAGTAGATAAGTCTCTGGACTTGCACGTGGCCAACCACAATTCGAGTCCTGAACCCGGGTGGCTTAAAAGTCATGCTGGGTGTGCGTGCATGCCCAAAATCCGAAGAGAAAAATGGAGGAGAAGGGATTGCAGTGTGGCCATCCCTCCCTGGGGAGTGATTTCTCACTTTCTGTCTTTGTCTCTCTGGCAAGTGTAAGTGCCCTATAGCAAAAATCGTTCTCTAAAAAAAAAAAAAAAAAAAAAAAAAAAAAAAAAAGTCCTCGCTCATGACTTTTCCGATATTACTATAATGCAGTCCAGTCTAAATCAAACCTTCAACTTACAACCAATTTCAAACTCCTTCTAGAGAAGCTCCAAGACAAAGGTTCATTACTTTGACTATATGAAGTTTTCTAATGTCCACATAAAAAATATATAATGAGAGGCCAGCAGGTGGTGTGATGGTTAAGGGCACTGGACTCCCACATGGCCAACCATGGTTCGAGTCCCAGACCTAGTGGCTTGCTTTAGCACTTTCCCTCTCTCTCTCTCTTTCTGTCCCTCTCTGAACTTAAGTTAAAATCAAGTGACAAATATGTTTTAAAAGTTTTAATATAGGGCCAGCCTCTATAGTGCATCAGTTAAGCACTGTGCAGAGTAAGCCAGATTCCACATGGCTGACCAGAATTTCAATACTAGTTCTGAAGGCTTGAAAAACACCTGGTGTGCGCACACATACCCAGAATCCTGACAGGATAAAAAATTGGAGGAAAAAGTGCTACACCATGACCAAACCCTATTGGAGCATCTCTCTCTCTCTCTCTCTCTCTCTCTCTCTCTCTCTCTCTTTCTATCTCTCCCTCTCTCTCTCTCTCTTCAGGAAAAAAATTAACATAAATGACAAAGTTCTAACAATTTTGTTATATAAAATTTCCCTACAAATCAAAAGAACAAAAAATTAATAGAAAATATTCTAAATGGAGCCAGCAGATGTCATGGTAGTTATGGTGCTGAAATCTCACATGGTCAACTGCAGTTCAAGCCCTGGACCCGGTGACTAGAAAATCATGCTGGCATGTATGCATGCATTCCCAAAATCCCAAGAGAAAAATGAGGAGAGAGGATTGCAGTGTGATCATCCCCCCCAGGGAGTGATTTCTCACTTTCTCTCTCTCTTTCTCTCTCTGTCACTCTCTGGCCAGAACATGTGCCCTATGGTAAAAAAAAAATTATAAATGGATATAGTGGATATAGGATATGAAGAGATAATCCACAGAACAGGAAATACTAAAATTTTTTAGGTCTATAAAAAGATTAAGCCTCACTAATTAAAAAAAACTTTAGTTTTTGCTATAGGGCATGTATGCTTGCCAGAGAGAGAGGGGGAAAGTAAGAAATCATCCCTCTGGTTGGGATGGCCACACCACAATCCCTTCTCTATTCTTCTCTTGGGATCTTTGGTATGCATCCACAAATACTCAGCATGGTTCTCAAACCACTGGGCCAGGGACTCAAACCACACAGTTGACCAGGTCAGATCCAGTGCCTTAACCTCCATACCACCTGCTGGTCCAAGCCTTACTCATTATTAAACATAGGCAAAACTGGGCCAGTTGGTGGTGCAATAATTAGGAATGCAATTCTCTATGATGCTGCCCCCACATGGAAAGGTCCTGGTTCATGTTCCAAGGCTACCCTGTACACACAGGACACACATGCTTGTGCCATTTATCCAGGTTGGCTGAAACTGAGGATGGATCGTGATGTAAAGACCCTGTCAGTGGTGCCTCTCTTTCTCTCTCTTGGAAGAAATAAGTGAGCTTAAAAAAATAGGTAAAATAATAACTATTATATATTGCTTTTCCCCCATCAGATTAACAAAGATCAAAAACCTTAATATACTGTGTGTCTAAAATGTAGGGAAACAGTTTCATAAATCATTGGTACGAATGCAAACTGGTATAGTTTATATGAGACAAATTTGATAATACTAAACAATAGTTAAAATGTTGCCAAATATTTGATCCAGCAATTCCATTGGTAGGATGTTTTTCCCCATAGTCACATACATACCCAATACAAAGAGGCTATACAGGACCAGCCTCATGGTGTGGTGGTTAAGGCACTGTATCCCACATGGCCAACTGTGCAGATTGAATCCTGGACCTGGCAACTTGAAAAACATGCTGGGCATGTGTGCATGCATGCCCAAAGTCCTGAAAGGAGAACAGAACAGAAAAGAGATAGCAGCATGGTCATTCCCCCTGGGCAGTGCTTTCTCTCTTATGCTCTCTTTGTCTCTCTCTGGAGAACGCACACACCCTATAGGAAAACAAAAACAAAAACAAAAAAAGAGGTTGTACAAGGCTATTCTATAAGTGTTCTTAATAGTAAGTCTCTGAATAGCCTAAAAGTCCATTAATTGAGGACTGGTTCAAAAAGTAGACTACTAAGTATCCACTGGTAAGAGCTCACCCAGATAGCTCTTATGCATAAACATGAAATGATCTCTAAGTGATATTGTGCAGTGAAACATGACATTGTTCAGTGATATGTATATGTGTGTGGGGGTATATAATCATATGAATGTATTGCATACTAAGAAATAATGGGGGAAATATCAATGAGACTCTTTAAGCAAGTGGAAGCAGGCATGACACTGAAAAACCAAATTTAATATAGCCATATTATTATGACTCACACAATTTTACTGAAATATCTTTGGTAAAACCAGTTATTTTCCCAGCAAAAATTTAATAACGTGAAATACTGGATCTGGGTAAAAGTGCTGACACATATTCCTGACTTCTGAGAGTTAATCAGACTAAGTACTTTGAAATATACCAATGGAGTTTAATCAACCATACTTTTACTAATATAGTTTGAATGAACGCCCTGGATTCTTTTTCACGCAAGATGGAATTTATCTAGATTTAAAGTATGGCTTTGGTTCTCAATAAAAGGACCTTTCTTTTTCAGACTTTGCAATAAAAATTGTGTCTCCAGCACTCTCTTCTTTCTTACAAATATTATCTTTTCCCTCAATGTAGGACAAAGGAAATGAAATGGACAGCAACATGTCTACCTTCACACACTACAGAAAACACTATGGAACCTTTAGATAGCAAAGGAATATTTCTGTCTCATTAGTTCTTTTTAAAGTCTAGCGATTTTGTGAAATCACTGCATCATGTTGTAAATGATGTATGAAATGAAAAATGGTCAGTTTCCTCTACAAGGAGAATATAGAGGCTGCTTTGTAATTTACTTCCCAACTGGACTATTTGCTACAGTAAAAGTAGTTTCCCAGTCTTGAGTTGCCTTGATGCAGTATTTGACATCTAATTCCACTGAAGACATAAAGGAATTTGATGTTAGGAACCTGGTAGAAAAAGCATAGAGATACCAATCCTTGTGAACAGGTTACTGCTTTAATTTCTAAACAGGCACCATTCAAAGTGAAAAGGTCAAGGCTAGTTGTTTAAATCAAAGATGAACAAAGGGCTGGCAGGTGTAGTGGTGGTTAAAAGTATTAGATTCACACATGGCTGAGTGCAGTTCGAGTTCTGGACCTGGCGGCTTGCTTTTCCTTTCTCCCTCTGTGTCTCTGTCTGGTCAAAGTACAATATAGTAATAACAAATGGAATTAAATAAAGAAATAATTCTTTTAAAGAAAAGGTGAACACACTTGCACCGATTTTAGTATTGAGCAAATTAATGGAGATGGTAATTTTTTAAAAAAGCTGAAGGAAGCATCAGCATTTTGCTATGAATGTGTTAAACTATCATTTAACCAGAACTGAATATCCCCTGGGCTTGTATGCATGTGAATTTACAGACACGTAGAGAAAATATTCATTGTTGTGGACAGTAATGAGGAAGTCTCTGGGATTACATAGATTCCAAAATAATGTATTTCCCATTGCCCACCAGAACTCCAAGAATATATTGGATTATTTTGAAGTATAGTAGATTCTTAGTTAAATTCTAGACCCATAGAATTAAAATAAAGATGGAACAGAACTGTACTACTTTTACTAAACACTGTTTCCTCACAAATATCAGTGAAAATTTCCGAAGAAGCTATTGTGTAATGTGTCTCTATGTATATTCATATACAGCATTTTCAACTAATACAACTAACATTTTCAATTTACTACCTCCTGTACTAAGATGGCATAGAATATAATTTACCAAGATAAATTTCTCAATGATTGGAACCAATTGTCACATATAGGTCCCAGAGCTAAGGAAAGGCAGAGCTTAACAAGATTACTGTAGAAAAGATTGTTGTTTAACTGTTTAAAATTATTTACGTTTAAAGAGATTTTATATATATGAAAAAAATATAAAGGATCAGCAGCAGACTGCTTGATTGTTTTAACAGAGGCTGAAGGCTTTGGTAAAACCATCTGGTAGTGAGAGAACCATTCAGGAACTTAGGCAGACTCGTGCGGGGAGTAGAGAAGCAGAGAGCAAAGGGGAGAGAGAAGCCGAGGAGCAGAAGCAGGAGGTACAATACCTGCAGGTAGCTGTACACCCCCACCTGGATTAGGCCCCTTTAGGGAGACAGAGAAACACAGGCTGCACAGTTGGATCATTGTCATGGCCCCCCTTGTGAACTTAACCTAAAATGAATCAGCTGGCGAGAAGGCGTGGGCAGAGTCATTACTGCCATCAGCCTTCAAACAGACCCATGAGACAAATAGAAAGACTCAAGAGCTCAGCATAGGCAGCTAGGGCTGAGATGCAGGCCAGAGCCATGCTGGAAAGCTGCTGATTGGAGCTAGTCATTTAAAGATGACATGACATGTGCTTGTAACTCAGAACATTTTCTGAGTCCAGAGGTGGAAATTGTATATATGTGTATTTAGGTGTTACTTATCTTTGAACTCATGCCTAATTGAACAACTTTTTTTAAAAAAGGATTATTCTATTTAACTTTATTTATTTATTTTTAATTTTGGCCAGAGAGTGACAGAGTAAGAGAGAGAAAGTGAGAAAGCAAGCCACCAAGTCCGGGACTTGAACCACAGTTGGTCATGTGGGAGTACAGTGCCCTTAACTACCACACCACCTGCCAGCCCCATAGGACAACTTTTTATGTCATTTATTAACTTACGGTAAGTCTTACTCTGACTTAGTGGTTTTCTTTCTGTAATAGCTTCCTTTTTCACTGAACAGACACAGAACAGTATCATGGCCATAGACTGTCAAAATGCAAGATAAGTATACCAAAAAGCACACTTTCCTATGGACTAGAAATAGACAATTAGAAGATCTGAGTAACCTGCTAATTGTATAACAGGAAATGTAAAGGATTTATGTAAAGAAAACTATAAAGCATTGTTGAGAAATATAAACTACTGGGACCAGCAGTTAGCGTAATGGCTATGTCGCTGGACTCCCACGTAGTCGACCGCGGTTCGAGTCCCGGACACGGCAGCTTAAACTCACGCCGGGCGCATGTGCGTGTGTGCCCAAGATCCCGAGAGGAGAATGGAGGAGAAGGGATTGCGGCGTGGCCATACCCCCTGGGGGGTGATTTCCTGCTTTCTATCTCTCTGTCTCTCTCTGTCTGTCTGGCGAGCGCACGCGCCCTACAGCAAAAAACCTCTCCAAAAAAAAAAAAAAAAGAAATATAAACTACTGTGTGCTTGAATAATGAAGAGACAAACTGTGTATCTGAATGGAATGAGTGGCTACTAGGAAGACAGCAGTAGTTCCCAAAATAATCTGCAGTTTAAAAATATTTCAAATAATTCCATTGGAAAAAAATGCCATCCATATTGTTTGAAACTTTCCAACATTATTCTAAATTTTATTTGGAAGAAAAATCAGACAAGAGTAAGTATGACATATAAAAGAAAGAAAAAGGGGGACCAGCAGTTAGCATAATGGCTACGTTGCTGGACTCCCATGTAGTCAACTGTGGTTCTCGTCCCAGATCCAGTGGCCTAAAACTCACACCGGGCGCACGTGCATGCGTGCCCAAGATCCCAAGAGGAGAATGCAGGAGAAGGGATTGTGGTGTGGTCATCCCCCCGGGGGGTGATTTCTCATTTTCTGTCTCTCTGTCTTTCTGTCTCTCTCTGTCTGGCGAGTGCACGTGCCCTATAGCAAAAACCTCTCAAATAAAAAAAAAAAGGGGAACCAGCAGTTAACGTAATGGCTATGTCGCTGGACTCCCACGTAGTCGACCGCAGTTTGCGTCCCGGACCCGCACACGCCCTATAGCGAAAAAATCTCTCCAAAAGAAAGAAAGAAAAAGGGAAGACAATATTTCACTTCTTAATAAATGTTAAAATCTACTGTGAAGCTATACTAATTAAAATATTCAGTTAATAACACTAGCCTTTCAGCCAGCCAGGCTCATGGGCACACAGGTGTGTTTCCAGTATGTGTACTGGTTTTATGTATGTGACTTATAAGTCAACCTGGGAACTAAACCCCAGTCTTCCATACCAGCTTCCAGTATTCAAAGTGCTACTAATGTGCCACTGCAGTTTTATTTATTTTGCTCAATTTTTAATACTGAACTTTAAATTTTCTAAGTAATCAAATTTATGTATTTTGTTCTTTGTGATTTCTTTAATTGTTCATATGCTTTGGAAGTTCTTTCCCATTCCAACACACACACACACACACACACACACACATCTAGTGACAGAAGGTGTGTGTGTAAACCTTGACTGTCAGACAGAGAGAGACGAAAGAACCTGGGCCAGCAGATGGTGTAATGGTTACGGCGCTGGACTCCCACATGGACAACTGCAGTTTGAGTCCTAAACCCAGCAGCTTAAACTCCTGCCGGATGTGTGTGTGTGCATGCTCAAAATTCCAAGAGGAGAATGGAAGAGAATGGATTGCGGTGTGGCCATCCTCCCTGGCGGGTGATTTCTCGCTTTCTGTCTCTGTCTCTCCAGTGAGCACTCATGCCATATAGCAAAAATATCTCTCTAAAAACAAACAAACAAACAAAAAAAGAAAAACAAAGAGAGGTAGGGAAACCCGTGACAGGGTCTCATCATGTGGCAATTTCCCTTTCCCAGTCTCCCAGATCCTCAGGGTCCTGGGAACCTACATATGCACCCAATGTGTTTTCAAGCTGACCCAGGGATCTGAACAGCTGGCCATACAGCTTCCAGTCTCACATGGCACCTGCATTACCACTGCACCACAGCCACTGCATCTACTTATAATTTTTATACTTTCACTTTTTCTAAAGTTTAATTATTTAGTTCATCTGGATTTTAGTTTGGTTTATTCCCAAATAGATAATTTCTACAATAATTTTATTGAATAATACGTTTTTTTCTCCTTGATTTCAGACGGTTCCTCCACAACATGATAAAATTATACATGTAATTAGGTCCACTTTAGGACTTCTGAAATTTTACCCTGATGTAAGAGTCCTCAAAGAGTTAGTGGAGGGAACCAGCAGTTAGCGTAATGGCTATGTCGCTGGACTCCCACGTAGTCGACCACGGTTCGCGTCTCGGACCCGGTGGCTTACATCTCACGCCGGGCGTGTGTGCGTGCGTGCCCAAGATCCCGAGAGGAGAACGGAGGAGAAGGGATTGCGGCGTGACCATCCCCCCTGGGGGGTGATTTCTCGCTTTCTGTCTCTATGTCTCTCTCTGTCTGTCTGGCGAGCGCACGCGCCCTATAGTGAAAAACCTCTCCAAAAAAAAAAAAAAAGAGTTAGTGGAAAATACATATTATGAAAAACTATGCGTTGATTTCAAAATGTTTTCACATTTGAGTAGGCTCTGTGGTACAGTAGTAATGCATTGCTCATGTGATGCTCAATCCATATAGAAGATTGTGAGTTTGGTTCTCCAGTCAATCCATAAATGCTGGTCATACATGCCCATGATATTGGCTCTATCTTAAGTATGTAGTTGGATACAAAATAATGATTTGACAGATAGGTAGACAATGAGTATAAAACACATTAGTGAAAGACTAGAAACAACATAAACATTGAATAACAGGGAATAATTGAATTATAATGTGTTCATTTAGTGACATGACAAAATACATATGATACAAAGTTAACTGAAAAAGCAAGATATAAAACTACATATGTGTTATTATCTTACACATATGAACATATGAGGACATCTATACACACATACACACACAGATTAAAGACTCAGTGAGAACGTACCAATATGTTAGCCGTTTTCTCTGCATTATGAAATTATCAATTGCCTATGTAATTTTGGAGATTTATTTGTATTTGCAAAGTTTTGATAATAAGCATATATTCATTTAAATTAAAAATTAAATGTTCCTTTTGGAAAAAGTCTTGCCTTCCAGTTTGTTCAAACTGACACAAATCATAGCTGGCTAATAAGGAAATCATTAACAATGAAACCCTCGAGCAAGGACCATATGTTTCCTTGGAGTTGTATTTACATTACAGCCCAAAAATAGTTTAGAAGAGGATACTAAAGAGGGTTAGACTTCAACTTGAAAGTCAAATTGTCTTAACTTTTTATTCTGATCTGAGCTTTTTGCCTGCTACACGTTAGCTCAGAAACAAACAAAAGAGCTAGACCTGAAGCAGGTGAGAGCTGGGTGTAACAAGCACAAGGTTTAACATTTTCCCACATCACTGTTCGATATACCCACACATCATTTAGTTGCATAAATAACCAGCTAAATTTTCTGCTGATCCTTAGTAGTTACCTTGTTTCTCATGCTTTCTGCTGCTAAAGAGGTGAGGGGCATCCCTCGGTACGTGACTGTTGGGAAAAGATGAATTTACCAAAAGGGACGGCAAATGTCCAACTTTGCCCTAAAGTTACCCGGTTCTATTCAACCCCATCCTGAAGGCTCATACCAAAAAGTGCTCATTTAATGTAAGTGGACATCAGAAAGAGTCTAAGAATCTGTGACACAAACACTTGAGTCAATGCTACAATGAAGATTCACTCATCCAAGAAGCCAAAAAGATGCAGCAGAGCTAGTTAGCTGGATTTATGCATAACAGAAGCGAGGAACTGCTTGGTTTGTAATAGAAGGTTTGGATCTTTTAGAGAAGAGAACTTTTAAATTGCACAAAAAAATGTTCACTGCTAGATATTTTCATTGTAAATCTCACTAGCTACTATTTGAAATCATATCTCTGGTTACTATTTGCAGTCAAAAGTATTCCAATTTTAACATTCAAAACTGAGCATCATGCAGTGTGCTCTTGTTCTTATGAATGGATAGCCACTCTCCAAACTCATTAACACTAAAAAGTTTGAATAATTTTTCTCACTTGGAATCTTCAAGCTGGTTATTCGTGATAACAAAGCTTAGAGAATCCCAGTCTAGGCATATCTGATTTCCTGCCCTCACTTTGTGAAGAAAAAAGTGAACTGGATCCAGAAAAGAGAAGCAAACTGGACATTGCTCCCTGAGCCTCAGTTTCCTCACCTCTTCAACTCTGATAACCTGTGATTTACACCTCCATTAGCGAACACTCTTGGAAAATTAGAATCATACTACCACATAGTTTTTTGTTTGTCAGTAAATAATGTAAACAATACAATACATACACACATATAAATAAATAAATATGACTTTTAATGAAAATGCCTCAGTCCTGGAATTATTTGTAACTACCTTTTTTGTTACCATTATAATTTGTTCCTTAAAAATCTCATGACATAATTAACTTTTATACATCCAATTGTACAACTTTATATTCATTTGATCCCTCAATTTTTAAAAGGTTTTTGCCATGGGATGCATGCACTCTCCAGAGAGAGAGACAGAGAGATAGAGAAAGAAGGAAAGTAAGAACTCATCCCCCAGGGGAAATGGCCACACCGCAATGCCTTCTCCATTCTCCTCTTGGGATTTTGGGCTTGCATATACACACATCCAGTGTGATTTTCAAGCCACCAGGTCTGTGGCTTAAACTGTGGTCAGCAATGTGGGAGTCCAACACCTTGAACACCATGCCACCTGCTGGCCCCACATCCCTCAATTTTTAATAACCACCTTACTAACAAACACTACACATATGTAGTGTATACATATATGCATATGTATACACATAATGTATACACACACATACCTCAATACTGGGTAATGAATGCACACATCATATAATTCAATTCAGGGTCAGACGTAACCCAAAACAAGGCTCAGGTCCTGTCAGATTTGACCAGATATCCTTTATAGACAGCATTCTCTGTCCACTGAAAAATTAAAGTTATGAATTTATGTAAGGAACTCATTAATCACTCAGTATCAAACATAGGGATGTTTCATAAAGGTAAAAAATATAATATTCAAATTCATATGTCTTATTTCCACTAGAATATTTATTCTACTTTTTGACAAAATTGACTAAAACCAAGAGTATGTTTTCAACCCATAAAACAAAATAAAATGACCAAACGTAAATTCACTATGTAAGCAAATAACTGCATTTTGCACACATCAATTTATCATTGGCTCATTTTTCTTCTAATAGATGGATTTTGCCAGACTACCTCCATTGTTTACCATTATTCTTTTAGTTTTAAATTGTACTTTTCAAAGTACTATCTCTATGTAATTCATATCCTGCTAATACTATCTCAGTAAACAATGGAGAAATGTTTTGCTTAGCAAAAAAGAAATTAAAATATCATGTGAACTACCACTAATACATGATTCAAAGTATTTTAAAACTGAGACTGGATATATGGTATAAGTGATAAGAGTATCAGGTCTATAAACAAGGTTCCCAGCTCAGCTCCATCACACACAATCTGCCTGAGCTAACTCGGTCTTGATTCATCCATCTTCTACATAAGGATGATAAAACTTTCCTGAAAGCTGTTTGGTAACATTAAATATATATTTAGGACTTGCTTTCAAAAAAGGAAAACTAAGCAATCTCTACCACTGAGGACAACTACAGCTGTGTGAAAATGTTAAGAACATCTCTTAAAAGCACTGAAAAGTTAGTAACATAGTGAGAAATTGCAAGTAGTGAAAATCTCAGGGATGAACAGATCCTGGAGAAAAACTCAAAGCCATCTTGGCTCTAAGAGTGTATGTTGATCCACAAGAAAAAGTTGAGGAACTGTGCCTCATGTTCAGTGATTTTGCAGACCTAAAAGAAGGAAAGTTGAAATCCAGGCCCTAACCAAGTCAGGGACTCATAAATCATCCCCCTTTTAAGCTAAGACACCAAATGACCTCACTCCCAAGGTTAGGATATAGCAAAAACAAACAATCCCTCACACTGAATTGCAGCCCAGTTTTGCAATATCTGAGTTGTCCAGGGAAATTTAATCTCAGGAATAGAAACAGAATGTATAATTTCAGAGCCAGTTGGGGGTAGGAGGTAGAATGAGAAAAGTGATCAGTCTCTTTAAAACAAAGAAGAAAATGAAATACAGAACAGGGTAGAAAAATAAAAAGCTCAAAATAAAATGGTCGGTTTAACCGGAATATATCAGCAATTGCAAAGTATAAACTTCTCTAGTAAAAATAAAAAGATTATAAAACTATTTAAAAATTCAACATTGACTATTAACAAGAAACAAATATGAAGTATAATGACACCTAGAGGTTGAAAGGTAAAAGATAGAAAAATATATTACACAAATACTAACAAAAGAAGGTTGGTGTACCTATACTAATAGTAGACAAAATTTACTTTAAGACAAAAGTCATTTCCAGAGATAAAGATGATCCCTACCTAACGATAAAAGGCTTAAATAACTAGTTAACTTAAATAATCTCAAATTGTATACAACTAATAGCAAAACTAAAACTATTTAAACCAAAATTTAATAGAGCTACAGGGAAAATTAGACAGATATATAATTATTTTAGAATATTTTATTATCAGAATCACAGTAATTGATAGAATGATTGATAAATAAGAATACAGAAACATATTAACATTATAAAGAAAATTGACCTGGTGGAAATACTTAGATCATTGTATAAAATAATAAGAAAATATATATTCACCTCCAGAAAAATGCAGAATATTTACTAAAAATATTAAGTTATATTAGGCAATAAAGTAAAAAAATTTAGAGTATTGAAATCTTAAAGAGTATGTTCTATAAGAATAATTAAAGAAATTAACTTATAAAAGCTAGAAAAATCCTCATCTGTTTAAAATTTAAGAAATACTTTTCTACATAAACCATAGTTAAATAACAAATGAAAAATTTTAAATGTCTTCAGCTAAACCATAATAATAATATTGCTATCAAGTTCCTGTCTATGCAGTTAAAACAGTACTAACAGAAAGCACATGTGATAGAAAAGAAGATAATCTAAAAACAAGTGGACTTAAAATTTAGAAATAGGAAGGGACCAGGCAGATGGCATAATGGTTACATCACTGGACTCTCACACAGTCAATCATGGTTTGAGTCCCAGACCTCGCTATTTAAAACTCAGTCTGGGATTGTATGCATGCCCAAAATCCCAAGAGGAGAATGGAGGAGAAGGGATTACATGTGACCATCTTCCCGGGAGGTGATTTCTCACTTTCTGTTTCTCTGTCTCCATCTCTCCATTGAGTGTATGTGCCCTATATATAGCAAAAATCTCTCTGAAAAATTTTTTTAGAAAGATCAAAATAATCCCCTAAAATAATGGAGGTTAGGAAATAGTACTAAATAATAAGTAAATAAACATAAAAACATAGCATATTTAAAAAGTTGACTCTTCAGCCAGCCTCTGGCCTGGTGGTTAAAACAACTAGATCCCACGTGGCCATCCACATGATTCAAGTCCTGGACCTGGAAGCTTGAGAAACATATCAGCAATGTGTGCATGTGTTCCCAAAATCTTGAAAGGAGGGAGAGATGGAGAAGGAATTATGGCATGGCCATTCTCCATTGGATGAGAGGTGGAGATGGGGTGGGGAGGTGCTTGCTCATTTCCCTCCCTGTTTGTCTTTCTTTGGCAAGTACATGTGCCCTCTAGAAAAAATATTACTGCCTCTAGACCAACATTATAAAAGAATGTTATTCTCAAAAATGCAGTGACTGCTATTTGACATTGTCCTAGCCAGCACATTAAGTCAAAAAAATTTTACAAAAGATACAGAAATAGGAATGGAAGAAATATAGCTATCATTAGTTGTAGATTATGGGATTCTTCAAATAAAAAAACATGAGAAGAATCTCTAGTTAAACCATAAGAAATAATAAGATTTATTTATTTGTTAATTAATAAAGCATTAGAAATAAAAAGAATTAATGTACCAGATTTATTGAAGAAAAATATCAATATAAAAAAATCAAGTGTATTTCTATATATAAGCAATAACAATTTTAACAATTTTTAAATTGTTTTTTAAAAACTACTGTCTAGTCATTGTGTTGCTAGAGAGAAAATACCTGACACTGGGTGGTGTATAAAAAAAAAAATAGAGGTTTATTTGACTCACGATTCTGGTGGCCACAAAGTTCAAGAACATGAAGTCAGAATTTGGCCAGTCTCTGTGGCATCAAAATATGGCTGACAGAAGAAAGTCAGTAAGCCAGCATGTGCAGCGAGAGGGAGCGATCTTTGGGTAGCCATCTTGATAGCAACTCACTGTCACAGGAGCTACATCCTTCTCACGAGAGTGAAACTCACTCTCTCTTGCAAGATACAGCATTAAACTATACATAAGTGTAGTTCCCTATGATCCAAGCATTGCCTATTAGCATCACCTCTTAAAGATTTCATCCTCCCAGTGTGATTAATAGGGAACAAAATTCCAACACATGAACCCTTAGAGGACAAAACATTATCTAAACTATAACAACAATCATGTACAATAACACAAAATTACCATGTACTTAAGAATAAATCTAACAAAAAAATGCAGAAGACTTCTAATATGGATGATTACAAAATTTATTTAGGGAAATTTAGGCTCTATAAAAAATGAAAACATATACTGTGGTCATGGATTTGAAGGTTCTATATTGCTGAAAATGTCATATCTCCCCAATCTGACCTGGAGGTTTAATACAATCCCAATCAAAATCACAACAGAACGATTCCCAATGCCAACCAACATAGAGTAAGCCCCTTAGAACCTGTCTGTACTACTTATTATGACTTAAAACTCTGAGTAAACGATAAAAACCACCTGAGAGTTCCAAAAAGTAAAAAATAGAGGACAGATTGTGGAGTTGATACAAGACTTACAAAAACAATTGATACAGAATTCATTTTCTCAGGTTGATTTCTTTTATCATTGGTTTTTGACCTGTATATGGCCTAAATCATGAAACTGCATATTGGGAAGCAATTGCCACAAACTGGGAGAAAGATAAAGGATGATGAAAAAGGGCATGGAAACCAGTGAGTGTGAAGGGAACCTGGAGCTGAAGAGAAGAATAAAATACTCCTGCGTCTGAACTGGCACAAGTACTAGACACAGCCTTCTCTTTCTGTCCATAGAACTGAAAAAAAGAGCCACTGGAGACTGAGAGGAGAGTCTTATTTTTTTCTTCCATCCTCCCACTTCCATATTCCTCAAGGAAATTCTGTGATAGCAGAATAAATAGCTAAACCCATAAAAGAATTCCATATTTATTTATTTTTCTTTAATGTTTGTTGGCTACTATTAACTTTTTCTCAATAGTTTCTCTAGTCAGGGCTTATTACTCCTTTTTGTGTGTGTGCGTGTGATTTGTTTGTTTTGTTTTGTTGTATTTTTTATTTTTCTTCAGGTTTTTCCATAGGGCATCTGTACTGCTGGAGAGAGACAGAAAGAGGAAAGGTGAGAAATCACCCCCAGAGGGGATGGCTACGCCACAAGCTCTTCTCATCCATTTTCCTCTTGTGATCTAGGGCACATATGCCTGGTATGATTTTAAAGCCACCTGGTCCAGGACTCAAACTGCAGTCAACCACATGAGTTGAGCACCTTAACCACCATACCATCAGCTGGCCCAGGTTTTGGGTATTTATTCTTTCACTTTTACATAATTATTTCACATTTATTTTCAGATTAATTTCACTTTTTAAAAAAGGTTTATGCCATAGGGTGTTCACGCTAGCCAGAAAGGAGAGAGGCAGAGAGACAGAAAATGAGAAATCACCCCCATCCCGAGGTGATGGCAAAGTCACAATTCCTTCTTCTCCATTCTCGTCTAGGGATTCTTGGCATGCATAAACACACACCTGGCATGATTTTCAAGCAACTGTGTCTGGAACTCAAACTGCAGTTGCCATGTGTGAATCCAGCCACCTTATCCACTACCCCACCTGCTGGCCTCAATTATTTTAACATTTTACATAAACTCATCATCATCATCATCATGTATACAATATATTTTTTCAACAGAGAACTTTAGATTTTTTTCTCTGTTAAATGTTTCTTCCATTTGCACCTTACACCCACTCTCTACCACACACTAAGAGAATCCCGTATTTCTCACCAGGAAAAAAGAAAAACAGGAAAAGGGGTCCTGTGACCCAATGAGAGTGGAGAAAATTCCCGAAAAAGCATCCAACCTGATAGTGAGAAAAATGTTTGAAGATACAAAAACAGCAACAACAGCAACAAAAAATAGAAGCCCAGAATCCTATAACAATGTCAAATGGTCTAACATTCATGTCATTGAGGTTCTGTGAGAAGAAGGGAACATAATTGTCAAAATATAAATATATTTTTAGAATATTTATTTAATTTTATTTACTATTATTACTTAATCTTCTATACGGCATGTGTGTGCTCACCAGAGAGAGACAGAAAGAGAGAGAAAATTAGAAAGCAAGCCATCAGGTCCTGAGATCAAACTGCAGTCAAGCGTGTGGGAGTCCAGCTCCCTAACCACTATATCATCTGCTGGCCTGTCAAAAAAAATTTTAAGAAGTAATGCCTGAGGGGCCAGCAGGTTGAACAGTGGTTAAGGTGCTGGACTCCCCATGGTCAACTATAGTTTGAATACTGGATCCGTCAGCTTGAATCTCCTGGTCAGGTGCATATGCCTGCATGCCCAAAAGCTGGAGAGGAGAATGGAGAAGGGACTGCAGTGTGGCCATCTCCCATGGGGAGTGATTTCTCACTTTCTGTCTCTCTCTCTCTGTCTCATTGATGAGTGCACACACCCTATAGCAAAATCTCTCATAAAAAAAGAAATAGTGCCTGAAAACTTCCTATATTCAATGAAATAGATAAATGTAAGTTTCCAAGAAGCTCAGTTAACTCAAATAAAATAAACTCAACAAAACTATACAGACACATAATACTCAAACTACTAAAAACCAAATATGAAGAAAAATTTAAGAAATCAGAGAGAAACTGACATATACTACAAGTAGGAGAACACTGATTCAAATTATTGAAAATGTTCACCAGAAATCATGAAAACCAGAGAAAAGAGAATAATATCTTAAAATGCTAAAAGTAAAAATTTATCATCTCGAAATTCTACAATGAAGGAAAAAGTATTCAGAAATTAATGCAGGGACCAGCAGTTAGCGTAATGGCTGTGTCGCTGGACTCCCACGTAGTCGACCGTGGTTCGAGTCCCGGACCCGGCGGCTTAAACTCACGCCGGGCGCGTGTGCGTGCGTGCCCAAGATCCTGAGAGGAGAATGGAGGAGAAGGGATTGCGGCGTGGCCATCCCCCCTGGGGGGTGATTTCCTGCTTTCTATCTCTCTGTCTCTCTCTGTCTGTCTGGCGAGCGCACGCGCCCTATAGCAAAAACCTCTCCAAAAAAAGAAAAGAAAAAAAAAAAAAAAAAAAAAAAGAAATTAATGCAAAATAAAAATATCCTCAGATGAAGGAAAATTAAATTGTTCATCACCAGCAAATCTGCTTTAGAGCTAAAAAATCTTCTTTGGTCTGAAGGGAAGTAATATCAAAGAGAAACTAGAAACTACAGAAATGAAGATTAACATAAATGGTAAATTTCTGGATAAATTAATTTTTCTCTTCTTAAAATATTTATATATGACTGTTGAAAGTAAAAATTGAGATTGTCTAATTTTCATGTATATTCTACATATATACATGTATATATGTACGTATTCTACAACATATATACATAAAAACTTTAATATAAAGTGGAGAAGACAAAAAGATATTTATTATTATTAAACTTATACATTTTACTTGAGGTGATAAAATATTAACTCTAAGTATACTGTGAAAAGTCAGGTAAACATATTGTAAATCTTATAGTAAACAGTAAAGAAATAGGATACAAAAAGATTCAGTAAAAAAGTTAATATACAAATCAAAATGGAATATTAAAATATAGAACAGAGAATATGTAAATAAATACAATTCAATGTGAAAAGGATGAATTTCTAACAAATATTGTAGAAAACATTGAATATCCATATGCAAAAAAGAACTCCATCCTTTATCCTACATCTTACCCCAAAATTAACTCAAAATGAATTACAAACATAAGTTTAATGGAAAATTAACAATGAAAAAGTTTTGTGATCTTGAGTTAGGAAGGTGTTTAGAAATGACAACAAAAGCAAAATACACAAAAAAATGCATTGATAAATTGGAATTCTTCAAATTTTTTTATTATTTATTATTTATTATTATTTATATAGTCCCTCACTATACACCATTTAGATTATAAATAGAATTTACCCAGCATGATATAAACCTCAGATCAGTCCAGTTGAGAATACTATACATGTCATCATCAACAGGTAATAAACCATATCTGTGTCCCACAAATATCTAACCTCTCTATTCTATTCCCCAAATTTCCTTCCCTACATTCTTCCCCTCTCCCATTCTCCCTCCAGTTTGTCCCCAACGTCCATAACAATTTTAAATGTTTTTATGTTCTCCACTCTTTCAGTCTCTACCATGCCAGCAGATGGCATAGTGGTTATGTCGCTGGGCTCCCACATAATAGACTGTGGTTTGAGTCCTGTACTCAGTGGCTAGAAAATGATGCTGGGCACATGTGTATGCATGCCCAAGATCTTGGGAAGAGAATGAAGGAGAAGGTATGGAAGCGTGGCCATACCCCCTTGGGATGATTTCTCACTCTCCCTCTCACTGTGTCTTTCTCTCCAGCAACCACATGTGCCCTCAGGTTAAAAAAAAAAAAGAATAGTTTTTCTGAAGACACAGCTAAGAGAATAAAAAGACAAATCACAGACTGGGAAAAATATGTGCAAATTACACATCTGACAAGAGAGCTCTATCTGGGATATATATTTAAACTCTCAAAACTCATCAACACACACACATGCACACACACACACACACATATATAAAACCTAATCAAAAAATGGGAAAAAATGTAGTAGGCCCTTCATCAGAGAAAACATAAACATGACAAATAAGTACACAAACATGGTGTTCAACATTATTCATCTTTAGAGAAATGCAAAATAAAACCTCAACAAGATACCACTCCACACATATTAGAATAGCTATTTTGTTTAAAGACAAAGACAATAAGAAATGCTGGTGAGGATGTGGAGCAACTAGAATTTTGCTACATTACTAGTGATAATGCAAAATGATACAGTCATATTGGAAAAAAAAATTGGGCAGTTTCTTTTTATCTTTTTTTATACATTCAATCACTATATATCTTTACAGCATACAAAATGAATTTTCTCAGCATGAATACACTGTATATTAGTCCAGTCAAAGATATTACTATATATGTTATCATCAATAGATAATTTTCCATTTTCATGTCCCTTAAATGTTTTGCTTCTTTCCTTTTCCCCTTGATTCTCTCCCTTCCCCATTTTACCCTTCTCCATTTCCCACCCTTCTCCCACACGGGGCAGTTTCTTAAAAAGTTAAACATAGACTTACCAAATAACCTACAAATTCCACTGTTTAGAACTGAAAATGTATATATGTGTACCTCATGTAGAATGCTTACTACAGTGCCTAGAACCCAATAAGTACTCAAATTTGATGATTAGAACAGGGTTTTTTAGAATTATTTTTATTTAACTTTATTAACTTATTTATTTTATTTTAATTTGACCAGAGAGGGAAAGTGAGAAATCAAGCTGCCAGGTCTGGGACTTGAAATGTGGCTGGCCATGTGGGAGTCCAGCACCCTTAAGCACCATGCCACCTGCCGGCCCCTGATTATAACAGGATTTTTGGGTTTTTTGGGGGTGGGTTTTTTTAGTTGATTTTTTTTTTTTTTTTGAGAGAGATTTTTCCTATAGGGCGCATGCACTCACTAGAAAGACAGAGAGAGACAGAGAGACAGAAAGTGAGAAATCACCCCCCGGGGGGATGGCCACGCCACAATCCCTTCTCCTCCGTTCTACTCCATTCTCCTCTCGGGATCTTGGGCACGCACACACACGTGACTGGCATGAGTTTAAGCCACTGGGTTCGGGACTCGAACCAAGGTTGACTACATGGGAGTCCAGCGATATACCCATTACGCCAACTGCTGGTCCCAGATTACAACAGTTTTTATACAATTATAGTCATTATATTCCCCAGCACCCAGGTGGGAGCAGTCAGCCACTCCATATGCATTTCAGCCTCTGCTACTTCTCAGCTGGTGACTCTTTAATCTCTCAGACCCTCAATTCCATCATATGTAATATGGGGGGAAAGTACATCTCTAAGAAGTAGTACTCAAATGGGAAAATGTATGCAAAAGTTAAGTGTCTAAAATATAGCAGATACCCTCAAGCAGGCAGTTATATACCTGCAGAGGGGCCCATGATGGGACAATTCCATGGCAGAAGCTCAGAAAATAAGTTATCAACTTAGATTTCCTAAATGGTTTCCCATTGAGCCTCTGCTCCTTGAGCATTCTCAAGATGTTACAGCTACAGCTGTTCTTCTGTTTCTTGTTAAATGTGTTGTCCCTATTCCCCAGTCCCAAGCTTTTGTTTTGCTGATGGATGCTGCTATGGTAATAGAAATTTCAGAAAACCATATACATACCGAAAACAAATTATAATCTGTATATAATCATCTTTCACCTGACTTAGACCCTAATAGCAATTGTATGACCTTGATAAGTCACCAGCTACATGACACGCAGGCTAGTTACCTTTCTGTACCTGTTTTTACAGAAGAGAGGTGGTAATATTTAAAACTTATTGAGACCTACCAGTGCTGGGTACTAAAGAGGGTGCTTAACATATATTAGTGATTACATTTAATACCCATAAAACATAAAAGGCAAGTAGTGTTGTTATTGTCTCCAGTTTACAGAGGAGAAAACTGACACTTAGACAAGCTAAGTAAGTCTGTTTATGTACTAGAAAAATCAAGATTCAAGTACAGGACTCTTCACTGACCAACCCCAAACTTTACTGTATCTCATCACATCTCAATTCATGAAATATCTACTGTGTGGCAGGAAATCTACAGGCATCATCCTTATAAACTTGCAAGATTGAAATAGACATGACTTATAAAATGCCCAGCAAAGGACCTGACAAGAAGCAGACTAACAAAAAATTGGAGTTCATGTACTACCTTTCTTCCAATGCTGTTTTTCTTTTGTTTTCTTTTCTTTTAAGAATTACTTTATTTAATTTTACTTATCCATTTATTTACTGACTCTAATTTGACCAGAGAGTGAGAGAGAGAAAGTAAGAAAGCAAGTTACTAGGTCTGGTACTTGAACTGTGGTTAGCCATGTGGGAGTCTAGCGACCTTAACCACCATGCTACCTGCAGGCCCCTCAATGCTATTTTTCAAAAGATAAAACAACCAAAGCGGTGTTCATTAATTCAACAGCAGAATCTACAGGGCTTCTGTTCTTGACACTAATCTAACCTTGAGCTCATTTGTACAATAATAAATGTAATAACATTGTTTCAAAAAGGTCTAAGGATGTAAGCAACTAGAAACACATTTCACTTGGGAAAGGAATCAAAATGATACATTTTAGAGCTGAACAAATAATGATACTGAGCTTTTTTAATGTCATAGCCAAAGTTCACAAACTCATAAGGATAGTCATCCTGGGTGCTTCAGAGGATCTCTTGAACCCCCTGAAATATATGAAAATGTGTGTATTTGAGCAGCATCTTGGTTTTCCAGGGGTAATATTTTTAACTTTCTTATGATTTGTGTATGATTTATGATTCCAAATGCTTCAGAACAACCAACATAAAGCATCTTTCATTTTTGTGAAGGCTAGGCATCTCAGTTGCATCCTGTTCACCCCATTGATAAGAGAAGGGTCCCCAGTCTAGGTTATGGAGATGGCCCACACACAATATCTGCCATTGCACACACGAGATCCACAGTAGTAGACAAGTCACACACACTCACAGCTTAGTGGAGGAGGATACTACACACCAAGCAGGGCCACACAGGGTTGCTTGGGAACAGAGTGAACATGCAGTGGCTGTGGGAGGCAGGATTTATAATTTCAAGAAAGTGGAGTGTCCCTGGTTATTATGGAAGGATGTGATTTGCTTGTCTGAATAATTTTCCAGGATGGCAGACAACCGAAACCTGTTAACTCAGGGTTCAGCAGGATTTGGACTTGGTCCCCATAAGAAGGGGGCTATTTTGCTGGGGAAACATATCAGCTGGAGCAGTGTGAAGAGGAACTTACAGTTAGGCCATTTGAAGATCTCCTTATTTCAACAGATGTCAAGGTAGCACCTGGTATTGGTCCTTTTTTTAATAGAATGGCAAGATGTATTAACAATCTTTATACATAATCTTCTACCTTGTGGCTGCTCTTTTAGAAGTTTATTCTTATAAAAATGATAAAATATATTGGGAACCAGCAGTTAGCGTAATGGCTATGTCTCTGGACTCCCACGTAGTCGACCGCGGTTAGCGTCTCGGACCCGGTGGCTTACAACTCACGCCGGGCGTGTGTGCGTGCGTGCCCAAGATCCCGAGAGGAGAATGGAGGAAAAGGGATTGCGGCGTGACCATCCCCCCTGGGGGGTGATTTCTCGCTGTCTGTCTCTATGTCTCTCTCTGTCTGTCTGGCGAGCGCACGCGCCCTATAGCAAAAAACCTCTCCCAAAAAAAAAAAAAATGATAAAATATATTCATAGCGCAGGATTGTTTTTCTTTCCCTTTAAAGAAAACATTTATTTACTGGGCCAGCCGGTGGTGTGATGGTGAAAGTGGTTGGATCCCACCTGGCCTACTTTGCTGTTCAAGCCCTGAACCCAGCTTGAAGAACACAGCAGGCACCTGTGTGCTCAAAATCCCAAGAGGAGAATGGAGGAAAAGGGAATGCATATGGCCATTTGTCCTTACATCTTCATAGAGTTAACCTGTTAAAGCAGGAGCTACAACTTCTGCCATTCCCTTATCTGTCTCAATAAGTTATGGGGTGCTTTCTCACTTTCTCTCTTACTCTGCCTCCAATGAGTGCATGTACCTTATAGCAAATATTTTTTCATGAATTTTTAGTTCATGGGAACCAGCAGTTAGCGTAATGGCTATGTCGCTGGACTCTCACGTAGTCAACTGCGGTTCGTGTCCTGGACCCGGTGGCTTAAAACTCACGCCGGGCGCGTGTGCGTGCGTACCCAAGATCCCGAGAGGAGAATGGAGGAGAAGGGATTGCGGCGTGGCCATCCCCCCTGGGGGGTGATTTCTCGCTTTCTGTCTCTCTGTCTCTGTCTGTCTGGCGAGCGCACGCGCCCTATAGCGAAAACCTCTCCAAAAAAAAAAAAAATAGTTCATTTTATTTACTATTATTATTGTTATTTTTAATTTGACCAGAAAGTGACAGAAAGAGAGAAAGTGAGAAAGCAAGACACCGGGTCCAGGACTTGAACTGCAGTCAGTCATGTAGAAATCCAGCACCCTTAATAGCCATACCTCCTGCAGGCCCATAGCAAAATTTTTAAAATTTATTTTCTATTTCTTACATGAGCAGAGAGACAGAAAAAGAGAGAACACTCTCAACAGAGTCCCAGCACTGAGATCAACTTCCCAGCCTTCAGCCAACCATGGATTGGGGCATATACTTGACATACTCAAAGAGGTCTCTGGACTTGAACTGGGAACCTTCCCATGTGAGATTGCCTCACAGAGTATGGCATTCTACCACTGCATCACCATTCAACCCCCAGGATTCTTTTTAATGGAAAAAATGGAAACAATATAAATATCTATGACTGGGGAAAGAGTTAAATTTTGGAATAGTCAAATAATGGAATACTACCTAGCCATTAACTTATAATGTCAAAGAAAACACCATAATATGACATGAAATAGTCTCCAGGTTTTAAATGGACTTGAATAAGATTTGTTTAAAAGAATTATTTACTTCTTTAATTCCATTTATTATTATTATTATTATTATTATTATTATTATTATTATTAATTTGACCAGAGATACATATATAGAGAGAGAAAGGGAAAGGGAGAATGCAAGCTACCAGGTCTAGGACTTGAACCGTGGTCAACCACGTGGGAATCCAGTGCCTTTATCCACCATGCCACCTGCCAGCCCTTTGAATAAGTTTTAAAGTAGACTACAAACAATTCTATTTTCTGTATATTTTCCCAGAAAAAAAATGCTGGAAGAATATGTACCAAAATGTTAGCAGTGATTCTTTCTCTGCAATGGGATTGTGGATAATTTTTATCTTTTCCCTTTTGCTTGTGTACATTTTTCAAAAGGCTTTACAATAAACATATTTATATTTGTAACAATAAAAAAAGTCACTCCTTTGCCAATTGCATGTTTGACTTACCACAAAAGCAACCATCAATCTTGTAGAGGTAAATAAGTTGGGGGAAAAAGATGCTATTAAAAGTGAATGGTTTAGGGACCAGCAGTTAGCATAATGGCTATGTCGCTAGACTCCCATGTAGTCAATCGCGGTTTGCGTCCCAGACCCAGCGGCTTAAACTCACGCTAGGCGCGTGCGTGCCCAAGATCCCGAGAGGAGAATGCAGGAGAAGGGATTGCGGCGTGGCCATCCCCCCTGGGGGGTGATTTCTTGCTTTCTATCTCTCTGTCTCTCTCTGTCTTTCTGGCAAGCACACGCGCCCTATAGCAAAAACCTCTCCAAAAAAAGAAAAGAAAAGGTGAGTGGTTTACTATTCATTGAGCCTATGAAAAATACAATGTAAGGTTTTAGCACTATAGTTCGCTTTATTTAACAAATTATATTCTGGCTTTACTTGTCATCCACTATGTATTTAAACAATTCCCTTTCTGTCAGACAGATGCAACATTGCTGGCTTTGAAAGTGGAAGAAGGGGTCAGAAGTCAAAGAATGTGGGTGGCCTTCAGAACCTGGGAAAAGCAAGGGATTTTAAACCCATTAGAGGATTAGAGGCTAAAGCCTCTTAACAGAAGGCAGCATAGCGCTATGAAAACCTTCAATTTAGTCAAGTTAGGTCCATTTCAGATTTCTAACCTACAGAACTGAATAAATTTGTGTCATTTAAGCCACTTATGTCTGTGGTAATCTGTTATAGCAGCCATAGAAAACTAAAACATTCATCAAAGAATTCTATCACTTTTCTAACACCTTTTCTCCTCCAAACCCCCTTTCTCTTCCTGCATGATTCATAACCTCATTTAAATGCGAGTAACTTATCAAGACAGATAAGGGAATGGCAGAAGTCACAGCTCCTGCTTTAATAGATTAACTGTGTGAAGATGCAAGGACTAAGAAAACATATTTTTAATCTTTTGCTCACATAAAATTAACTAGAAAAATATTGTGACAGATGGTGGCCCTCATGCTACCTTAGCATTTTGGCATGTTCCATTTAATACATCTCTTATGTTTCCAACTCAGAGCACAAAATCCAATTACCATAAAGGCATTGTAGTGTTTTTGACAACTTCGCTTTGCTACTTTTTATCTAAAGAGTAGAAAAGACATAGTGCCAATAACAGGTGTAAAGCAGGAGGAATGGAAGGTTAATGTACTTTGAATAACCTTAGTGAACACTTCATATCTAGGCCATAAACCATGGCTGACGGGAGAGTGGGGAAGCAGAGATATCATGATATTTGCCTTTTTTATATAATATATTTTATTTTCTTTTAATTTCTTTTATATGTTCAATCAATATACATCACTTACTGGTAAAGTTCACTTCCAACATGAATACATTTTACACCAGTCCAGTTAGGAATACTATACATGCTATCATCAACTGATAATAATCCATTTCTGTGTCCCATAAACATCTTGCCTCTCTCTTTTTCTCCTTAATGTCTTTCCTCACATACTCTTCCTTCTCCCACCCTCTTCCCACACTGTATCCAGTATCTATAACCATTTTTCATATTTCTATATCCTCCAATCTTTTAGTTTCAGTCATAGAGTGCAGACAGTCAGTATATATTAAGTGGAGACATACAATGTCTCTCCTTCAAAGCCTGGCTTGCTTCATTCAGCAATAAATCTCCCATAATCAACCACTTTCTATCAAAAGCAAGGATCATCTTCTTTTTTATGGCTGAGTAGTATTCTATGGAGTATATGTACCACATTTTTTCAATCCATTCTTCTGTTTGTGGGCTTTTGGGTTGGTTCCATATATTAGCAATTGTGAATAATGCATATTACCTATCATTAATAAAGCTTCCTCTCTCTCTCTCTCTCTCTCTCTCTCTCTCTCTCTCTCTCTCTCATACACACACACACACACACACACACACACACACATATATACTTTTACATATATACATATACATATATATATATATATCTTTATTGTTATTTCTCTGGAGAATGCTAACAGAATACAAACTACAAGTCTATGATATTTTTTTCACAGCAGCTTAAATAAAGACAATGGGATATCAGTTCCTTGTTAAAAACTTCAAAGACATTTTAAAATCTATGTACTGGGGCCAGCAGGTGGCATAGTAGATGCAGGGCTGAACTCCCACACGGTCAACTACGATTTGAGTGTCAGATCAGGCGACTTGAAAATCATGCTGGGTGCAAGTGCATGCATGCCCAAAATCCCAGGAGGAAATGGAGGAGCAGAGATTGCAACATGGGCATCGCCCCAGGGGGTGATTTCTCACTTTCTCTCTCACTGTTTCTGTCTCTCTCTGGTGAGTACATGCCCCATGCCAAAACCAAAAGAAAAAAACAATGGAAAGGAAAATATGTAATCACATTTTAAAAGTTTCCTAATAAATAAGAAAGCTTCCTATAATCTCACCACCTAACAACTATTATAGTATTTTTATCTTCTATATTATATTTTATAGGCATATTTTACATAATTTGAACTGAAATGTACATAAGAATTCAGTCAGATGTCAGTTACAAAATGCATATTCAAAAATAAATAACTTCCCCATAGAAATATAAAAAATTAAGTCAGTAAAATAGCAAAAGAAAATATGGGTGAATAGTTATATAACATTGAAATAATAGGATTCTTTCTAAGTATAATGGCAAGGGTAAAAATCATCAAGGAAAATACCATCTGATTTTACTCCATAAAAATATAATTGACTTATTTTAAGGTTAAATATAAACATAAAGCAACTTTAATAAAAGTGAAAATGTAAAAATGAGATTACAAGTGACAACTACATCAGCCTGAGTGTCCAGTTTATTTGTTTTGAATTTTGAGAAATCAGGAAAACTTTAATTCTCAAATATTATATAACATAACAGTTTTGTTTATTTCTATAGCCTAGTTTACCAACCCAGAATACTTTTTCTATTAGATTGATCTAGAAGGTAGACCTATGGGTGGTAGATAATAATGGTTTTGAAGGTGGCATATCAATAATATGTAACAATAGCTCAGATCCTCTAATTGCAAAACGTTTACACTGGATAAGAATTAATGAACAAGTCCTCAGCCAGTCTAAATCTTCATTTCTTAAAAGAAAACAGATGACTTTTTTCTCAAACATTTTCAAATAGTCTTAGATGTCCAATGACATCATTTGGTAAAATTTCATATTCCTCATTGCTTGCCTTTATTAAATAGTTATACAAAATGTTTCAAAAGAGCCACATTTATTCATTTTGATTTTGCATATTAAATAAAATTTGACATCCCTTTCAATACTGACACTTCATTAGCAGTTATAAACACAGTAATTTTTCAATCCTACATTGCTAAATTGAGGTTGTTCTGCTCATTAGAAGTTTCACAAAAACATACAACTTGGAGCAACCATTTTGTGTTTCAGAGAGAGTCTGCTAATGGAGTTATTTGTCAAAAGGGTAGGGTTTTTTTGGAGGGGAAAGAGCTAATATGAAATATTCATACCCTTGTCTCAGTATAGCCAGTGAACTTCAGCATGAACATAAAATTCTGGAACCCGCTGCCCATATCCTTATAAATAACTGACACATGTTAAAGTCAATGGTTTGGGGCTGGCAGGTGGTATGGTGGTTAACGTGTTGGTGTCCCACATGGCCAACCACAGTTTGAGTTCCGAACCTGGAAGCTTGCTTTCTCTCTCTCTCTCTGATCAAATTGGAAAATAATAATAAACTAATTAAATTAAATTGACACGTCTTTAAAAAGAAGTCAGTGGTTTAATGAAATCCACAAATTATATGCCACCATTGTATAGTTTGTAAAGATGTTCATATCTTTTTTGACAGGGGAAGTACTTATGATAGAAAAGAAAGAAATAGCTGGAGAAGTAAGGAAAGTGTCAGATTAGATGCAGGCCTGAGCCCTAGGAATGACAGAGGTAAGGAAAGAGTGTTGGGTAGGAAAAAATCTCAGATTACAGTACAGTTCTAGGAAAGTTCTGACCAGGCCAATGGAGAGTACCTCAACTAAAACCTCCCATTAGAGAAATCTAAATCTTCCAGGGGTGAACTTGCCTTAGGACCCTGGTCATGCTTAGTCATTGGCTGAGAGAAGTCCATAAAGAAACAAGGCATGGACAGGAACATAGTGATGGAACAGGCACTGCACTGTGTGTCAGTTCTTCTCTCGGTGGCAGGAAATCTCAGAAGCACATTTTCACGACTGGCAATGTGGCGCCATATTAGGAAAGAGAGAACGGGGCCAGATCACATAGGTTCAAATAAGCCATTCAAAGGACTTTGGATTTTATTTTCAGTGAGATGGAACCATTGGAGAGTTTCAAGCAGGTAAGTTATGTGATTTAAATTATATATTAACAGGAATCTTCTTTTATGGTGAGAATAGATAAAGGGGATGAAGGGGGAAAGCAGGGAAACAACTCAAAGGCTAGTTAATGAATTCAGGCAAGAGATGGCAATGGCTTTGGGACTTAGTCTATTTTGTGTTGCTATAACAGAATACCAGAAACTGTAATTTATAAGGAATATTAATCTATTTGGCTCATGACTGTGGTGGCTAGGAAGTCCAAAACTGAGGAGTGGGCATCTGATGAGGACCTTTTTGTTATACCATCACATGGCGGAAGGCATCACATAAGCGTGAGAGAGAGAGAGAGAGAGAGAGAGAGAGAGAGAGAGAGAGCAAAATAAAACCAAACTGGCTTTAACTTACCTACTGTGGCAATAACTGCATTAATTCATGAGGGATGCAGGAGTCCTCATGACCTCTTAAAGGTCCTACCTCTCAACATTGTTCCATCAGGGATTAAGTTTCTGGCATATGAACTTAGGAGGACACATTTGAAACTTGGAAAACAACTTTAACAAAAGAGGAGGTAAAAAGTATGGAAAGAATTAGAGCCAGCAAGTGGCATGAAAGTTAAGGCACTGGACTCCCACATTGTCAATCACAGTTCAAGTCCCAGACCTGGAGGCTTGCTTGTTCTCTCTTTCCCCTCTCTCTGGTGAGGGCACATGCCCTATAGCAAATTTAAATATAATAATGATATCAAAATAAAATAAAATTAGATAAATAAGTAATTTTTAAAGTATGGAGATAGAGTCAATAGAATTTATTTATTTATTTATTTATGGCTCTATGTGGAGTGTGAGCAAGAGAAGTCAAGGATGAGTCAAAAGGTTTTGGTCTGAGCAACTGGAAAACTGGAGTTTCCATTAACAGAGATGGAGAAGACTGTGGGAGGAGCAGGTCTGAAGAGGGATTTTCAAGTTCTCTGTTTAGATAGATTAAACTGGAGATATTTGTATGGAGATGTACATCTAGGCTTGAGACAGAAGTCTAGAAGTCATGACTGTAGTTGGAACTTAATATTACAAAACTATCAATAGATGAAATCACCAAGAGAATTTAGATACACAAGAAAATAAGACCAAGAACTGAATCTGGGGCTCTCAGCATTAAGAGACCAGGAAGATGAAGAGGGACCAGCAAAAGATGCAGGGAAGGAGCAACCAGTGAAGTCAGATACTGATGTAGATCAAATAATATAAGGCTTGAAAATGTGTTCATGAACTTTGCAACATTGGTGATCTTGACAAGAGCAATTTCAATGAGGGTAGAAATTTAAGTGAATTGGAGTTAAAACAAAATGTAAGAAGAGGAATGGGAGAAAGTACATAAAACTTTCTTGTAAACTTTTTCTTCAACTGGCAGCAAAGGAATGTGCAGGTAGCTAGAGGGCAATGTGGAATTAAAAAGAGGGGAGGCCAGCCAGGTGGTATGGTGGTTAGCATGGCTGGATTCCTCATGGCTGACTGTGTGGTTCAAGTCCTGGAGTTGACTGCTTGAAGATCATGTTGGATGTATGTATATTCATGCCCAAAAATCCCAAGAGGAGAATGGAGAAGGTACTGCAGCATGGCCATGCTCCCAGGGAGTGATTTCTCAGTGTCTCTCTCTGGCGAGTGTAGATGCCCTGTAACAAGAATAACAACAACAAAAAAAGACAGGGACTTTTTCCCATCTGATATGAGGGTGCTTTCATTGAGTGATGCTTTAAGGGCCAGGGGTCAGAAAACTTTTCCTGTAAAGAGTCAGCTATTTTCAGCTTTGTGGGCCATATGGTTTCTGTCATAATGACTCAGTTCTGCCATTGCAGTGCAGAGAAGCAGACGCAGACCATACAGATACAAATGAGCATGGCTGTGTGCCAATAAAACTTTACCAAAATAGGCAGCAGGCTGGATTTGCCTCATGAATTGCAGTCTGCCAACCCCTCCTTCATATAATCTAGCTCCAGTAACTATTTACAATAGTCAATCTGCAAACATGTATTAAGTGTGTACAACATGACAGGCACTTTTCTAATTGTTGTGAACAAAGTGGTGAATGAGAAAAGGCAGAGGCTCTGCTTCCAAGACCTCTTGTTCTAGGTCTAGGTGCATGAGGCAGGACTTCAAGACATGGTGCCAACCCCTAAGCCTCTTCTTACTCTTCCTGCACCCCGCCCCCATGCCATATCCTAACTTAGTCATGTGGCTCTATCCTGGGGCTGCTTTTACCTCTGCTGGGAGTAGACTGAGCTCCTTTTCCCACTCATGTTTTCTTTTCTCGAAATTCCATATTTCCATAAGGCAGAAACTTTTACATGACAATCATACAATATCCTTTGCATTTTAAAGGAAATTACAAAAATGTAGCATTTCTCTGCCTCTTCCAGCCCTGGAGGTACTCTCATTATATGAGCACAGGCATCTGTCACTGTACGAATGTGACAGCCCAGCTCATCGTCTCTTCTGGCTGACCTGCCAGAGTATCTCATTTATCTTGTGTGACAGCAGGTGCAGCTGTGTCTATGGAATCTAGATTTTTTGTGTGCTTCTGGAACAGTCTTCCTGAACTGACATAGTCCCTGGGAGGTCACTCCATGTAGGAGGGGGTAGAAAGAGGAGTCTCTTTCTCATCTGTTTAAGTGGGACTCTGACAGTTTCAGTGCTGTATATCACTGACCTCCTCAGTGGAAATATTCTCACCTCCCTTCCCTCATCTTCCATAATCCCCATGAGTACCCAGTTGTATCTCCTGAAATAAAATGACGCTGTGGGTATAAAAGCTCTTTGAAAACAGTTGAGTTCCATTTAGGGTCAAAATTAGAATCCAGACTATGGCTATAGGACACAAGTATTAAGAAAATTATTCTAATCTTCTAAAAAGAGGAGGGGGGAGAGAAGGAAGAGGAAGACAATGACAATGACAAAGCAGTAGCAGTGGATGGCATACAATGGAAAGATTTTTGAAGTAGAATCTCAGTTCTTATGACCATTTGACCATGGGGAAGTCCCCTTAGCATCTGACTACATTTCTTCAACTGTCAAAATACCACTCCCATTAAATAAAGTACCTTTGAAAATTGCCAGACCCAATGAAGACCCTCAATAGGTGTTTGCTATATCTGAAAAGCAATCAAAGAGAATCTCATGTGTTGGCTGGTTCATGTTATAGCTACCTGCTGAATCAGGAAGTCACTACTACAGTTGTTGGCTCCTGAGCCAAGCTGGCATTGTGCCAGTTCTCACAAGTCAAAATGGATATCTTGCACACTGCCTCTCCTTCCCTTACCTCAGTTGCAAGTTCAAGTCTCATGTGAGTACATCTGATCGGTAGAACCTTAATCACATCTAGAATGTCTACTGCAAGAGAGGTTCTATCCTCTGTAGCACAGGGAGACATACTCCCAAAAGGCTAAAATTGATGGCAAGTTAACCCATCTACATATTTCTGTGCAGCATAGATGTGGTAAGTGGAATTTGGCCCCTATGACATCTCCCCCCCAAAGTGTCACACCTGTGAATATGCTACAATACATGGAGAAAAGGACTTCGCAGATGAACACAAGACAGGGAGAGTATCCTGGATTATCTAGGTGGGCCAAATGTAATATCACAAGCCCACAGAGCAGAACAGAAAATAAAAATACACAGCAAAAGGAAAACAGAGATATTTAAAGTCTGAGAAGGCCTCAGCCCATCATTGCTGTCTGAAAGGTAGAGGGAGAAGAAACTGAGTTCAAACAATCTGAGTGAGCTTGAAGGCTGATTCTCCACACTATGATTTTGCTCTTGTGATACCCTGAGCAGAAGAGTTGAAACTGTCTGGATTCCTGAACCTACAGATCTGATAATAAAAAATTAACTTGGGGACCAGCAGGTGGCATGGTGGTTAAGGCAATAGACACTCCCACATGTCCGATCATGGTTCGAGTCCTGGACCTGGTAGCTTGCTTTCTTGCTTTCCTTCTCTCTCTCCATGTGTGGGTCTCTCATCAAACTAAACTAAAATGAATGAATAAAAATTAAAATACATAATTCTTCAAAAAATGAATTTATTTTTTAGATTTTTGCCATAGAATGCATGCACTTGCCACAGAGAGACAGAGAGAGAGATCACCCCCTGGGGGGATGGCCACACCACCATCCCTTCTGTAAGAATAATTTTGGACATGCATGCACATGTGCCTGGTGTGTTTTTCAAGCCTGTAGTCCAGGACTCACACCAAGGAGTCAGCTATATGGGATCCAGTCACCTTAACCACCACTCCGCCTGCTGACCCAATGTTAGTTTAAATTGCTAAATGTATTGCAATTGATTATAGCAACAATAGAAAACTGATACAATTCTCTATCCCATTCCTTGATTTAACCCCTTAACGTTACCTTCTGCTCATCAGTCTTCCACCCAGTAAATTCACCATCACGTTCTTTTATCACTTCCTGGGAATGATTCTCACATCCAGCCTTTCCTACACCTATTGCTATTGCTCTAACTCAAATATGTTTCTCTTGGGCTATTGGAACAGCTTCTTAACTGCTTACTCACTACCTGTCCCTCTCAAAACTTCTCAGACTGCTTCACATCCATCAGTTATCTTAACAAAGTATTGATTTTGCACATTCCTGAATTATTTCTTTTTATCTTTGCAAAAAGAATGTTTCTCTTATAATTTAAAAGTAAGGTTGTATCATTACTCCGTGAGGAAACCAAACCAAAAGTCTGCTCATTTATTCACTCAGCAAACATTGATCAAGTGTCTACTCTGTGCTAAGCACTAGAAACACAGTGAGAGATTGGTAGATTCTGGCTAGTTATTCATTAAACCTCTCTTGCTAGGCACATGGACTAAATTTCCCAGCCTTCCTTGTAGTTAGGTGTGGCCATATGATTGAATTCTAGTGGACAGAATGTGAATAGAAGAGCTATATGCCTCTTCCAGCCCTGGGCCTAAACACCTTCCCACAAGCCATTCCTTGCACTTTCTCCGCCAACTCAATGCAGAAGGCACAGAAAGGTTGGTGGACATGTGTTAAAAATTAGGAGGCCCAACAAGAAAGGAACTTTAATTCCTAAATCAACACTTGGATTAGAGTTACCACTCAATCAGAACTATTTGGATTGAGGGTGAGCAAAAAATAAACTTCTGCTATATTGTGTTTGGACCAGTTTACACTGGGATTTGTTACAACAGCTACTGTTGAGTGTCAGATCTCATGGAACTGAAAGTTCTAAACTTCTTAAATCAGTATACAAGTTCCTTCACAATCTTGCCCGAAATTACTTTTTCAGTTTTATCTCTTACTAATCTTCACTATGTACTCTATATTTCTACCTCAACTGATATAATAGGCTCTTTTATAAGAATTATGTATTCCATTTTAATTGTTATTATTGCTATTTTTAAATTTTTCTATAGGGTAGGTGAGCGAGAGAGAGAGAGAAACTGAGAAAGCAAGACACCAAGTTTGGAACTTGAAGCATGCTCGTCATGTGGGAGTCCAGCGCCTTAACCACTCAGCACCTGCTGGCCCCTAATAGACTCTTTCTAACTCCATGTATTTGTGAATATTGTTCTAGTCCCCTTTAAAAAACTTTATCTTTTATCCTAGCTAACTAACTTCTACTTATCATTTGAAATATGCTCCAAACATTACCTCTTAACTGGCATCTTTCTTTTACTTCTCCCGGCAAATTTATCTAGTCCCATTATTTATATCTTTTAATAGCTCATATATATTGTCTTGTACTTTGTAGTATATAATAAATATATTAATTATCTCAAAACAATGCTTCATTTTTCACTGAATATCCAGTCTCTGGTATACAATAGGTAATCAATAAGTCTTTGTTGATTGATTAAATTTGTTGTACATCTTATCAATATATACCATTAACACCACATTTAACTTCACTTAAGCAACTTTGTCTTATTCTATATGTTTTATCAAAGGCATAATGGCCTATCTAGTACTCTGACTCCATAACCCTCCAACCCTGCAACCTGAATATATTTCATCTCCACACATCAGTTCAACCCTGGCTCTGATGCTGGGATAAATTCTTGTCCTAGACATGGAGGTGTGAGGATGTTTGTCCATTCAGTGTTGCTTCCAGTTCCCTTGGTGCTCTACCCTCCCTTTACCTGGGTTCTCTACCACATAATCATCTCTCCCAATGACTAGGCATCCTGGCTTCTACCTTTAACCTTGGTAGATTTTTTTGCCTTATATCCTAGTCCTCTTATGACTGAGTCTCTGATATTTGCCATACCTTTCCAACAAATAGCTATGAATTGTCTTCTACCAATTACCCACCACATTCATTCTTTGGATAGATACATAAACAGGTGTCTATCAAATAATAGTAGTGCCCCATTTGTCCTTTTCTACTTGGAATGATCTTTCCAGTTTAAATGTTTTCTAAGTGTCTATAGGCCCAGGCAGGTAATATAAATAAATGAGGTAGGCACATTATGAGACTATAGGGAGTGGTACAAATTGGATCTAATAATACCACTCTTTGACTAGTCATTAGATTCAAGGCGTGTGACCTGTAGAGTGAATAGATGACTAGTGATCCATAAGGTTCTTCCAGAAAACCTGGTTTGTATAATATTAACATTTCTAATAGTGCAATAATTTTCTATTTGAATTTCATATGAATAAGCAATATTTGTATTGTGATACTCCTCATTAACAGATTTTTCAAAAGTAATATAATTCTTCGCTGGTGTGTTTGTTATGAAAAGCAGTAATTTACAGCTCCTAATGCTCAATAAATATTTGATGAACAAAGAAATGACAAGATGAACTATAAGGAAAAGCAAATGTGGCAAATGGTCCACTGAATCTTTGACATTCAAAAATTACCCCTGACCCCTCAGTAGCCTCTAAGCAATATAAAGCACTATCATTGATTATAAGGTGTTTGTATATTTTATCCTCAAATGACTCATAAAACTAACAAAGACACACACACACACACACACACACACACACACACACATTCCTCAGACATCAACTCTGTAGCTATACAACTAAGTATTTCCCAATCACTGCTTGACCTGTTCATTGGAAGGTTTGAGAGACAGCACTAGCCTAGTAATCATTTAGTATGAAGTTGTGGAATATTAAGCCAGGAAGCTTAGAAAGCACATTCATGAAATTAACAGGTACTTACAGAAGAAAACTCTCTGCCAGGCCTGACCTCTATCCTAGAGAAGCTCACAGCATAGTGAAGTTGAGGCTAGACTGCAAGAGCACCATGAAAGAGACAGAAACAATGAGCCCAAGAAAACAGAGAAAGAGACATTAGACAAATCTTCATGAAAAGTAGGAGAGAAAAACAAAACAAAACAAAAAAAGAAAGGAAGAAAAGCAAGAACATTCAATGGACACACACAAAAAATTATCTGTTGATGATAATGTGTAGATATCTTTGACTGGTCTAATATGCAGTGTGTTCATGCTGGGAAAACTTATTTTATATGTTGTAAAGATGTACAGTGATTGAATGTAAAAACTAAAAGAATTTGTTAAAAAAAAAAAAAAAAAAAAACTCTATATAGGGCTTTAAGCCTCTGAGACCAGAGCAAAGGGCACCCAAGAGACTTCTTGCCCCAAAGATATCTTAATAGTTGGTTGTCAGGATAGTCATGATGTATTTTTTAATGTTTCTCTATGCAAAAATGCATCATGACTTTTCCAACAACCATGATAGAAATGATAGATTTTAAAGTATCTTTGTGGATAAGTATTTCAAAACACATTCTATAATCATGATTATTATTAAAGTTGCACAGATCATGATGATTCTGTGGCAAATAGACAATCAAATCATAGACTTTAAGAGCTAGTAAGCATCTTGGTGATTACCTACGGTTGTAACCCTCACCAGACTTTGATCAGCACACCCCAAATCCCCTTACCAGGTTCTTTTTCTGTTTTGCATATCACTTCTAACATATTATATATACCTTCTTATTTAATATGCTTAGTATTTGTTATTTGCCCTCACACACACAACTAGAATGGAAACCCTATAAGGGCAGGAATTTTTGCCCAGTTTTTTTACTGGTATATACCAAACACATATGGCAGAGCCTGATACATAGCATTAACTCACTATTTGTTGAATGAGTAAAACCCAGCTAACCTAACAACCGTCCTTTTCAACCGTCCGTTGAGAAAATGAAGCTCCTGAGAAGTTCAGTGTCCCTGTTGAAGTCACACAGCTTGTCAGCAGCAGCAGTGCTATGTCTAGAATACAAGTCTACTCCACTTTGACACTACATCTAAATAAAAGGAATAAAGATCATTTCACTCCTTCCTCCCCTCTTCCCCAACACATTTTACCTCTTTTAAAATAGAATTACTTACTAAATTTCACTTTATTATTATTATTACTTTAAAAATTTTGACCAGAAAGCAGGACCAACAGATGGTGTAAATGGTACATCGCTGGACTCCCATGTGGTAGAAGGCGGTTCAAGTCCTGGACCCAGTGACTTTAAACTCACATGGGGCATGTGTGCATGCATGCCCAGAATCCCAAGAGGAGAATGGAGGAGAAGGAATTGTGGCATGGCCATTCCCCCAGGGAGTGATGCCTCACGTTCTATCTCTCTGTCTCTCTGGCAAGCACACAGACCTTATAGCAAAAATCTCTCTAATTTTTTTTCCCAGAAAGAGACAAAGAGAGAGAAAGAGGGATAGTGAGAAAGCAAGCCACCATGTCCAGAATTCGAACCACAGTCAGCCATGTGGGAGTCTGGCACCTTAACCACCATGCCACTTGCCAGCCCCTCACACTTTACCATTGATGGGTAATAGAACTCAAAGACATCTTCTTTCCTAAAGAACCCCTATACATAATAAAGTCTCCCGTAATGCTACCCTGCATCAAAGAAGAAAAATGCATTCATGTGGCTCCAAATGGAAAGCTTCCTCAGTGTGGCAAATGACATTTTTGGAAAAAATGTACTGTTTCCCTTTCAAGCAGTGCATCATTATGCAACTTGCCTTGTCCAGCTAGAGTCAGCTGCTGTCTCATGTGTTGGGTGGCAAAGCAATTTGTTGGCCGGAGAGCTTTCTGAATACATTTGCACACTTTGGTGCAGTGCATTCAGATCCCCTAAAGAAATGGTGGCTTTTTTTCAAGGTGTAGAACAAAGGAGTTTGACATTTTTACTAATGATTTGTAGAAAAATACTCTATAAACCACAGAGCTGGGAACATTCCCTAATCCAATTGTCAACAGGAATAATCTGACAAATTTTCTTTGTTAAACCAATTTCCTGACTCTTCCTGGTATAATTAGCTCTGGATTGTCTGTTGGGATTTAGCGTTCTAATTGTGGCAATTCTAAGTACATCAGCATGCCTTCACACCTGGGGTTTACTGCCTTACCTGTGCTGCTTTCACATCTGTTATATAGAAATAAAGCCACCTATTTCCTGTACACATTAGGTGAAGAGGAAGTGATATTTTTAGAATAGAAGCAATAGAAATAACTCAGCTCAAATTTTTTCTTTGCATTTGAGTTAGCACAAAAGGGAATCACATCTTCCCAAATACCATTATGTGTGGTGATGGAGATTTGGTTGAGGGAACCGGAGAAAGAGAAAGAGGACACAAGAAAAGCACTAGGAGAACAGTAAGTGGAGCCCAGCAGCCAGGCAGCAGTACAGAGGTAACAGAGCAGGACCCTCATGAGAAGGTCCTGGGTAAATGTGTCAGGAACATTCTGAGCATACTGGGCACATGCACATGTGCCCAGGGATCAGAGTGGCTGAAACTGGACCAGGAAGAGCCTGTTGGGGGTATCTCTCTCTCTCAGAAGAAATAAACTTAACAGCAGGAAGCAGGTAAAATCTTTACTCAACACAGAGGCTTGCTCCAGAATAAGAGGGATCTTCAAAAATTTCATGCAAAATATAAAACAAAGAAACCAGGCCTAGATTTCAAAGATGTTTTGCAAGTAAACTTATACTTTAATTCCATTTTTCTTTGAACTTTCTGAACTTCCCTCATACACATGACATTGGCATGTGCTTCAAGTGACATGAAATGACAGAAAACACCCACACTTGAAGCCACACTGGTTACAAGCCTGTCAGTAATTAAAGGCACAACAAACCCTATCTCAGTATGGCTACATAGTCCTAGGGAAATAGTTAAAACTATGCCAGATTCCCTTTGAGAATGCAGTAGAGAAAGGAAGTTTTCTCCATGCTCTTATGGGTGGTCTTAGAATGTAGGCCTGACCATAGAGAGACTGTCTGAGGCAGTAGCACTGCCCAATCATGTTTCTTGGGGTTTTCATCAAAAAAAGCCTGCATGGGAGGAATCAGCAGGTGGCATGCTGGTTAAGGGCACTGGACTCCCACATGGCCAACCACGATTCAAGTCCCAGACCTGGTGGCTTACTTTCTCATTTTCTCTCTCTCTCTTTCTTACTCTGTCCCTCTCTGATCAAATTTTAAAAAATAAGTAAATAAATAAATAAATCTAAATAAAATAATTCTCTTTTTTTTTTTTTTGGAGAGGTTTTTGCTATAGGGCGCGTGCGCTCGCCAGACAGACAGAGAGAGACAGAGAGACAGAAAGCGAGAAATCACCCCCCAGGAGGGATGGCCACGCCGCAATCCCTTCTCCTCCATTCTCCTCTCGGGATCTTGGGCACGCACGCACATGTGCCCGGTGTGAGTTTTAAGCCACTGGGTCCAGGATGCGAACCATGGTCGACTACGTGGGAGTCCAGTGACATAGCCATTACGCCAACTGCTGGTTCCCAGTAGGAAAAGCTATTAATCCAAGGAAAAGAGGAGAGTGCCCTGACCAAGGGAGTAGCAGTGTAGGTGGTAAGAAGTCATATTTTGATATTTTGAAGATGATTTTTAATTTTTTTATTATTATTCATACATTAAATTGCTATACATCATTTAGATTGTGAAGAGACTTTACCCAGCATGATATACACCTCAGTCCAGCCCACTTGAGACCACCATACACATCCTCGTCAACAGATAATAAACCTTATCTGTGTCCCACAAGTATCTTACCTCTCCATTCCACCCCCCCCAAATTTCCTACAGTCTTCCCCACCCATACTCTTTCCACTTTGTCTCTAGTGTCCATTACAATTTTTAATACTTTTATGTTCTCCAATGGATCAAATAGAATAATGGTATAGGTGAAAGTTTGGCTTCATTCTAGCTGTCATGGTAACAGTTATGAATTCTCTTTCTTCATCAGACATCCCATACCTCTTTAACTTCACTGATTCACTAGATGGAATTATTACTTAGCACCAGGTTATGCTCACAACTATGATTTATTCCAAAAAAGATAGAGAGCAAATGCAGCAGGAAAAAGATACATATTGATGAAGTCTGGAGAAGTCCAGACCAGACTTTTTTCCTAAGGCTTTTGTCATAGGGCACTTGTGCTCACCAGAGAGAAGCAAAGATAGGGAAAGTGAGAAATCCCCCGCCCAGGTGGGATGGCCATACTACAAACTCTACTCCTCCATTCTCCTCCTAGGATATTGGGTGTGCACGCACACATAACTGGTGATTCTGAAGCCTCTAGGTCTGGGACTTGAACTGTGGTCTGCCATGAGGCAATCCAGCATCCCTACCAACACACTAAGTGCTAGCCCCCAGCCCAAACTTCTGATGTCCTTTCACATCCAGGGCCACGTAAGACAGGCTTTTCCTCTACAGAGACAAATATGGAATGATCCTGCCAAGGTAAACTCATTTGAGCCTCAAAGCCCAAGGTTTTTATGAGGGGGTAGAGTTCACTTCATAGGCATATCTTGCTAGCAATTGGCCATGGTAGCTGAAACTCAGAACCCCAACAATGAAAACAGGTGTATGTCATCAATCTTCGTGCTTGTGCAAAAATTTATGACAAACTGGTATGGTATGGTTTATTCATCCAGGTGTACACAAAAAGATAATACATCAGAGCTAAAAAAGAATATTCTGAAAGCTACATTCCCAGGGAATAGCCAAAAATAAATTGAGGACATTTGGGGACATTCGAGTGTCCAGACCTATTGTATTAACTTTCTTTCCACTTTCTAATTTTGCCATTCTTCCATGTCTTTAACAAGATTAAGTACTTGTAATTGAATATAAAGAGACAAACTCCCTGAAAGAATTGTGATAGTGGCTATTGGCCATATAATATAAGCAAAAATAAATATTTGTGTCTACCAGAGCCCAAGAAGTTAGGGTCATTCGTTCCTGCCACAGAAGCTAATACATCATTCTTTCTGTCTTAAATGCTCTTCCTCCAGATATTTTTTTACTTATTTGCTCACCTCCTTCAAATCTTTACACAAATTTCACATTCTCAAAAGGCCTATACCGATCACTCTTTTTAATGGGGGAGTGAGAGGAAGGGAATCAAGGGGAAAAAGAAAGAAGAAAAACATTTAAGGGACACAAAAGTGGAAAACTATCTGTTGAAAATGTGTATGATAATATTTCCAACTGTGCTAATATACATTTTATTTCCTTATGCTGGGAAATTTTATTTTCCATGCTGTAATGGTATACAATGATTAAATATATAATAAAAATTTTAAGATTCTGATTAAAATGTGTATATATATAAACATATATATATGCATATATGTGCATGTGTGTGTGTGTGTGTCTGTGTATATATATATATATATATAGGCCTCAAAAGTCTTCCTGAAAATTTCTGATTGCTCTTAATCTGTTCAATTGTATTTTGGCACTTATCACCTCCTAATATGTAATTTACTCATTCATCATATCTCCTCTCCCTACCACTTGTTTCCTGCAATCCCAACCCTGACTAGAATGTAAACTCCAAGAAGGCAGGAATATTTGTCTGTTTTGTTCACTAATCTGTTCAAAGAACATAGAATAGTGCTTAGGAGATAGTTGGTGCTAACAACAAATAAATTAATATTTATTTTCAATAAATATTAGTAAATATTCAATATTTATTGAATTAGGTAGATGGGGCTTGTCAGGGATTATTACCCGCTTCTTCAGATGATAAAATTAAATCAGATGGCAACTAAATAACTCAAGCAAGTCACATATTAAGTGCATAGAGCTGAGTCTAAAACCAGTTAGTATAATGACTTAATAAGTCATAATAGAATGACTTATTAACATACACAGTTAAAGTGGAAATAATTGTAATATTGAAGGAAATTATAAGTTCCTATAAATAGGAAAGATTTAAAAAGTCTTTCAAGGGGCCAGCAGGTGGCATGGTGGTCAAGGCGCTGGACTCCCACATGTTATGAGTCTTGGACCCAGAGGCTGGCTTTCTCACTTTCTCTCTGTCTCTGTCTCTCTCTGGTGAGCACATGAGCCTATATCAAATTAGGTAATTAAGTAAGCAAGTAATTCTTAAAAAGTAAAATAAAATGTCTTTTAAGTTCAAAGATATTTAAAATTAAGTTGAAAAGATATTTACACATCTTAGGATCCTTCCAGTTAAAAGACCTTTAGAGGTAGAGTAAAATACATGTAATGACCACAATGGTTAACCCCTATATAGCACAAGCTCTGAGTCAGTGACTTTTGGAAGAGTTTTATACATATTAATACATTTGGTTCTCATGACAAACCTATGAGATAGTTCCTAGTATTATCCATATTTTACATACTAGAAAATTGAAGCATAGAGTTTAAGCTCCTTGTCCAAGGTCACACAGTAGTGAAGTTGAGGTTTGAACTTGGGCAGTCTGGATCCAGAGTCCATGCTTTGGCATGAAGTGCTACAACGCATCTTAAGAAGCACAGACTTACAAGTGATCAGCTTGGGTGGACATTTAGTGAACCTTTTTAGAAACAAAACAAAATTAGGTGACATGAGTTAGGAGACCCATTCCCTTTTAAGTAGAGTCATCTGAGATGCAGTACCTCTATGAAAAGAGCTCAGAATACGAACATGGGTGTCCAAAGACCTACAGCTTCAGGTCTCACACCTGGCCAACATCTCCTGTTGTGGTAATCACAGGGATTTGTAATAGTAACTATTGGGTCATTGGAAAAGTCATGATACATTTTTGCATAGAAAAGCATAGAAAAATGCATCATGACTTTTCCAACGACCCAATGTTTTCTTTAGTAAGTACACAACTTTTCAATGTGGGAAAATTGAGAATTAAAATAAATATTAGACAGAAATAAACTACATCATTATATTAGTGCACATATTTAATGTCAAGGTGCTTGTAATTTTGAGAGATTTTTGCCTTTTAGAGTGAAAGCCAGTAACTCCAATTTAGAATGTGAAACTGAGTAATTGATTACATAGTCATGCATCATTGAACAAGAAGGACACATTATGAGAAACGTATCATCAGGCAATTTGGTCATTATGTAAACATCTTAGAGTGCACTCACACAGAACTATATGGGACAGCTTACTACATACCTAGGCTACATGGTGTAGCCTGATGCTCCTAGACTACAACCCTGTGCAGAATGTTCTGGTACTCAATGCTGTGTGTAGGCAACTATAACGCAATGGCAAATATTTGTGTATCTAAACATAGAAAAGGCATGGTAAAAAAAAAAACATAGAAAAGGTACGGTAAAAATGTGGTATGAAAGATTAAAAAAAAAAAAAACATGGTACACCTGTACGTATAAGGCACTTACCATGAATGAAGTTTGCAAGAATGGAAGTTGCTCTGAGTGAGTGAGTGGTGAGCAGGAAGGCCAAGGACATTATTGTACACTACTGCAGACTATAAAAACTGTTTCAGCTTGTTTCAGGCTGATCTGGCTGGCAATTCAAACTGCAGTTGCCATGTGGTATCTGGTTTCTCCTGGGAAATGCTGTTACCACTGTGCTGTGGAGCCAGTCCCATTTTCTCTTGAGCAATGCATTACTGCTGTGCCATGGAGCCAGCCTCAGCAACTCTGAATTTATAAAAATATTTTTCTCTAATAATAATTTAGCTTTAACTTGCTTATTTATTTATTTATTTATTTATTTATTTATTTATTTTGGAGAGGCTTTTGCTATAGGGTGCATGTGCTCGCCAGAAAGACAGCATCTCCACACATATGAGTAATATGTTGAGATACCACTCTAAGACAACTACATCACTAGGTGATAAGAAATTTTCAGCTCCATTATAATCTCAGGGGACTGCCATCATATATGTGGTCCATCACTGACCAAAACTTCATTGCACATGAAGTACATGACAGTACTTACAATTTTAAATTGAAAATGATTGCATTCCTTAGCACTATCGGAGCCATCTAAGAGAATTCTGGTTCACTGTATGCACATGTAAACTCAATTTATTAAAAAATGATTTAACACTTTGGATGCTCTGTTTATCAGACAATTAAGAGACCTAAGAAGTAAAAATGAATAATATTTATTAAATATATAAATGTAGTTGAAATATTTGACAATATTTAATTACCTAAGTTGGTAAATGAAGCCATTCATTATTTAAAAGCCCTTTGAAAGATAGTTAAAATCTATTTGATTTTTAAATAGAATAATAAGATTTGCATACAGAACTCAAAAGTGAAGGAAAAACCAGGCTTGAGTATTTATAACTTTAATAAATTGAATATCAATATTTACAAGTCAAAGAAAACTTAATAATCCACCCTGAGAAAACTCAAAATTCACTTCCAAAAACATAGACTCTCTGACATGGGTCTAATGTCTTCGAGCCATTGCCATGTTTCCAAAAATTATACACCACAGCTCCATGTTTTTGTTTGTTTTTATGACATAGAGAAGGAAAACTTCTGTCACACTCCAAGCCATGTTCTTAACAAATTAAAACAGACTGGTTTTTCCCTCATGAGGAAAACCTTGTAACTATTCTGTTATTCTGTTCATAAGTGAAAAGGCCAGATTAAGCAGATCTTATTTATAGAGCAAGGTGATGTTTCTTTTCTTTTCTTTTCTTTTCTTTTCTTTTCTTTTCTTTTCTTTTCTTTTCTTTTCTTATTTTTTTTAAGATTTTTTTGCCCCAGAGCATATGCAGTAGCTGGAGAGAGAGAGAAACAGACACAGAGAGAGGGAAAGTGAGAGATCAGCTCTTTGGGGGGATGGCCATGCCACAATCTCTTCTCCTCCATTTTCCTCCCGGGATCTTGGGTACACTCACACATGCACCTGGCATGATTTTCAAGCCTCCAGGTCTGGTACTCAAACCATGGTCAGCCATATGAGAGTCCAGTGCCTCAACCACCATGCTGAATGCTGGCCTTGCAAGTCTATGTTTTAAGGAAAATCTTTGAGGAATTTTGAGAAACTTCCTTCCATGGAGTCTAGGAACCCTCAGGGATAAATATGGTATATTTATGTTCCTCTCTGCTTTCTTAACTCAGCTTACAGTGTACTCTGCCAATAAATCGTCTTCATCATTTAGATAAATGAAAGATTTGCAAAGACTCTGATATAGCCTATTTTTGTGATGCTCTTTTCCTCTGAGATTAAAGTTATTCAAATAGTGTTCCCTGGCTCTGTTAATTTATATCTTCAGCAATCAAAACTGTGGACCATCTGTATTGATTTGCTTGAATCGCTGAATTATTTTTAATGTCACACCCTAGGAGGGGTAGCTGGTAGTGGAAAATCTAGGTGTCAAAAATTAATAAATAATTTTCCTTTAGATTGCCATTGAATTGAAGGAAAAGATTTTGTACGTCTTTTCTAATTGAATCATAAATCTGAAAACTAACCTTCTGAGAGTCATGAAGAGAGCTCTCTAAGAATATGCCATTCTTCAACCGGAAACCTTATAAATCAGACTATCCCAGGTATCTAATGTAAAATGAATGTAACCTCACATTCAGAAAGTTTCAGTTGTCATAAGGTTATCATAAGGTAACCTTAGTTGAGAATCTGTAATGTAAGAGTATAATATTTATAATATTTAGTATTTCATTGGATTTGTAACTAAATTTGAAACCAAAAGTATGTTTGGAGTGAAGGAAAATTCAGCAACTAATGAAAATTAAAAAATGGATATGAGAATACCTGGACCTTTAACTCCTTTGGAGCAAGTTGCTTCAACTCCTTATGTTTCAGATCTTCATGTAGCAAAAGGTGTAGAAATCTTTGACGTGTCTACCTTTCAAAGTTGTCAGGAAGATAAAATTTTCCTCAGTTTCATTAAATCAGTTATGGCTTTACCTTCTTTATAAAATGCTGTGAAGCATTTATGTAGTGCTTTCTATAAACCCCAAACAGAGGAACTGGCTAAATGCATGATATAATCTACACATCATTAATGTTTTCAGTGATAATGTTTGAATCTTTCAGGAGCTTATTGGCTCTAATCAAACCTTCTGGATTGATTCTTGTTGAGAGGAACATTAGGGTCATTATGATGGATGAATTTGCCATTGACTAATCTGGTACTAGAGTGCAAAATGACATAATGAAAAATAGTAGATTACATGCTGTATTTCGTTATTACTTTTTTTGGACAATGGAAATGACGCTGCTCAGTTTTCAATTATGTCTATTTTTACCTCACCTATCTTTTTTTTTTCTTTTCTAAGTTATTTTTTCTTATTGCTCTGTATATGTGAAAAGGCATCAATATCATTCAGATATGATCTAGCCCATAATTTTGCCAGATGCAAAAAGATTTGCTAGCACACAAAAACTAATTACAGAGAGTTTGTAAAAGGGTCTCAGTCTTCATTAAAGGCACAACTATTATTATTTCCCCAGTTACTTTCTAATTGCACTCTTTATTATTGTTGGCAAATTCAAAAGCTTAAGATTCAATTATGGAGACTGTTTATTGACGGCAATTCTGTCCCTATTAACTGATCCTATTATAAAGAATTAGCAAAACTGTCAGATTCTATCTTAAATTCATGAGGAATTGTTTTCTGGATGAATTAGAACTTGAATATCTGATTAATGGCCTCTTGGAAATAGATTCTCTTAAAATGATTTTCAAGTCATAAACTGGCAATGCTCCTGTATTCCAAATTACAACCAGTATAATTTTTTTTATTTTTGTATCTGACTTCTGTCACTGTGATTGAATTCAAGGTTGGTTATTATTTTTTGTGTGTATACTGTAAAACATTCTGCTAGAACAAAACCAGAAAATCAATAAAAATTGGTTTACACTGTATATCCTTAAATTATTTCTGCATATGTGAAAAATTACTCTCATTTGAGTCAAAGAGATAAAAGAATAATAAGACGTGTAATGCAGTGCACTGTGTACAGAGGCAATAGACAAGGACTTACTTCTCAAACCTTGGACTTGTTCTTATATCCCATTGTTTCCATGAACTGCCACCTGAACATTCTAACCTTCATTTCATGTTCTATAAGTTCAGACTGGATGATTACAAAGGTCCCCTAGTTCTACAGTTTTATGATTCTGCACGTTTTAATAAAAACAAAGATGATATTGCTACAAGGAAATGTTCTGTATCCTTTTGATTCCAAGCTTCCAGTTTGTGGTTTCTTCTTAGAACAGATCTAAGTCTGGCAGTAAATATTTCTTCTTTAATAACGTTCCACTTTCCCTTAAAGCCATCAAGAGATCTTTATCACACATTGAGAAAGAACTAACTCAGGTTAACAATACTCTAAAATAAAAGCTGCATTAATCGAAAGCTCCCTCCATAAAAAAATTATTTTTTCTATTTGTGTCTTCCAAATGATTAATATGGCATATACAAATCACACCAACAGGTCTTATAGAAGAGAATCTCACCATACACAATAGAGAAAACAGAGATAGTTATTTAGATAACTTGAGCTCCCTTGTACACATACATACACACATCTCTTGCTCCAATTACCCAACTATTTCAAGAAAGAATATGAGTCAAACAGACTCAAAATTATTGCTAAACCTGTTTTCACATATTTGACGAAGACTGGAGAGGAGATTCAAATACTTGGGTAGCAAAAGGACTAACTTCAAGGTCTCAGCTCCATAGTTATGGACAATACAGTAAATCAGGAACCAGAAACCTTTTTTTGTTTGTTTTTAATTCCCAGAGGAAAACTGCAATAGCCAGAGACAGACACAGAGAAAGGGAGACAGTACCCCTTACAATGGGATGTAGTCATGCCATAATCCTTTCTCTATTTCTCTATCCTGTCAGGATTTGGGCCACACATGCAGATGCGCCGAGTGTGGTTTTTTTCTTTTTTTTTTTTTTTGGAGAGGTTTTTGCTATAGGGCACGTGCGCTCACCAGACAGACAGAGACAGAGAGACAGAAAGCGAGAAATCACCCCCCAGAGAGGATGGCCATGCCGCAATCCCTTCTCCTCCATTCTCCTCTCGGGATCTTGGGCACACACGCACACACGCCCGGCGTGAGTTTAAGCCACCGGGTCCGGGACGCGAACCGCAGTTGACTACGTGGGAGTCCAGCAACATAGCCATTGCCATTATGCTAACTGCTGGTCCTGCGCCTAGTGTGTTTTTAAGCCATTGGGGCCAGGATTCGAACCACATTTGGCCATCTAGGTTCTAGCTCCCTTAACTACTACGGTCCAGGAATCAGAAATCTTTAAGTGAAGTCCAAGGTCTGCTCCTTACTAGGTATGTAAACTACTCACCCCTCTGAGTCTGAACTTTATATATATATATATATATATAAAAGGATGGTAATTCCATCGCCCTAACAGAATCATTCTTTTAAAGGTCTTTTAAGCACATCTCTGGGATAGTATCTTTTTAGATTTGCTCAGAGCCTGTTTGGGCAGGAATTGATCTTCAGATTTACATCAGCAGAGGAGTAGAGAAGACTGGGTTTGATAGAATGAATTCCTCTATGAGAGAGGGAAATTGCAGACAGGGTTAGAGATCGAAGGTGATTAGTGGTCCCCAAAACTATCTACATCCTGATCCCTGGAAACTGTGAATGTGACTTTGTATGGCAAAGGGACTTTGCAGATATGATTTGGTTAAATTAAGAGTATCGAATAGGGAAATGATCCTGGATTATGCAAACAGGCCCTAACTGTAATCCCAAATGTCCTTATAAAAGGGAGGCAGGAGGGCAATTTTACAATAAAAGAGGAAGCAGAAGATGGGGTTACAGAAGCAAGATGTTAGAGTGACACAAGAGAGAGAGCAAACACACAGGCAACTTCTAGAACCTAAAATTCCAAGGAAATAAATTCTACCCTAAAGTTTACAAAAGGAATATGGTCCTGCCAGCACTTTGCTTTTAGCTCAGTAAAGCCTATTGTCATATTCCTGGCCTACAGAACTACCAGAAAACAAGTGTGTGCTGTTTTATGCATCTAAATTTGTATTATTTTGTTACAACAGCCATAGGAACACAGTGATGATCAATTCACTCTGTCTATGTCCTTTCAACACTCTTGCCTTGAAAGCCAACTTTTCATGACCACCTGCAACCACTCTAAGAACAGTTGGTCAAAATAAGGCCCTCAGATTCTTATACTCATGATCTGCCCAAAACTTAGAAGCAAAGAAGGTTAGCTTCTGCATATAAAGATTTCCTTCCAGCTAGGTCTGTTGACAGCTGACACTGTGACAATAATTTTATTCAAAATACTTAAAATAAAACCTGGCAAACTGTTTTAATCATACAATAATTTCAAAAAGTAGAATAAAATACCTCCTTATTCTGGTAGTTTTATGAGGTTCACTACCCTCTTGAGATCACGTGTCACAGTGGTGGACTGACTTCCCATTTCTAATATTACTTATGCCATCATATTGTATGTGAACAGAAACCTACAGCTTATGTATATTTTTTCATCATTACTGTAATCTTACTGGGGGAAATACTATCAACCTTATATTATGTACAAGAAAACTGAAGCTCAGAAAAACTTTCCCAGTATGTCAAAACCTTATGAGGAAGTCACAAAACAAGGACTCCAAACCTGGTCTTCTGACTCATTTTACTACTTTAAATGATAAGGGAGCTACTCCCAGCATTTCTTCCAATGAGCAGGCATGGTTATCAGTCTTATTTATTAATCAGTGTTATTTTTTTTAAGTTATACATACTTTCTTCTTTGTTATCTTTAAAATTCAAAATCACTTTACTTGAAAGTCACTGTGATGTGCTAGAAAGAATAGAAGGCAAAAGAAGGCACACTTGCCTCTTTTCTTTTGTATGACTATGTGACATTCAAAAGGCAACTTCATTTTCTAGGCTTCGGTTTCCTATGAAACCTGTAATATATATGGATAATCAATCCCATTTTACACATGAAGAAATAAACTCAAGCTATTTCCTCAACTTCATATAGCTAATAACTAGAAGTGGAACATAAAAGCAGGTATTTGGATTTTGCTTTTTACACTGACAAAAATTATATATACTTATGGTATACAATGTGATGATTTTGTATATATATATACTTTATGAAATGGCTAAATGAAGATAACTAACATGTTTATTATTTATTGGGCGGGAAAGAACCGGGTTTTCCTGACAGAGGATGCACATATCTTGAACACAAAACCTCAACACCTCATATTATGCACATACAAGTCTATTACAATAGTACCTTCCAGCCTTTAATCTTAAAGAAGTGTTCCTAGCCACAGTTTTATATGGAAACTAGGGTATTCCAATGAGCCCACGATTTTTAAAAATAGCTAAACTGTGAAGCATACAGAAGATCAGTTGTTTGGGTCTAAATTTTATTTATTCTCTTTAAAATAATTGTTTGGAGAATAGGGATACCAAATTGTGTGTCACATTTTTTTTTTTAAATACATTTAAAAACTACCAGGGAGCATGATTTCTGACATCAAAGCAGACCATGACACAAACATTCATAGAGTTCCTAACAAGAAAGAGCAGATTCTACCCTCCTCAATGGGAAAGGCAACCGAGACTGCTATTCAAGCGAAAGGCTGCCAGAGCTATTTTATCCTAAACAAGATGAAATATATAAAGGTATTGAGACAAGTTAAAGATAGAACTCAATTATTTCCATTTTTTACATAAAGAACACATTTCTCTACCTTAGACACCTTCTCATCAGATCCAAGACAAACAACAAATCAACTAAAATACTTTTCTGAAAGGTTTAATGCATCATTCTAGTGGATGCCTTCCTTCACTGTAATAAGGTTATTCCATTTTCAGGTAGTACATATGCCCAAAAATGTCTGCAATATATCTCTGAATTATAAAGGTGTTTTTGCTTCCCATATAACTGGTTTAATTGAAATGCAGCAATTTTTATATTCCATAGTAACAAAAATAAATAAATATAACAAGGATTAGAGTAAAGTGGCACTGATGTCTTCACCTCATTATTCAACCTAATTTCTTGAAAATGAAATGACTTTAATAAAAGAAAGAAAATTCCTTTTCCATGACTGAACCCTTTAGCAGGCTATATTTGATTTTAGAACATGTGCAATCTGAACTGAATATTGAACATCTGTTTAATCTTAGACTAAATGGAAAGCCATCAAAGCCACTCCTCTGTTTCTTTGCTTCCACTGAATAAGGAATGAATTCTCTCTCGCTCTCTTTTTTAACATTCTAAGTAAAGTGATCTTCCTAGACTCCTTCCTATATATTTCCTGAGTACAAATGTGAATAGGCCAACAGCTCAATCCAACATTTATCAATTTCTGGAGCAACAAACTCTGTTACTGTTCTAATTCTATAATAAGAAAAACCAAAAAAAATATCTCAGGCCTAAATAATAATGACCAAAATACTCATTTTTTAATTTTTATTTCTTTTTATTTCTATTTCTTTTATACAGTCAATCACATTACTTAGCTTACAAAGTGAATATTCCAACATGTTTACATTTCTCACCAGTTCAGTTGACAATGCTATAAAGTCATCTTCAACAGGTAATACCCCATTTCTTTGTCCCATAAATGCTTTGCCTCTCTAGGTGGTGTGGTAGTTAAGGACACTGGAATCCCTTTTCACTTTTCTTCTCTCTCCATCCCCTCTTTATCCCACAGTGTGAAGAGAGGATGAGAACTGAATGTAGGGTGGGTTAAGCCTCAGAAATGGGGTAAGGTGGGGTCACTGGAAATGTGATAGGGATTACACATCACCTGATAGATAAGCCACATGAAAATTGGAGTTATATGCTTACCAATAATTCATTAAATCAAGTGGCATTCACCATTTTAACAATTTCTCAGAATGTAATTGCTCCTTGAATGGTCTGTATCTACAGTCTCAGATTTTGCCCTTGAAGTTAGTCATGTGAGTTATTTTCTTTTTTAAAAACTATTTTATTTTATTTTTTATAACTATTTTACTATTTCATTTCATTTCATTTCATTTATTTATTTATTTATTTATTTATTTATTTATTTATTTATTTTATTTGACAAGAGAAAGAGAGAAAGTGAGAAAGCGAGTCGCCAGGTCTGGGACTCAAACCATGGTCAGATTGTGAGAGACAAGTACCTTAACCACCATGCCACCTGCCAGCCCCAATGTGAGTTACTTTCTAGGTAGATGTCAGTATGGATATCAATGTAGATATAGGTGTAGAAACAGAATCATACAGATACAATCTGATCATCTTAATAATGGAAATATTTATTTGAAAATATCCCTGAAAATGGACTTTTATTGGCAGATCATACATAAGACATTGGGCTAGGTGGAAGCAATGAGGAAACCTATCTGGACTACAACATGTTCTCTTATTCTCTGCTCCCGAGAGCACAGAAAATCCTCAGATTAAATCTCCAACATATTTCTAGGTATATACATCTTGGCCACACTCTCATATAAAGGAAATATCTGCTTAACTTTTCTATAATTCAGCTTGTTTTCTACTTTGAAACTTCCCTCTTTTCAGTTGGTAGAAAAGCAATATCAGTTAATTCACTGATCTATCTCCTTTCACCCCTATGATATCTAAGTTCTGTAGAGCCTGCCATTCCACCTGTCTGTCTTATTGAGGATGGCTGTTAGCTTTACAACTATCTCTCTTTTTGGGGGTTTTATTTTGGGTGGAAGGAAGATTTTTTTTTAAATAGATCTTTTTAGAGCAATTTTATGTTTACAGCAAAATTGAGAGGAAGGTACAGAGATTTCCCACATATTCCCTGTTCCTACACAGGGATAGCCTCCTTTGCCTATTATCGACAGCCCCCGTCAGAGTGATACATTTGTTGCAACTGAGGAACCTACATTGACACATCATTATACATAGTTTCCACTAGGGATCACTCTTGGGGTTGCCTATTCTATGAGTTTTGACAAATGTCTAGTGGCATGTACTTACTACTATAGTATCAGACAGAGTAATTTCACTGCCCTAAAAATTTCTCCACACTCCACCTACTCATCTCTCCCTCACCTCTAGATACTAGCAATCACTCATCTTTCTACTGTCTCTAGAGCTTTTATTTTTCCAGAATATCGTATAGTTTGAACCATATCATATATACCCTTTTGGGATTAACTCCTATCACTTGATAACATGCATTTAAGTTTCTTCTATGTCTTTTGATAGCTTCATAACTTTTTTTCATACTTTTGTGCTGAATAATATTAGATCGTTGGGAAAATCATGACGTATTTTTTCTGTTTTACTATGCAAAAGTGCGTCATGATTTTCTCAATGACCCAGTATTTCATTGGTTGCATGTATCACAGTTTCTTTACTCACTTACTAAAGGACATTTTGATTGCTCCCAACTTTTGGCAATTATGAATAAAGCTGCTATAAACATCCATGTGCAGGTTTTTGTGTGGCCATATGTTTTCAACTCTTTGGGGAAATCTCACATTCTGTTTGCACCAGAAATCCTCTGTTCCCTTGAGATTTTGGCTTTTTGAAACCATAGCTGGGGATCCTCTTCTGTTTCTGTGGTTCACCATGTCAAATCCCTTTGGACACACACACATACACAAGTCTGGCATGTTTGATTTCTTCATTCAATAAATATTTCCTAAGGGACCATTACATTTCAAGAATTATTTCAGCAGGGAACAAGACAGGGAAAAGTCCTTGTTCTCTTGGGGACAGATAGTATGCATGCAGCTACATAAAATACTTAGTGTTTCAGTTGCAGATGGGTGCTATGGGGAAAAAAATCAAGCAGGGAGGAGTGTAGGAAAGGAGTTTACAACTTTGTAAATTTAGATTAAATGGAAGACTATGACAGTGATATTTCAGTAAAAGCCAGAACGAAAGTAGGGATTGTATCATGTGAATACTTGGTGGGAGTGCATTCTGGGAGCAATGAACAATAAATGCAAAACCCCTAAAGCAGGAGGCACTCTCAAGGAGAAACCCCTAAAGCCCTAAAGCAACTGTGGCTAAAGCTAATGGGTTCAGAGGTAGTGGAAGGCCTGGTGTGGAAGGCAATCAGCATGGTCTTTTTCAGCTCTGTCCAGCAGAAGCCTAACACAATCCATCATGAAATTATAAATGTTTTTGTAATCATATTTCAAAAAAGGAAATATAAACAGGTGAAATTAATTTAAATAATACATTTTAAGATATCAAAAACATTTCGAGAACAGCCCTTCTTCAAGAACCAGCTCCATGGCTCCTGCGATCTAACCATGTTGGGGGAAACAGAGGAATGAAGAGATCCCACTAATAATTCAGCCTCCAGTATAGACAACTTGCGTGGAGAGGCAGAGGGAACAGAACAACACTTCTTCAAGAACCAGCTCCATGGCTCCTGCGATCTAGCCATGTTGGGGGAAACGGAGGAATGAAGAGATCCCACTAATAATTCAGCCTCCAGTATAGACAACTCGCGTGTCCTTGACCCTCAGATTGAACTTCCAAGTTTGGGACGAAATCGACCATCCACAAGATGACTAGAAATTGTTGCACGACCACAAGAAATATGGGGAAGCAGGAAAATACCTCTCCTCCAAGAGAAAAGGATAACTCCTCTTCATCCACACACAGTTCAATGGAAGTCATGGAAATGTCTGATAAAGAATTCAGAACATTCATAATGGCAAAGCTTACAGAGATGGAAGAGAAGAGAGACAAGGAACTACTGAAGAGGAAGGAGAAAGAAGTTGATGAGTTCCAGGAGGTGAGGAAATTTATGCAAGATCTAAAAGTGGAATTTCACACATTACAAAAGAATCAGATGGAACTGTTAGAGATGAAGGCTATAATACAAGAAGTCAAAATTTCCCTTGAAAGTATTAAAAGCAGACTAGATCATACAGAAAATAGAATCTCAGATGTAGAAGAGAAAATTGCTGGCCTAGAAAAATCCACCATGAAGACTGAGAAAATGGCCCAAAATTTTGAGAATAATATACAAGAAGTAGTAGATACTATCAAACGTCGAAACATCCAGATAATTGGAATTCCAGAAGGCGAAGAGACTCATAAGGGCATTGATAATCTATTCCATGAAATCCTGCAAGAAAACTTTCCAAACCTGGAGAGGCACTCAAAGATCCATTCCCAAGAAGTACAGAGGACCCCAAACAGAATCAACCCAAGAAGATCTTCTCCAAGACACATTATAGCCAGATTGACCAAAACCACAGACAAAGACAAGATACTAAGACTGGCAAGAGAAAAACGGCAAGTTACCTACAAAGGATATCCCATCAGACTAACGGCAGATCTCTCATCGGAAACAATGCGAGCGAGGAGAGAATGGGAGAATATATTCAAAGCATTAAAGGAAAAGCAATTTCAACCGAGAATTCTGTACCCAGCAAGGTTATCGTTCATTTGGGAAGAAAAGACACGAACATTCCTAGATAAACAATACCTGAAAGAATTTACCAGCACCAGACCAGATCTTCAAGAAGTTCTTAAGGGAGTGCTATGTGAGTAAAATTAAATGCAGACACACAGAAACAAGAGTTCAGAAACTAAGAAAATGGGCAACTTAATTGTAGGGACAAAGTCTGGAGTTGAGTATTATATCCCAGAGCTCAATATGGAAAATCGAACCTCAACAGAAACAGAAGAAAATTAAGTACATGAGACTGAACTGATGAAACAGCATTCTATGACTTGACTAAAATATTGCTGCTTTTCTTCTAAGCTTTGTTGTCCGGTTTTAAGGATTTTTGTCCTGTCTTGAGCTGTCAATGGATTCATGTACCTAATATTTGAACAGAATACTAACCTTGAAACCTTAAGTTTCAAGGAAATATCCTTACCAGTTCAAAACTGCTTTTCTTGAAACCATTAGCTGAACTTGTTATTGCAAATAGTTAGATTACTTATGATATTGTGTGATCAATGAAATGTCGGGAGAAAAGGAATTGAAGATAACTGTAGACAGCAGAGATAGTGTAATAAGAGAGTGGGATAGGGCAGAGGGTCAAACATGGGGTAAAAAAATATATATACATGAAAGTAGAAATGGAATATTATAGATGATAACATGCATGATTAAGCCACTATCCAGTTGATTAAGCCACTATCCAGTTTATTCTAGATGGGAAACCACATTTTGTATGTTGTGATGATGCTCAGGGAATGAATGTAAATTAATAGAAAAAAAAATTTTCAGAAAAAAGGGCATTAAAAATACCTATCTGATGATTGCAGTAAGCTATATAGCCCTAGGTAAGTGCTACTTTATAGTATGTTCATTCTACTCACTGAGGTTTATGCCTAAAGTCAGACTTGTGTTCATGGATATGTATATTTCAGCTGTGCTTGCTATTGAAAATATTTAGGTTTATTAAGATATTTAGTGAAACAATAAAATAGGGGAGGCAGAGAAAGCAACAATAGATACCAGACACAATGTGGGAGGTGGGTGGGAGATGGCAGAGGGTGAGATAGGGAATCAAGGATGGGAAAAAAGGCAAAATATACAGAAAACAAGAAATGGAAAATTATGTGTTGACAATAACACACATCTTGATGTGCTTGATTGAGCCAATATACAGTGCACTGTGAATGGAAAAATCTCATTTTGTATGCTATAATGATGTACAGTGAATGAATGTAAATAAATAAATTAAAAAAACATTTCAACATATAAGCAATATAGAGCTATTTTACCTTTTTAATACTAAGACTAATATACAATGTGTCTTTTACACTTAAAGTGAAATTCAGTTTGGAACAGTCACATTTGAGTGCTCAGTAGCTATGTGTGGCTTGTGTCTACTTTATTGGACAGTATAGATCTATCTACTAGAATGAAGTGCAATGAAGGAAAATATCAGCAAAAATATCAATTAATATATAATTGATATCATCCCATTACACATACTACATTGCATTTTTTAAGATAACATTCTTTTCTAATGGTGATCTAGAGGCAGTGTTTTGCTTTTTTTTGTTTGTTTGTTTGCTAGTTGGTGCATGTACTTGCCAGAGACAGAGAGAATAGAATACACCTTCCACACTCCCTGCCTTGGGAAATGGTCATGCTGAAATTCCTTCTCTTCCATCTCTCCCTCTTTTGGGGATTTTCAGCACACACAAACACATGCCTGATGTATTTCTCAATCTCCTGGGTTCAAGGCTCAAACCGTGAGGTCAGTCATGAGTGATCTGGCTGCCTTAGCCACAAGGCCATGAAGCCAGTCTAAGACAGTATTTTTTTTTAATCTTGTCCTTTTCTGATTATAAAATTCATATGTAAAATTCAAACAACATAGAAACGAATAGTGGAGAGTGGATTTTTGACTCTGAACAGGTGAGGCTTAGGAAGCATGAGGATGATGCCTCTGGTCTACATCATGTGCTCAGTACCTGCAGTTTCACATGTGGTCATGCTGGTTTTGGTGTGGCTGCCTCAGTTTTCTTTTTCTAAAGTGAGATTTGAGACAGTCCAGAATCTATGGACAGAAATCTTTAGTGAGACTATGTAAGTAACCATTATCAAGACATACCTATGTAACTTTGAAGTCATGCTAATAGTGGGCCATCAGAAAAGTCATGGTACATTTATGCATAGAAAAACTCATCATGACTTTTGAGACGACCCAACAGAGTGTAATCTATAGATTAATAAGATTGTATTTCTTTCATCTTCTGTACATCTTATGTACTCAGAGCAGCTCAGGCTCAAAGAGTAATGAATAGAGGTTTAAGGAAGTGGTACTTAGAAGCAGAAAGTACATGGGATTGTCAGGATAGCAAACCTGGAGCTTCACTGCCCAGAAGAGAGCACTTGGACTACGACTGATCATCAGATTCTTCGATATGATGCAACTCTTCTTCTCTAGCAGATTTGTTTCATGCCTCCTACTGTTTTCTCAAACCTTCCAAATCTATGTTTCCACTCTCAGTCTTAGACTCATAGGATTTCAGTTCCACAGAGAGAGGATTTTTGTCTGTTTTATTCCTTACCAGATTGCCAGAGTCTAGCAGAGTGTCTTGTACATAGTTGGTACTCACATACACCTCATCTGGCATTCACACCCATCTCTTGTGTTTGTTCAACTGTTAGTCAATCAGTTTCAGACATAGAATGCAGACAAACGGTATATGTTAAGTGGGGACATACAATGTCTCTCCTTCATAGTACGTTAAGTGAATGAACAAAGTAGGTGGCATGAGGTTTAAATTTCATCATCTCGCTTCAACTAAATCTGCAAACCCACCCACATTAGCACATTTTTTCCCTCTTTTCTAATTACAAAGAAGAATCTTTTTCTACTCCATTTTAAAGCAACCCTTCCACAGGGGTTCTGGGTCCCATCTCTTTCATAGATTTCTCAAGGCCTTTACTCCTTACTTCACCCCCCTCTCCTTCTGTCATTAATACTCCCAAGTTAGAGAAAAACCCACTCATGACACACTCTTCTCCATCCTCCACCTTCCGAATCTTACCTCCCTTTTATAGCTAAACTTCTCAAAATATTTGTCTATACTCAATTTTCAATTCTCAAATTTTCTCTTAAATCCGCTCTGAACTGTTTTCTCCAAACTACTGACACTTAGGACACCAAAAGATCATTGATGATATTCATATTGACTAATCTACTGAATATTTCTCTGTACTCATCTCATGTAAACTCTCAGAAATATTTGACACAGTGAGAAACACTCCTGATTTTCCTTTTATCTTAGTAGTCACTCCACTCTCACTTTTGTGGGCTCTGGCGCCTCCTCCAACCCATATTTACTCCTTTTTTTTAGAGAGGTTTTTGCTATAGGGTGCATGTGGTCACCAGAGAGACAGAGAGAGAGAGAGAGAGAGAGAGAGACAGAAAGCAAGAAATCACCCCCCAGGGGAGCTGGTCATGCTGCAGTCCCCTCTCCTTCGTTCTCCTCTCAGGATTTTGGGCAAGCACACACATGCACTTGGCATGAATTTTAAGCTGCTGGATCTGGATCTCAAACCATGGTCAACCACATGGGAATCCAATGACGTAACCATTACATCATCTGCTGGTACCCCCATATTTATTCTTTCCTGCTCTTTTTTCTCACCACTGTGTTCAATACATTTGCTAGCCCTGTCACTTCTATTTCCAAAATGTATATTGATTCTATCTGGCTCTCCTTGTTCACTACCACTACTCTACTCCAAGTCACCTCCGTCATCCCCTAAATTACTTCCTGATATGCCTCTGTAATCTCATCCTGGCTCCTATGTCTTTCTTAGCTTGGAAGTGAGTCTTTTAAAATCTAAGTCAGATTAGTCACTACTCTGCTCCATGACTTCTAATGGCTCCCCATCATGCCAAGAGTAAAATATAGGGGACAGCCTTGTAGCCTAGTGGTTAAGAGAGTTGGATTTCACATGGCTGACTGCAATTCAAATCTTGTCCTCAGAGGCTTGAAAAACAGGCTGGGCATACCCCATTGAGAAGTGTTTCTCTCTCTCTCTCTCTCTCTCTCTCTCTCTCTCTCTCTCTCTCTCTCTGATTAGCATGTGGATCCTCTGGAAAAAAATTTTTTTAACGAGTGAAGTACAAAGTCTTTACTATGCTGGACTCAAGCCACACTTAGCTTGCTATTCCTAAAAAAGCAAAAAAAAAAATCAAATATTTTTCTTACCTCAGTCTCTACTTAGATGATTCATATGGCTTGCTTATGTATGTATGTACATATGTATGTATGTATGTATGTATGTATGTATGTATGTATTTAGACTGGCTGGCTCCTTTTCTCTTGAAACTTTCATCAAAAAGGTGACCTCTGTGTAGAAGGCTTCTCCGATGACTGTATCTAATGTCTCCCACCCTCTAATCTACCTTTGAAGCCAAGCTGCTTGTCTGTCAATTCCACAGCACTTATTACAATTCATAATTAGTTTACTTGCTCTTTTCTATTTCTTTCACTAGACTATAAGCTCTTTCGAGCTCTTTCTATTTTGAATCCTTAGGGTCTATCTCAGTACCTGGCTAATTCCATTATAGGCACTTAGTAAATATTTGTTGAATGAATGAAGAGAGGCACTGGAAGAAAGCCCTGGAGAAAGACAAAAAGGGGACTGAAGGAAATGTTGCTGTGTTCCAAGTTGAAATAGTTGGCCACTACACAGGGATGAGGCAGACACTTCAGGCTATGCTGATAGACACACTTACCCCATTGTAAAACCATTCTGACCTCCCAGGTCTTTGGGCCAGTTATGAGAGGGGCAGCCCTGAAGATAGCTGAAATGCCCTCAGAGCCTTTTTTTCCATTGTCTTGTTGATTAGCACCTAGTTCTCTTCTATTCATGCTAATCTCTTTAGTAATTGATCACCGGTTTTAGTTTTCTGTCCTGGAAATACTCCTTTAATATTCTCTATTACATGTCAAGACTTTGAAGTTTTCAAATCTTTCTACTTTGCTTTCCTTTTAAATATAAGTTTTATCTTCAAGTAATTTTTCTTTTAGATATGAATTCTATCTTTAATTAATTTCTTTCAGTTCACATCTTACGATACATAGTTAGAAAAATCATGCAACAGCCTGAGCACTTTGTTGTTTAGAAATATCTCCCAAGGCCAGCAGATAGCATGGTAGTTGGGACACTGGACTCCCACTGGCTGACTACAGCTTGAGTCCTGGACCTAGCAGCTTGCTTTCTCACTTTCTCTCTCTCTCTCTCTCTCTCTCTCTCTCTCTCTCTCTCTCTCTCCTCTCTCTCTCTCTCTCTCTCTCTCGTGCCTGTAGCAACTTAGAAAAACAAAAGATAAATAAAATTAAATAAATCTTTTTTTAAAAAATGGAAATATCTCACAAGGTACCTTAGATCACAATTCTTTTTTTTTTTTTTTTTTGAAGAGGTCTTTGCTATAGGGCGCATGCACTCTCCAGACAGACAGAGAGAGACAGAGAGACAGAAAGCAAGAAATCACCCCCCAGGGTGGATGGCCATGCTGCAATCCCTTCTCCTCCATTCTCCTCTCAGGATCTTGGGCACGCACGCACACGCGTCCGGCATGAGTTTTAAGCCACCGGGTTCGGTACGCAAACCACGGTCAACTACATTGGAGTCTAGCGACACAGCCATTATGCTAACTGCTGGTCCCAGGTCACAATTCTTAAATTCAGTCCTTCACAGCACCTTAGCATATGGATACAATACAGCCATGTTCTTTGCTATTTCATATTAAGTATGGCCTTTCCTCCAGATCATAATAAGTTTCTCATTTCCATCTGAGACTTTCTCTGAATTGCCTTTACTGTCCATATTTTTATCAGTAGTCTGGTCAGGATGACTTAACCAATCTCTAAGAAGTTCCAGTTCATTACTACTCTTTCTTCTAAGCTTTCATCAGGATCACTTATATTGCATTGTAGATATTTTCTAGTTAGCTCCTCCAAAGTCTTTCACCCTCTGCCCATTACCTAATTCCAAAGCTGCTTCCATGTTTTCAGGTACCTGTTAGTAGCAACACCCACTCCTCAGTAACAGTTTTCTTAGTCTGTTAGAGTTGCTATAACAGAATACCTGAGACTGAGTGATTTATTTTTTAAAGAGGTTTATTTGGCTCATTATCCTGCTGACTGGAAAGTTTAAGAGCATTGAGCCAGCATCTGGATGCCCTCTGGTGTCACATCACAACATGGCCAAGAGAAACAGAAAGGAAGGCAGTCTTATGCAAAAACTTACACAAATATGCCAGCAGCTAGCTTACTTCTATAACATCCCACTCATAGAAATTAATCATTGTGAATCCTTTCTCTCGTGGGAGTCAGCCTTACTGTATACATGGGAGAGCTACCCCATTTTCCAAACACCTCCCACTAGGCCCCACCTCCCAACACTGACACATGAGTATGAAGTTATAGCATGAGATTTTGGTGGGGACACAGCACTCAAACCATAACAACATACTTGAGACTAGCCCTTGTATTTGAACTATAATGGAGAAAATATTGAAGCAGTGAATAGAAAGAAAAACTGAAGGGACTGGCTAGTAACTATGTATAACTCATGAGTTGAACTCAGTCCATAGACCCTGCCTTTGCCTCAATCCTTTACTCACAAACTTTCCCGTCAAAGCTTAAAGGTATCACCAGCCCATGAATGCTTCAAATACTCAGAAGCCAGATTATTCAAACACAGATAAGGATAGTCTATATATCCCAGAACATTTGTAAGCCATTATAATCAGCAAACCACTGGACACAATTCCGGAATGAGAGAAAGAGAGAGCTATAAATAGAGGTGAGAACACACATCCATTACAGTTAAATTTCCAGATCAAATATCCTTTTAGAATAATAAAGCAGGGCCAGGAGATGGTGTGGAGGCATAGGTGGCTGGATCCCACAAGATCAGCTGTCCCATTGGAGTCCCAGACCCAGTGTCTTGTAAAACATGCTGGAGGGGCCAGCAGTTAGAATAATGGCTATGTCGCTGGACTCCCACGTAGTTGACTGCGGTTCGCGTCCCGGACCCGGTGGCTTAAAACTCACACCTTGTTTCCGAAAAACAAGATGGAAGTGTGACATTATCTCTTATGGTCAATGATCCTTGAAACTGAGGAGAAGGGGCTGCAACAAAAAAGCAGCAGATCCCTAGGAGAGATTTTACTACCCTAGACTTATAAAAACTTCTGTTATCAGGCAATTGCCAAGTCCCTTTGACTCGAGGCATAAGTGTCACTTGCTGTCAACTTTCCCAGGCAACCCTCAGACTAAAAACTTCATCTATTCCTTTGCCTGTTATTTCACGTTAGTAGCAGTAGTTATAGTCATCCCAGGTGCTTGATCCCTGGAACCTGAGCTGGCAAATTTGAGACTTCACCCAGAGCTGACACCACTAATCACCTGGCCTCTGTAAAAAAGGATGAAACAAATGGTAATTTGTCATAAAGACTCTGGTTGCTCAGTCCTGAATGTGCAGAGATATTTTTTTATTACTACCCAGGGCTCTGTCCCATCTGAAGGTAAAAATGCTGAAATTAAACAAAGTTTTGAACCCCAAAACACAATACTGTTCCCCTCAAAGGACAGTTTTCTTTAATTAGTATATACTAGAGTTGGTCACTCCTTTTAAATAGGTGGTATGGAGAAAACATCTTATCAATCAAATCTTTTTGTCTGGCATCTCATTGGGTTCCCTAGGTAGCAATATATGATGAGTGATCTGCTATAAAGTTACTGAGAACAATTTCAACAAATGTTATTATGAGAAACTCACTGACTTCGAACATCCAGCTTTGAAAATTTAAAGTTGTAATATGGATCATAGATGCTTTATTCTTTGGTGATACAAGTTATCAAACTCTGTGATTGTGATGTGCATGGGGCCATCTTCATCACTCTAAGACTCATGCAGCTGACTATACAAGAAGTATTATGGAGGTGGACCTTTTTCTAAAATATGTCACTGTAAAATAAAATTAATTCATTGGCAATGGGGAGGGGGAAGCATTTTCTTTCTGGGTAAAGGAACACACATTGATGTTTAAGTGCAGTAGAAAGCAGAATGATTTACACCACATTACACTCTAAGTCAGAAACTATTGGGTCATTGGAAAAGTCATGACACATTGTTGCATAGAAAACCATAGAAAAATACATCATGACTTTTCCAATGATCTTAGTACACTCAGTTGGAGAGATAGTCTGCATTCTGTAGAAAAGCTACTTCTGAAAATATAAGACAAATAAATTATATCCCAAGTAAAGGGAGATATCACCTCCTCAAAAGAGTCATCCCTAAAGACTGCAATACTCTAAGGTATTTTAATTCCTAAATATCATTCATGAGCCAGACATGGCAATACTGGAGAAATAACTGAAGTATAATTGTATGCTAATTATCCTAGAACTATTGAAGCCTTTATCATATTTATGTTATTTTATTTCTTTTTTTCCCATGTCTTAAAAAATTTATTTTACACCTATTATGCCACATATCATGTTTTAAACACTAACATATAACTCCCTGATGGCTGCCGCCAGACAGAAAGGAAGAGGGTTATTGTATTTCTTGAGGGCTAAATTCTGGTTTAGCTTCTTTGTAACAAACTGGGATCAGAATCAGAGTAGGATTCAAGAGCTCATCCACAGTCTAATTACCAATTCAGGTAAAGCACCCTCTTTTTTTTTCTTATGTGTACTTAAAAAGCAGTAGTTATGTGGTTTTCTTGGAAAAGATGAATGCTAAGGTCCCACATACAGTTAATTTTAGTCACAATTAAGCAATATTTCTAACCACAAAACAAAGACAAAAACAATCCTAGAGTCCATATAAACAAATGTGGATGTCTACAGTGAAGCCATGTGGAAATGTAATAGGCATTGGTCACTATTCTAACAGCCCAGTATGCGAACTCCTTTTCAATGTACAGGAAATACTACCTCATGAGTCTCTGTGGGAAACAGGGGCCACTGCTACCTTAGAGAAGCTAAAAATGCCAGATACTCGCTATATCAGCCCCCACTGCTGCTGAAGCATGGGCATCTGTCCTAGTTGTGTACAGTTCTGACATCCTTGAGGACAACAATCACCAGAGGTTCTTGTTAACAGCTATGCAAGTCCATCTAATGGAGATTCTGACTAAGTGGCTGTGAGATTAGGCCAGGAAATGGTTAGCTTAACCTAGTTGATTCTTACTATCAAAGAAGCCTTAGCCTCTGTATATACACTTTATCATAAGGAAATATCTGTGATTTTCTATTTTATCTTTTTTTAAATTTGAAATCCTATGGGCTTTACCTCACACTTTTTTTTGTGTGTAGAGATTATTATACTATTTTTCTTCTTAGATCTGTCAATGTAGCAAGTTTTACTTTCAGATTTTCTAATGTTGAAAATGTCCCTGCATCTTTAAGTCCCAGTTAGCTATGGGTGTTTTATCTTTTAAATTAACTGTTGAATAATGTTTGCTAGTATTTTACTCAAGACTTTTGCATTAATATTCATAATTAAGGTAACCTTGTAGCTTTTCTGTTTACTACAATCTTTGTTGGATTTAAGGATCCAAGTTATTCTTGTTTCATAAATTAAATTTTTTTCTCAAAAAAAAATGAACAGTGGTTCTTTATCTCAGATGCACATTAGATTTCCCTGTGGAACTTTTGAAAATTACAGTTCCTAGACCTCATCCCAGACCGATTGAATCAGAATCAACTCTTGGGTGAAGTGTGTATGTGTGTGTGGGTGTGTACGTGTGTGTGCGTGTGTGTGCGCACATGCGTGAAGCTTCATGGGTGATTCCACTGTACAATGAAGCTTTAAAATCTCTAGTGTAAGACAAGTTCAATCAGATGCTGGGACTTTGATATCATAGTGATACAAGAAGAGGATGACTGTGAGTAAGACTCAGTGGTAAATGCAGCATGATTAAGTTCTCACACTAGCAGGAACAGTATCCAATGTCCAGTGTTCACGATCATTGGTCCAAATAATAGTACTCAGTATTATTCTATTATTGGTCTGACTTTTGTCTATTATTGCTCTTTTTTGTCTTTATTCAGGAGAGAGAGAGGATCGCCCTCTACAGGCCGCCATCCCCTTAGTTCAGGGTTCCAGCCTGTAGGATCCTAGACACCTGTATGCACGCTTGGCATGTTTCAGGCTGACCAGGTTTGGGATTCAAGCTGCAGTTGCCATGTGATATTCAGCTTCTCTTGAGAAGTAAATTACTGCTATACCACGGGACTGGACTTGGTGTGATTTCTGAGTGTTGCTTAAGGTTGTGTAGTCCTAATGAAGCAGACCAGTTTGAGGTTTATCAGAACTGTAGCCATTTTGAAATTGAGAAGCCTCTGAGAGAACAATCTAACCAAGTGGTGAGTCATGGGGAGGTCTATTTTGAGGAATGGTAAGATAAGAAACTAGAAATAGGTATTTTTGAAAAAAAAGGAGTCCTTTTTGTGTCCTTTAAGAAGATACAGTAAAAAAAAAAAAATTAGAAATAGAAGCCAGCAGGTGGTGTGGTGGTTGGGGCACTGGACTCCCACATAGCTGACCATGGTTTGAGTTCCAGACCTGTTGGATTGCTTTCTTACTCTCTCTCTCTCTCTCTCTTTCTCTGTCTTTCTGTCTGTCTCTTTCCAGTCAAACTGAATAATAATAATAATGATAAATAAAATTAAGTAAATAATTATTTTAAAAATCAGAAAAAAGATTTTTTAAAAAAACAGGAATCAGGATTCTTTCTTAGGGAAAAGTAATCAACTTGGATTTATTGTAGTGAGGAAGGATTTGACATGCTTGTATGCTGTATTTATAAATACTTAGAGCATATTGATCTTTTCAAGACGTATCAGTGGTGCTTGCTGACTCCCTGTAACCTGGTTGTAGAAATAAACTCCCCTCTCCAGCCTCTGTCACTCCTTTCATTGATTGCAAGTAGTAGCAGTTAGTTTGCCAATGACACTGAGACTGATTCTTCCAATATACATGGTGATTCAAGAAGCTAGTCAACTGTCTTAGAGTAAATCATTTCCGCAGAAAATCATCCAGAAGTAGTTTCTGTTTTTTGCAAGTAATAACATGAAATATTACTAATATATAGTATTGGGGGGGGGGGGAATGCTGACTTAGCAAGAAGGGGACCTAAATTTCAATCCTATGTGAGATCTCTGAGTCTCTATTTCATTTTTGTAGAATGGAAATATTACATAGTTTTATAAAGCTGCTGTGATGATTAAATTAAGTAGTAGCTCAAAGTACTATTGACAGTCTCCAGAATTTCTCTCAGACAGAGGCTTAGGGCTGGTAGTCTGGAGGGTAACTATAAGGGAGACATTCCTTTTTTCTAGAGATTTTTGTTATAGAAAGTGTGCACTCGCCGGAGAGACAGAGAGACAGAAAGAAAGAAATCACCCCCCAGGAAAGGGCTACAATGCAATCCCATCTCTTCCAGTTTTCTCTTGGGATTTTGGACACACACACACACACACACACACACACAAGCACACGGCATGAGTTTTAAGCTGACAAGTCTAGGACTCAAACTGTGATTGACTACCTGGGAGGCCAGCAATGTAACATTTTGCCGTCTGCTGGTCCCAGTAAGGGATACATTCTGAAGCTCTATGTGCATAGCAAGCATAGTATGTTTACTTCTATCATATATTTGCATGCAATGACTGTAAGGGATATTTTATGGAGACTGGTGCCCAATGACACTTCTGGTTACTGCTACTAGGAAGGGCTTGGCATAAGCCATTGAATGTTATTTTCTTTTACTCCTTAATGTTTAACGAGCAAATATAGTCTAAGAGCTCAACCTTAGGAAAATAAAATTCCAGAGCTTATAGGAAACTATTGCTCATTAGTTACCTAATCTATCGAATAAATAATTTTGAGTTCTAAAATTTCCAGTATATTTAAAGAACATAATTTAGACACATCACACATTTTTCTCTAATTTGCTTAACTATGATCTCACCTCCTATTTATAGCCCTTATTATGTGATTAAGAATCTAATATGTGGCCAATGTCTTCCAATCAGAAGGCTATATTTTGACGTATTATCCAATGTTAACTCATTCAGTAAGGTTTTACCATTAGTTGGCTGTTGCTATGGCAAAATGGAAATTAAAACTCGAGAATTCTATATCTGCTATCTGCCAGACGGGTAGGATGCAGGCAAAATGTATTTCCATTATGATGATGATCTTTTTATAACTTGGCTCTCCACTACCCCTTCTGTCCCAGTAACTCCATATGATTCCCTAGCCACACCCTGTCCTCATAGGAAGATAACCCTTTCTAAACACCTATAATTCAATAATTTGTATTTTTCCATACTCATAATACTATACAGACACCTATCTATATGTGTATCTGATCACCAGACTTTTATTTCTTTTGATGAGTGTTTTACAAAGTATTTTAACAATACTATGAGAGGTACCAGAAGATGGCTTAATGGTTACATTGTTGGACTCCCACATAGTCTACTGCAATTCAGTTCTGGACCCAGCAGCTTAAAACTCATGCCAGGGGCATGTACATGTGTGCCTAAGATCCTGAGAGGAGAGTGGAGCAGGGATTGTGATCCCGAGAGGAGAGTGGAGAAGGGATTGTGGTATGGCCATCCCCTTGTGGGGTGATTTCTCGCTTTCTGCCTCTCTGGCAAGCACAAGAGCCCTATAGCAAAATAACTATGTGTAAATTCCTCCAGATATTTTTCTTAAAGTGGATTTCATTAAAAGATTTTTGCTACAGGGCATGTGTACTCATGGGAGAGAGACACAGACAGAGAGAGTGAGAGAAAGAGAGCAAGAGGGAAAGTGAGAAATCACCCCCTGCGGGGATGGCTATACCACAATCCCTTCTCCTTCGTTCTCCTTAACATAGACATTTTCACTAAAATATGGACATTATCACATACTGATATGGACATTTTCACTAAAACATCTACCCAGTGTATATCTGAAAGAAAAAAATTTAAAAAAAAAAAGTAAGTCTATTATACCACAAAGACATGCAGTGATATTTTAACATAGACTGTTTCATTCTGTAGAATGATAGAACAGTTAGAAGATTTGACTAAGCTATACATAGGGCTATGTAGTTACTATACATATAGTGTAAAACCTTGTGCTAGTCACATCAGTGAGCATGAAATTGAATAAGAAATTGCCCCTGACCTACACTGCTTTAATACAGCTACTCTGGAAAAGACACGATAGATCCAGTCATGGCTTGCCCTAATTGCACATTTAAGTAATTTGAAGAGCTTGTAAAAAGCTAATTCCAGGGTCATGCCCTAACCCAATTAAATAAAATCTTTGTGGGCAAAACTAGATAATTCTAACGTGTAGCTAAGATGGAAAAGACCAGCCCTAGGGGATATGGTCAAGAATCAAAATTTGCTGTCTTATTTTCACCCCTTTCCTCCCTCCTCTTGGCCCATCTCTTCAGGAATTTTCCACAAACACAATAAAGAAGCAATATTTCAAGATTTGCTCATCTCCATTTTCTAAACTCTCCATCCCCTTTCAGCAAAATGACCTACCCTGGGGCTACATCCTGTCACATGTGCTGTAACAGCAACTGACCTGCTTCATTAACTCACACTACCTACTAAGACTTTCTGCTAAGACTCTTCTGGAGACCTTAGCCTAATGATCAGGCTTGGGATTGGTCAGCCCAGGAACTTGACTTACCAGTGTTTAGTGTAGGATTCTGCATCCTCTGCCTGGATGGATCTGTGCTCTTCTTCTCTTTCCTAACTGAAAAGTTTGTGTATCCTTCAACATATGATTTACATAGACTCAATGATGCCATCTTGACCCCCAGGCTTGACTTCTCATGCCTTCCTCTAGGCTCTAACACTAAACTCCTACAACTCCTCACACACTGTACTGTCACAGTGTAGCAACATTATTTGTTTCTAGCCACAATGAGCTTCTTTAGGGCAAGGATCTCCTCTTACCGTTTCTTGCCCCAAGTCCAGTTCCTTTGACAAAAATCTCTTGAAAATGAACATTTTTTAAACCTCATCGCCATAAACTCTAAGAGATCCAACATAGCTCTCCAACTTGCCTAAATGCTGTTGTAAAATTCTCTACTACAAAAACAAACCTTTCATTGCCCAAATTTTCTTTGAGATGCTCTTATTTCTTTTGTAGTATTTCTCCTTAAATTCATGAATTTACATTTGGTACTCCAGCTTACTTCAGTAACATACATAGTTTGTTGCTTCAGCTTACTTCAGTAACATAAAAGGTGATGTGGAGAAATGAGGAGGCACATTTCATAAGATCTTACTACTTTTTGAATCTGAGCAATGGCTACATGTAGTGTCTTTATATTGGGTTGTTGGGAAAGTTAAGACACCTTTTTTTATATAAAAACAGAAAAATATGTCATGACTTTCCCGATGACCTAATATAATATACTTATTATATATATGCCTACATATTATATATAACATGATCTTGTACATATTATTTATGTACTGCATATATTTATAAATATAATTTACATACTATATAGCATATATTTATGACATATATTATATAATAAATATATTTTGTATAAATATATGTATATATGGTACAATATTACATAAACTTATAAATATATAAATATCAAATATTTATAAATAATAAATAAAAGTATATTGATATATGAAAATATATATCATGAATGAAATATATCTTTATATAACTTTTTTAGAGTTTTTTGCCTTAGGGTCTGTGCATTCTCTGGAGAGAGAGAGAGACCGAAACAGAGGTAAAGTGAGAAACCACCCCGGGGGATGGGCACTCCGCAATACCTTCTCCATTCTCCTCCTGGGATCTTTAGCACATGTACACATATTCCCAGAGTAATTTTCAAGCCACTGGGTCCAGGACTCAAACTGCCATGAGCCATGTGGGAGTACAGCAATATAACTGCTATGCCATCTGCTGGTCCCATCTATATAACTTTTTTTTAATAGCAAAACAAATAATTCTTAAAAAAAAATGTCTTTGCTATTAAAAAGGTTAAATAGATGGGACCAGCAGATGACGTAGCAGTTACATTGCTGTACTCCCAATGACTAAAGGTTATAGAAACATAGTAAATGGTTGTGAATACCAGATACAGTGTAGGAAGAAGGTGAGTGAAGGAGTAGAGTCTAAAGAAGGACATTAAGGAGAAAAATAGAGAGGCAAGGCATTTATGGGACAAAGAAATGGGGTATTATCTGTTGAAGATAACTTTATAGTATTATCAACTGGACTGGTGAGAAATATACACATGTTGGAATATTCACTTTGCAACCTAAGTAACATGTGATTGAATGTATAAAAAAATTGAAATAAAAAATTAAATAAATAAAAAAGTTAAAAAAGAATATTTAATTTTACTTATTATTATTTCATTCACTATAGGGCACATGTGCTCACCAGAGAAAGACAGAGAGAGAAAGAGAGAGGGAAAGTGAGAAAGTAAGTTGCCAGGTCCGGGACTCAAACCACAGCCAGTCAAATGGAAGTCCAGGGCCCAGTGCCCTAACCTCCACACCACCTGCTGGCCGCAGCAAAATAATTTTTAAAGTGTAAAAAGATTTAAGATTTCCAAATTTTTCCTAGACATTAATTGCTTTCTAGTGTTTAATACTATCTTATCATTATTTACATTCTATTATGAGTTTGTTCTAATAACTGTATTATCTTTGGGGCTTAATTAGTTTCTGCTAACTGTGTAAAGCTAAGAGGAGTTCTTGTCATTTTGGCTGGATATTAGGTCTTTTTAAACTTAGTGTTCCATTATTTATAATTACTTCTTAATCTTGTAAGACAGTTTAAACCTTTCTTTTTCATTATTTTTACTAAAATTGAGTAGATGTGACACTTTTATGAAACCAACATATGATGCTTAAAGGTTCAGCAAAGACTGCCCACCACCCCCATTTCAGGACCCCCCAATACTTATATTCTGTCTGTGTCCTTCATGTTCATTTTTTTGAGGGAGGAGTTTTTGCCATAGGGGGGTGCGTGTGCTTCCTAGAGAGACAGAAACGGAGAAATCATCTCCCGCGGGGAATGGCCACGCTGCAATCCCTTCTCCTCCATTCTCCTCTAGGAATTTTGGGCATGCATGCACCTGTGCACAGCATGAGTTTTAAGCCATCATGTCTGGGACTCAAACCATGGTCTACGTGGGAGTCCAGCAATGCAACCATTATACCATCTGCTAGTCCTATGTCCTTTATGTTCTTATCCCCCTCCCTTGCACAAAGATAACCACTACCCGGAATGCCACATTCATTATTCTCAGGATTTCGTTTTTGGTTAGCCACACATTTGTTTTCTAAACATATGCTGTTTAATTTTGCCTGTTTTGAATTTCCTGTAAGTACTACATACATCCTGCAACAATTTGCCTCTTTTTCTCAAATTAAGCTGTTTCCAAAGAGTACTTTTACCTCTTCAGTGACAATGTACAGACTCAATACTAAAGTTTTCATGTACTTCAATTACAGACACAGACACACACACACACACACACACACACACACATGCTATAAATGGCTATTACAATTACATTGAAATTCTCATGTAGATTTTCTCATGCTTTCCACTTTTACCATCCTTTATTCCTTTCTGAATCTCCAAACTTCCATTGGGGATTATTTTCTTTCTGCATGGATATTACCTTTTATTTAAATCTGCTCATGGAGAATTCCCCCTTTTGTTACTCTAATATCTTTATTTTGCCTTTATATGTTTTGAAAAATTCTCAGCTATTATCTCTTCGAATATTTCTTTGTTCCACTCTCATTTCCCTGTCATTCTGAGACATTGATTTTACATATACGTTCAAGCTCCTCACTTTATCATCTGCCCCCTACTGTCTGTTCCATATTCTCCTTCCATTTTGTTTCCTTTTAAATGAAGTCTTCTGAATTATTGTCTATTTTGCTTACCAATATTTTTCTTCAGCTGTTAAATCCAATAATGGTAAAACTTGATTTTTTTTCTATTCTAGAATTTCCATTTTATTCTTTTTTTTATTTTTTTATTTTTGGAGAGGTTTTTGCTACAGGGCGCGTGCGCTCGCCAGACAGACAGAGAGAGACAGAGAGACAGAAAGCGAGAAATCACCCCCGGGGCGGGGGGATGGCCATGCTGCGATCCCTTCTCTTCCATTCTCCTCTCGGGATCTTGGGCATGCACGCACATGCGCCCGGCGTGAGTTTAAGCCACCGGGTCCGGGACTCAAACCACGGTCGACTACGTGGTAGTCCAGCGACATAGCCATTATGCTAACTGCTGGCCTGAATTTCCATTTTATTCTTTATCAAATTCCTGTTATTTTCTTGTTATACTTTCCAGTTCTCTGCAGAGATTTTTTAAATTTTATTATTTTTAAATTATGCATCAATCTGTTCAAGTTCTTCATACTAAGCCTGAGAAAGCAAAAGTTTCCCAAGCACTGATCCATAATGTTTACAAATGGTACACAAAAAGTTCAGTTCCACAAAGAGTAACAGTGATTTCTTTAAATGCAATTTTAATCCTTATTTTAGGCTAAGTGCAAAAATAATTTAATACAATAAGCTAAACACACACAAAACCTGTATATCCTGAACTACAAAAGTGATTTCATAGCCACATACATTTTTAGTTAAGTACACTTTTCACAATGAACAAGTACTTAAAAATATGTTAATAAAACACTACCCAAATGTTTATCCTACTTATTAAGCAATGTCATTTATTTTTAGAAGCTTTAATCTGATTTGTGAAAATTAGTGAGTTCTCCTAAAATTTACCAAGTACTATGTTATAAGCCCCAAAAGATTTTAAATATAAACAAACTTTCCAACACTGAAGCACTTTCAGTTTATCCAAATAAAATAAAATAAAATAACTTCTATTATCTGAAGAACAGAATATTATCGTTTAAGACAAACATTGTTACCAAAAACGTATTTACCAATATCATCTATTTAAAGGAAACATAAGCCAGAGTATTATCTTTATTAACCTCTCAGACTACTATTGTCTAAAAACTTTAGAGTACATGAAGCACAGATGTCAACTCTCACAGCCAAAGATGCCATTTATATTTCACATATTAAACAGCTACAGTATAGCTTACAGTGGCACAAATATATCTAACATATAAATACTACTTTATCCTTTAGATACTCAAAGTTAACAGGAACTGCACAGCTTGCAAGGTATTTTAACTAATGTGTGGTCATTAAAATCCAATAAGAAATTAAGTATGGTCATTTAAAGACAGGCAATTAAAGGTTTAAATATCACTCTAAAAAGACATAAAAATAAAACTGAAAACTTTGTGCTTTTCCAACTGTCATTCACATAGCTAGATATCAGGACCTTTACTGTAGAAAACATAGTCATTAAAAACAATTTCCCCAAAAGATAATGAAATGTTAAAAAGCACAAAAAATGTCAAGATCCATAGTTTGCTTCATCAAATGCTTTTCTAGCTCATATCAATTCTTCATTCATAGTAAGCAAGTCTAACCCTTGCAAACTTCCTTGGGTCCTTTTCTTAAAGAAAAAAAAATAAAAAATAAATAAATAAAACAGTATCTTCAACTTGTACTCAACCTTGTTTTCTAATCGACATTGCCTTATGAATCATTTCAGTTATGAACTCTATGACAAAGGCCTTCAAGAATATCCACTGACTCATTGTAAGGATTTTGGTCATCCTCAAACCTATACATCATACACTCTTTTTTAAAAAAGTCTCTTTTCCCCTGTCCACCCTCTGCACCTCCTCCAATTTCTTCATTTTCTTCCTCAAAAATCAGCTCTTCATCTGCCATCCCACTAGCCTGCCACCTACAACGTCTGATTTTATCTTTTTTTTTTTTTAGAGGGACTTTTGCTACAGGGCATGTGCACTCACCAATGAGACAAAGAGAGACAGAAACAGAACATGAGAAATCACCCCCTAGAGGGAATGGCCACACCACAATCCCTTCTCCTCCATTCTCCTCTTGGGATCTTGGGCACACACACATACACACCTGGCGTGAGTTTTAAGCCACTGGATCCGGACTCAAGCCACGGTCAGCTATGTAGGAGTCCAGCATCATAATTAACCATTACACCATCTGCTGGTCCCTCTTCTTTTGAGAGAGATTTTTGCTATAGGCCATGTGTGCTCATCAAAGCAACAGAGAGACAGAAAGTGAGAAATCACCTCCCAGAAGGTATGGCCATACCACAGTCCCTCCTCCTCCATTCTCTTCTTGGGATTTTGGGCACACACTCACATGTGCCTGGCATGAGTTTTAAGCCACCAGATTCAGGACTCGAACTGCAATCAACTATGTGGGAGTCCAACAACATAACCATTATGCTATCTACTGGTCCCTCTGCAGAGATTTTTAAGTTGGACTTACCAAAGAAACACATTAACTGTTAACTATGTTCATTTGCTCAGTAAAAAAACCCATCTGGATATGTAAAAAAAAAAAAATAGGAATTCAATTTCTATTTTCTATCTTTTCTGTTGTTTTCTTTTTGTATTGTCTTATTTAATCCCGAGTCTCATTACATTGCATCGTGTACTAAATATTATATTTTTAAAAGTATATGTAGACCTTCATTTCTTTGATTCAATGGTATCTTTCACTAGAGAAGTTTTCATTGGCTTCTACCAGGTGCCTTCAGTTACTTAAACCCAAGGTCATTAAAATCTAATTTTAGGGATTGAGATTTTCTTGGCTGCCCAAGTGACACAAAGCCAGTTACAGTTTGTGCAAGTTCCATTATTTTTCCAGTTTACCATTACTCCCAGGATTCTTCCTTCCAGGTTCTCAGTCTAAAGAAGTAGATGGCGGGAACCAGCAGTTAGCGTAATGGCTATGTATGTTGCTGGTCTCCCACGTAGTCTACTGTGGTTCACGTCCCAGACCCGGTGGCTTAAAACTCACGCCGGGCGCGTGTGCGTGCGTGTCCCGGATCCCAAGAGGAGAATGGAGGAGAAGGGATTGTGGCGTGGCCATCCCCCCTGGGGGGTGATTTCTCGCTTTCTGTCTCTATGTCTCTCTCTGTCTGTCTGGCGAGCGCACGCGCCCTATAGCGAAAAAACCTCTCCCCCCCAAAAAAAACAAAAAAACAGAAGAAGTAGATGGCAAAATGCAGCTTGTAGGTCAAATCCAGCCAGGTAGCAAAACCTAGCCCTTCATCTGCTTTTGCACATAACTCATGGCTAAAGAATTTTTTTAAAAAAACATTTTTAAAGGGATCTAAAAAAAATGAAAGCAGGAGATGAGATGGAGAACACATGTGGTACCCAACGATATTATTCTCTGGCCCTTTACAAATCAGTTTGCAACCCCTGATCTAAAGTGTGTTATAGTTTGCCAGACCTCCACTTTTATTAGACATTATACCCCAAGTAGATCTGTGAGGCTTCTAAAGGGATTCTTTCTGCATGTAGGGGGGAAGAGCCCATGCCACGGTGTTGAAGGCACTTGGATCCCAAATAGCTGAATGTGTGGTTCAAATCCTGGATCTAGCAGCGATAGAAAAATACTGGGCATATGCACATTTGTGCCCCAAATTCTTCTCTTTTTTTTTCCTTTTTTTTTTTTTTTTTTGTAGAGGTTTTTGCTATAGGGCATGTGCACTCACCAGAGAGACAGAGAGACAGAAAGCGAGAAACCACCCCCCAGAGGGGATGGCCACGCTGCAATCCCTTCTCCATTCTCCTCTCGGGATCTTGGGCACGCACGCACACGCGCCCGGCGTGAGTTTTAAGCCACCGGGTCCAGGACGCAAACCGCGGTCAACTATGTGGGAGTCCAGCGACATAGCCATTACGCTAACTGCTGGTCCCTATGCCCCAAATTCTTAAAGGAGGGAAAAATGGAGAAGGGATTGCTGAGTGATCATTCCCCATAGGGATACTTTCTTACTTTCCCTTCACTTTATCTCTCTCCAATGAGTGCACATGCTTTCTGTCAAGTTAAAGAAAGAGAGTGAGATTTTAACCATCTCAGTTACTTATTCCAAATCAGCAAACTTTCAGAGAAAACATGATCTTAAATGCCAGGCCCGTGTATCTTTATTTCTGTCTTCTCCCATATCTTTGCCTAGTGATTCTTTACTGTCCTTTTATCTTTTTAAAAAATTTACTATAGGGCACATGCACTCACTGGAGAGAGACAGAGAGTGAGAGAGGGAAAGTAAGAAAGCACTCCCCAAGGGGTATGTCCACATAGCAATTCTTTCTCCTTCACTCTCCTCTTGGGATTTTGGGCATAAATGCACACATACCCAGCATGTTTTTTAAACTGCAGTTTCCATGACTAGAACAGCATGGTCAGTCACATGGGATCCTGCACCTTAACCATCACGCCACTTAGCTGGCTCAAATGTAAAACTATTCCCGAAAAGGTAGTAGATATGAAAACCTAGCCTACTATTGCCAAAGGAAATGTCAGTAATTTCTTTATATCTAGCTTTTGTACTAATTTAATTTACATGTATTAATTAAATATATTGAGTTTTAAATTTCAATTATATTTTTATTACTATAAATTATTTTATTGTTTTCAAAGCTTCTTGTTAACTTTCATAATGTTATGTCCTCATATTTTAAATTTCATATATCTTTAAATATAGTAAGTATAGTTTTAAATTTTGTGCCTGATAATTTCAGTATGTAAAGTCTTTTGTTTCTGAATCTTCTGTCACTTTAGGTGACTTATATTCATGGAATGTTAATTTTTTGTGTGTTTTGTGTCTTTTTTCCGTGAACTCACATTTCTTTGAATTTTAATCTATGTGAATTATTTGAGATAGTATAAGTGGATTAAATACCCTGAAGGACCAATTCACTGAAAATAACCAATAATGCTGGATGGGTAAAACATGAAAGAAAAATCATTCAAATATGTCAATAAGCTGGCAAGTAAATAAAGAATATGCCGAAGGTAAGTGAAAATGAGAGCTAAGAAAGGCAAGTCTGGGAGCCAGCACATGACTCCCACATGGCCGATGGCAGTTCCGGCCCCAGGCCTGGTGACCTGAAAAATCACACCAGGTGCATGTGCGAGCATGCCCAGAATCCCAAGAGGAGAATGGAGGAGGAGGTATTGCAACATGGCTATCCCCCCAGGCAGTAATTTCTCACTTTCCTTTCTCTGACTCTCTCCAGCGAGCACACACACCCTATGACAAAAACCTAAAAAAAAAAAAAAAAAAAAGTCTGTAAGAAAGTCAGTCCCTAGATGGACACTTCATTGCTCAATCTACCCAAATGTGGTAGCCCTACATACAAAATTAAGATGTCAATCAACTGTAAATATATTTATTTATTTACTTATTTAGATTTTTGCTGTATGGCATGTGCCCTTGCTGGAGACACAGAGAGACAGAAAGAAAGATATCACCCCCCAGGAAGGATGGCCACACCACAATCCCTTCTCCTCCATTCTCCTTTCAGGGTTTTGGGCATGCATGCATACGCGCCCAGTATGAGATTCAAGCCACCAGGTCCAGGACTCCAACTGCGGTCAACTACATGGGAGTCCAGGGACATAACCATTATGCAATCTGCTTGTCCCTCAACTGTACATTTTTTTGGAGAGGTTTTCGCTATAGGGCACATGCGCTCACCAGAAAGACAGAGAGAGACAGAGAGAGAGAAAGCGAGAAATCACCCCCCAGCGGGGATGGCCACACCACAATCCCTTCTCCTCCTTTCTCCTCTCGGGATCTTGGGCACGCACACACATGGGCCCGGAGTGAGTTTAAGCCACTGGGTCCAGGACTTGAACTGTGGTTGACTACATGGGAGTGCAGCGATATAGCCATTACACTAACTGCTGGCCCCCCTCAACTGTAAATTTTTAAAAAAGGAAAGAAAATTAAGATATCCTCACTAGTCATATTAATAAAATATTGAAATCTTTTTCTCACCCTGAATGTCAGGAACATTTTCACATAAAAGTTGCAACAGTAATCAAAATCATTCACACGTTTTACAAGAGGCTAAATATAGTTATTAATCATCAATTAATAAGTGTCAGTTAATGACTGACCCATAATAGCACAGCCTGCATGGAGCAGATTGATGAAACTCACTCTTAGCCAGTTCTACTTCCTAAATACATAGAAAAATACAGTCCCCTTAAATTAAGGGAGGATCAAGTTGGCCAGTTTCTTAGTTTTTGAACTCTTACTTCTGTGTGTCTGTATTTAATTTTCCTGATATAGCACTCCCTTGAGAACTTCTTGGAGATCTGGTCTGGTGCTGGTAAATTCTTTCAGGTTTTGCTTATCTGAGAATGTTCTTGTCTTTTCTTCTCATATGAAGGATAATCTTGACGGGTAAAGTATTCTTGGTTGAAATTGCTTTTCCCTTAGCACTTTGAATGGCCAACTTAATCATAGGGACAAGTCTGGAGGTGAATATTATATCCCAGAATTCAATTGGGAAGATCGAACCACAACAGAAGATAGATTAAGTACATAAGACTGAACTGGTGAAATAACATTTTATGATTTTTGACTAAATTATTACTGATTTTCTTCTAGGCTGTGTTGTCCAGTTTTAAAGATTTTTGTCCTGTCTTGAGCTGTCGATAGGTTCATGTACCTACTATTTGAACAGAATCCTAACCTGTTTCCTGGCTTTAAGTTTTTTTTTTTTTTTTTTTCTGGCTTTAAGCTTTTTTTTTTTTTTTATGGCTTTAAGTTTTAAGCTAAGTTCCTTAGCATTTCAAAACTGCTTTTCTTAAAATTACCAGCTGAACTTGCTATTGAAAGTAGTTAGATTAATTAAGAAATTGTGTGATAAATAAAATGTGAAGGGGAAAGGAATGGAAGACAACTGTAGACACCAGAGATAGTGTGAGAAGAGGGTGGGAAAGGGCAGAGGGTCAGACATAGAGGTAAAAATATATATATACATATATATATATATATATATATATGTGTGTGTGTGTGTGTGTGTGTGTGTGTGTGTGTATATATATATATATATATATATATATATATAACTAGAAATGGAAAATTATTGATGATAACATGCATGATTAAGCCACTATGCAGTTTATTCTACATTTTGTATGCTGTGACAATGCTTAGAGAATGAATGCAAATTAATTGATTTCAAAAAAAATGTTTCAGGAAAAAAAATGAAAACTGTTTTTCTTGAAATTAAAAAAAATGCATTATAAATACCTATTTGAGGACTGCAGTAACCTATACAGCCCCAGCTAGGTGCTACTTCATAGTATGTTCATTCTACTCACTGAGGTTTATGCCTAAAGTCAGATTTGTGTTCATGGATATGTATATATCATCTGCACTTGCTATTGAAAATATTTAGATTAATTAAGATCTTCAGTGAATCAATAAAATGTGTGGGGGGAAGGCATAGAAAGCAACCATGGATACCAGAGACAGTGTGGGAGGAGGGTGGGAGATGGCAGAGGGTGAGAGATAGGGAATCAAGGATGGAAAAAAAGCAAAATATACAGGAAACAAGAAATGAAAAATTATTTGTTGATGATAACACGTATGTTGATGTGCTTGATTGAGACAATATACAGTGTGTTCTGGATGGAAAGTCTCATTTTCTATGCTGTAATGATGTACAGTGAATGAATGTAAATAAATAAATTTAAATTAAAACCAAAGAAAAGAAAAAAATAAATTAAGGGAGGATCATATATACTCGTTTTAGTGAATGAAATATGGGCAGAAGTGACATGTGTCACTTACAGTTAGAAGCCTGTACATGATCATCCAGCTTTCCTCCCCTGCCTCATCATGGAGCACATGTGTTTAAGTGACTGAACCAGAAAATGCACAGCCTCGTTGTTAAATAGTTCATGATGTATGGTTACCGAAGAGATTCACCTGACTTGCATTGTACTCACGTGCACAAGAAATAAAGCATTTTATCTTACATCATTTCAGAGCTAAGTCATTACTGCAATATTACCAATTAATTCCATCCTACAGAAGCCAAAACCATAGATATTTATTCTTAACCATTAAAGATAAAATGTTAATAGCAACAAAAGCAAAAGCAACAGTTAAAACAAATTTTTATTGAGTTGCTACTTTTACAAAATATTGTGCTAAGCACTTTGCATACTTCAAATTTCCATCTCATTTTTTTCACCACAACCCTGTAAGGTCAATACTATTAGTATCCCTCTTTTAACCTGTGGGGAAAAAAACAAATATTAGATAAATTAAGTAATTTCTCCAAGGTCCAGAGCATGTAAGTTGTCCGGCTGATAACAAATTTCGAATCTTTCCATTCTTTGACATTGCTTCTCACAATTCTTTCATTTAAGAAATATTTATTCAGGGCCTACCAGATGCCAGGCTACTGAATCTATGCAATCCAGAAAACAAAATATCTTGCTTTCCTCACAGTGATTAATGTCTAGTTTTATACAACTCATAAAATCACTAGTAAGTGTTCACATACACCGTCAAATATTTTCACACATAATAACACATATATCACTTCTTTGACTAGTTCTCACACAGACCTAAAATGTAACAATTTGTTCCTTTGCACACATCAAACAAATGCCAGGTACTAGGAATGCAAAGTCAAGAGACATGGTCGCAATTCCTAAAGGAGATTAAGTTTTAGAACAGAAATCAAATAGCTTTTCTCCAAGAAGAATGGTTGGGTAAAGGCTATGAAGAAACCCATACGAAAAACTCAAAATTTATTTTCATCATAAGTCACACTTCAAATCTTGTTCAGCATACATTTAAAACTTGCTCACCCTCTGTGAAGCTAATGTGAGTCTGGATATATGAATAAACTCTAATAAACCCATACTGATAGTTATAGTTACAACTTATTTGTCTTAGAATAGAGACACTCCATTAGACAATTGTTTTTCATTATTTACAAGAAACCCTGTCCCAAGACATAATGATATATTACTACTAAAAATACAATGTGCTATATGTTCATATATTTAATGTCATAAGATATCTTCAAATATAATAAGTATACTTATTTTTTAAAGACCGGGTCTCATCATGTTGCATTCCTCTACCTCAGTCTCCTCAGTTCACTGGGACTATAAGTGCGTGTCACCACACCTAGTCCTTAAGTTATAAAGGGAATATTGACCTAGGTCTCCCATGTGGTCCCAGCCTGCTGCAGAATGCAGCATCTCAGCATCCCCATGCCTGGGTTAGTAACAAGTACATTCTGTGTGTGTGGTAGGGCATGTGCACTCGCTAGAGAGAGAGAGAGAGAGAGAGAGAGAGAGTGTTAGAAATCACCCACTGAGGGGACGGCCATGACACAGTCCCATCTCTTCTATTGTCTTCTCAAGATTTTGGAAATACACACACATGTACTGGCATGCTTTTCCAGCCACTGGGTCTGGAACTCAAACTGTGGAGACTGCCACGTGAGATCTAGCACCTTAACAACCACACTACCATTGGCCTTCAAATTAATTTTTAAGTGATGAAATTTTTATGTCCAGATTTTAATTAACGATTAAGATCCCATAAATTCTGGTGTTTGTGATGATAATTTTACACTAAGAGCTCTATCTTTGAGTACACCTACAGTGTTTGATGTTCTTTGTCCAACTCTTCAGTGGTTTTCATATCAATTCACAGTATACTAACAGCAAGTTTAGCACCCGCACTGACTACAAGTATAAGGAAAAGAATTAATTGTTTGTGACCATGAATTTATAGGAAATTCTTTTAGCTAATAGGGGCACCTATTGCCATTTCCTCTATAAGTTAAATTGTTGAAACTTTCATGATTTACATTTTAGAATCACTACAAGGTAGGCATATACTCTTTGGTATTTGATATCCTTATAGTTAATATAGCAACCAGTACCAATTAGCCTTCATCAAACACCACATTTCTATATTAAATAGGATGATACTGGGCTGTTGTAGCAAGTATACACCTACATTTCAGACACTTAACCCAACATAAATTTGTTCCTTCACATAATAATGTGAAGTATTGTCTATGTTCTACAGGGAGCTTTCCTTCATGGAATGACACAAAGACCCAGACTCCAACTCATGCTTTTGTTATCCTCTAGGGTCTTTTCAGTTAGTGAAAAAGGGAAAGTGAATGTAAAATATGCAGCTAATTATTTTGAAGTGTACAATATAATATTGTTAACTGTATGTACTATGTTACATAGTAGATCACTAGAATTTACTCCTCTTGCATAACATAAAATGTATACACCCATTGAGCAACAATTTCCCATTTCTGTTTTCCCCTGGTTACTGGCAACTGCCCTTCTACTCTCTGCTTCTGTGAATCTATTTGAAATATCAAAAAAACTGGAATCACGCGGTATTTGTTCTTTTGTGACTGGCTTATATGTTAAAATGATAGATCAGTGAGCCAGCAGGTGGTGCAGTGATGAAAGCAATGGATTCCCACATAAGAATCTATGCATTAAGTATGTGTGATTTTTATGTATCAATTACACCCCAAAAAGCTTTAAAAAACATTCATTTCTTAAAGCTTTACCCCAAAATAATACACATCATTCTCACTCCCATTCCATTGCAAAAATTAGTCGATAACCATATCTAGAAGCTATGGGATCTGGAAAACATAGTTTCTGACTGACAATCCACCACTCAGCAATACCTGAGGGGCCACAAATTGTGTTGCACATTGTGGTAGTTAGTTTACAAAGATAGCCCCAAATGAATCATGGCTCACTGTATTCATTCCTTTGGGTAGCCCCCTCCCATATTGAGTCTGGATTTCCCTGTCTTGCTTTAATCAACAGAATAAAGCAGAAGTGACTCTGTGTCTGTTCTTAAGCAAAAGTTTCTACTTTTACTCTTGAATACGCTCACCCAGCATGTAACAAGTCCAGATATTCTAATGATGTGACCATGTATAGAGGCAGTATAGAGAAGGGATAGCCCAGCTGTCCCATCATCCCAGCCAACCTTAGCCTTCAGCCAGCCCCACCAAGGTGCCAGACTATATAAGTGAAGACTTTATGTTTAGCCCCAACTATCTTCTGATGGCAGCTGTGACAAGCAAATCCAGAAGAACAATCACCATTTCAAACCTCTCAATCCACAAATCATGACAAATAACTAAATAGTTGCTGTGCTAATCTTTAGTTATGGAGCAATAGATAACTGAAATACACAGCTAGCCATCTTTGTCAGTTTCCAAACAAATAACATTCCTTTATCTTAAAGGATTTTCCTGACAAAGATCAGAGAAATGACTGCATTTTTCTCAAAAGAAAGAAAAAAGAAAACAACAAAAACAAAAACAAAACCTTCTTTTCTTCAGACTGGAGTTGTAATACCACACAACGTACCTAAATGTCCACAACATTCAATGGCCACATCACAATGTCCTGCTTTGCATGGTCAGGCATTTTCTTTGGGAGAAAAGGGATCTATTGGCATTTTTCTAGTACTATTTCATAACTGACTGGTTAGACTGCTTACTTGTAATTTCAGCTCAGGATAAAAGCAGGGAAGAAAAGCAAAAAAAGAAAATGGGGAAAGAAAGGAGACAGGATGAGAAGAAAGGTGAGAGAGAAATCTCCTGGGTGGCCAAGCAAATCTCATGAGGAAGAAAAGTAAATGATAAAATGATAGAAGAAAAATATTACCTATCAAGTTAAGATTACCAATATTTAATGGCATAATATGTGCTCCAAAATGGGAGAGTGAAAGAAAAAGGAATATTATATTTTATTTACCTGAGAGTGACCTAATTTATAGTAATATAAACTGAGAACACTTAAATACTTTTCAATGCAATGTGCAGTAATTTCCACTAATTATGTTCAATTTAGGGGATCAGGGATTCCTCTTGAAATTCTGCTAAATATAATTTAGCAGTTCTCTGTATCCTACTGAATGTTTGCCATAAAATGGAAACTCAGTAAGAGTCTCAGTTAAAGTTCAAGGATTGAAGATATTCCAAGAATTGACAGCCCAATGTGGCATGGTGAATCCTCTGTGAAGATTCCTACCAGAGTGACATTATCTTGATTAATTACCAAGGTAGGTAAAATGTCTGGTCTCAAATTTCATGACCTCTGAAATCTTAGTCCATCTTTCATCAGCTCAGATGAAATGGAATGGAATCATCTCTCAAGGGCAAAGTCACATTAAGCAAAACCACAGATATTAATTTATAAAACCAGAGGCAAGTGTACTAATCTACAATGAGTAATATGGTTATCAGTAGAACATCTTTTGTTAAGCTTCTAGCACAAACAACTCCAACAGCCCTTGTGAGAACATTCTTTCCTTTGATGTGAGTCAGGCTACATGCAGGTCTGCTGAACTATGAATCATTCCATTACTTTAGGGTGACTTTGCATGCCATATTTTCTTTATTCAAAGAGCTACTGATTGAAGTGCACTACTGATTTAATTACAACCCATGGTAAATAAAAAAGAAGCACTATATGTGCTGTACACATTCATTGTACATAAAATAGGGACCTTAGAGGTGCATTATTTGTATCTTACATTGGGTAGAGGCTCACTGGTTATATTTACTGAACACATATCATGCATGAGACATTTCTCTAGGTTCTAAGGTATAATAGTGACCAGAAATATATATGATCTCTGTCATTATGGAGCGTATGTTCTAGTGGGAGAGTTAGACATCACGGCAATCACAATATAGAATGACAAACTGTAGTAAATGTCATAAAAGAAGCTAACGGAATGCTATAAAAGATAAACAGAATGAATTAAGGAATGGACAAGTAAACTCTGGTCTAAAAAATAAGTAAGAGCCAGTGGGTAATGAGCTTTTTCAAAAGATGAATGCCACAAAAACTCTGAGGCAGCAAAGAGTTTGTCATATTGGAATAACTGGGTCACCAGTTGAGATGGAAAAGAATGGGAAAGTCAGAAAGGAATAGGAGATAAAAAGAGATGCAGGGAAACTATTAATATGCAGAGTTTTTGAGGGACTTTGGCTTTTAAGAACCCTGAATGAAATCAGGAGCCATTGCACAGTTTTAAGAAAAGGAATAATACTATGTGATTAAAGTTATTAAAGGATCTCTTGAATAGTGTATGCATGATAGACCGAAAAAAAGCAACTGGGGAAACAGGGAGCTCAGTGAGGAGCCCACTGTAGTAAGCATGCATAAAATGGAGCTTCTGCTAGAAGGTCGATATACGGGATGTATTTGAGATACCTTTAGAAAATGGAATTGACACCTGTAGCACCACAAAGATGGTGGAGCCAGAGCAAAGAAAAAAAGATACCTTTGGTTCCAGAAAATCTGAAAAGGAGAAAGGCTTATCAAGCCCTCAAAACCACCCACGCAAAGCACTTTTGGCAAGGAAAGAACAGAGGAAAGAAAAAGGGCCCAGGTATATATAAGACACTAAAATCATTCTTAAAAGATTCCTGGCAGCAGCAGCATGACATGGTATGTCTCAGATGACTAGAAGTGAAATATTATGCCTTGAAAGTACCAGATAAACATTTGTTAGCCTTTGTTGTACACATCAAATGGACTGATGGGGTGAGTTTAGTGGTGCAGAAGACCATTGCAAGACTGCGTCTAATAAAAATCTTCGGTGGTAATTCTCTCAATGTCACTCCTCAAAGCCTAAAAACTCTGTGAATAGTGGAACCTTATGTGACCTGGGGATTTTCAAATCTGAAATCTGTCCAGGAACTCATCTTGAAACATGAGCTAGCCAAGGTCAAGAATAAGGCCATCCTTCTGACAGAGAGCCCAGTGATTCAGGAGCAACTAGGGCAATTTTGCATCATTTGTTCAGAAGACCTCATTCATGATATTGTCTTCCTGTGGAAGTATTTCCAGGATATCTCATGTTTCTTTTACCCTTTCCACCTTTTGGTGGCCTGTCACACCACCAAGAATAAAGTGGGCTTCCTCAAGGAGATGGGCTTTCCTTGCAATCAGGGAGAACACATCAATTAGCTCATCTGCCAGCTGAACTAGACCCAGAATATCTGAAAACACTGTGCATTGGAAGAGTGTGTTTTGCTTTTTTTGAATTGTTATCGAATATCTTCAGAGGAGATCATTGTCTGCTTCATCTTCAGAAATTGGAAAGGAAGAGTCACAAAAACTCAGCAGTTTATTTTTATGACAGGCACCTCTCATCACAGTCCAGTTGCAAAGAAAAATTCTAGTATTTTCCACATTGGCCACTGCCTTCTCTTCACAGTGGCAAATTGTATTACCCCCTGTACTATCTATAACTCTAGAGATGCCCAATATTTTTGTCCTGGGTAGAGTTTCCTGGTTTCCTTAATGATCAGCTACTCACTGAGGTTTATGTCTAAAGTCAGATACGTGTTCATAGATGTATATGTGTGTGTGTGTGTGTGTGTATGTATGTGTGTGTGTGCACGTGTGTGTGTGTGTGTGTATCAGCTGCACTTGGTATCGAAAGTAGATTAATTAAGATATTTTGTGAATCAATAAAATGTGGGAAAAAAAGCAGATCAGGAAGGACTAGACCATTTTCTTGTTTTAGCAATGGGTGAACTTAACACATCAGTCCTCAGGCAAGCAGCTTGGTTAAACCATTTCCCTTGCATAATCTGGACTCCAGAAGTGCTCTTTTGTCCTACTGGCATTGGGAGAGTAGGCCAGCAACAGGGTTTCTGGCAATGTTCATCCTGGAAAAAACGGGTCTGGTACTGATTGTTTTCATCAGTGTCCACCCATGTGTGGCTTTCCTCTGCTCCCTTCACTTAGTCGCCCCAGCTTGCCATCTCAGCAGTTGGTGAGGATGTGCTAGGCCAAGGTCAGACTTGAAAAAAGGCTTAACCATTGTGTTCCCTGATCCTTTCAGACCATTTATGCTGTGATTTTGAGTTCAGGGACCCTAAAAGATAGCTATGAAATTTATAGAGATAAAATGTTCCAAGTTATAACTTAATTAATTAGGTTGATTAGCTCCAGAGTTATTCTTTCACTGTATTGTGAGATAAGATTATTTTAAAATAATGTATCAATTATGGAAAAATAGTTATGGATGTGGAAACCTGGAGATTGCCTGCCAGATCTGTCCTGTACTAAGTGTGGGAACAGTGTTTGCACTCATGCCTGTAAAAACAGAAGGAAGAGAAGTAGAATCAACAAACTAATATCCACTCAATTGATGCTACAGGAGATAATATCTTCTCAATCCTATCAACTAGGAGTCCAGCCTTGCAATTAGAAAGCATTCAAGAAATATTTATTGAGTAGAATCTCTTAAACACTGGGACATTGAACCTTAGGATCTATCCCTGCATTAGTTCCATGTGGCAGCAAAAGTAATTGCAGCAGGTCTTCCTCATAGATCCAGGCATAGGAGAAAAGTCTTTACCTCCATAAGGCATGGAAGTGAAAGAAGGGCTGATCCAGGAGTCCCCATGCTAGTTATGTTCATCAAATTGTATGCTATGATTTGGGTAAGCAGAAACTAATACAATGCTCTGACAATACTTCTCCCAAAGAGTCAAGCACGTGCTTCACAAAATAGCAGGCCATGATGTTTCTCAAGGCAAAAGGCATCAGATGGAAATACCCCAAATTATTAATTTTCACTTTTTTCTCTATTGAAGTATACTTGATAAATAAAAATTATACATATTCATGATGTACATCATGATCATTTTTATGATAGATTTTATTGTGATTTATAATTTACATATTCTTGTACATAATTGTGGGGTATGATGTGTTTTTTCAAAGCGTTTAAATAGTGTGATATAATCTAGTCAGGGAAAAACATATTCACTGCCTCTAATATTTATCACTAACTTTGTGTTGTTCACATTCAAAATTTACTCTACTGGTTATTTGGCAGTATATATTTAATTGTCACCAACATTCATTACTGTGTTATACTATTCTATAACCCATTCCACTTATTTACATGCACTCTTATATGTGTTATACAATTTCTCCCCATTCTCCCCACCCCTCCCCTTTCCAGCTTCTGGTACCCACCATTACACTCTCTATTACTATGCAATTGAGTCATTCAGCTTCCGCTAGAGTGAGGAAACACAGTATTTCTTATGTGAGGATATATAGTATTTATCTCACAGAACCTGGCTTATATAAAAAAGGATGAACTCTAGGACTAGCAGATGGTGTAATGGCTATGTCACTGGACTCATGCATGACTGACCATGGTTCAAGTCCCAGGCATGGTGACTTGAAACTAACAATGAGCACATGTGTGTGCATGCCCCAAATCCCAAGGGGTGAATGCAAGTGGTATGGCCATTCCCACAGGGGAGTATATTTCTCACTGTCTCTCTCTCTCTGGTGAGTGCATGTACCCTATAACAAAAATCTCTCTTAAAAACAAACAACAAAAAAAGATGAACAACTGTTATCAGGCAACTGGATGAAAATGGAAGAAGTAATTCTGAGTGAAAACTTTTAAAAAATTATTATTTTAATTTATTTTATACATTCAATTACTGTAACCAGTCCAGTTGAAGATATCATAGATGTTATCAAGAGACAATCCTCCATTTCTGTGACCCTCAAATGTCTTGCCTCTCTATTTTTCTCGATTCCTTTCCTCTCATTCTCCCCCATCTCCCACCCTCTTCCCACACTGTCTCCAGTGTTCGTATCCATGCTTTTATATTCTCTAATCTTTCCATTTCTGCCACAGAGTGCGGATGGTCAGTATATATTAAGTGGAGACATTCATTGAATGAAAGCAATTTTAAGTGTGTCAAGTTGCGAAACTCTGGTCAAGACTCAACTACTCTGATTCATCACACCAAATACTCTGCTCCTATTGCCCCAGGCCTCTAAATTTTTATATTTTCTTAGGAAGCATTTTCTGCATCACTATTTTATGGCAAGCTTTGTGCTACAAGATGAAGGGGATATAGTCCCTCCTCTCACAGAACATGGGATCTAAGAGGGACAGAAGTTGTCCTTATCAATATTAATCGCAGTTTAATTACAAGTTTTATTGAAATCCTCTAATTTGTTTTAAGCTTATTTCTTTCTTTCATGGAAAAAAGAGACAGACAGGTAACCTCATGCCATTAACTTCCCTACAACCTTTTCCAGTCAGTGAGGATCACAGGCATGTGTATTCACAAGTCAACCCAGGAACCGAACCTCAATTTTCCCAGATGTCTCCAGTATCATGGAGCAGCACTCTACCATTGTCCCACCACGAATGGGCCTGAAATGCTCTAATCTTTTTCACTTGCTTGCTCTCAAGGATTGCCAGTGGTCTGGTATTGAATCATAAGCTGGTATTTTAGCTTCTCTCCAATACTGAAAAATGTAAAACCTAACATCTAAAGTCTGTTTACCAATATTATTTTATTTATTTATTTTTGTTATTTTTTATTTTATGCATTTAATCATTATACATCACTTTGCTTATAAGGTTGAATTTACCAATATTATTTTAAATTTTATTTTTCTTAATTTATTTTTTTTCTTTTTTCTCTAATTTTTTAGTTTTTAATTAATTTACATTCATTCACTGAGCATTGTCACAGCATACACAATGTGATTTCACATCCAGAATATACTACATAGTGGCTTAATCATACATGTTATTGTCAATAATTTTCTATTTCTAGTTTGCCCCCATTTCTCACCCTCTGCCATTTCCCACCCTCCTCCCACACTATGTCAGTCTTCAGTTGTTTTCCATTCCTTCCCCCCACACACACACATTTTATTGATTCACAAAATTTCTTAAATAATCTAACTCCTTTCAATAGCAAGTTCAGCTGGTACATACATATCTGTGAATACATGTCTGACTTTAGGCATGAAACTCTTTTTTTTTCACATTTTTTTTTTTGTATATACTTTTAATCATATTGTTTGGCTTACAATGAGACCATTTCGATATGTGTACATTTCTCTCCAGACTGGTTGATCAAAATATCTTCAACAGATAACACCTGAGTAGAATGAAAATACTATAAGGTAGCACCTAGCTGGTGCTATATAGTTTACTACAGTCATTAATCATATATTGTTTACTATATTTTTTCATTTCAAGAAAAGCAGTTTTAACTTTAATAAATCCAAGAAATGCTAAGAAACTATGCTCAAAACTTAAAGCCAGGAAACAGTTTGGGATTCTGTTCAAATAGTAGGTACATGAACCTATCAGCGGCTCAAGACAGGACAAAAATCCTTAAAATCGGAAAACAAAGCCTAGAAGAAAATCAGCAATGTTTTAGTCAAAAGTCATAAAATTCTATTTCACCAGTTCAGTCTCATGTACTTAATCTATCTTCTGTTGTGATCCAATGTTCCCGACAATATTCTGGGATATAATATTCAACTCCAGACTTGTCCCCATGATTAAGTTGGCCATTTTCTTAGTTTTTGAAGTCTTATTTCTGTGTGACTGTATTTAATTTTCCTGGTATAGCACTCCCTGCAGAACTTCTTTGCTTAATTTCTGATTGACATTTCCCCAGCAGGGGTTTTTAGTTTTTCATTCAGTTGAGTATTTAATGACCTATAAACAAACACTTGAGAGGCTGTTATTAAGGACCTGTCATTCTTTTTGTAATGAAAGAAATCCTTTTGTCAGGTAGCTACTCCTTACAATACATTTGTTTGCAACCAGTAATTAGCAAGACTTTCACCCCTCAACTCCTCTTTTTTGTTTTCCCAGGGAGCCTGTATAAAGAGCACTTAATTGGGTTAAGCTAGCCATTTCCCCAGTTAGCCCAGAGAGGGCTAGAACCCATAAGAGCCAAATACCAGTGCTTGTGGGTGGTTGAACAAATTCCTAGAGGACACATTAGGCAACCCTCTGCCTTCCTTCCTTAAGGTACAAAGCCCAGCTGTTCCCTTTAGGGTTTGTAATTCATGTTTTCATGCTATTTTATACTTTTCCCTTCTAAACTAGTTATATTTCTTACCATGTTTATGTTCTGAGTTTTGAAGTTTTTTCTACCTTTTCCAGTTTTCCTTTTAATTTCTCAAAAACCTCCCCCAGTAACTGGATGTGAGAAGAAAATAGCACATCTTCCCTAGAAATTCAATACTCCCTCAGCAATAACAGAGACAAGCTCTGGATTCCAAAGCCCTTTAGAAACTGTTGAGCACTAACCTGCTATATAGGCGTCGGTAATACCATGACAACAACAGTGGTGGTGAGGATGGTGATCATTACATGGTCCTGATATCAATAGTATTGATTGAATATATGACCATAGTTGATTGAAAAACCTCTGCTTTCCTGTATGCAATACCTAACACTTCCTTACTAAGTACATGAGAACAAATAAAGCAATACAACCTTGAACCAATATTATTTTAAACAAATCAATGGAAATACAGTGATATATTAAACTCAAGCTGTTCCTAATCATATGTTGTACTATACACTCTGTCAGCTACATCCAATTATGAGAAATGAGGATGCTTGACTGTTGCAACTGACCTTGATGAGTTCCATATCCTCCTAGGAACAATGTTCTGTACAAATAACAACCAATGACTAGAATGATCAAGCTGAACTAAAGCATACCTCTATATCAAACCAGGTTGAGAGGGCATTAATCTGTTTCACAACATGTTTTCCTATTTTAGCTGAGAAGTGCCATCTTGACAGTCCTGTTAGAGGTATTATCAAAGTGAAGGCTCTTCCCCTGTTCCTGGAAGCCAAGTCCTACACTTCTACTGAATTTGTAAAGAATGGAGGGTGGTAACGTGCATTTCTCAGGGTATGCTACTAAGTCTCCTGCTTTTCCTTTTTCATATGAAGATCTCAGCAAATCAAAGCCACTTCCCTTGAAGATGAACTCTGAAGTGCTTTCTTTTTTCTGTCAGATTATTTTAATGAATGCAAAATTGGATTAGTGCTTGTTTTTTTAACTAATGAGAACATTTTCTTTGTGGTTTCAGTGAATGGAATGCCAAATGTGAATCAAGAAGGATCTATGAATATAGTAAGACTTTGATAAATGTGTTGAAAAAAATGTAAGGAATCTCACAGAAATATGTTCTTTTTCTGGACAGGAAACTGTAGCAATTCAACAATAATTTATGGAACTCTATGCAAGGTACTATGCATCTCAGTGAGGCCAGGGTTTGTTACATAATTTGTGGAACCCAAGGTCAAATGCAAATGCAGGACTCTTATTTTTTAAAAAATCATTACAAATTTTTTGACAGTGACAGCAGATAGCATCAGACCAACTGAGGGACTTTTCAAAGCAAGGGTCCCTGTGTGTATGCAGTTTACATGTCCTGGTAGGGGCTCAACAGTAGTGTGCAGACAAGAAATGATAGCAACTGAGTTGGCTCTACCTGTGGGTATGAGGAAAAATTTCATGACTGAGGAGTTTCAAGGAATAAATATTCTCTAGACAGAGAAAGGAGTATCTTGGGAACAGGAAGATATTTGATAAACAGAACAGCAGCATTTATTTACCTATTTAACAGTTACTGAACTACTTTGTGTCAGGCACTGTGACAGCAACAACTCAAAGATGAAAAAGACACAACCCTAATCCTTTAGAAATTAACAGTCTAGCAAAGAAGACAAATAGAAAACAGGAGAAAACAAGCATTCATTCAATTATTCATTCAACAAATATTTACTGAGCATCTGTTGTGTGCAAGTACTGGGATAGGTGCTTGGGATACAACTCTAAGTACCTCAGCTTGGTCCTACAGTCTATTAGGAGGATGGACAATTTACAAAGCAATAATACTGATTAGTATATATAGACTATACGGTCTTCTCTCTACCATTTAAGTCTCATTCTCTCTGCTTATAAACCGTACCAGAACTCAATGATTCAGCCCCATCCTATGACATGATGATACTCAAAGGCTTCACCCTGGGACACCACAAAGGAATTCCATTTCCACTTAACATCTTTACAATACATTCAGCACAATCAAGTTCCAATACATAACTTTTCAGGGAATATCAAATCATCACACATTAAGATGAAATTCCAAAACATGAAACTTCGGGGACATATTATTATCCAAATCATAACAGCTTCCTACTAGAGTCAGGAGAGAGGAATTATAAGTCACACTTCTAAATTCAGACTTTACTCTAATGGCCATGAGAAGGCATTGAAACTTTTAAATAGGGGTGAGACATAATGACTTTAAAATCACTTTGGCTATTGTGTGGATTAAAGGCAGGAAAAAAATCATGATATATTTAAGAACTAATATTCTGAAAGGGAAAAACAAACACTTATATCCTCCTATTAATGGCTAATGAGCAAAGATTTACTGAATTATCTGCTGTGGAATGAAGCATCACCTAAAGTGTTAACTGTGTTGTCTCAAACCAGGTTTGGCCAAAAAGAAATGCGGTATGTGTCTGTGAATGTGCACACAGGTATTTATGCAGGATATAAATATCATGTTATCAAACCTGTCATCAGCTCTTTCAAAACACAGGCAATTTTGCCAGAGATTTAAAAGTGATTACTATGTATATATTGAAATAAACAGGTTGTCAACTAGATCAAGTCATTCTTCAGGCAGGGACCAGGTTTCTTTCTTTCTTTTTTCTTTTTTTTTTTTTTTTGATAGTGTAGGTTTTGGCAGATAATAGATGCTCAATAAATTCTAGCTTAGAAAGTTCATCTGTGTGGTATCTAAGAGCATCACTACACATGATTTGATATACAATTACATGCTCATACTTTCAAAGCTATTTCTCCATTTCTGTTAACTGACACAGCAAGAGAATGTCTGCCATGATCTTTGAACACTATTTTGAATGAAATTGTCAATGAGGATCTTCTTTTAAATCAGTGACAGATGTGCTTTCAGCATTATTGTTTATTAATAACCTTTCTGAATAAATATGTGGTTCATGATATGATTGTAGTGAGGACTGGGAATGGGATAGCATTACAGTAAAACATCCCTGAGAACCTGGAAATAGAAAAAATAAGGTTATTCTATGAGAGTTATTCTTTAAAATCAATATATAATAAATCAGAGCAGGAATATGCAAACACCTTTAAGACACACAAAGTCTCCAAGCCTGCAGGATTGGACAATAACCAGATTGAATCTATTAATTTGACTATAGAAACAATGTGCCCATTGGTACCCCTACCAATGAACTCAGTTACCTAGGGAAACAAGAAGACATTTAATAGCATTAGAGGCAAATGTTGGCAACATCAATCCCTGCCATAAGATGAGGGTTTTGTACCTCATAATTGAGGCTATTCTTATAGTAAAGATGAATGCTTAAACCACTTTATATATTTCATTCATATAATATATTCAGCACATTGAGGTTCCATTCTTGCTATTTAACCTTCTGATTATGGTTTTGCCTCCCAAGAAGATCAGTCTATAGTAGCCATTCTTTCCATTGTTTGCACATTAGAATCACCTAGGGAACTTTACAAAATATAGATGCTGGGGTCTTACCACAGAGATTCTGATTTAATTGTTCTGGGAAATGATCTGGGTATGAAGGTTTTGAAAATTCCCAAGATGAATCTAATGTGCAGCCATGGTTCATGAATTACTGCCTTATTAGAAGAGAAGATGTGGTTCTTTAAGCAGAGTGGATTCTAGCACAAGCTGAGATGGACCTGCAGAAAGCAAGCTCCATCTAATACAAGCTGCCTACTGTGGTATTATAGGGAATGTGACATCACAGAGAAGTGGATGAGCCAGCCTGAACCAACTAAAGACAGGAGCGATACAGGGGAAACAGACCCTCGCTGAACTTTGGCAAACTTTTGCTCCTTAAAATACTAAAATTTGCACCCTAAGGGGAGATGCAGCCCTATTTACATAACATGTGGTAAATGAAGAAGCATGACCAGTCACTGCACAAGCATCTTTGAGAGCTCACCTTTATATGCTTGATCACTGGCCCTGTCAGTTTCCCTAAGTAAAAGCCTTAACATCTATGCCTTGAGGAGACACTGCTTTGGAAGCTACCCCCAATGTTTTCCTACTTGCCTGCTTGTAATCAATCTTCCTTTTTGTGAATCAACTTGGTGTGATCTATTGACCTGATTGTTGCCACGTGAATAGATGCTCTTTTGGGTCACTTAAAGTTCAATAGACTTAGGGTACTCTGCATCTTGCAGCAGAGTTACAGTTATGAATTCCTATACACAAATTTAGGATATGGTAAAAATAAAAACAATTCTCCTTATTTTTCCATGACCTTCACTTCTTTTTAGAGTCTCAGGTAGGGTGAATTTCATCTTGGTCCCCTCCCTTTTCCTTGAGTTGCTAAGTTAGTGAGAAGACATAGTGTAATAGATTTTTCCCCCAGGTCTCATGTCACCTTACTCATATCTACTGAGTGGTCCTCATTTTCATCTGGTTGTTGGTCATCAATCAACACAGATCACTGCCACATCTTCCTTGTCCTAATTACAAGTCCACTTCAAGAGTACTATTTCTTTGTGCTGTTTTGCATAGCTTTCAGGTATATCTCCTGCACTACTTTGGACTTTGGGATATTCTATGAGGCTTCCTCAAGCCCATTCACTAATCTCATCATTAAGACATTTCTATCGCAGGGTCTCACTGTTTCCCTAAACTTTATATGGGGGGAAAGAAGAAGGAAGCTCAGGTCTTCTCTGCTCACAGATTCCCCAAGACTGCTTAAAATTATAATTGTTTTCTTATAGCTCTGGACTTAACCTAAGCAGACAGGTATAAGATCACTACTCGAGAAACCCAACAAAATGTATGCTCACACTGACTTCCCACTGACTTCCTTTCCCTCAGCTTAGCTGAGGGAATCCTTAGCTGTTTCTGGGGAAACAACACTCTTAGGTATCTACACAAAGGATAGGAATACACTCAGTCCAAAATACACCTGCATATTCATATTTATTGTAGCATTATTCACAATTGCTAGGACATAAAATAAACCCAAATGTTCAATAACAGATGAGTGGATTGAAAAAATGTGGCACATGCACTCTATGGAATACTACTCAGCCATTAAAAAAAAATGAGACTCTGACATTTGATACAAAATGGACAAATATGGAACATTTAATGCTAAGCAAAGCAAGCCAGACTATGAAAGACAGGCATTGTATGTCACCACTTAAATATCCAAATGTCTACACTCTCTAGCAGAAACGGAAAGACTGGAAGTTATAATAGCAGAGAGACCAACTGTAGATACTAGAGACAGTATAGAAGAATAACTATAAACAATGAATCTAGATATGCTAAGCTGTATAATGAATATACTGGTTATCTACCTATTTTGTCTCAACTCCAAGTCCACCTATATTCTGTTCTGTTATTCTGGGGTTGGGACTCTGCGTACCACATTTTTCAGGATACTATGTAAGCTAGTTCCCTGTTGTTTTGTTGATGGAAGGAACTAGCAGGTTAGAAGATAAGAGGAAAGGATAACAGACATACTTACTGTATGAGGTTTGCATTAGCATGGCTTCAGCAGTAATAGAACAGTTTTGGTTCTACCATCCTGCCTACTCAGGAACTTCAGCATCTGTGAAATCATTTCCCTGTATTAAATCCCTGTTATATTTGAAATATCTAGAATGGACTGGTTTTCCTGACTAGACATACCTCAACATTATTAGGTCAAGACAGGTAAAGCAGTGAAAGAAGTCCCCAGACCAAGAATCAAAGCTTCCTCAGCCTCTCTCAAACATCTTCAGGATGAAAGACAGGTTTTTGACCAGATATTACAATAGTGACAGGGTGTTGTATACAGGCTTACAAGATGGTGTTTAACATTTAATGACCCTACTATGCCCACCCCCATTATTCATAAAAATACCAAACTTGAAAGCTTACCTGGGGTATTAAGAATATAAGATAAACTGAAAGACATTGAGAGTCATTCACTGTGAGAAATACTTCAACTGAGGTATAGAAATTCGAGACCACTGTTTTCCACAATCAAAAAAACACTAAATCATAAAGTTTTTTGAAAACCTATAAAGTTGGTGGACACAATTACAGACTTAGCAGAAAGATATCAATATGGCATTTGTGTACATGATTATGATAATGTACAGCAGTAATAATACAGGATTTACCTCTCATTTCTTGCTATGTAGGAAGAATCTACAGCTGCTAGATGTTTCTACTTTGCAGTAAATGAGAATAGAGACTTCTACAAACCTGTCAGTATGCAGAGAATTACAGGGACTAATAACAGAAATCATACTGACCAACTTCTTAAAGAACACAGCTATCTCATTGTATTGTAGGAAGATGCAGCGGCTTTGCTATACTAAAATAGTAAAGAGTGATTAAAAACAGTGAAGGCCAGTCACAGATAGTATTTCTCTCCCCAAGGAGAACTAGTGGGAGAAATTAGTCCTATATATGATAAATGAGACAGTCAGTCAGGAAGAATCTGGTGGCAGCTTCTCAAGCATAACATGTTCTTTCTAACTGTGGATTTGGGAAAAGGGAGCAAAATGGTGAGTCAGAGTAAAGAGATTAGGGCAGGAAGACTGCCTGCTCTAAATGGGTTCCTCTAAGTTACAGAAAGGATCTAGAAGTAGGTTAAGAACCATATAAATTTAAATTCTGGCCCTGAGTAGCAAAGAGAAGCAAGAAAAACATCTAGCATTAAGGTTTAGCTACTTGGCACTTGGGAAGCCTCCGGAAAGGACCACCCACACACTTTGTGTGTGGGAATTTCCATTCTAAGACCCTGACAGAAAACATAGATATGAAGACCTTATGAAAATACTTCTATTCCCTGAGATAAACCAAGCAGGAAGATCAATATGAAAGGTTTTAAAATCTCTGCTTTGGTAAGAAGGGTCCCAGGAAGTCATCTCAGTAATATCACGAAAGGCAATCATCTTTAAGCAAACAAAGGAGAGATAAGCAGAGACAGAGTATGTCCTACACTTCTTCCCCCATGCAAACAGGTTGAAAATGCGAGTCCCATAGAGTTATTTTAAGGATGTATAATGGGATCTTAAGGTGAAAATGGAGAGTATTGTTCAGGTCAAGAAAGGATGGACACCTAAGTCCATTTGGCCCTGTAATGTAGGCTGAGGTCTGGAAGGAGCTAGGACCTGGCAATGGGATGAGGGAAAACTATGCCGAACCCTGAACAATAGCAATTAACAAGTATCTACCTCAGTACTGCAGCCCAGGTTCCAGCTCAGCTATCCAATCCACCACTCTTTATGATTCTGAATTACAAGGTTGCTGCACGAGATAAATTAGCAAAGCTAATCATGTTAGTTACTATCTGAGTTACCTCTCACTTCTCCAGTTCTGTACTTAGGCAATATTTTCTGTCATTTCCTTTGGTGTGTGATGCGTGCTGGAAGCTGGAGCTTACAGTTTACGTTCAACACACTGGGGATGGACTAGAGTATGGTAGTGCATCCAAAGTTGGGCGAACACCATTTTTACAGTAAGTACCCCATGAGGAAGAAGAACAGTTCAGAGAAATCTGTGGAACATGAGGTCTATTAAAATCCCCAAAGAGACAAAAGCATGAGGCCTTAATTAAGGCCCATACCCATCAGGGTTAAGAAAGATGAAGGCCAGTCACAGAAATTCTTTCTTTCTTATTGCCCTAAACACAGATTTTATTAAATACCTAAAACTTACAGTAAACTCTTGTCCCTGGGGGGAGTAACTGTATAGAGGCATATTTTAGTTTACAGTAAACAAACGGATGCAGCAAATGGACGTAGATTTATAATATAATCCTCATCCTTTCCTCATTACAATGTTCCTGGATTCTATGATGTAAGAATGACCAAGAAAGATGTGCACTCAGGCCAGTCGGTGGCATAGTGGTTAAGACAGCTCGATCTCATGTGGCTGACTGTGTGGTTTGAGTCCCCAGATCCAGTTACCTGAAGAACACACCAGGTGTGTTCATTCATGCCCCAAATATCAAAAGGAAGCAGAAATGGAGGAGAAGAGATTGCAATGTGGTCATCCCCCATGGATGGAGGTGTTTTCTCATTTCCCCTCTATCTCTGTCTCTCTCCAGTGAGCACACAGGCCTCTAGCAAATAAAAAAGAAGGTATAACTAATCAATTACCTGTGTTATTTTAAATGGACCAGTGTGAACTCTTGGTAAACAACTTATAACTGCCCCTTTTTCCTGACCCTTTTGTAGTTATATATACCAGCCCGCTCTCAGCAGCCATTTTGGTGCACACTTTTTGGGTAACAAGAATATGTGTCACCCAGATGTTGGCCTCATCCTTTGACTCAAAAAGACTTCTTTCACTTCCTTTACTGTGTCTCAGTCTCCTTTTTAGGCTGACCTAGCATAGTACAATAGGAAGCACACAGACTTTGGAGCTGCAATGTCCATTATGTGAAACGATTTGCTTTTTTTTTTTTTTTTTGGAGAGGTTTTTGCTATAGGGCGTGTGCGCTCGCCAGACAGACAGACAGAGACAGAGAGACAGAAAGCGAGAAATCACCCCCCAGAGGGGATGGCCACGCTGCAATCCCTTCTCCTCCATTCTCCTCTCGGGATCTTGGGCACACACGCACACGCGCCCAGCGTGAGTTTAAGCCACCAGGTCCGGGACTCGAACCACGGTCGACTACATGGGAGTCCAGCGACATAGCCATTACGCTAACTGCTGGTCCCACGATTTGCTTTTCAATTAACTTTAAATGTGAAATGCCGTTCCTCAGTCACACTGGCATTTCTGTTATTCAATAGTCACATGCGGCAGTGCAGATACAGGTCCTTTCCATCATCGCATGAAGTTCTGTCAGGTAACACGGCCCTAGAATCTGAAATCCTGGTCCTTCCCCTGTGTGTTTTGGGGCAAGTTGTTTTAGCTCTCTGAGCTTCAGTTTCCTTTTCTGTGAAATGTGATACTATAAGAATCTAGTTCACAAATAAGAATTCAGGGGTTATGATGGTGAAGCAGTATGAAATGCAACTCTCTGCAGGGCCAACCCACATGGGAGAGTTCTGGGTTCACATCTACAGACCTCCATGAATGCGATAGCCATGCATATAGCCATGGTCCAGGACTGGCTCAGTGTGGGGGTAAACTGCAGCATCGGGACCCTGATAGGGATGCTATCTCTGTGTCTCTCACAGAAGAAATGGATAAATGGATTAGAAAAATAGAATCTAGTGATATCATGTGGGTACTGTATTCAGCAGAATGCCTGGCACACAATAATAACAATTAGTCATCTCTCCAAGTAAACTCAAAACTCTTTGAGAGGAGATCCCTCGCAGTCTGATTCACTGGCACACTCTCCAGATACTTGCATGGGGCATACACTCAGCAAATGTTTACAGAATTCCTTGATAGACAAACAGTTGACTAAGAAGTGAAACTGCCCTTCTGCCACTCTATCCAAGCAGACCAGAATGTTTTTAGTACTTCATGTCTCCCAGAGCAAGAATCATGGAGCCTTCTAGTAAACTGCTTTTCACTTTGAGAAGTGCCAGAGTATTCTAATTTCATAAGCTTTTAAACCATGAGTGAAGCAGAAAGCCAGTCAGGTTTAAGATAAGCTCAGGAATTCTTAAGTAACAGATAAATTACTGCAGATAAAAACTGGCCAAGGGAGGAGGTAACCTCATGGGAAAGATGAACTTGGAAGCATTTGTATTCAGACATTGACATTTTCCCAAATGCTTTTAATTATTGTTATTCCCAGTACATTTGCAAAAGAAAGCCTAAAGCAGACTTCCTCAGCTGACAGGAATTGTTATTGGCAATCTCAGCAGCAGCAGTTGGGGCTGGAGTACATGGCTATGGCTGGTCACACTTTATGATATGTGGTTTGGTTCCCTTCCCTAACTTCTCTCAGGCTAGCTTCTTAACCCTTAACCCATCCCTAACCCTAGCTCTATACCCACATTATAGCATCCATAGTCCTCTGACCCCACATCTCTCTTCAACCGCAGTCTTATTTCTCTCCTCCCCTTAGCAGCAGAACTTTCTTTGCTCGATCCCTCTCCATTCATATTTCTGTCCCCACCTCTCCACTGAGACCACTTCTGGGCAATGATCTCCTCCACACGGCCAAGTCCAGTACTGGTTTCTGATCCTCATTTTACTAGACTCCTCACTAGTTTTTAACACAGTTGTTCACACTCTGCCTCCCCCCCCCCCCTTTTTTAAAGAGAGATTTTTACTACAGGGCACGTGCGCTCATTGGAGACATAGGGAGAGACAGAAAGAAATAAATCCCCCCTACAGGGGATTGCCACAATCCCTTCTCCTCCATTTGCCTCCTGGAATCTTGGGCATGCACGTGCATGTACCCACATGCCCTTCTTTTCGAAATTTTTTGTGACTTTCCTAACTAAGGTCTTGGTGGCTCTCCCACCTCCCAGGCCTCTCCTTCTCTATTTCTCTTACTATCTCTACCATTCACCAGCCAACAGGAATTTTAGCAAAGTTAATTCCACTTGTATTACTCTCCAGCGTGAAGCTTTCAGAAATCTTCCTACTACACTTAGAATATAATCCCCATTCCTTACTAGGCCATAGGTCCCTCCATAATCTGCGTGCTAACTCCCTCCCTAACACTCTCATACTAATTTCTTCCTTGCCTACTTCCCTTCAGTTACACTGACTTTCTCTTTTTCCCATACAAACCAATGTCCTCCTCACCTTACAAACATTGCCCTAGCTTGACCGTCTACCTGGACTGCTCTTCACCCTAATGTTCATGTGGCATGTTCTATCTTGTCAATTTAGATCTCAGTTCAAATGTCCTTTCCTCTGAAAGGTAAAAATCTGACCTGATTTGATATAAAACTATTTATAGTCTATTTATCCTACTCGGTGTGACTGTTCATACATTTTTGGCTACAGAAATGTTAATGTATTTTATTACAGGGTATTGTTCCAAATGCCACTGAAGGTGTTAAACAATATAAAATGTATTACCTTTTTAAGATTCTGAAAAATTCTGAATTCTCATTCATATCTGATCTCAAGAGTTTCAGATAAGGGGTCACAAACCTGGATAACCCTATTTTACACATGAAGAAATCCAAGTTCTAGAAAAGGGAAATGAATACCTGAACTATCATAATGAACTTGAGAAATTGGAAGTCCTGTTTCCTATAACAATGCTATTCCAGTTGTACTGTAGGTCAATAGATACTGGCATATACCTGGCCATCTTGCAAGAGAAACTATCTTGCATGACTTGATCAACAGAAAAGCAAATTAAAAGAGGCCAGCTTTCTTAATCCCCACAATTCTCTTAATGTACTCAAAAGATGGAGAAGAGAACTATAGTTCTAAGGGATAATTTGAATGGAAATTGGGAGAGGCAGAAGGGAAAATGTCAGAATTTAGAGAAAATACCATTCTGCTTTCTCTTTGTCTTACTAACATCTGTATGAGTAGGGAATCAGAACGTTTAAAATCATCACAAATTGTATACATAAGAATAAATAGGGGCAATGCCACTCGCTCTCCATTAATGAAAGGGAGACATTATCACAAATCAGTCTGGAACATTATTTGATATTTAGATGAATTTTAGCACTATGATAAGATAGAGCCATCTCTCCCACAGCTGGCTAGCTGTCTACATCAGTTACTCACTAGGGAGAAGACTCTAGTCTTTCTTCTCCTTATCACATGGTTTTCTCCTCTAAATTAAAGTTCAGATCTCCATTATGAGACTTTTAATCCTGGACCAACTATGGCTGGTCCAGAAATCCAGAGCCAACAATCATCAGTTATGGAGCAGGTTGGAGCCATAGACAAGAAACATGTAATTTTCTCACCAGTGGCCACACTTTAGAGGCTTCTGAGCAGATAAGTATTCAAAGGGACAGATAGCCCCAGCCATAATGGTATAGATGATAAGGTGCCACTGTGGAATGCTGGAAACATATGGAAACTCTTAGGTTTGGATTTAGGGACAACCTGAACATGTGGAGCATGCCTGTGATCCTAGCTGGCTGGGAGTCTAGGTCTGGGAAGGGAGAAGAGTGGTATGACCCTGTCAGTGATATCTCTCTCTCTCTCTCTCATGAAAGAAATAAACGTTTATTGGGGCTGGCAGGTGGCATGCTGGTTAAGGTGGTTGGACTCTCACATGGCAGGATGTGGTTCGAGTCCTGGACCTGACAGCTTTCTTTCTCACTTTCTTTCCCTCTCTCTGTCTCTCTCTGGTCAACATAATAAAATAAAATAAAATAAAATAAAATAAAATAAAATAAAATATTAAAATTAATGACAATGAATAATTTTTTAAAAAAGGAAATAAATGTTTATGAAAAAGAAAAAACTACAGGGGCCAGCAGGTCATGTGATGGTTAAGATGTTGGGCTCCTACATGGGTGACTACAGTTCGAGTCCAGAGCCGGCAGCTTGAAAATCACCCCAGCCACATGTGCGTGTTGCCCAAAATTTCAAAAGGACTATAAAGAATGGATTGCCACATGGCCATGCCCCTGGTGAGGAGGGTGATGTTTTTGCCTCTCTCTCTGTCTGTCTCTGGTGAGCACACTCATCCTATGGCAAAAAAAAACCAACAAACTAACAAACAAAAAACCCAAAGATAAAGCACAGACTATTGAGATAGGATGACCAACAGAATAAATCCAAACATTTTACTGCTGATAATAAGGACAACTACCAATAAGTGAGCATCTCCCCGGTATCTGTCAGGTTCTGTAGGGAGTGCTTTACACGTAGCATGTACCTTTAACCTTATAGTCACTCCAAGGATCACTTAGAACTTGTCAGAAAAACAGCACTACTCTGTATTTCAAATGAAAAGATTGAATACAAGGAATTAAAAGTTTTGTAACCTTTGGAAAGGTTAGGGGAATGAAAGTCAAAAAGGCTACTGAAAGTGTACAGATTCCAAGGAGGTCATTGTGATTATCTCAGCTGCTATAGCACTTCAATGGGGCAGTCTCAGGAGGACTCCCAAAGCCAAAGGAAGATACTACAGATGTTCCAGCTTTCCTTCTATTCTACTTTCAAAATTTGTACAAATCCCTCCCACTGCAGGATTATAGCACAGGCTCATGTTGGAAAGGGATTCTCTGGAATCTTGTTTCAGATTTCTCACTTGAGCCAGAGAAATTTTAGAGATGGATGGTGATGATGCTAGGTTGACAACAAATAATCTCACTCTGGTAAAATAGTCATCTTGATTCCTATTTATAGGCAAGAAAACAGCAGGTTTCCAAGGTCACACAGATAGAAAGTAGTAGTGGTAAGACCAGGCTCTTCCTATTTTGTCAAGCTACCTTTTCCAAAGAGAGGATTAGTCAGTGTTTACTAAGACGTGAGTGTGAGAGGCTATTGGGACCCCACATGGGAACAAACTATCATCAATGTTCTCAAAGATCTTAGTCTTATGGAGGAAAAAAACTGACTTAGAAACATAACAAAGTAGAACGCAAGTTTAGAGGAGTGATAGATCACCTGTGAATGTGTGAGTTTTCCTAAATTGAGCTAAACATAGGGTAATGATATGTCCTAGTTGCCTAGGATTGTCCCGGTATATGCCTATTATTCTAGAATACTGTTTAGTTTGGCCTCTGATCTGGTGATGTTTTAATAAACTGTGTATATGATGTATTCACTATCAATACTACAATAAAATAATCCAGGAGATATTTGGTACCCTCTACTTTGTGAATCCTGCTTCTGCTGTAGTTTCCTCTAGCAGTTTCTGAGTTCTCACTTTAATGTATTGTTAAATCTAAAAGACGGCTATCTCTGCTGATCCATGACTAGCACTTCCCTTTTAAGGATATCCTGCAGCACATCCACTGCTAAAATGAATTGCTTTCTGACATGAGGGGCTAGAGACAGCTGCTTCTTTCTGGTTTCAAGTGGTCCAGTAGAACTATTTATCTCTGTGGCCCTCGCGAGCCACTCCAGGTACCAGCCAGTTGTGCAGTGGCCCAGGCCTGTAGCTTCGAGCTGTTCAAAGCAGAGATGTTAGGTGCACATAAAACATGTGTGAAGGGTGGAGACAGCAGCTTTGCCAGGGAATGTATGCATAGTAATCTGATTGCTGTTGCTATAGGGGGGCTAACTTTTTCTCTACAGTATAAATGTAAAACTATTTTCTTATTAGACAACGCTTTTTATACACTAATTTCTTTGGGAAATAATAAACTCAAAAATAAAAGTCCATATTTAATGAAAAAAATAAGTACCAAAGGTCCATTTCTTAAGAAAATTGATGAAGGGGAAACATGCACACGATGCTTACCAACATTTACTCTCCACCATGGGAGTCAAAGTGACTTCACTGCCCACATAGCCAAAAGACACAAAGATGCTGAAAAGCATCAGCATCCACTTTAAATGTTAGTACTTATTTTAAGAAAAATCTACTTAAGGAAAACATGCAGCTGCAGAAGGTGAGTTTACACATTATTCTATGAAGTGTGATTTTCATTTAGATCAAATGACTGTTCTTAGGAAATTTAACTCATTTTTCATTCAAAATTTTGTAGTGCTTTGAAGAAAAGTAAAGCTACATCTGTTAATGTGTTGGTTACATTAGTAGAAGAACCTCCCAAAGAGTTCAAAAATGCTAGTTGTATCTAGGTCATCAGATGCTTCAAACAGAATATCCAATAATTATTTGATTTCTTTCATCCAATACATGGAATCAAAGCAAAGCTTTGGAAGTTAGTTCTGGTGAAACATCTGTCTTTGTTGTAAATTTTATTGTAAATTCAATTAAGATTTCAACATTGAAGATCAAATATTTGTTTTGGAGTAGCAATAGAGATAAAAAATAAGGTTGGAGCACAGTGTCACTGTGAAAACATTGTTTTCACTCCTTTAGAAAGAAACCCAGGGAGCAGACATGAACTATGACTTATTTGGGGTGCACATATAATTCAGATGCATGCAACTAAAATAGAAGCTGTAATTCTTAAAATGTACAAATACCTTTATATATACACAGTTATATGTCAACTACATTTTCTTTTCTTTTCTTTCTTTCTTTCTTTTTTTATTTTTTATTTATTTATTTTTATTTTTTTTATTTATTTATTTTTTTTTGCTATAGGGCACATGCTCTTGCCAGAGAAACAGAGAGAGACAGAGAGATAGAAAGTGAGAAATCACTCCCCAGGGGGGATGGTCACACCACAATCCCTTCTCCTCCATTCTCCTCTTGGGATTTTGGGCACGCATGCACACGTGTCCAGTGTGAGTTTTAAGCCACTGGGCCTAGGACTCAAACCACATTCGACTGTGAGAGTCCAGCAATGCTGGTCCCATAAACGACATTTTTAGAAGAGGACAATTTCAATATCAAAAATTACTCCAGTATGTCAGTACATACTTTCTTCTTTAGATGACCATCATCTATTGATTTTAGACATTTTTGAACCTTTGAAAAACTACATTTGAAATCAAGGGACCTATAGAATTTAGCTCTACAACAAATTAGTCACCTAAAGTTGTGCTACATTTTATTTTTAATAATCATTTAAAAATCTTGGGAACCAGCAGTTAGCGTAATGGCTATGTCGCTGGACTCCCACGTAGTCGACCGCGGTTCGCGTCCCAGACCCGGTGGCTTAAAACTCACACCGGGCGCATGTGCGTGCGTGCCCAAGATCCCGAGAGGAGAATGGAGGAGAAGAGATTGCGGCATGACCATCCCCCCTGGGGGGTGATTTCTCACTTTCTGTCTCTATGTCTCTCTCTGTCTGTCTGGCGAGCACACGCGCCCTATAGCGAAAATCTCTCAAAAAAAAAAAAAAAAAATCGTGCACTCTTGATGCCTCACCCGGCCCCAGCTCTGGGCTCCTCAGGCTCTGCCACTTGCGACTGTAGAGTGCTGACACCCCAAAAGAAAAAAAAAAAATCTTAATCCAAGTCTTTAGTAAATAGACAAAAATTTCAGTTTTTGAAACTTTTAACAAATTTTAATTATTGAAAATGAAGTATATGACACCAGCAGGTGGCACAGTGGTTAAGGCACTGGACTCTCATATGGCCAACCCTGGTTTCAGCTCCAGACGGGCGGCTTGAAAATCATGCTGCACACATGTATGTGCAGCCCAAAATCCCAGGAGGACAATGGAGAATAAGGTATTGCAGTGTGGCCACCTCTCCTGGGCGGTGATTTCTGACTTTTCCTTTCACTGACTCTCTCCTCTCTCATGAGTGCATTTGCCTTATTGCAAAAACCTTTAGAAAATAAAAATGAAACTGAAGTTTGAAAAATATCTAAAAATATACCTCTACAAAAGCTAGGAAGGGACTGACACACATAAAATAATGACAGTAAATATGTTGTACAAAATTTAATTTTTTTTTTGGCTAAAGGGTGTTTGTACTCATCAGAGAGAGAAAGAGAGAGAGGGAGAGGAAAAATCAACCCCCATACGGATTGGTCATGCCACAACCCCCTCTCCTCCATCTCTCCCTCCTTTCTGGATTTTTGAGCATGTATACATATATGCCTGTTGTGTTGCTAAAGCCACCAGACCCAGGACTCAAACCATACTCAAACCATGTGGCATCTGGCTGCCTTAACCACTATGCCATGTAGGTGGTCCACAGAATTTTATTTTTCTTAAAGAATTTTTTTTGCCATATGGTGTGTGTGCTTTCCAGAGAGACTCAGAGACTGAGACATAGAGAGACATTAAGAAATCACCACCCAGGGTGGATGGCCACACTGCAATTCCTTCTCCTCCATTATACTCTGGGATTTGGGGCACAGGTGCACACGTGCATGTCCTGTTTTTCAGGCTGCTGGGTCCAGGATTGGAACAGCGGAGTAAGCCATGTGGAATCCAGTGTGTTAACTGCCGCATCACCTGCTGGCCCCCAAATTTGATTTTTAATATTTTCTAGCTATACTTTTGATTATCTCTATTTGTGGGAAAAATTATTATTAAGAAGCTCCTACTTTTAATTAGATAAATAAATATTTTGTGCTGTAATTGAATATAATCAAGAAGACCTGTGGTTTTATAGTATTTAAAATCAACAAAGAAGTTTTTTTTAAAAAGTCATGAATATAGACAACATATTGGATAACTTTGACTAATAAAAATATGTATTGAAAAATGCTTCTCTGAGTAGATTCAAAAAGTCAATACCTGTGAAAAAATGTATTAAAATTTTTACAAAATTAAATATGAAAAAAGCCAAGAGTGAAGGTTATCCTTTATTTAGCAGATTCTGCTGTGAACTTACCAGATACCTCAGCACCCGTGGAGGTTATGTTTTTCCAACAGAAAGTATTACTATGGCCCACAGAGAAGAGGTCTTTAATGAACTTTAATGATGTCAGCAGAACCCTCCCTACATACCCTGCCTCTGGCCATCTTGCTCATCTCTTTCAGTTGTCTTTGACTGCAAACTGTCTTTCTACATATTGCAAAATATCTGCTTAAACAATGCTCCTCAATTCTACAACTGACACTTCAGCTATTAGGTAATCTTCTGAGTTCAAATCTAAAAATCCAAGCTCATATATTCATTTTTGAAGATTTGACCTCAACACAGGATATCATTGTACAGCCACGTGGAGGGATGGGAAAGTGGTGGCCCCTGGAAAAGGAGTTCTGGCAACCAACTCATGAGGGTCCACTACACTGCAGGTGCCATTCCTGGATATAGGGACATCAGGAGGAGGAGTTGTTAGAAGATTTATGGGAGATTATGAACACTTTTGTCCAACTATTTATTACTAAATGTTCCAAATATATAAAAATATTACACAATGAAGTCAGCCCCTGGCCTGGTGATTAAGGCATCTGGATCTCACATGGCTGACCTGATAGTTCAAGTCCTAGGCCCACCCTGTGCCTTGAAAAACATTTGGGAAGCACATGCATGTGTTCCCAAAATCCTAAAAGGAAGGGGAGATGAAGGAGAAGGGATTACAGCATGACCATTCCTCATAGGTGGTGCTTTTTCATTCTCTCTCTCTCTCTCTCTCTCTCTCTGGCGAGTGCACAAGCCCTCTGGCAAATTAAAAATACATACATTACACAATGGTATAATAAGCACCTTTATACATAGTAGGATCTAGACTCAACAATTGTTAACATTTTGTTATATTTGCTTTATATTACCTATGTATGTTTGTCTGTGTGTATTTTTTCTAAATTATTTCAAATTAAGTTGCAGGTGTAATGACACTTTACCCCTTAATACCTCAGTGTATATAAATGACTCCCTAAGAATAAGGATATGTTACCATTATCACATCTAAAAATTTTAAATAATACTTTGATAATATATTGAGTCAACACTCAAATGGATCTATGTTTGTTTACCATAGAACACAGGCACTCACCACAGACAGAGAGAGAAAATGAGAAATCACTCTGTTTGGGAGGGATACGGAGACAGAGCATTGATGGGACAAGGAGGTAGTGGTGTTATCTGTTGAAGATATTTTGATCAACTAGATTGGAGAGAAATGTTCACATATTGAAATGTTCACTTTGTAAGTTAAATAATGTTATTGAATGTGAAAAAAATAAATTTAAAAAATTAAAAAGATTAAAAAGAATCACTCTGTGTGTGTGTGTGTGTGTGTGTGTGTGTGTGTGTGAGGGGAGATGGCCACGCCACGATTTCTTCTCTTCCATTCTCCTCTCAGAATTTTGGGCATGCAGGGACCAGCAGTTGGCATAATAGCTATGTCACTGAACTCCTATGTAGCTGACTGTGGTTCGAGTCCCAGACCTGGTGGCTTAAAACTCACACCGGGCGCTTGTGCGTGCGTGTCCAAGATCCTGAGAGGAGAATGGAGGAGAAGGGATTGCGGCATGGCCATCCTCTCTGGGGGGTGATTTCTCGCTTTCTGTCCCTCTGTCTCTCTCTCTGTCTTTGGTGAGCGCATGCGCCCTATAGCAAAAACCTCTCAAAAAGAAAAAAAATTGCGGGCATAAACACACATGCTCCAAACGTGACTTTCAAGTCATCAGATCTGAGACTCGAACCTCAAAGTCAGTCATGTGGGATCCAGCCCCCTTAACCTCCATGCCACCTGCTGGCCCTCAAATAATGGTTTTGTTTTGTTTGTTTGTTTGTTTGATTGATTGATTGGTTTTGCTTTTTCCATAGGAGGTGTGTGTTCACTAGAGAGAGACAGAAAAAGGGAAAATGAGAAATCACCCACCCAGAGGGATGGTCATGCCACAATCCCCTCTCCTCCATTCTCCTCTTGGGATTCTGTGCACAAATCCCCGGCTGCATGATTTCCAAGTCACCAGGTCCAGGACTCAAACTGTGGTTGGCCAAGTAAGTTAAAAAGAATTGTGGAACTGCAAGTAGAGTCTTTTGCCCAGAAGTTTCAAGTTGAAAGGGAGTAAAGAGATCTGATGGATGATTCCATCTAACGAAGATGAGCCCTTTTTATCTTTCCTTCTCCTCACCAGCAACATACCTCAGAGGCAATGCTTTAAAGATACTGTTTATCAGATGGTGTTTAGTATTTACAGGATTAATAATTATCCTTAGGGCAAGTTAGCTGCTAATCAAGAGCTTCTCAAATTCAGAGATCAATGCTCCCTTGAAAGGGAGGATTGGTAGAAAATGTGGTGAGCTTTGCCAAAAGAGAAGGGACTATTTTCCTCCAAGACATAAGGGAACAATGAGAGCAACATGACAATGCTCAGGTACACAGGGAGATGGTGGAGACACATCTTGTTGGATATAAGCATGAGAGAAAAGAACACAAGCGAACACTTGTCAGAGGACCTCAAGTTAAGTTGTATGGTGAGATGGGGGAAGGCAGGAGTACATTGGCAACTTGAAATATATGAAAAAGAACTGGAATAGCTGCTGGGTCAACTTATGAGAGAGTAAGAGTCAGATTAGCAAGGTTGCCTGTTTCAATTGAACCAATATTCACTGACCACATATACTCCAGACACTCAGACAGATACTAGGTTATAAAGGCACACAGTTCAGATTTTACCTCCTTTTTTTTTTTTGAGTTTTTTTTTTTTTGCTATAGGGCACGTGCGCTCACCAGACAGACAGAGAGAGACAGACAGACAGAAAGCGAGAAATCACCCCCCCAGGGGGGATGGCCACGCCGCAATCCCTTCTCCTCCATTCTCCTCTCGGGATCTTGGGCACACATGCACCTGCGCCCGGCATGAGTTTTAAGCCACCGGGTCTGGGACTCGAACCACGGTGGACTACATGGGAGTCCAGCGACATAGCCATTACGCTAACTGCTGGTCCCCCTCCTTTTTAACAATAAGAGGTACCATCTTATTTTGGCTTTACTGACAACACAGTCTTCTGCTTTTACTCTGGCTTTTCTACCTTCCTTGTCAATCACTTTTGAGAACCCCGTTCCTTCCGTGGTTCCCTTAAAATTTAGGTCTTAAACATTGGTGAATACCAGGTTTCTGTGCTAAGTTACCTTCTCTTTCACTTTACACCTTCTCTTTGGATGATCACATCCGGTCATACTGCTTCAAGTGGAAGCTGTCTTTTGTTGACTGCCATACGTCTATTGCCAAGCCTCTCTTAGGGGCAGACTCATATATAATGAAGGGAAGCAAACTGATATCTTGGACCAAAACTAATATAGCCATTTCCCTTCTAGGGAGTGTCATTCACAGCAGTGGTGAAATAACTCTGTATAGTCCTCCCAGAATCTATATATTTATATCCTGAAGATATATACCATTGATAACACAGAGTATATTGATGAATCTTTGAATATGGCAAGATGGCCTTAGGAACAAACTACAATGAAATTACTTGCACGAAATAGTGGGAGGTTTTGTTTTGTCTTGCTTTGCTTTGCTTTGCTGTTGTTTACTTCTGTTGCTAGGATGCACTGAGAAAGAGAAAGGAGAAAGGGCAAAGTAATTCAAGAGGAGGCTGGAGCCCAGTTTGGCAGTGATGGTCAAGGACTTACAAAGAACAAGGATGATGGTGATTCATTTATAAATTGTACTTGCTGCACCCAAAGCCCTTTCATCTCCACAAATCTTGAGTCAACCTTGCTACACATACAATGGCTTGTGTGACTAGGTTTTTATGAAAATTAAGGGAAAGGAGCTTAGTTCAACAGCTGGGGTGATGTGGCATAGAACCAGAACAGGGAGACGATCTGTCAACCAAACTAATTCAGCAGAAGATGGAATTGAGGTGAAAGGCAATGAAGGAAAAGATTAATCACACCCTCAAGAATCTGTAGGGACTTTGGAAAGGATGTGGGGCTCCCCACTGCATGTGTGATGAGTTTTGAATCACTCCCATTTAAATCTCAAAGGAAGTGGATCTCAGTAGACTTTGGTTATACAGAAAGCCAACCTACTGCAGGACCTCCCCACTTAAGAGACTGCTCAGGGGACTTCAGCTGCAGCATTGCTACAACTGACCTCATGCTCTCACCCTCCTCACCCCTCCAACCCAATCCACTTGCAGTTTTCCATATTCTTCTACATTTACTAAACAGTAGGTACCACTATTAATAGTAAGTACCACTATTCATTTAGCGTTCCACATAAGTCCACATCACTCCACTCACTTCCACATCAGAGGGATACTCTTTGTACCCCATGTCCAATTAATAACTAAGGCTTATTGTTTTTACCTGCTAAATATCTATCATATTCTGCCTTTTTCCCCTCACTCCCTTGATTCAAGCCCCAATGGCCCAGTCAGGACCTCATTGATCTCATGGTTTCCATCCTTACTCTCCAATAGCCCCTCTTCCACACTGCAGAACAGTGATTGTTCCAAAATAGTCAGATCATGTCACTCACTTCCTTGCATAAAACCTTTCTATCTTCACTTACTGTCCTTAGGGAAAAATAAAGTCCAACTTCCTTAGATCATTTGGGATCTGGTTTCCAGCAGCATCTCCACCTCCATCATGGTTTTTCTTGTTGCATTTGGACTCTGCTTCTGTCACACATAACTACTTTCAGTTCCAGTACTGCCTCATATTCTCCCTTTCATCTCTCAGATTTTGAACATGCTGTTTCCTATGTTGGGAGTACTCTTCCTACTCAGTTCACTCCTTCACTTGGCTAACTCCAAATCAACTTGCAAGTTTCAGCCAAGATGCCACTTCTTCCAAGAAGGCTTCCCTGATCATCCCCTGCAACCAGTCTGGGCTATGTGGCTGTCCTATAGGTTTTGTTATCATACAGTGCTTCCCTTATTATATTTCTTACTGCACTCTACCTTAATTATCTATTAATTATCTATTAATTGCCTTTCTCACTTACCAGTTTGTCAGGTTCATGAGGGCAGGGAGTATGTCCATCCATCAGTTCACAGCAAAATCCCTAGCATATAGCACAAATCCTGGCTTATAAAAGCCATTGAGAAAACACTAAATGAATAAATAACAGACACAAAATATTTTGCAGTTTATGAAGTGCCTTAACTCATTTTATTTCATCACACTGTGAGAAAGATATTATTATCACCTTGAAGCAAAGCTCCATATTGTTTTCATATTTAAATTCAATATAGACTGCACTGGTGAAGTTTTATTTAATTTAGGTAAGAACTATCTGAAACACTAACAAATCAGATTTCTAGACAATTTCTTAAGAAATTTAATGTATAAATCTTTCAAAACTAGTGTAATAATAACTAACTGTTAAGTGTCCCAAGGGAAAGGTCGTACTGTTAGCTGTCCTTTAATGAATATAGGACATTCTGCTGTGCATAGCAGAATATTTTTGCATTTATAAATGTTGTGCTAAAGTCCCACAAAACACTTAATACTCTTAAGTGGATTAAACATGCCTCCTCTGATCTGATTTATATGGTGAATGTGCCAAGCAAAGCCTTTCTCCACAGAGAGATCAGATTGTAAACTTCAGCTGAACTCTGATAAAATTATCATAAATTCCAAACTAGTGGATCCCAAATTAATGAGGTTTTGTGGTAAATTCCCCTGGAAGTGCCAGCCAACCTTTATAGACATTTTAAATGTATCAAAAATACTCTAAAAGCATACTGCTTAATATAGTAGTTGCTACATACATGGCAGAAGTGAATAAAGAAGTGAACATTTAATTTTACATCATTATAAGTAATTTTAATTTAAAAACTAAAGCAGTGTGATTTTTATATTGATTATATATTAAAATAAATATATTTTGGATATCCTGGGTTAACTAAACTATTAAAATTATGTCAGTTGTTTTGCCTATTTATTGTTACTTTTTAAATGAGGCTACTAGAAAATTTAACATGGCCTACATGGCTCACATCACATTTCTTTTGGTCTGGACTGCTCTAAAACACGCTTTAATGTTCAGCTCAAATAAAAAAAGAAATTTACAATTTATGCAAAATGGCATTTGCAATTTTATAATACTGTTATTTATTTCTGATAGTAAGTTAAATTCTTTGTGCTAGATGGTTTCCTAACACCTAGAAAATGTTAAATGTCTTTCCAGTCCATGATAACACCAGGTTATAAAACATGTTCTGGGCGAGGAAACTGAGTGTTTACTAAATTATACTACCACATTACTTATTCAGATTTGCCTTTTTTCCAAAGCAACAGAAGTGCTTTATTTATGCAGTTTTGTTTTTTACTTGTTGATTTGCCTGTCTGTTAATGAAACTTTGACTGGAATTTTTATATATTACAGTGATGCACAGAGATACTGCCCTGGTAAAAATGAAACAGTCTAGGGTTGCTATTATTGACCTCCTTCTTCCACAACACATGACCCTAACACTGCAACCATCTGTACACACACACACACACACACACACACACACACTTCTTGGCAGCCTCTGGCCTTTCTGCAGAATCATAGGGGCCAGCAAAAACAAATAGTGTGAACAACAGTGCTCTAGAACACAGCATGGTACTGGGAAGGAAACAAACAGAGCACCTAAGCATTCAAATGAGGTGTGTCAACACTCAAATGATGGTCTGGTTCCCATGCTTCCCTCCTATTAGGGCTCTCTGTGATCTTATGAAGTCTATTCATTTCCTCTTCTTGCAGGCACAATTCTTTTTTTTTTTATGTTTTTGCCATAGGGAGCATGCACCCTCTGAAGAGGAGAGAGACAGAGAGATGGTGAGAGGGAAAGTGATAAATCACCCCCTAGGGGAGATGGCCACATTGCAATCCCTTCTCTTCCACTCTCCTCCTGGGATTTTGAGTGTGCATGCACGTGTGCCCGGCATGATTTTCAAGCCACCAGATTGAGGACTTGAACCTCGGTTGGCCATGTGAGAGTCCAGTGCCTTAACTACCATGCTACCTGCTGACCCTTCTTGCAAGTGCAATTCTAACATGCTCAGTTACCATTTCCCAATGAAGAATAACAGCTGTAGAAAACTAAAAGATGAGTTTTCCAGAGTGGTAAGATAGAGGACTTCAAGGAGATTGTGCAGATAAAAAGAAGAGGAAATAAGAAAAAGAGTATTACAATAAACGGGAGCATTAGTAGCTATACGTAATGAAAGAAAGACAGAGAAAAAATCTTCCAAAGCAGGTATCAGACCTCATGTACAGTGATAGGGTGAGGCCGTGAGTATAGGGATGAGCTGTCCTGAGGAGAGGATAGTATCCTGACACAGTAAATCACTGATAACCATACCCACCTCAACACGTTGAAGAAAGGACTAGTATGGCTTATTCTGTTCAGTGTAGAAGACAGAGGAGTAGACAATTCATTCAAGCAATATAGCCATAAAAACAGGTTAAAATAACCCAAGCTTTGGCACTTAAAGGGTATCACCTAGTCACCTAAATAACTCACATATTTGCAATAGCTCATTTCTTACAAGAATTTGATGTATCAGGTATTATGAGGAAGAAAAGAAGCCTCCATGAACTACAACATATAAGTAACATACATCTCTGAACAAGAAATGCATGCTTGAAAGTATTCTGCGCCTATGGACAGTGAACTTCGAAGATGAGCAGAAGGCTTGCTCCTGTAATTCATCCATCCCATATGGCTATAAACTGTGACTATGTTCTATTTCCTGAATCAAAGCAGCTGTCTGGAAACTAGGTCCAGAATGCTGTGTCACTGTGCACTTGTGTAATACAACAGACACCTTTCAAGGCTAGTAGGCAAAAGGAAAATAAGGGATGAGGGCAATCCTGGGAAGTCCAAGAGGAAGACCATTTGGGAATAGAAATGAGCACACAGGAAAGTAGTAGCAGCTTCGTTTTCCAGCAGGAATCATTGTAGATCCTGGCCTTTAGTCCTAGAGCTCACCGGGTCACCACAACTGTGACTGTAAAGAAATACATTTAAGAAACAAAGTATCCTTTGGACAGTGCTTACTATTCTTTCTCACTGGTAGTGTGCTGAACATGTTGATGATGTTACACCATCTTTTTTTTTTTTTGAGAGGTTTTTTTTTTCTTTTTGCTATAGGGCGCGTGCGCTTGCCAGACAGAGAGAGACAGAGAGACAGAAAGCGAGAAATCATCCCCCAGAGGGGATGGCCACACCGCGATCCCTTCTCCTCCATTCTCCTCTCGGGATCTTGGGCACACACGCACATGCGCCCGGCGTGAGTTTTAAGCCACCGGGTCCGGGACTCGAACCGCAGTCAACTATGTGGGAGTCCAGCGACATAGCCATTATGCTAACTGCTGGTTCCCATCATTCAAAACTTTTCAGGTGGCGTGATATAAACAGGAAAGAGTGCATTCAGTAGAAAGGTGTTAACATATAATGAGCCACATAAGCTCTTCCCCTTAATAAAGCCATTGTTCTTTTTCAAGTTGATTTAAAAGTTTATTTATTCTTTTTTTAAAGCTTCTTCTGTGAGGGAGAGAGAATGAGGAACACACACACACAGAGGAAGAGGTACCTTCGATGGGGTTTTCAGGCCATGTTCTTCATCATTCTCAGCTGGCCCATATCACAGGTATTTGCATGTACCCAGCATGTTCAGGGAAGTCTTGGGATGCAAACCCAAGACTTTTCCCATGTGGGCCCAGTTCCATTACCACTATGCTATCACCTGATCCCATAAAGCTCTTATTTATTTTTCAGGTTATGACTACCATAGTAGCCTAAGTTTTCTGCTCACTTACTCATATACTTCAAGTATCCTGTGTGGCTGGTTAAGGAACATGTGCAAGAGTCAAGGCATATCATCCCTTATGAGGTAAGAAGGTCAGACTAGGAAACAGATTTGACGTACATCTTTGGGCAAGTCAATCTCCCAGCATAATTTCAATAAAATGAGGAGATTCAATACAATGACCTCTAAATGTCTCCTTTTATGGTTCTAAAAAAATAAAAATAACCCTAAGATACAGTGCACAGAGCCTGTCATGATTAGTATTAGATGACCTTGTGGAACCCACTTGTTCATCGTGTGCCAACATCCCGCTGACATACTGTCAGCCACTAGCACTACCATTACTGCATGGTGTTGGCTTGGGATATCTAGGACAGAGCGTCCTTTGTGACTGATGGCAGTAGGCTCACTCAATGTCTAGATGTGGCTGGTAGCATGCCAACTTTTAATGGACTGTCCAATTGTTCTGATGAATTTCATGACGAGATTAAAAATACCTTGTTTTATAATGTCTGCCACATTCCCCTTTCCTGGGAGACCCCTCAATTGCTTAATTTGGGGGCAGTCTTACTTCCTCTGTGAATGACACCTCAATCATTAATTCACACAGAACAAGGACAAACTGCTGCAATCATCTTTTGTCTCCATCCTCAGTTAATTCCCAAAAGGTCACTGAGACCAGGCACGACTCATATAAAAACATCTAATTTGCCATCCATACATTTCAACTCTTGATCTCTCCTCCCATCAACTTACATAAATTCACTGTATGAAAAAGTATGAGTTAATGAAATGCTTATTTCATTTAAAACTTTATTTCACTGACAACAAATTGAAGAAATTCTTCCTTAGAGCCCCCTAAGATTAGCACTAGCAATTTCCCAGACACTTGGTAGTACTCAAGAGAGATTCAAACCCTGCTGCCAAAATACATCTGAGAGTTTTGAGTTTCCTATTGATAGATACACCCTGTTCTCATGATCGTCTCCCAGTTCCACATGTAAACCTCTATATATGCTTGCTTATATCCCTACTGCACACAGGAGAAATGTATAATATTCTTGGCAGCAATCAAAGAATCAATGAGACTCTCATGCTGAACAAATAAATCCCCAGCAGGGGATTAATTATTTGAGGAACTGCCTTAACTTTTTCATTCCACTAAGTTTCTATTTTGTAAATGTTAAATTCATTAAATATTATCAATTCATATTTTAAAGGATTTGCAATTTACAAAATTGGTTCCCATTTTACAGATGAGGAAATCAGGACAGAATTAATGAAATAATTTATTTTGGTTATTAATGTTTTTAATAACTTTTGTTTCCATTGCAGTGCTCTCTGCTAAGTCAATAACTCACCATATGAAGTGGCATCATACACTGACTCAATAGATAGAAAAAAAAATAATTTAACTTCTTTACCCAATGCAAATATTTATTTATATTCACTTGATGTGAAATATTTAACCATCTAAGACAGTAAAAAAATCAGCAATGGTGTTGTCATTTCTTGATGGGTTCACACTTTGGTGAAAGGGATGAAATGCATACACAAATAACTAGAATCAAAGGGAGACCTGTGGTAAAATAATCTAAGAAGTAAAGTTATATCAGTTAGGATTCCTCTGGTTGAAAGTGACAAAACCCAACCCAAACAAGCTTCAGAAGAATGGTTATATGCTAGCTCTCAGATTCCAAGAGACATGGGAACTACCTCAGGGACTTGGATTAGAGACTTCATTGTCTTAGGTTGTCTTCTCTCTGTCTCTCTCTCACTCCTGACATTAATCATCCATTTTTCCATGTCTCTGCACTATTGTAATGAGAAAAGAATTCCTCATTTTTTTATATTTATATATTTTTTATTCTTATTCATACATTAAATCACTATACATCATTTAGATTGTGAAGAGACTTTACCCAGCATGATATAACTCAGTCCAGCCCAGTTGAGACCACCATACACATCCTTATCAACAGATAATAAACCTTATCTGTGTCCCACAAGTGTCTTACCTCTCCATTTTCCCCCCAAATTTCCTTCCTACACTCTTCCCCTCTCACACTCTCTTTCCACTTTGTCTCTAGTGTCCATTACAATTTTTAATACTTTAATGTTCTCCAGTCTTTCAGTCTCTACCATAGAGTGTGGACAGTCGGTATATGTTAAGTGGAAACATACAATATTTCTCTTTCTTAGCCTGACTTGCTTCACTCAGCAACATATCTGCCATATTCATCCACTTTCTATCAAATTCCAGGGGCTTTTTTTTATGGCTGAATAGTATCCCATAAAGTATATGTGCCACACTTTTTCAATCAATTCATCAGTTTGTGGACATTTGGGTTGGTTTCAAGTCTTAGCAATCGTGAATAATGCTGCAATGAAAATAGTTGTGCAAGCATTTTTCTGACTGAGTGCTCTCCCGTCCTTTGGGTAGATACCCAGGAGTGGAATTGCTGGATCATATGGAAGTTCTATTTGAAGGTCTTTGAGGAACCTCCATATCATTCTCCTCAGTGCCTGGACCAATTTACATTCCCACCAAGACTGTTCCTTTTTCACCACATCCCCTCCAGCACTTATCATTATTTGTTTGTTTGTTTTTTAATCTTCACCATTCTGACTGGAGTTAGGTGGTATCTCATTGTGGTTTTGGTCTGCATCTCCCTTGCAATAAGGGCTATTGATCATTTTTGGCTGTTCATATGTCTTCCTTAGAGAGTTGTTTATTCAGCTCATTTTCCCATCTTTTAATTGGGGTTAATCATTTTCTTCCGGATAAGCTTCTTGAGATCCCTGCGTATTCTGGTTATCAGTCCCTTATCTGAGGCACAGTTAACAAAAATTCTCTCCATTCTGAGGGTTGTTGATTTACACTAATTACTGTGTCCTTTGCTGTGCATAAATTTCTTAATCTGATTTAATCCCACCTGTCTATTTTGGGGATTATTGCCTGTGCTTTGACGGTCTTGCTTAAGAAGTCTTTGCCTACCTCAGTGTCTCCCAGAGCTTCCCCAGTGTTTTCCACCAGTAGTTTTATAGTTTGCAGTCTTAGGTTTAGATCTTTGATCCAAATTCATTCTATGAAGCCTCCATTACTCTCATTCCCAAAATGGATAAGGATATGACAAAACAGGAAAACTACAGACCTATATAACTGATGAATATAGATGCAAAAATTCTCAACAAGATACTTTCTAACTGTGTTCAACAGCACATAAAAAAGGTTATTCATCATGACCAGGTAGGCTTTATTCCAGGGATACAAGAGGGGTTCAACATATGCAAAACCATAAATGTAATATACCATATTAACAGAAAGAAAGATAAAAAACATATGATCATTTCAAAAGATGTGGAAAAAGCATATGAAAAAATACAGCATGCCTTTATGATCAAGACTCTCAGTAAAATTGGCATAGAAGGACTGTTTCTCAGCATAATAAAAGCCATTTATGAAAAGCCTACAGCTAACATTATACTGAATGGTTCCAGTAAAAACGGGTACAAGAAAAGGCTGCCCACTTTCTCTGCTCTTATTCAATATAGTACTGGAAGTTCTAGCCAATGCGATCAGACAAGAGAAGTAAATAAAAGGCATTCCAATAGGGAAAGAAGAGCTGAAATTGTCTCTGTTTGCAGATGACATGATTGTATACATAGGTGACCCAATAGTATCCATGAAAAAACTTCTCAAAGTAATAAATGCATATAGTAAAGTGGCAGGATACAAAATTAACTTACAAAAATCTATAGTATTTCTATATACAAACAATAAGCAGACAGAGGCAGAACTGAAGAATGTAATTCCATTTACCATAGCCACAAGAAGTATAAGATACTTAGGAATAAAACTAACCAAGGAAGTCAAAGACCTCTACAAAGAAAACTATGAAAACCTTATAAAGGACATTGAAAAGGACACTAAAAAGTGGAAGGACATCCCATGTTCCTGGATTGGCAGAATTAATATAATCAAAATGGCAATCCTACCCAAATTAATCTACATCTTTAATGCAATCCCAATAAAATGACAAGAGATATTCTTCACAGATCCAGAAAAGACAATCATAGAATTTGTCTGGAACCATAAAAGACCCTGTTTTGCTAAAGCCATCCTGCGCAAGAAGACTGGAATAGGTGGCATCTCACTTTCTGACCCCAAAATATATTACAAAGCTGTGATAATCAAAACAGCATGGTGTTGTCACAAAAATAGACATGAGGACCAATGGAACAGGGTAGAGACTCCAGAAATAAACCTCAAAACATACAGCCAACTCATCTTTGACAAAGGGTACCAGTCAATCCAGTGGGGAAAGGGAAACCTCTTTAGCAAATGGTGTTGAATAAACTGGGTATCCACCTGCAGAAAGATAAATCTGAACCCCTGTCACCATTAACAAGAATTCCTCATTTTTATAGGAATTATGGGTACTATTAACCCCCAATTCTAACCCTTTTGACTCACCAATGAACCAGTCAATACAGCCAAGATGATGAGACACTACAATTGTCTTGACTTGAATTACCTACCTACCATTAGCTGTGACAAGGGTATAAAATAATTCCTCAGAGGAAGGTGGGTACAGGTTGCTGGAGACATATTTTAAAATGTCCACTAAAATAGTAATCTGATAATACCAGTCATATATTACATCATACCAAATAGCATAGTACTATATTACTAGAATAAATACCATTTTTATCATCAGGGAAATTCTTAATACAAAAACAAATGACATTTCCCTTTCTAGCTTTTTTGCCTATTGGTGATCTGGGAAGAAATGGAAATGAAACTAGAATTTGAAAACCATACCTGGCTACAAAGAACTCAATCTCCATTAGATTTTTGATGATATAGAAGTGCTGTGTAGTCAATGTGCTCATTGAAAGATAAAAATATACTAAGCTTCCCTTAAGAGACTTATAATCAAAATCAGAAGAACCAATTAATTATTTCTAAAAGCAGTCATAAACCAACCAGCTAATCATGAAGATTACTGTTGAGAAATATTTATGCCCTGGATATGGGACTTCACAAGTTCATGGAACAGGGAAAAAAATCCCCTCATCCCCGAGGCACTGTTGATGTTTGATATAATCTGTTATAGTACTGACAAAGATTGATAAAAGCATCTGTGAAGACAACATGAGATGGGACTAGCAGATAGCACAGTGGTTACGTTGCTAGACTTTCACATGGCTGACCATGGTTTAAGGCCCCAACCTGGTGGCTTGAAATTCATGCTGGGCATGTGTGTATGCATGCCCAAAATCCCGAGAGGAGGATGGAGGAGAAAAGATTATGGCATGACTATCCCCCTAGGGAGGGATTTATCACTTTATGTCTCTCTGTCTCTTTGGCAAGTGCATTCACCCCATAGCAAAAATCTCTGTCTTAAAAAAAAAAGAACATGAGTCAAACATTCTTCCCCTTGGTTAAAACAGAGGCAGCTATTTTCCTTCCTAATATCTGTTCTCTACCTCTTTCTTGATAAAAGAGCTGAAAGTTTTAAACTGGATACATTGCCACATAGCCAAGAAAACTATATTTCTAAGACCTTTTTGCATCTTAAAATGGACGTGTGACTAAGGTCATGACAATAAAGTGCAAGGGATGTAAATGAAATCGCTGGAACCACCTTGGTCTCTGAGGGGAACTAGGAAATGAAATGCAAACCAGAATAGTTGAGCAGTAAAATAAAAGGAGCTTGGGTCCCTGAAGCCATGGAGCTGTCATCTTAGACCTGAGCTGACTCTTTCCAGACTGAAATAAATCTACATCTGTTTAAGGCACTAATTTTTACATATTTGGTATTCATAGCCAGACCTAATCCAGACTGATGCCAAAGATGTTCTTACTCAGTACATTTAATTTCACTTGAATTAAGAATGCCAGTGACCTTTTCTCTGTGCGTACACAGCCTGATACCATTGTGAAAGCAGAAGACAGATGCTTAATAGTTCTTGAGTCATTACACATCTTTTTGTAAGTTTAACATCGCTGTTACATGAATGATGAACCTACATTAATACAAATGTTTTATGAAGAATGTTTTCATTTTTTATTTAATAATGTTGAAATGTAAAGATAAATATAAAATGAATCTAATACCTTATGTCAGCTCTTTATAGATTCATTGTATATCTGAATAGTTTAACACCATTTTAGATGAGTCAGCTCTGAACCGTTAGCTCTAAGAGGTGAATTAATGTAATTGTTCTGTCAATGCTTATACATTTTATGTTAATGTTGGAAGGCTCTTCCATGGAAGTATTGTGTTCTTATTTTTAATATGCTGGCAACCCTCCCAAGGAGGTAATAGAATTTGCACGAATGACAATGAATTAATGGAAAACCTGGAGTCTGGGAATTTTTGAATTATTTAAAAAGAGTGATACTGCTGAGATTGTAACCAAGTCTTCTGTCTTCATTGATGATGAAAATATACAGACCAATACCAGTTAAGGACACATCATGAATTCTTCAATAGTGTATACTAGATGGTCAAGTGAAGTTGATAAAGCAATTATTTCACTGAATTTTATGAACCTTTCATTACTTTGCCTTATAAATACTGTAATAGAAGGAACATATAGCCCAAATGGAGCTCAGACTCAAGTTGCTATAGCCAGAAATTCATTGACAGCACTCAATAATATAATTCCTTTCATGGTTGTCAATTTCATTCTGAAAGAGTACATACATGAACCACTGGGAGGTACAATGTCTCATGCAGAACTGGCCCTAAAATGTTTATGAAATTTGATTGATTTGGGAAAGTCTCATTGCTCATGGTGCCTAAGAAAATGTAACAAATCTCGGGGCCAGCAGGTGGTGTGGTGGTTAAGGCGCTGGACTCCCACATGGCTGACCATGGTTTAAGTCCTGGACCTGGTGGCTTGCTCTCTCTCTCTCTCTCTCTCTCTCTCTCTCTCTCTCTCTCTACTGAGCATGTGTCCCCTCTAGAAAGTTTAATAATAATAATGAAAATAAATAAAAATAAATAATTCTTTTAAAAAAGAAAAATTAACAAATCTCATCCATATCATAGCAAAAAGGGAAAATGAAGTCGATGCACACAGACTTGTAGTGATCAGAATTTTTGCCAGGGTCAACTTGATGTCCTGGAGCATTTTTTTAATAATTGTTTTAATTTTCAGCATTTTTTTTCTTTTTTATATTTTATGATTTGTTATTTACATTAAGTCATTGCACATATCTATAGTACACAATATGTTTTTCAAGGCATGCATACAGTATGCGACAATCAAATCAAGGATATTACTATAAACATCAGTTTCAACAGAGAACTTTACTATCTTGTATCTGATAAGAGTTTTTCCCTGAGCCCCTCCCACCCACCCTCTGCTATCCACTCCTCTCCCATACAGTTTCTGGTATCTATTAATACTTTGGATTATATCTTTGGATCTTTCCATTTCTGCCATAGAGACATTCAGTAAATTTTGAGGGGGAATACATGGTGTTTGTCTTTCATAGTCAGGTTTTCCTTGGTTAGCATTAAATCTTCTGTTATTCCACTTTGCAACAAATAACAGGGTCTCATTGTTCCTTATGGCTGAAGTAGTATTCTATAGTGTGTAAATGCCACAGTTTTTAATCCATTCATTAGTTCTTGGGCATTTAGGTTGATTCTATGCCTTAGCAATTGTGAAAAGGCTGCAATAAACATGAATGTGCAAATGTCTTTCCAACTGAATGTTTTCCTGTCCTTTGGGTAAATATCAAGGAGTGTGATTACTAGGTCACATGGTTGTTCTATTTGTAGGTTTTTGAGGAACCTCCATATTGCTTTCCACTGTGGCTGTAATTTACATTTCCACCAGCAGTGTAAAAGGGTTCCCTTTTTACCACAACCTTGCTGGAACTTGTCATTCCTTATTTTTTTGATCATAGCCATTCTGACTGGGGTTAAGTGATATGTCATGGTGGTTTTGATTTACATTTCCCTTACCACAAGAGATGTTGTCAGGAGCAATTTTTTCTATCACTTACTTCTTGTCTTTCTCCCCAACAGTTTTTCTGTCTTCTCTGCAATAGCAGAAATAATGTGACTTTTCTGCATTCACTTTGAGTAACTTCAAAGGAGGATCCGTTTCCAGTTTTTCAAATTCCCTGAATTTTCCATAGGCATAATCTAGACAATTATCTATCTCCAACTGTTTATTTTTCTTGTACATTTTGGAGACTAAGGGAGTGAGAACCTGTTTAGTAATCCTAGGTCCTTGACTGAATTTGTTAGTGATGCAGAATCTAAGCCATAATATTTACCTTTTCTAGTTAGGATACATACAAAATGATAGCTAATTCATTTGTAGCTTTCTTCCAAGACACAGGGGTAAGGGAATCCTTGAGACAATGTAACCAAACTTCAAGAGAACAAAGACAGTAAGAAAGAGAATTCACACATTTTCCTACACTATGTTTGATACTTCTCCTCAAAATAACTCCATTTCTACTTCAAATTATATGATTGACAGAAAGTAAACACAATCTTTTTTTACAATTTAAATTTTTAATGATAATTGCAAACTTACGGGCAATTGCAAGAAATAATACAGAGAGGTCCCATGTAACCATTTCTCAGTTTCCTTTAATGGCAACATCTTGCAAGCTATAGTACAATATCACAGAAGGATATTGATATTGATATAGTGTCACTCATCTTATTCAGTCCCCCCCCATTTTATTTGTATTCTCAAGTATTGTGTGCGTGTGTGTGCGTGTGTGTGTGTGTGTATGTGTGTATTTTGTACCATCCTTGCAGGTTCATGATACCCACCACCTCAATAAAAAGATTAAACTATTCTAACAGCACAAGGATCCCTCATGTTAGCCTCTCTTATGACCACACCCAGCTCCCTCCTGTCACTCATTACACGGCTCCTAAGCCCTGGAAATCACTAATCTGTGATCTATTTTCAGCATTTTGTCATTTCAAAAATGTTACCACATGGAATCAGATAGTATATAACCTCATGTGACTTTTTTACTGAATGTAAGTCTTTGAAGATTCGCCCAGTTTGTTACATGTATCAAATTTGATCCTTTTTATTCCTGGGTAGTATGAATATGTTTTATTCACAGTATGAATGTAGCACAATTTGTTTTTCTTGTTTAAAGATATATGAACTGTTCCAGTTTTGGGCTATCACAAATAAAGCTTCTATGAATATTTGTGTGCAGGTTTTTATGTGAATGTAAGTTTTCATTTCTCTGTGATAATTGCCCAAGAGTGTAATTTCTGGGTTGTATAATATTGGGTTGTTGGAAAAGTCATGACACATTTTTTGTTTTCTGTGAAAAAATGCATTATGACTTTTCTGACAACTCAATAGTAGCATGTCTACTTTTTAAAGAAACTACCAAACAATTGGGGACCAGCAGTTGGAGTAATGGTTATGTCACTGGACTCCCATGTAGTCAACCGCAGTTCAAGTCCTGGACCTAGTGGCTTAAACTCACGCTGGGCGTATGTGTGTGTGTGCCCAAGATCTCCATCTCCGAGAGGAAAATTGAGGAGAAGGGATAGTGGCATGGTCATCCCCCCTGAGGGGGTGATTTCTCACTTTCTGTCTCTTTGTCTCTCTCTTTCTGGCCAGTGCACACACCCTATAACAAAAACCTTTCCAAAAAAAAGAAGAAGAAGAAACTACCAAACAATTTTTTAGAGTGGCTATATTATTTTACAATCCTATTAGTAATGAACCAGACTTCCTGTTGCTTCAGATTTTCGACTACATTCTAATAGTTATGTAGTGATATAGTGGTTTTAATGTGTACTCCCCTAATGGCTAATAATGTTGAACATATTCTCATGTGATTATTTGCTGCTGTTGTTTGAGTGTCCCCACCAAATTTATGTAGAATGGTGATATCAGTTGAACAGGGCTGGGAGGTGAGGCCTGGTGAGATACATCTGGGACATGGGCATGAATCCCTCAATGAAAAGATTAATGCCCTCTCCTAAGAAAGAGCAAGTTCTTACTAATTAGTTCTCAAAAGAGTGGGTTATTAAAAAGCAAATCAGCCATTGTTGTGCTCCTCTCTTGCATACACCCATTGATCTATCACTTTTCTAGCATGGGATGTAGCAGCATGTTGTAGCCCTCATCAGAGTTGAGTAGATATTAGTACCATGATTTTGGACTTTCCAGCTTACAGAAACATGAGCCAAATAAATCTCTTTTCTTGTAAATCATGCAACATCAGGTACTCTGTTATAGTAACTTTTTTAAAAGGTTTTTTACCATGGGGTACATACATTCATCAAAGTGACACAGAGACAGCGAGTGGGAAAATGAGAGCAAAAGTGAGAAATCACCCCCGAGGAGGAATGGCCATATCTCAATCCCTTCTCCTCTACTCTCTTCCTGGGACCCTGGGCATGCACACACATAACCCTAACCCTAACCCTAACATTGACTCTCAACCTGTATGTCCAGGATTTGAACTGTAATTGGCCATGTGGGAGTCCAGTGCCTCAACCACCATCCCATTTGCTGGTATAGGAACTTTAAATTGATTAAGACATTTGTTTTTTCATATGTGTGTGTGTGTGTGTGTGTATATATATATATATATATATATATATATATATATATATATACACACATATGTATATGTCCTGGATTGGGTGGTTTGAGAAACATGTGTGTGTGGGCATATCCAAAATCATAAAAGGAGAATGGAAAAAAAAGAAATTGTGATATGACCATCCTCCAGGAGAAGCTTTCTCATTCATTCCCTCTCTCTCTCTCTCTGTTACCATGCACTCCCACTGATAAATTTTTTAAAATCAATTAAGTGTAACATATTGGTGTGGTTCTACCTCTGGATTCCCTATTCTGTTCTATTTATCTATTATGTATATTCCTTTGTCAATACTATGATGCCTTGATTACTGTAGGTGTATAAGACTTAACATCAGTAGAGTGATTCGTCCCACCTTATTCTTCGTCAAGGTAGTTTTAGCAATTTAAAAAACCATGACTCTCCATATAAATTTTAGAATAAACTTGTATATATTTACAAAAAAAATACTACTTGGATATTGATAGGACTTGAGTTAAACATGTTTATCTATTTGGGTGATTTAATATTTTTTTTATGTTGGGTCTTTCGACTAATGAATATGGTTTGTATCTTCATTTATTTAGGTCTTCTTTGATTTCTTTCATCAACATTTCATAATTTTCACCATAAAGGTCCTATACATCTTTTATTAAATGTGTACCAAAGTGTTCAATTTTCTACGGAGCAATTTAAAATAGTATTGTTTTTAATTTCAGAGTAGGTACATTTATTGTTAACATATAGAAATGTAACTGAATTTGTATATAGATCTTGCAACTTTGCTGAACTCATGTATTACTTTTAGAAAAATTTTTGTAGACTTCTGGAATTTTCTACTTAGATGATAAGATCATCTGTAAATGGAGACAATGTTATTACTTCCTTTTCAATATGCATTCCTTTTACTCTTTTTTTTTTTAATGCAGTGGCTCTCTACTTGAAATGAATGGTTTGTATGCAGGCAAATTATTCACTATCTTTAGAAATAAACTAAACTTAGAGAAGCAGTCCCTTCCCACTCAGTAAGGTCTCACATGCCAGAACATCAAAAAATACAGAAATTAAAAAAAAAAATAAAAAACGTAATTAACACAGAAGGGTGTCTCAGGCTTGCAGGAACAAAGAGGCTTCTTTGGAATCATTCTGGACTATGGCAGATGGAGAGTGCTTTTAGCCCAGCAGCTTATAGTGGTAGAGTTCAGTTTGCTGAAGTGTATCACACTGGGGGAGAAGACCTTGTGGGAAGGCAGAGAAACTCTCCCCAGTCCATTCTTATTAGTTGTGAGGGAAAAACTATAGGCTGAATTTTGACATCTCCTCCCCAATATTCATGTGTTCAAGCCCAACTTTCAGGTAACTTGGAATGAAACTATATGAAGATGGGGGTCTTTAAAGAGGTGATTAAGTTAAAATTAGGCCAATTCAGGTGAATTCTAATCTAATCTGAATGTAATCCTTATTAGAAAATGAAAAGACACCAAATATGTACAATCATGGAGGACACAGTGAGTAGACAGACTTTTTTTCCTTCAACTTTTTGCTATAGGATGCGAGTGCTTATACGAGAAACAGAGACAGAGAGAGAGATGTGAGAAAGCACTTTCTGGGAGGGATGGCCATGTCACAACCTCTTCTCTTCCATTTCTCTTCTCAGGACTTTGGGCATGCATGTACATGCACTTGACATGATTTTTCAAGCCAGAGGTCCTGGACTAGACCCACATGCTTAACCATGTGGGATCCAGAACCTTAACCACTACACTACCTACCAGCCCAAATAGATGGATGCATCTTTTTTAAAATTTTATTATTTAAAAAAATTTTTCCCTATAGGGCATGTGTGCTCATGAGAGAGAGAGAGAGAAAATGAGAAAGTAAGCTGCCAGGTTTACTGTAAGCTGCCAGCTTCATTACTCAAGCCATGGTTGACCATTCCAGAGCTTTAACTACCATGCCACCCACCGGTTCCAAGATGGACATCTTTTAACCAAGGAATAGTCCTCAAAAGAAGTCAAACAGCAGCATCTTGATCTTAGACTTCAAGCCTCCAGCCCTATGAGAATGCAATTTGTGTTGTTAAGCCACATTGCAAATTTGGCTTTAGTAGCCCTTGAAAACCAATACAGAGGAGTTACTACATCCCCAAAAGGAGGATAGAACCACATTCCTCATGTTGTCTAGGTTATTCTCTTATGCTTTTAGATTAAGGTTTGAGAAAAGTTGGGACTTGGTTGCCTTCTCTGTTGGGTAGGAAAGGTAAGGGATGTTGGAGTCTCAAACCAATTTGTCCTACGAATTCTTCCCCAATTTTCTGAATTCCTGTTGGTTGCCTCTTGCATTATTTCCAGGGATTGTAATTGTACTTAGCATGGAAAATAAAGGAAAAAATATCTGAATCATCTTGTCCAGACTCAAGTTCAAATATAATAATTTACCTAGCAAAGGAATATGTTTATGGAAAATAAAAGACAAGGAAAATGTCTCATAGTACTCACAGTACCTGAGTGTAGGGCGTTTTAGTGGAGGTGCAATAAATACCCCCTGCTTTAAATTGAACTAAATGTCAGTAAATGATGCTTGTGACATTCTGCAGCCCAATTTCCAACTATCCAAAAGCTTGTTCATTTCTGAAGCTGTATTTCCTTAACACAAGCTCAATCAAGGCTTTAGGATCACGTAATTGATAATCTGCTTTGATCAGGAAATGTAATGAATCCTATGCCAATAACTGGATATGACTGACTTTGCCTCTGATCTTGCTTTGATCTTGTACCCTGGTTATAGTAACTGAGATCTTATCATATTCAGTACTTGGAGTCTAGCAATTAGTGTCTAATGACCACCTAATTACTGTGGGCCAATAATGCATGCCCCATTTTATCTCTCTACAGTCCTATTTTGATCTTTTCAGTCCTAGAGGTAGTATCCTTAATGCTGGACCACAATGTTCATGATTTCCTGCCTATCTGGATACCTACTTAATGCCTACTGCCATCCTTTCCACCTTCCCTAGCTAATGTCTAACTGTATACCTGCTGTTGAGCCTGCCTGATGCCAACTGCCTTCTAACGGCTTGCTCCTAAGAACTGCACTAGGCACCTACCCTAAGAGATCAGTAGAGTTTGCCAGATAAAATATAGGTGCCCAGTTCATGGGACCAGCAATCGCATAATAGTGACATTGCTATACTCCCATGTAGTTGACCACAGTTTGAGTCCCATAGCCAACAGCTTAAAACTCACACCAGGTGCATGTGCATTCATGCCCAAAATCCTGAGAAGAGAATGGAGAAGAGATTGCACTGTAGTCATCCCCCGCCCCAGAGGTGATTTCTAGTTTTCTCTCTCCAGCAAGCACACATGCCCTATAGCAAAAATATCTCTAAAAATGTATATATAAGATTAAAAAAACATGATAAGTGCTGGCAGGGGTGTGGTGAAAAGGGAACTCTCTTACACTGCTGGTGGGAATGTAAATTGGTCCAACCACTGTGGAGAACAATTTGGAGATTCCTCAAAAATCTACTAGATAAATAGAACTACCATATGATCCAGCAATCCCGCTCCTTGGTATCTACCCAAAGGACAGAATACTTAATAGAAAAAGTGCTTGCACATCGATGTTTATTGCGGCACTTTTCACGATTGCTAAGACATGGAAACAACCCAAATGCCCACGAACTGATCAATGGTTAGAAAAACTGTGGCACATATACTCAATGGAATACTATTTAACTATTCATCAAAAAAAAAAACAAAAAACAAAAAAAAAACAAACAACAAAAAAAAACAAAAACAAACCCTGGCTTTTGACAGGAAGTGGATGAATATAGAAGACTTACTGCTGAGTGAAGCAAGCCATGCTATGAAGGAGAGGCATTGTATGTCCCCACTTAATAGATACTGAGTGTCTGCACTCTATGACTGAAACTAATTGTCTAAAGGATATAGAAACGCAGTATATAGATGTAAACACCAGATATAGTGTGTGTGAAAGAGGAGGATCTGAGGAAGGACATTTGGGGGAAGGACAGGGAGGCAAAGCATTAATGGCACAAAGAGGTGTGGCATTATCTGTTGAAGATATTTTGTAGCTTTATCAACTGTGTTAGGGAGAAATGTTCACCTGTTTAAATATCCATTTTGTAAGACAAATAATAATGTGATTGAATGTATGGAAGAAAATGAAATGAAAAAAAAATTTTTTAAAGTATATACAGGTGCACAGTTAGTTGTGAATTTCAAGAAAATAGCACATTTTTCTTAGTATGCCTCAACTATTGCATGGACTGTACTTATACTTTTAAAAATTCTTTATTTTAAATACAAATTCTTCTTGTGTCTTTTTTTTCTTTGCTAAATCTGGCAACCCTAGCTGAGACCGTGTAAAGCAAAGCACCCAGGTGCTTAATAATATTTTGCTTGTTTCTTTATTTTACCACAGGGTACACACACTTACTAGAGAGAGACAGAGAGAGAGAAAGGGGAAAAATGACCCCCAATGGGATATGGTCATGCTGCAATCTCTTCTCCATTTCCCCATCTTGTTGGGATTCTGAGCATGCATGCACACATGCCACTGGGGCTAGGGTTTGAAGCACATGGTCAACCATGTAGGATCCATGGGGCTGGCCCACTTAATAATATTTTTAATGAAATAAAGGTTATTCTCTTCATATTTTAAGGTGGGATTTTCATTTATTCCAGTTAGTGATAAGAAACTAAATTGCCATGCAAGTGGATTAAAATAAGCTCTCATTTTCCTTCTTTTAGAAAAGACAACTACTGAAAAAGAGACAATCATTTGTGTCCTTTTATACACTAATCAATGACCTCCTTGTGGGTGACAGAGTAAGCAGAATTATATTGTGTTCCAGACTTAAAATTAAAGTGGATGATGAGTGAAGCTTGCCATCACCTTGTGTATATATGGGCTACATAACTAGTCATGCTTATTTCATTATATAAAGCAAACAGATTGATTAGAAGACCAGTTGGGCATATTAATGTTACTGAATCACTGTGGTCTTTAAAGGTGAGATGTGCACATATTTGGGATCAAAGAAACTATTCTGAAAGTTCAAAATCTATCTCTGGAAAGACATCAAGATCCATAAACTTTCCCTAAGACAATGGCCCATGTAATATAATGGTCTTTGAATATTCCTAAAAATATCATCTTTCCCTTTTGGGACCAGCAGTTAGCGTGATGGTTATGTCACTGGTCTCCCATGTAGTCAACCGCAGTTCGAATTCTGGACCCGGTGGCTTAAATTCACGCCAGGCGCTTGTGCGTGCGTGCCCAAGATCCCGAGAGGAGAATGGAGGAGAAGGGATTACAGTGTGGCCATCCTCCCTGGGGGGTGATTTCTCGCTTTCTGTCTCTCTGTCTCTGTCTGGTGAGTGCACGCGCCCTATAGCAAAAACCTCTCCAAAAAAAATCATCTTTCCCTTTTGAAAATATTAGTGTACTTTCATAGAGAAAAATCTTTTATTTATTTTTTTTAATTTAATTTATTAATTTATTTTAGAGAGAGAGTTTTGCTATAGGGCATGTGTGCTCACTAGAGAGACAGATAGAAAGCAAGAAATCATTCTCCAGGGAGGATGGCCATGCTGCAATCCTTTCTGCTCCATTTCCACCTCAGGATCTTGAGCATGCACATACATGTGCCCAGCATAAGTTTCAAGCCTCCAGGTCCAGGACTCAAACCACAGTCAACCATGTGGGAGTCCAGTGACATAACCATTACACCATCTGCTGGTCCCAAAACTTTATTACTTTTTTAAGTGGAGAACTACTATTTTTAAATTCTTCTGAGACACGCACACACACACACACACACACACACACACACACACACGCAGAGAGAGAAAGAGAGAAAGAGAGAGTGTAAAGGCATCCCCAACTGGATCTTGACACCAAAATCCACCTCCAGACTTCCACCAACCTCAGACCATAGGCACACCTGTGTCCAGAGTACTCAGGGAGGTCTCTGGATGCAAACTGGCAACCTTTCCATAGTGGTCAGCCTTGCAGAGCATGATACTCTATATCGCTGAGCCACCATCTGGCCCCTATGTATGTAATTTTTAATCTTTTCAACAACCTTTCAAGGTAAGCAGAGCTATTCCTAATTTACAAATAATCAGGAATTTACTGTATAACTTTTTTACTGCTGCTATAACAAATTACCACACATTTAGCAGCTCAAAACAGCATCCATTTATTAGCTCATAGTTCTGTATATTAGAATTTAGGCATGGCATGGCAAACCTGGGTTGTCTGCTTGCTTAGGATATCAAAAGGCTGAAATCAAGGTGTTGGCAAGTCTGTGCTTCTTACTGGAGGCACTGGGGGAAAATCAGCTTGCTGGCTCATTTCGGTGATTGACAGGATTCCGTTTCTTGTAGTTGTGGATCTGAGATTCCCATTTCCTCATTGGCTGTTATCCAAGAGCCTTTCTTGGATCCTCCACCTTCAAGTTAGCAATAATGAGTTCAGTACTTCTGCTTTGAATTTCTCCAACTTCCCTTCTGTCACTTCTTTCATACCTCCATTTTCCTGGCATCTCCCTAACATCATATAGAGAAAGTTTTTGGTTTTAAGGGGCTCATGTGATTTATCTGGTCCCACGTACATAATCCAGGCTACTCTCCTCACCACAAGGTGCATAACCTTAATTGCATCTGTCAAGTCAATTTTGCCATGGGAGGTAACATATTTATATTTTCCAGAGGTTAGAATTTGGATGCCTTGTGGGAAATGGAGGGGGTTGCATGTTATTCTGCCTACCACATTACTCAATAGTGTATATTTAGGAAGTGACAGAGGTAGACATGAACTAAGGCTTATTTGGCACTAAGGTTCATGCCCTTCCCATGAGTCTAATCTGCCTTTATAATCTGTTTAATTTGCTAGAGCATATAATAAATGAGAAAATAGAGGAGGAAAAAATGTCTTAAGCAAAGCATAAATGTATTTAGTAAAAAAAGTATGTTTCCAATTGTCAACATGATTTATACATTTGAAATAAAACATTCAAAATAGTCAAAGTTTCAATAAATCAATGTTGTTTCTCTCTGTATTCTGAAGGAGCACTGAGAGTGTACATTAAATATACATATACTTTTCAAAATAAATATAGATGAAAATTGCCAGAATCATTTTGTTAATTCATCCAAGACTGAGAAGGCTTATTCCTGGCAGAAATGAAAGCACTTTGAACACAGAACACTCTCCTAGACCCAATAACACCAGAAGGCAACACAGGGTTTCAAAACACTAGGCACACACTGCCTTCCATTGTCAGGAATAACTCAGTCCTTACGATATTTCCCAGAAGAGGGGACGTTGTCTTCCAGAGCCCTGGAGAAGTGTTTGTTCTTCCTCTTACAGTGTTCTTGAATGCAGTACCCATGCTTTTAAATTTTTAACAGAGATTTTTGCTATAGGGTGGGTGAGCTTGCCAAAGAGACGGAGACAGAAAGTGAGAAATCACCCCCAGGAGGGATGGCCACGCTGCAATCCCTTCTCCTTCATCCTTCTTTTGGGATTTTGGGCAGGCATGCACACACATGCATCCAGTGTGAGTTTTAGGCCTCCGGGTCTGAGACTCAAACCGTGGTCAACTACATGGGAGTCCAGTGATGAAATCATTATACTATCTGCTGGATCCCCCCCCCCCCCCCCCCCCCATGCTTATTTTGATCCAGACATAGGCAAAGCCTTGTCATAGCTGAAAGTTGTAATCTATGGAGATAAATGGCACCATGACAAATCACTTTTGGAGTTGAATCTGCCTGTCACTAAAGCCTGCATGCTACAGAATACACCACCTAGGCTAGACCAACTACAATTTTATTTTTAATTATAAATAACAAGTATTAGCAAGAATGTAGAGGATCTGGAATATTCATATGTTGCTCATGGGATCGTAAAATAGACACTACAGAATATAGTTTGACAGTTCTTCAAAAGCTTAAACATAGACTTACCATATTATCTATCAATTCCATGCCTAGTAGAATTTATTAAATTTAATTTAATGGAGTATATGAATTATGTAGTATAGGGCTAAATGAGTATATACATTCTTAGATGTATATATACCTCAAAGAACTGAAAACAGACATTCAAACAAAAGCTTGTTGGGAACCAGCAGTTAGCGTAATGGCTATGTCACTGGACTACCACGTAGTCGACCTCGGTTCACGTCCCAGACCTGGTGGCTTAAAACTCATGCCAGGCGCGTGTGTGTGCATGCCCAAGATCCCGAGAGGAGAATGGAGGAGAAGTGATTGCGGCGTGGCCATCCTCCCTGGGGGGTGATTTCTCACTTTCTGTCTCTATGTCTGTCTCTGTCTGTTTGGCGAGTGCACGTGCCCTATAGCGAAAACCTCTCCAAAAAAAAAAAAAAAAACCTTGCATGTGAATAGTCATAGCAGAATGTTTTTTTTAATTCCCAGAGGGTACATATGCTTACCAAAGACAGTGAAAGAGAGAGAGAGAAAGAGAGAAAAGAGAGATCTCGAGACAGAGAAAAAACACCCCTTAGTGGTATGTGTTCATGCCACAATCCCTTCTCCTCCTTTTCTCTGTCCTGTTGGGATTTAGGGCATACAGACACACACACACACACACACACACACACACACACACTCACACACACACAGTGTTTTTTAAGCCACTGGGGCTGAGAATCAAACCACAGTTGACCATGTGGGATCTGGCTCCCTATCCTCTGGCTTTGGGACCAGCCCTTATAAAGTATTATTAACAATTGCTAAAAAGTAGAAAAAACTCAATGTCTATTAAGCGATAGATAAACAGTGTGGGAGGAGCATGAGAAATAGGGGAGAGTAAGCAGGAGAGAATCAAGGTGAAGAAAGAAGCAAAACATTTAAGGGACCCAAAATGGAAAGAAATCTGTTTATAATGTATATGGTAATGTTTCTGACTGGACTGATATGCAGTGTATTCATGATGGGACAATTCATTTGGTATGCTGTGATTGAACATAAAAAATAAATTAGTAAATAATAAAATGTGGTATAGTTATACAGTGGAATATTATTCTTCAATAAAAAAGAATGAAGTACTGAGACATGCAACAACATGATAAACCTTGAAAAGATTATGCTAATGAAATATGCCTGATATAAAAGACCACATATAATGGGAGGGGCTCAAAAAGTTAATGGAAAAATTTTGCCAGCTCCATGTCACATAGGTAATGCTTGCTCAGGAGGAACTTATCCCACACAGTAACTGTGGTTCAAATACCCAGTCTCAGTCAGCCCAAAACACATTTGTGTGGGTTCCCAAGATTTGATGACCTGGAAGACTGGAGGAAGAGAATCATGGCATGAGCAGACCCCGTGGAGGGTGCTCCTCTCTTTCTCTTTCCCCTTCCTCATGTGTACATGCACTCTATCATGAATAAAGAAACATTAAATATTTAAAAAATAATATTTTGAAAGTTTATAGAAAATGGAAAGGAAAGGTAATGTGATTTTCCATGAATTTTTAAAAGCCTCCACCTGCCCCATATTGTATGAGTACATTTGTAAGATAACTCGGAAGGCAAATTTGTAGAAACCGAAAGTAGATTCATGGTTACCACTACTATATTCTACTAGGCAAATATATAGAGGCAGAGTAGATTAGTGGCTGCCTATAGCTGGAGGCGTTGAGAGAATTGGAGAGTAATAGGTAAAGGATACAGAGTTTATTTTGAGGGCAACAAAAATATTTTAGAATTATATTGTGTTGAAGACTGCATAACTCTGCAAATATACTAAAAAACACTGAGTTGTGAATATTTTGGTGTGTAAGTTATATCTTAATAATAGTGTTACATTTAGTGTGGTATAGCTATACTATGGAATTCTATGTGGACAGAGTTGGTAGTTTTTTATGCACTGACATGATCAAATGAATGATAACATAAAATTGGGAAATGATATGTATGTTATCTTCCTATTTTTAATTTTTTAAGTTTATTTATTTCTCCTATGAGAGAGAAAAATAAAGACAGAGAGAGAGAGAGAGAGAGATCTCTAACAGGGTATTCATGATACAATTCTACCCCTAACTCTAGCCAGCCAGTATCATGGGCATGTGTGCACGCTTGGCATGTACAGGAAGCCCTCAGCATACCAACCCAAGAACTTTTCATAAGGCCTCAGCATTGTGGGGTGCTGTGGTATTATTGCCGCACCACCACAACAGCTAGCCCTATTTTAGTTTTCAAAAATGTATATAAATCATTTCTATCTTGATCCAAGTAGTGGTTAAATATATACAAATGTAAATTTAAAAAGCAGTATGTTTCCTATTGTTCCATATTTATTTCTTTTTCTTTATGTATACTATACCTCAATAAAAAGTAAAACACACACACACACACACACACACACACACACACACACTATATATGTACATTTATGTTTAGCCTGTGCATTGATACAGTGTTTAAGTATACATATCAAACTGTCAACAAAGGCTACTCATGGCATATTGGGTTAGGAAGTGAGTAGAATGAAAAGGAGCTTTCTTATAACTTCATATGTGTCTACATTGTTGTGAATTTTTCAAAATAGACACATATCTCTTGTATTACTTATTAAAAAAAAAAAAGACCTTTAAAGCTAGCCAGAAATCTAAATCCTGGATTCTATTTGGGCTTAATGTGGAGAACACCTGCCCTTTGGGACCAGCAGTTGGCGTAATGGCTATGTCACTGGACTCCCATGTAGTAGGCTGCAGTTTGAGTCCCAGACCTGGTAGGTTAAATTCACGCTGGGCACGTGTGCGTGTGTGCCCAGGATCCCAAGAGGAGAATGGAGGAGAAGGGATTGTGGTGTGGCCATCCCCCCCCGGGGGGGGTGGTTTCTTGCTTTCTGTCTCTCTGTCTCGCTCTGTCTTTCTGGCGAGCACATGTGCCCTATGGCAAAAACCTCTTTCAAAAAAAAATAGAGAACACCTGCCCTAAGACACTTTTCCCAGCAGGCAAAATCTTAGTTTGATAAAGAAGATGCATGTGTTTCAAAGGCAGCTAGTGGAGCTATCCACCCTAATGACTACTGGGCTTGAGGCATATTTAATAGTGGTCTTTGACCCCAAAGTGCCTGTTGTTTTTGCTGTAGGGTGTGTGTGTTCAGCAGAGAGAGACAGAGAGAGAAGGAAAGTGAGAAATCACTCCCAGGGGGGAATCACAGGACAATCCCTTCTCTTCCATTCTCTTGTTGGAATTCTGGGCATGCATATACACGCACCTAGTGTGATTTTCAAACCGCCGTTTCCAGGACACAAAGCACAGAGTGGGCTATGTGGGATCCAGCCACCTTAACTTCCATGCCACCTGATGGCCCCAAAGTGCCTGTTTTAAAAGGTCATGAGACTGTGGTGGTACTTCCAAGTACCTACCACTCCTAACTATTCAAATGAGTATTTATATAAGTTACAGGAAACCACAACTTGCAGGTTTATGGAAATCCCAGGAGGCCAGACATCTTCCAAGTGGGTGGCAATCTGGGGTGTGAGTTGTACCCTCAGCCTTGGCCAAAGGCTACAGAACAAAGTATCAGAGTCCCTTCTTTACATTGGAAATTGCAAATGAGGCACCTTTTCCGAGGCCATCCTTTGATCTCCTTCTGAGATGGCAAATAAGTCCTGGCTTACTTTGAGTGCTTGGCACATGATCATCAGTGGGGCTCTGACAGGATTTATATTTTACCAAATATTGACATTTGCTCAAGCGATGAGGATAAATAGTGACTGAAAATTTCCCTTTCCTTTGCCCTCAATCGAAATTGCTTATGTGGCAAAATCAACTCCAAACTAGAGTCAACGTTAGGAGTGAGCGTGCGCTCAGCTACATTCCAGTCAATACTTTGGGCAAGTGTCTTGTCTGTCTAATGTATGATGGACATGATAACCAGATGGAGTTTCTAGGAAACACAAATGATATGTGTGAATATGCTTTATACTGGAAGGACATGCACTATACTAATAGCAGGAGTTATTTCTACATGATACATGCAAGTATTTTTTTCTTCTTCTTCACTATGTTCATCTGTACTTCTCAGGTTTCCACAAAAAGTGAAAGAAAAAGTAACTGATTTTTAAAAATTTTGATGCAAATAGCAGAAGCTGTTTCTATTTAATGAATTGGATTGGAGAAGCCAATGACATTTATTTCAGGGGAGCTGATTGGGATTTGGTACACCAGACAAGGCAGGGATGGGCAGGAAAGACACATTAGTCATATGACCTTGAAATGAGTCACTTAACCTCAGTGACCCTCAGTTTTAGTATCTGTAAAACAGTGATAATACAGCCTACTTAAATATATATTACAATGATTAAGTGCATGTGAAAATGTCTAGTACAAGGCCTGCTCCCTATATCCAAAAGAAAGGGAGAAAGGAAAGAAGGGAGAAAGGGGGAAGGGAAGGAGTTTAGGTCCATAAATCTACCCCATCTAACTTAGTGTAAGTACTTTTTAATTAATAGAGAGGGCCCTAATTGAGAAACTGTAAAGTGTTCTAAATCTCTCAAATAAAAACATGTGTCATCTATTTCATGTCTCTAGGAAAGGTAAAATCAATATTTGAATTAATGGAGAAATTAAATGGCTACAGAAATAGTTTTTGAATTTAACAAGTTTCAGTGAGAAAGAAGTTAATAAATGATGATACAGAGAGCAACAGAGCACTTGCCTTTAAAACATTTTTCACAAAAGTTCAGAAAGAAAAATCAATCAATCCATTGCTTGGTAGGTTCACTGGCAGATTAGCAAAGCTAATAGATCCAAGGTAACCCAGGTGTCATTACTCACCTAAAAGTCAGGACACCTAAGGAAATGTGATTTGTTTAAAAAAATAAAGATAAGCAGTTTAAGTATTGAGCAGATTTGATTTAGTTTCTGTGGCTGGTTAGCTCATAAAGTTAGGACTATCATCACTGAAAGACCTCATAGAGATGGAATCAAAGAATCACCCCCCTCCTCATTTTAGACATGAAAAAATGAAACCCAGAGAAGGGGAAATAGTATGCTCAAAGTCCTTGAGCTAGTTATGAGTGTTGGGAGTAGAGCCCAGGCTTACAGTCTGTTCTTAACTCCTACTATTTGGAGTTTAATGTCCAGCCAACACAGAAGGATGGAGAGAACAGATGCCTACAATTGCTCTCAAGATTATTAGAAGGAAGATGACCACACTACTAGACCTTCTATCACACTCTTCCCATTTATTTCTTGTAAGCCACTCTCTATTAGGCTCACCTGGGATAGAGTACCCCAGGGCTGATCCATGGCTCCCAGCAATGCTGTCTGACACTCTTTCATTCAACACATATTTTCTGCTCACCTAGTCCTCTCAAGTCCCCTGCTTTGTTTGGCATTTCAACTCACAAGTCCAAGGGCAAACGAGGGGGAAAAATGAGAAAGCAAATTGCAAGGTAAATAGCCAGAAAGATCAGACACAGGATAAAATCCAGTGTGTTGCAGGAGGTTCAAAACGAAACCTGGGAGGCTGAGTGTGGTCCCAAACTGTCCTCATATGCAGTAGTTGGTTTGTGTTCTGAGACAGTGGCATTTAAACGAGGCAAGTAGGCTAGACACAATGCCTCCTTTGTGAGGTGTTGTCCATTTGTAGATTACACAGATGTGTGGCTACAAGGACAACTTTGGAAAGAGAAGTGTACAATAGCTTGTTTATTGTCTTGTTCTCATCTCAATGATGCAATGTAAGACACTGCGTAAAACAATATTTGTGCTTATTTTACCCTGATAATGGAGAAAACAAATTATACTATGCATGTCTTGGTTTATATTGTCCTAGTCAGTGAACTCTGACCACCGAAGCTTGACTTCTTCATTTTTGTTAACTTAGTCTCTTTGTGCAAAATAAAGGGGCTAAGCCAAGAAAAATTAGATGCTCATTACTCTGAACAGGTCTTAGGAGAAAATAGGCCAATAAAAACTAGGTCCCTGTCTCTTGCTTAACCATCTTGGAGATAAGGTTGGGAATACCTCTCTTGCTCTCAAGGAATAAATTAATTAAATAAACTTAAAAATATATCAGAGTCTAGAACCAGCAGATGACATAATGGTTACATTACCGGGTTCTCACATAGTTGGCCATGATTCTAGTCCTGGACTCCACAGCTTAAAACTCACACCAGGTCGGGAACCAGTAGTTAGCGTAATGGCTATGTCGCTGGACTCCCACGTAGTTGACCGTGGTTCGCGTCCCGGACACGGTGGCTTAAAACTCACGCCAGGTGTGTGTGCGTGCGTGCCCAAGATCCCGAGAGGAGAATGGAGGAGAAGGGATTGCGGCGTGGCCATCCCCCCGGGGGGGTGATTTCTCGCTTTCTGTCTATGTCTCTCTCTGTCTGTCTGGTGAGCGCACGTGCCCTATAGCGAAAATCTCTCAAAAACAAACAAACAAACAAAAAACTCACACCAGGTGTGTGTGCATGCATGCCCAAAATCTCAAGAGGAGAATAAAGAAGAGATTGTGGCATGGCCATCCCCCCTGGGGGGTTATTTCTCACTTTCTGTCTCCCTGTCTCTGTCTTTCTGGCAAGTGCACATGCCCTATAGCAAAAATCTCTCTAAAAAAAACCTGATATATACATATATTTATATCTAATATGTATATATATATACACACATATATATTCCTGTACATATACATATATATGTGTGTGTATATATATACATGTAAAGATTCCTATACATATACACATATATACTATATATGTATGTAAAAATATATCTGATATATATCAGATATATATATACACATACATAAATATCAGATGTCTATATATATATATACATATACTATACATATACATGTACAAATACATATATATCAGATTCCTACCCCCGAACCTCCCGACACAAAAGGTATTGTACCATTGTGTGCTGCCAAGAAAATGAAATCTTGAAATATTAGAGATGAAAGAACTCTCTAGGGTCATTTATTCCAATTTCTTCAATTCTCAAACAGGAAAACAGGTCCAAATATGGGTGGATCATCTTGCATGGCTAATAACCCCCACTCCACTCTCAGTGCAGTGCTCTTTCTGTCTATTCTCCTCAGATATAAGCCAAAATGTAAGTCACCACTAGATTTCCAATTTGAATGCTTAAATAACAGTTCCTGGAATAATGTGTCCTAGTAGCCTAAAAGCTCTTCCATATGTTGATTTGAAATTCTACTTCCCTCTGACCTTCCCCCCCCCCACTTCCACAAATCCACCCCAATAAGTTCTAGTTGGATTCTCAGGGGACATATTCAGACATTCTTCAGACATTCCAATTTTAAAGCCAGGAAAATATCTGAATTTAGAATATAAATTCAGCTGTGTAATGCCTCCCATGTGATCATTTCCTCATAACTTCTGAAATTTTAATTTATGCTGCATAATGACAGTTTATTCTGTCTGCTTTCTATGGCTCAACTGATGCTTTCTTGGTCTCAAGTGACCAGTGTAATGCAATCTGACCCAGGTGGGCTTTGAGAAAGGCAGACTAGAGAATCAGCTCTTTCTAGTAGGCACAATACACATGTGGAGCCCCCAAGTAATAGTTTTCAAAACCACAAAATGAATAAAGCTCTAGGTCCTTGAAATGGAGGGATTACTTAGTAAAGAGACATGCTTATAGGCATTAGCCCTCTTTTTATGAGCTCATTTTTCCATTGCTTTCTGTACTTGATCTGTGTGAAGTCACATGAGGTACCTTATCAAGATGAAGTTTCCACCTCAACATGGGTTCAATTAGGGAACTTTGGAGGTCTGCAGTGATGCTCTAACTAGGCCTTCAATCCAACCTACCTACCCTAGTTTGGCCTGTTAACAGAAGCCCATAGGGAAGCGAGATATTTTCTTTCCCTTTGTTTTTAGTCACATGTCCCAAAAGAATAGACCATTCTTTCTACTCCACTTAACATTTCTTAAACTCTAAAAGCTTTGCTTCTACCACTATCTTTTTATAAAATTTTTATTTCTTTTTATTTCAATTTTTTTATACATTCAATCACATGTTACTTAGCTTACAAAGTGAATATTCCAACATGTGTACATTTCTCACCAGTCCAGTTGACAATACTATTTGTCCCATAAGTGCCGTGCCTCTCTATTTTTCTCCTTAATGTCCTTCCTCAGACTCTACTCCTTCACCTGCCCTCTTCCCACACTGTATCTGGTATTCACAAAAATTTACTAAGTTTTACCTTTAGTCATTCAGTTTCAGTCATAGAATGCGGATACTTGGTATATATTAAGTGGAGACATACAATGTCTCTCCTTCATAGCCTGGCTTGCTTCGCTCAGCAATAAATCTTTCATATTCATCCACTTTCTGTCAAAAGCCAGGGTCTTGTTTTTTTTTATTTATTTATTTATTTATTTATTTATTTATTTATTTATTTATTTTTTATTACTGAGTAGTATTCCATAGGCTTTATGTGCCACAGTTTTTCAATCCATTCATCTGTTCGTGTCTGCCCCTATCTTTTACCAAAACTATTCTGTCAAAGTCTACCAGTGAACTCCTGGATGCAAAATCCAAAGTTAATTTCCTATTCTTTTTTTTTTTTTTTTTTTTTTTTTTTTTTTTTTTTTTTTTTTTGAGAGATTTTTCACTACAGGGCGCGTGCGCTCGCCAGACAGACAGAGAGAGACAGAGAGACAGAAAGCGAGAAATCACCCCCCAGGGGGGATGGTCACGCCGCAATCCCTTCTCCTCCATTCTCCTCTCGGGATCTTGGGCACGCACGCACACGCGCCCGGCGTGAGTTTTAAGCCACCGGGTCCGGGACGCAAACCGCGGTCGACTACGTGGGAGTCCAGCGACATAGCCATTACACTAACTGCTGGTTCCCAATTTCCTATTCTTAAACTTCCCAGATACTCCTACAGCACCTAACATCACTAACAATGTCCTCTTTCTTGAATCTCTCTCTCTTTTCTAACAATAGAGAGCATGTATGTGTGTGCATGCATTTGAAAGATAAAAAAAAAACCCTCTACAGGGTCTCATCATGCCATGATTCCTTCTTCCCAACCCTGCAGTTCCTCAGGATCTTGGGCAACCACATGTGCACCCAGCATGTCTCCAGGCTTACCTGGGGATCTGAACCTATAGTTGGCTGTATGGCTTCCAGCACACTAGGGACTGTGCCATCTAGACTGCGTCTAAATATCGTTTTCTTTTTAATTCCATACTTTATTTCTCAAACCACTTCTCTGTTTTCCTCATTTTCTCTTGCTCTCTTAGTCTGCTACTATGTTACTTACAGAAATAATTAAGACTGGAATGATTTATAAAGAATAAAAGTTTATTTGGCGCTTGATTTTAATGGCTAGAAAGTCCAAATGTGTGGGCTGGCCTCATAATACCCCAGAAGCAGATAGGTGTGACTGACAGAGCAGAGAGGATGGTAGACACGTGCAGAGAGAGAGACTTGGGGCAGTCATTTTTCTTTCATAACAATTTTCTCTCACAGAACCAATTCCTTCTTGTGAGAGCTATTGGGTGGTCAGAAAAGTCATGACACATTTTTGCATAGAGAAACACAGAAAAATAAATCATGACCTTTTCAATGACCCAATAGAACTCACTGGGTCTTGTGAGACATCATTAATCCATTCATGAGAACAATGCTTCCATGATCCAATCACTGTACACTAGGTCTCATCTCTTAAATTGCATGATTCAATCACTACCCACTTTGCCCCACCTCCTAACATCATTACACTGGGGCCCAAACCCCAAAACATGAACAATCATAAATCAAACCATAATCCAAACCATAGTACTCTCCAACTGTAAATGTGGCTATTCTAACCTCCAGAAGCTTCCTAACTAATCATTCAGACTCAAATCTCCTACTCACAACTTTTAGAATAATGATTATGAGTTATCCCTTCAATCTTCTCATTCCTCTGCCCAAATGTTTTCAAGTCCCTATTGCCCAGTCCAAGTGTCTTCAAACTTTTTCTGTAAAAAGTCAAGTACATATATTTTTGACTTTGTGGGCCATAGAGCCTCTGTCACAACTACTGAACTCTGCTATTATAGCATGAAAACAACATGGACAATTTGTAAAGGAATGAGCCTGGAGGCGTTCTAATACAATTTTATTTACAAAAGCGTCAGCCAGCTGGATTTTCCCCAAAGACCATAGTTTACCTAACCCTGACCTAGACAGAGTAAATTTGCTTTCTAGGACTTTGGCATTAAAAATACACCATAAATTTTTAGTCCATTACTTCCCATTATAAACCCTTTTTTCTAAACAAGTCAGATATAGTTTTCAGAACATACTTTCCTAACCTCATGCTTTTTTTCCATGATGCTCCCTCTACCCACAATGCTCTGCCCTGTAGTCACTATCCATTTCTAAAGGCTGTAGAATGTAGGTTATTATATGTGCTGTCTTCTTTCAAGGGCCAGAAGTCAAAGTACACTAACAGAAAGACACACACCTTTTGTGAAGTTCATAAGCCAAGAATATGTAGGGGGCTTACACTAAAACACAAATTCAGCATTACTGATGAATCCAAAATATTTTACCTAATGACTAGCATATACATCACAGAAATAAAACAGAAAGTGTCACACTTAGCACTGTGTTCCCAGTGTCAATTTTGAGCCTATTGAAAGTAATGGGCAAAGAAGCAATGTTTTTACTTTAGGTGAAATGTAATGACTACATTTTTTTCCTTTGTTGTGGGTTCCTCTTTTTCAACTTCCTTATATTCTCAATGGACTTTATTTTACATATAAGTATGTTCTAGCTTTTTCTACAAATACCAGGACTGTACACAAAATATGGAAAGATTATTATGAATTAAAATGAAAGGCTGGAGCAGGACAGTGGTTGGTGTGGTGATAACACATGCTCTGCAATGATGACTCATATGGGAAGGTTCCAAAATCACATCTAGAGGCCTCTCTGAGTACACCAGACACGTTTATGCCTATGATTTGCAGTCAGCTGATGCTGGTGGTGGATCATAGTGCCAGAACCCTATTGGGTATGCTGTTTCTCATGTCTCATTCTTTCTTCATCTTATTCATAGAAGACATAAATAAACTTTAAAAATAAAAACATATGAAAATACACAGTCATATCAAACTAAATTACCTTCTCTGGAATGACTTGATATCTACTGAAGAAATTAAGACTGAAATAAAAAGAGTCATGGAAATCAATGACCATGAGTACATGAGTTTCCATAATCTATTGGGTACAGCAAAAGCAGTCATAAGAGGGAAGTTCATAGCAAATAGTGCACATTAGAAAAAGATGGACAATCTCAAAAAAAAAAAAAGAAAAAAGAAAAGAAAACGATGGAAAGATGTCAAATGGATGACCTAAGACCATGCCTCAGAGAATAGGAAAAACAACAACAACAAAAAAATGCCAAGATAAAAGAAATAATAAAAATTCTAACAGAAATTAACGAAATTGAAAATAAATTAAAGTAAAAGTTGGTTCTTTAAAAAGGTAACCAAGATTGACATATCATTAGCTAGACCAAATAAGAAGAAGAGAGAAAGGAACCAGATAAATCAAATTTGCAATGAAATAGGCAATATTACAACAGACACAATAGAAATACAAAATGTCATTAGAGGATAGACACTATGAGTGACTATATGCCAACAAACAAAAAATTCTGGATGATATGGACAAATTCCTGAACACAAATGCTCTACCAAGATTGAATAAAGAGGACATAGAAAGTCTGCATAAACCCATGGCAAGCAATGAGACTGAATCAGTAATAAATATCCTTCCAGCAAAGAAAAGCCCATGTGCTGACAACTTCACTTCTGAATCCTACAAAGCTTTTAAAGAAGAGTTAACTCTCATTCTACTCAAGTTATTTTTAAAGATACAAAAGGAAGGAACCCTCTCAAATTCATTTTATGAAACTTCCATCACCCTCATCCTCAAAACAGACAAGGAAATAACAAGGAAGGAAAACTATAAGCCAATATCTCTAATGAATATAGACACAAAGATTCTCAACAAGACACTAGCAAATCATATTCAACAACATATAAAAAAGAATTAGACATCACAATCAGGTAGGCTTTATCCCAGGGATGCAATGGTGGTTCAACATATGCAAAAACATAAGTGTAATATACCATATTAATAGAAAGAAAGATACAAACCATATGATCATTTCAATAGATGCAGAAAAAGCATCTGAAAAAATACAACAACGCTTTATGATTAAGGCTCTCAGCAAAATCTACATAGAAGGGTCATTTCTCAACACAATAAAAGTTATTTATGAAAATCCATAGCGAACATCATACTGAATGGGGGAAAGCCTGAAAGATTTTCCACTAAAAACTGGTACAAGACAAGGCTGCCCACTTTCTCATCTCCATTTTAATATAGTGCTGGAAGTTAATGCAATCAGAAAACAGAATAATATAAAAGGCATTCCAATAGGGAAAGAAGAGGTATAATTATCTCTATTTGTAGATGACATGATTGTATACATAGAATACCCAAGAGTATCCATGAAAAAACTCCTGGAAGTAATAAATGAATACAATGAATTTGAAGGATACAAAACCAGCATACGAAAATCTTTAGCATTTCTATATAGGAACAAAAAGGAAACTGATGTAGAACTGAAGAAAGTAATTCCATTTACCATAGCCACAAAAAGTATAAGATACCTAGGAATAAATTTAACCAAAGAAGTCAAAGACCTCTGCAAGGAAAACTATGAAAATCTTTAAAAAGAAATTGAAAATGACACAAAAAAGTGGAAGGACATACAATGTTCTTGGATTGAAAGAATTAATATAATCAAAATGGCAATTCTATCCAAATTAATTTACATTTTTAACTGAATACCAATCAAATTACCAGAGACATTCTTCACAGATATAAAAAAGACAATCATAGAATTTGGATTCATAAAAGACCCTGTATTGCCAAAGCCATCCTGCACAAGAAGAGTGGAGTAGGAGGGTATCTCACTCCTTGACCATAAAATATATTACAAAGCTATGGTATTGGCACAAAAACAGACATGTGGAACAATGGAACAAAATAGAGACCCCAGAAATAAACCTCCAAACATACAACCAATTGATTTTTGACAAGGAGTACCAGTCAATCCAGTGAGAAAAGGAAAAACTCTTTAGCAAATGGTTTTGGAAAACCTGGTTATCCACCTGCAGAAAGATGAACCTGTACCCCTATCTCTCACCATTAATAAAAATCAACTCAAAGTGGATCAAAGATCTAAACCTAAGACCTCAAACCATAAAACTACTGGTGGAGGAAACCAGCAGTTAGCGTAATGGTTATGTCGCTGGACTCCCATGTAGTCGACTGCAGTTCGCGTCCTGGACCCGGTGGCTTAAAACTGACGCCGGGCACGTGTGCGTGCGTGCCCAAGATCCCGAGAAAAGAATGGAGGAGAAGGAATTGTGGTGTGACCATCCCCCCTGGGGGTTGATTTCTCGCTTTCTGTCTCTATGTCTCTCTCTGTCTGTCTGGTGAGCACATGTGCCCTATAGCGAAAAAACCTCTCCCCCACCCCAAAAAAAAAAAAAAAAAAAAAACTACTGGTGGAAAAGACTTGGGAAGGCAAAGACATTGACATAGGCAAAGACTTCTTAGAGAAGACCCCCAAAGCACAGGCAATAATCCTCAAAATAGACAAGTGGGACTACATCAGGTTAAGAGGTTTATATACAGCAAAAAGACACGGTAATTTGTGTGAATCAACAACCCTTAGAATAGGAGAATATTTTTGTACACTATGCCTCAAATAAGGGTCTAATAACCAGAATACAGAAGGAACTCAAGTAGTTTACTAATAATAATAATGATCAACCCAATTAAAATATGGGAAAATTAGTGCTGGACAAACAACTCTCTAAGGACAACATACAAACAGCCAAAAAGCATACAAAAAATGCTCAACATCCCTCATCATAAGAGAGATGAAGATCAAAACCACAATGAGATACTACCTAACCCCAGTCAGAATGATGAAGATTAAATGAACAAAAAATTATAAGTGTTGGTGAGGCTGTGATGAAAGGGGAACCCTCCTACACTGTTGGTGGGAATGTTAATTGGTCCAGCCACTGTGGAGAACAATATGGAGGTTCCTCAAAGTTCTACAAATAGAGCTACCATTTGATCCAGCAATCCCACTCCTGGGTATCTACCCAAAGGATAGTAAAACATTCAGTTGAAAAAGCACTTGCACAACCATGTTTATTGCAGCATTATTCACAATTGCTAAGACATAGAACCAACCCAAATGTCCATAAACAGATAAATGGATTGAAAAAATATGGCACATATACTCTATGGAATACTATTCAGTCATAAAAAAGAACCAGGCATTTGATAGAAAGGGGTCAAATATGGAAGATTTATTGCTGAGTGAAGCAAGCCAGGCTATGAAAGAAAGATATTGTATGTATCCACTTAATATACCAACTGTCTGCACTATATGGTAGAGATTGAAATATTAGAGGACAAAAAAAGCAGTGAAAATAGTTATACATGATGAAGACAGTGTGGAGTGGGGGGACAGGGAACATAATAGAGAAGGATTGAGTGAGAACAAATAGAGAGGCATGACATTAGTGGGACACAGAAATGGTTTATAACCTGTTGATGATAATGTATAGTATACTCAACTGGACTAGTCTGAGAAGTATTTCATGTTAAGTAAATTCTCTTTACAAGACAAATGATGTATAGTGATTGAATTTTTTTTTAAATAATGAGAATAAAAAATAATAATCTGAAAAAATGAAAAATTATTTGATGATGATGAATGTAGACAGTAATATCTTTGTCTTGACTGATATGCATAGTAATCGTGCTTTAAAAAGAAATGCTATACACTGTAAAGATATATGTGATTAAATGTAATATAAAAATATATGATAGGGACCAGCAGTTAGTGTAATGGCTATGTCGCTGGGCTCCGATGTAGTCAATCATGGTTCAAGTCCAGGACTTGGTGGCTTAAAACTCACACCAGGCGTGTTTGTGTGTGTGCCCAAGATCCCGAGAGGAGAATAAAGTAGAAGGGATTGCAGCATGGCCATCCCCCCTTGGGGGTGATTTCTCGCTTTTTATCTTTCTGTCTCTCTCTGTCTGTCTGGCAAGCACACATGCCCTACAGTAAAAACCTCTCCAAAAAATATACAATAATAAAATAAAATAAAATAAAACATACGAAAAATTCTTTCACATCTATGTTTATTGCGGCATTATTTACAATTGCTAAGACATAGAACCAACCCAAACGTCCATGAACAGATGAATGGATTGTAAAAGCATGGCACATATACGCTGTGGAATATTTCTCAGCCATTAAAAAAAGAAAGGAAAAAAAAAGCCTAGCATTTGGTAGAAGTGGATGAATATGGAAGATTTACTACTAAGTGAAGCAAGCCTGGCTATGAAAGAGAGACATTGTATGACTCCAGTTAATATATACCGATTCTCTGCACTCTGTGGCAGAAACGGAAAGATTAGAGGAAATAGCAACATGGAAAATGTTATGTATAATGCAGACAGTGTGGAAAGAGGGTGAGAGAAGGGGGAGAGTGTGAGGAAAGAAATTAAGGAGAAAAATAGGGAGGTAAGACATCCATAGAACACAGAAACAGAGTATTGTCTGTTAATGATAACATGTATAGCATCTCCAACTGGACTGGTGTGAGGTGTATTCATGTTGGGTAAGTTCCCTTTACAAGCTAGTGATGTATAGCGATTTAATGTATAAAATAAATTAAAATTAAAACAAATAAAAAATAAAAGACAATGTGTTGTTCTTTATATAATTCCATGCATAATTCTACCTGATATTTCATAAATATTACCTGTGAAGGACAGAAGACTTACATCCATCGGACTGTCAGAAGCTAAACAAATTCAGGGTGAAACTAGTTGTCTCTTCTAGTACTCATTGAATAAAAGATCTATTTGAGATATACTAACTGAAAAAGATTTCCAGCTCAGTATAATCTATCTATTTGGAGCTAAACAACTATTGCATCCACATTTGGCACACACTAGAAGTCCTCAAGTGGTTGAATTCATACGGTGTACTCTCAACCATCAGATGGCAGTGGATTCTCTGAGCGTTTCTCTTTATCAAACTAGGAAGAACTGCCATAGCTGTTAATATCTCATTCTCAACAGAAAGGTCAATATTAACACCAATTATCAGTTTGATTTTTTAAAGGTTTTTGCTATGGGGCATGTACACTTGTCGGACAGAGACAGAGAAAGAGAAAATGATAAATCATTCCCCAAGGGGGATGGCCACGCCACAATCCCTTTTCCTCCATTCTCCTCTCAGGATTTTGGGCACACACACGCATGGGCCTGGTGTGATTTTCAAGCTGCCAGGTGACTTGGCCATGTGGGAATCCAGCACTTTAACCTCCAAGCCACCTGATGGCACCTATCAGTTTGATTTTAAAGATCACTTGTACATCAAAGAAAGAGATAGCCTTTGGAAAAATATTACAGAACTAAAATAGGGTGTCTTTTATTGTTAAGCATTTTAGTGAATGTTTTCAGGACTGTATATCAAACACCAGAGTAGACTCAACTCTTTTAAACGGAATTAATTTTTATGGCACAAGTAAATATGGTATCAATTAAATTAGTTCAAATTATATGAAAAAAAAAAAGAAGAAAATCAGCAAGACTCTTCCACAGGGTTTAAAAAAAGTTAAAAATAAACTTTTATATGGGGCCCAGAGCCAAAACCATTATGAATGAACTTTGGGAGAGAATGCAGGACTATCTGGCAGCAAAATAGCACTACCACCTGGAGGTTTCTCTGATCCAATTTTCCCAATTAATACCCTAAGCAGAACTTTTAGGAAGAATATAATGCCCTGGCCTAGAAATTAGAGCAGGAGATCCATGAGCCCTTTACAAAGCATCAACCCATTAAAGGAAGCAAAAGTTCATGTAAACAAGTGGAATAGGTTTAGAAACTATACCACAATAGAATAATGATGTCAGTGACAAAGATATGTGTGTGTGTGTGTGTGTGTGTGTGTGTATTAAATTAGAGCAATTTGTCAGTGTGGACAACATAGTGTGATGTTGAATGTTGTGGATGGTGTGTATTGATTTGATTATCGTATACTACACACATGTTTTATGAAACCATACTGTATCTCATGATGTAAAATAATTATATGTAAATCAGAAAGCACATTAAAAAGATAAAAGAAACTAGGTTTCACTGGTTATTTGGCAAAGAAGCATCCCCAAAGTCTGCTGCTATATATTAAAATATTTTGAAATATATATTGAATTGTAATAAGCTATGTTTGCTGTGCTGTAGTATTCTATAACCCATGAACTATTATATGCATATTAGAAATTACAATTAAAACACAGAGGAAAAAACCACTCCTGACAATGACATTTGGCTGGCCACTACCTTAGTCTTCTACCCAATTCTTACCTTCACATCATGCTACATGGGGTAAAAATTCTGTGTATAGTGTCATACTCTCATCAGCAAACTTTGCTACATGTCTCAGGCAAGCCTTGGTCATTACTGAGTGCAATCAATTTATAGAGCCAATAGTGTTAGTTTTGCTCCAATCTCTTTAGTGCTTTCAATTGTGCTAATACAGACTTTTCTTTCTGAACTAGGACAGATCATTAATTGGATGTTTTTATTTTCTGTGGAGTATTTACCTTTATTTAAGCATATTTAATGCTTTAAGTGGCACTCCCTATTTTTTAACAGTGAACAGAATTATGGGAAAACTAATTAAAAGATGAACTGTTTTGAAGCACTTAGTTCACTTGCTTTTAGAAAAGCGTGAAGAAGAGCTACTCTTCATTTCCTGGAGATAGAGTGAGAATCAACTCTCACATTAAAATTCCTAAGCGTAGTAATCTCTCAGTATAGAAGTTCAGAAACTGTGCAGAGGATGGTATGGTAAGAATTACCAGAAACAAGTCGAAGACTACCTGGCCAATACCATTTGAGCTTCTTTTGGGAGAGGGCACAAGGGTAATCATAGAATACCTAAAACTAGGGAATATTAAAACTCTGAAGGAGGTAGGAGTTTGCCCCACCCTTGATAGAGAGGACTCAGTCATGCTCTCACCTTCTCCCTCCCTGCAGAGGGAAACTCAGCAGAGTGAGTAGATGTAACCATTCCAGAGTACACCAAAGCAAAGGATGACCTAAAGTTAAAAGAAAGAAGTAGAGAGTCTTTTCCCCTCTTCTGTTTCTGAACTTAGTTTGAGGAAGGACACTTTCTTGGAGGTACTTTTAATCCTGGAGAGCTAAGAGAGAATAGAGTAAGGTCCAACAAGGAGATGGTAGGGGGCTGGGTTCCCAGGACTGGCTACAGACACTAAAGAAGATAAGGAAGAAAAGCATGTATTTCCATGTAGGTTACCCATTCCAGTTTATCAGGAAAGAACAATCAATGGAGTTTCAGGAGAAAAAAAAAATAGTTTAGGAATAAAAATATGCTCAGCTAGAATGTCTTTCACATACTCAGACTCCTAGGAACCTGAAATCTGTGAGTGGCAGATGGGAAGTGTCATCAATAGAAAGAGGGAGTTCCTCCCCAGTAATTCACATTTGCACTCTGGAAACCTTTACCGTAGATTGTCCCCCTGTGGCCTAAAGAGTCAGTTTGTCACCCTGGGCTCTCGCCAAGAAAGGAATCAATGCCTAGGAAGAACAGAGCACACTAATTTTGCTGCAATAATATAACCCAACACTAATTCAGTAATCCCTACACACAACTACTTTAAGTTTTCAAAAAAGCACATGATGGGATTTTTTAAAAAAACATTTTACTGACTTTCAAAATAGCTGTTACTGTTACTAAACTGTTACTTTTGCCCACAATCCCTGGAATTTACACACAGATTCTTCTGTACAAAGCTTACATTGTTCCAGATGTGTCCAAAGGCAAAAGGTTATTATGAGATTACAGAGAAAATTGTTGAAGATTGTTCACTAGTTCTGAGGCCTTGACCAAGTTGCTGAATTTGTCCTTCAACTTCACAATTTTAAGAAACGTAAAAGAATGCAATTGAAACTAAAGAGATACTCTCAAGAAATGCTGAGGTAGATACACATTAGAGTTCAAATCCATTATGTTACACTCATATCTTTTATCTATTTTTATTGCCTGGTGCTTTTATCTGAATAGTCATAGATACAAGGTTATTGTAAATCATGTCTTCAGTTGCCACAGTGCTTTCTATTTTAAAGGAATAAACGCAACTCTATAATAAAAATATTTTTCTCTGAGGAGTTTATAAACACATGATATATCACATAGCCCAGTGGGGTCTACTTGGGGATATTCTGGATGAATCATAAAGAGGGGAAGTTCAAGATAGAATTGCCTTCTTTCTATTTCATCAGTTGCCACTCTCACATCACTTTCTTAGAAACCATCATTAATTAACATTTCTATATTTGGAGGTTACATTTAGGTACCATGAAAAAAGTTTATAATTTTAAAGAAAATACATGTGCACATACAGGGAGAGGTAGAAATAGAGATTCATATGCTGGTCTTTGATCTAGATTCTTCATGTTAGTGATCTTGTCTGACAAAGCTTGATAAAATTCTGGTCTAAGTCTCCCTATCTAGCTTTGTGATGGCTTGCACATCCTCTGCTTTGAACACACCACTGAAGTCTGCTAGTTGGCTAGTTGGTTATCTAGGTATCTAAAATCCTAAAGAGGCCACACTGCTCTTGTTTCTCACTCTGCTGCCTGCATTTGGACCTATGTCTCTCAGAATCCCCAAATCAACTCCACACTTCTGTGGGAGTGAATTTAGGAGTGCTTGTTTTCTAACTATGACTGAATTGGTAACTACTGTAGTTAACTACTTCCCCACCCTTTTTTTTCTTTCTAGTGTCAAGAATAAGATCTATCTCCTCCACATTCAGAGGCCCTCCAGTCAGAAAAAGTTTCAATTAGTTTGTGGTCTGCATATTGTTTACTAACGATCAGTGAGAAAGCTTTTCTCTGCAGCTGAGCTCTGGAAATTCTTTGGACCACACAAGGCTGCTAGTGGTGTTCCGGAGACTCAGCCCACTTCAACTTTCTTAACTAGCTGACATCCTCTATCTCACTTACAAGAATAGTTTAACAACAATGTGAAGGAAGGGACAGAAAATTGCAAAGGAGAAATCAAAGTTCTCAACCATGTCTAAAATCTCCTTCACACATAGGGAGATTTAGAGGACAAAAGATTAATGATGCCATTTGGCAAAACTGGACCAGTGCTACAGATAAATTTACTCAGGGTTCTCTTTGAAGGTTTTGGTAGTATTCCAGGCATGGCTCCTAGGGGGAATACCTGTTACCCTGGTCTTGACTTCTCAAGCATTACAGAAGCTATAGGAACTGTGTAAGAGAGAGGTAGAGAGGTGATCCTAGAGGGGATACCTCTCATGGAAGGGTGGTAGGGATATTGAGAGAGAACAAAAATGGTTAGTGAGAATTTGTCATGGCTTACTGTGAAGTTTATGGTATTAATTCTCCCCTCTTCCATGTCCACTTTGAAGTCTTCAGTAAAGTTCTATTTCACACTACCTTGTTTGTAGGAGTAGATTCTCTTTGGAGAAGAAGGATGAGGAGCTGAGTCCTACATTCAGGTTTATTCATGGCAAAGGAAGAAATGGAGAAGCCAAGAACAAGGTAAAAACTCCCATCTTGGTTAAACAGAAGAAATAGATGAAATACAGATTCTCGAGGAAGAGATCTTTATATCATGTCATAATTTTTGTTGAAGAGTTCTTTGCTGATACATAGGAATCCCTGGACCATGTTGACACAAGCAATTAAAATGTCCCCCAGCACCTTAACATTGAGGTATAAAGGCATGCCCCCTCTCCTTTGCCAGAAGGCCCAAGCCCAGTTAGATTGGAAAGGACTGAGTCTTTATTGCGCACCCCAGAAAACTCCAGGATCACCCTTGCAAGCTGTTGGATCTTATCTCCTAACTCATCTTGCTTTGCCCTTTAGTTTCCCTGGAAGATGATTTTGTAGATACTCAAGGGCCAGATTGTGACAGTCTTTCTTTAAAGCCAAACATCTGGGCATTTCTCTATGTTCAGCAAATGTTCTTGAAATTCCTATGTGTTTTTAAAATGATTTTGAAACAAAATATGAGTGGAAATGTGTCATCATTCTCCTCTCTCTAGCACTCTGCCCCTGAGACATATTGGTCCTAGTCCAGCTGCCCCTGCTACTTGTCCATTCTTTCAAGGACCCCAGAAGAGACCTTACCTTTGGCTTCAATTGAGGAGCTAACTCTCCCTACCCCCTACTGTGGATCTGAAATGCAGGTCTGATCAAGTCTATGCTTTTTCTGAAACATCGGTGTTTGCAAACCATGTCCTCCCTTCCAAAAATGCCCTCGTCCTAATCTCCAAAACCTGTTACTATGTTATGATACATAGCAAAAGGAATATTGTAGATACAATTAAGTTAAGGATCTTAAAATAAGATTATTCCATGTCATCTGGGTGAACTCAATGAAATATTAAGAGTCAGATGTAAAAGAGGAAGATGTATAGGGGGTTAGTCAGAGGAGTGATGAAGTTGAATACTGTGAGGAAGTGGTCACAAGCCAAGGAATGAAGGCATCCACTGGAAGCTGGAAAAGGTAAGGAAATAAATTATCCCCAAGAACCTCCAGAAGGAGCCAGCCCAGCTGACACTTTGACTTCAGCCCAGTAATACTCAATCTGAACTACTGACTAAGGAATTTTCAGAGGATACATTGGCATTGTTTTAAGCCACGAAGTTTGTGGTAATTTGTTATATCAGCCATAGAAAACTATAACAATATAGCCTTTATGTGGCATTTTGAACTTGGGAAACAGGTACTTCCTAACCATAGGAAACAGAAAAAAAAAATGTTCCAGTGTATATTGAGCACCTATTTTATTCCAGAAACTTAACATGCATAAGTTAACGGGCTTTTTATAACCACTCAGTGAATTTATTCCATTTCTCAAATGAAGAACTCAGCATTAAAAGTGGGAAACTAGCTCAAGTTCTTATAGTTGCCAGGCAGTGGATCAAAACATTTTTTTCCTCATGGATTCATCTTACCGAGCAGCTCAGATCCATACTATACTATGTTGTACCTTGAAAAATGAAAAGAACTATATTCATGTATTCCACAAACATCAATTCAGTGCCCACTATCTCATTGGAGATACCTAGATGAACACATAATGTAGTTACTGCCTTAATGGAACTTAAAAATCTCGGTTTTGGGATGCAGGGAAAGGTAATCAAACATGAACATAAATAATTACAATCATGATCACTGTTGTGAGAGAAAGTATAGGCTACTACAAGACTATATAATGGGGATCAGACTTACTCAGAGGAGCAAGTGGATTTTGAAGTCAGATCTGAAAGGCTTACAAGAGGGTATTCAAAAAGTTCATAGAAATACATATTATGAAAAAATTATCCATTGATTTCAAAATTCTTGCACCAAAATAAACTTGCACTTTATCTTTTTTTCTATTTTTTTAGAGAGATTTTTGCTATAGGGTGCAAGCACTTGCCAAAGAGACAGAAAACAAGAAATCACGCACTCCCCCCCCCCCCCCAGAGGACATGGCCATGCCACAATCCCTTCTCCTCCATTCTCCTCTCAGGATTTTGGGCATGCATGCACACATGCATAGCATGAGTTTTAAACTTCTGGATCCAGGACTTGAACCACAGTTGGCCATGCAGGAGTCCAGCAACACAACTACTACACCATCTGTTGGTCCCTAAACTTTAATTCCATTTTTCCTCAAACTTCTGATAGTCTCCTTGCATAGGAGTTACCAGGGAGATAAAAATTCTGATTCTGGAGGCCCATGTTCCTTGTGGCATTCCCTAGCTAAGATTACTTTAATCAATCCACTTTCCACAGCCGTATCAGGGGATCTGCAAAGTGAGGGAATATAATTTTTAGAACACAAAGCTATTGGTCCCATTTAGTAAAAACAGTCCCACATAGCTAACATTCTCCTTCCAGAACCAGATGAGGCCAGGACAGGCTCCACATTTAAAGAGAACTCTAGTGTATGGTGAATGAACAGTTGGTGTACCCACCTCCTAAAGTCAGCTCCTAAAAGCCTAACTCCTACGACCTTACCTATCCATCTGCTCTGGTGGTATTCATATCTCCTAACACCCAATATTCAATTATAAACCTTGTTAAGGTTGTGTCTAAGCAATCCTCCTCACCTTTACCCTCACCTTAGCCTCATTTTTGGCCTCATTTAATTCTCTTTTGCCAACTTTATCATTTAGGAACCAGGCAGGAAAATTGACCTGTTTAGATCAAGTAAATCCTTTCTCACAGAGGAATGGTCTTATATCATGAATAAATGGCTTCTTTTACCTATAGATGCAACTTCTCCTGGGTTGCAGATGGAGTGGAACAGGAAAAGTGATGTCAAGACAACCAGATCTGATTATTTGGCCATGGTAACCAATGGAGTGATCCAATCAGCAACAAGGTCCTCAGTAATACAGCTCAAGCTACCTCCAACCAATGTTCAGAGTGGACACCTCTGCAGCTAAGTGAAGACCTAGCCACTTGGTTGCCAGTTGGTATGGACCTTTGCAAGCATAGATTGATGCCTCTATGGAAAAGCAGTAAATGGTTAGATCAAAGGATGAAATAGCTAATAGTGTGGCATGGTATAGAGAGTTTGGCTTCACAGTAAGGCAGACCTGGGTTCAAGTTCCTAGTCTGCCACTTAATGATGCAGAGCATTAACAGTAAGACTGAGATGGCTGTAGTTTCTGTTACTCTATTAATCACCAGGGTAAAGTAGTCACATTTGGTTGCCCAGATATCATCTTTTTCATTTTCCATCACATCTGCACCAAGCTAGAAGATCCACCAATAGTTCACATAAGACAATTTTCCAAGGTAGAAGAGAACCATTCTTCAGTCAACAATGAATGGTAGTTTTATATGGCTACTTAGGCTCTATGGACCTTGGTTTCTTATTTATTAAATGAGAATACCACTCTGTTAGGCCCATTATGAGGCTAAAATTTGAGGGTGTATATATATATATATATATATATATATATATATATATATATATAAAATTTGCTAGAGTTTTCATAACAAAATACCACAGACTGAGTGAATTAAACAACAGAAATTTATTTTCTACCAGTTCCAAAGTTTGGAAGTTCAAGATCAAGGTACTGGTGGGGTTGGATTCCTCTGAAGCCTCTCTATGTTACAGATACACATGGTTTCTCTTCTTCTTCTTATAGGGACACTGGTCAAATTGGATTTGGTTCTCAGTCTAACAGTCTCATTTTATGTTAATTACTCCCTTGAAGACCTTATTTCCAAATATGGCTAAATTCTGAGTTATTAGAAACTGGAACTTCAACATTTGAACTTTGTTGTGGAGGGTACACAATTCAGCCCATAATGATATATAAAAGCCTTGTATCCAGAAGGTACCCTTTATAGTTAGGGCTTATATTTACTCACATTTCCAACAGAGCAATGTGATCACCTGGACTATTTTCCACCTCAAACACCACTTCCAGACTACAGTAAATAAATGGAACCTGGGGAGGAGCTATTGCTAGTAAGTAGAAAGGCAGTAGTAGCTACAGTTCTATGCACAGGGAACCACAAGTGGACAAGCTCAATTCTCTGAGGTTATAGTTCATATATATCAGCTTGTGTTAAAGAGGTGAGACGAAGTATTTGAGTTACGCGTTGGAGATTTCTAAGACATCCATCAAAATCTCAAGGTATCTTCTGGGAACTAGAATGTAACTATTGTGAAGATGTAATTGCATGGTTACTGGAATGTCTGAAGCAACTATGTGGCAATAGATGGATGAGGCCTACTTGGAATCAAGCCAAAGAAGCCAAAGAGTTGGACTGAGTCCTGAGTCTGCAGCCTTGCCTGTGCCCAGAGGCCCTGGTTGTCCAAAAGATAATAGTTCTCATCTCAGTCCTAGTATCATCATACTGTGATGGCTGATGACAGTGACCATGAAGACCATCTAGTTTTTTCTGTCCTGAGTCAAGTTACCAAGTTACCTTTTCCTAGAAGCATTTCTTACTTGTATACAGTTTGTTAAAGGACAGAAAGTTGTTCAAATTTCTCAATTTAAATTATGTCTGTGCATCATGATCTATACTAGTAGGGTCTCTTCCCAGAATTACTTTTCTGTTGGGGCTCCACACTTAATCTCTGAGTAAGCCAGCCTACTTACTATTTCTTCCCCTTTGTTCTCTTGAACTCCTGCAATTCCTTATCAAATAAAGAATGTTGTTTGGTGGGACCAGCAGTTGGTGTAACGGCTATGTTGCTGGACTCCCATGCAGTCGACTGCGGTTCAAGTCCCAGACCCGGTGGCTTAAACTCATGCTGGGCGCATGTACATGCGTGCCCAAGATCCCAGGAGGAAAATGGAGGAGAAGGAATTGCGGTGTGGCCATCTCCCCTGGGGGATGATTTCTCGCTTTCTGTTCTCTCTGTCTCTCTGTCTTTCTGGTGAGTGCACGTGCTTATAGCAAAAACCTCTCCAAAAAAAAAAAAAAAAAAGAATGCTGTTTGGTGACAATCTGTGGTTCATTTTATCCCAAAATAGTTTTTTTTTCCATCTACTTGATATGCAGGAGTCCTAGAATTATGAGAATTTGACTGATTTATTGTTGCTGTGTAGAAAGGAAAAGCCCATGTCAATAGCCAAGGTGACAAGTAAAATTTTTTCTTTAACTCCTTGTTGGTGGAGTATATCACCAGAGGGCAAGTACATCTTGAACAAACATGTTTTGATTATTAAATATGTCATTTTGGAGTTACATGGAAAATATTACATCCCAACTCCCATGGTGCTAGACACACTATGACATCTATAAAGCTTCTAATGCACCTAGGAAACCAGGCATGTATTTGCTTTATTTTAAGCTTTCTCTACACCCCAACAGCCTGGATGACTGAAGACTGAGAACCCCACCAGTTTCTTGTGAATATTATTGAGTCTAGCCCCACAGTTCAATTCCCTTTGCATTTGCTGATCTATTCCAAGTCTTGCACTAGTTAAGCCAGAAACCAGACCTAGAACTATAGTGACCCCACCAAAGAAGGCCACCTGAAGGACTGACTGTCTCTTGAAATTTATTCTTAATTGCCAGAGGAGGAATTTAGAAAGGGATCCTGGACTTCACAGAAGAAAATATTGGTATTTGTAAAACATCAAATGTGAAGGCTAGGAAAGATCTAAAACTTCTGAGCAATTTCATAGATACATAATCTGCAGCCTAAAAAAGTGACATGACTTGCTCAGAATCACAGGGACTTAATCACGGTGTCGGTACTTTAGCTCAGCTCTCCAGACTTTCTAATGAGCTTTCTACCTCATCAAACTGTTTCCTGTGTCCAAATACTTCTAAATTACCTAACTTTTAACATTAGAGAAAGAGCAAAAGAAGAAGAAACATGGCCAGCTGGTGGCATTGTGGGTAAGGTGACTAGATCCCACATGACCAGCTATGCAGTTTGAGTACTGGACCTGGTAGTTTAAAATATAGTCAGTGTGAATGTGTGTGTGCAAAATCCCAAAAGGTGAGCTAGAGGAGAAGGGATTACAGTGTTACCATTTCCTATGGGGGGAGGAGTTTCCTCCTTTTCCTTCTCTTTCTGCCTCTTTCCTCCAACAAGCACACATACCTTCCAGCAAATGAAAGAAAGAAGAGAGAGAGAGAGAGAAAAGAAAAAAGAGAGAAGGAAGGAAGGAAGGAAGGGAGGAAGGAAGGAAGGAAGGAAGGAAAGAAAGAAAGAAAGAAAGAGAAAGAGGAGAAAGAGAAAGAGAGAGAGAGAGAGAGAGAGAGAGAGAAAGAGAAAGAGAAAGAGAAAGAGAAAGAGAAAGAGAAAGAGAAAGGGGAGGGAAGGAGAGAGGAGAGGAGAGGAGAGGAGAGGAGAGGAGAGGAGAGGAGAGGAGAGGAGAGAATAGTGTAGGCCTGTAAGCCCCAGGGCTTTTTTCAACTTTTCAAACAGGACTGGTTTAAGCAGTCTTTTTTGGATGAAATTCTCTTTGTGGTAAATGTTCATTCTTTCATACTGCTTCCTGTACTTTTGATCCTCTTCCTACTGAGAAGGGTGACTTTCTTCATCTCACAATGTGTCTTTGTTATTGTATTGCTAAACAGAAATGCCCAGGACTTGTTGATTTATAGAGAATAGAGGTTTATTTGGCTCAAAATTCTACTGGTTGGGAAGTACAACAGCATGGGTCTAGCATCTGGCCAGCCTCTGCTGCATGTATGGCAGAGAAAAGCAGAAAGGTCAGCGAGCACATGCAGAAAAAGAGAGAGAGAGAGCACATGTGCATGTGTGCTGTGGGCAGCTCTTTTATAACAATCTGCTCTCACAGAACTAACCTCTTTTTTTTTTTTTTTTTTTTTTTTTGGAGAGGTTTTTCCGACAGGGTGCATGCACTCGCCAGAAAACCAGAAAGAGACAGAAAGCGAGAAATCACCCAACCAGGGGGGATGGCCACACCGCAATCCCTTCTTCTTCATTCTCCTCTCGAGATCTTGGGCATGCACGCACACGTGCCTGGCACGAGTTTAAGCCACCAGGTCCGGGACTCGAACCACGGTCAACTATGTGGGAGTTCAGTGACATAGCCATTACGCTAACTGCCGGTCCTGTAACTAACCTCTTCCAGCCAGAGTAGGAACTCTCCCGTCTCACCAGACAGCATTGATCTATTCATGAGGGCAGTGCCTTATTATCCAAACATCACCAGCTGGGTCTTATCTCTTAAAGGTTTCATCACAGCCCAAAGCTATTAAATGAGTGACCAAATTCCAACACATAGGCCCTTGGAGGACAAACCGTTATCTAAACCATAGCACAGTGGAAGGAAAGATATGGAAACTTCAGATCTCATACAGGTCTTCTGATTCTTCTTTGGCCTCTGCAAGGCGATGGCTACACTGATCTGATCCCAGAACTGGTGACCAGTAAAATGTAACTGGAGAGCATTTATGATAACCTTAAAGTCCCTACATGCAACCATCTTTCCGACCTACCCCATGCTTATGCTGGCCTTCCCATGTGTGGGACATCTGGGGATTTCTGCATCTATTGTATTACATATGCAGGTTGTGGAGAATCATATTCATCTGCCTAGCTACCTTCTTCCATCACTGTTGCACTATCAGTTCCCCACTACTCTCCAGGCCCTAAACAGGGAACATGGAGGAAAGTTCCTTTGCTTTTAGCTTTCGCTGTGTAACAGCCTCTCAACTCCAGAACTTGAGTCTACAAAGGGTGATCAGGGACCATATATCTCAAGCCAGCTCTCTGTATTAGCCTCCTTTCTCTTTTCAGAATACACAAAGGCAGAAGGAGTTGGTTTTCTCTTCCTTTTCCTTTCTGGTACAGACTTCCCTTATGTCATAGTCAATTCTTTTTTTCTGAGTTACTAAGGCTAATCATTAAACCTTAATGATGAAATAAGTAACCTTTACATATTATGGAAAAAACTCCATAATCCGTGTTTTCCAGGCATGATTTTTGATTTAGAAGTCTTAGGTAGACTAGAAACTAGAGATTAGGAAGGGAGGAAGGAAATACATTGGTTTAATATTCTCAGGATAATATATCCATCACAGATAAAAAGAGACGTTCTGTTTGAAACAGGAAAATTGTCTCAGGGATAGGCAACTGATAGTCTCCCCAACACTGGTGGCCCTGAAAGTGTGTCCAGGACCCACTACGACTCTTTAGAATACAGTTGGAATAGGATCACAACTGCATAACCTAGGTAAGTCCCTTTCCATTCCTAGACTTCAGTTTCCTCAATTGCAAAATGAGGTACATGAACTAGGTAATCTGCAGTCTTATATAACATTCTGTTTAATCAATTAAGAAAAAAAATGATCCACAGAAAAATCTGCTTAGAACTAAGGCTCTGCTAGACAAAACTGTTTCTTTTTTGATGATTCAGGAGACACCGAGGCTCTTCGGTGCCTCTGGGTCATCAATAGGAACATCAATCCTCACTGTCTTGGAGCTGCACCAAAGTTTGGATTTGTAGAAATTTCCAGGTGATTGAATGCCAGATAAATCAGCTTTTTGCAGCAATAAGGCACATCAAAATGCCTTCTATTCACTTTCCCTTGAAATTTCATTTTAAAAAATTGATGAGATTTGTGTTTGTATATTCATTTGCAAGTTAGCCCACAAGATTCATTTTCCTCCTATCCTAGATATATTTTTTAAGATTACATATCTGATGTTGCTACAATAAAATTAATATACAATGAACAGTTTTTCTGAGGTTAGTACATGTGAAACCCCTTTGTGGAAGGGGAAAAAAGACTTAAAATTGTCTTTGATTTAAATGTTCAACAAGTAAAATCTTTCAACAGTAAATGTCTAACTTTTATTTTGAAATTTATTTTGCTAACATAAAATGGAGCTCTAAACTTTATTAGAACGGGTTTGTTGGCTCTTGGGGTTAACAAAATAAAGACACCTGCAGAAAAATAACAATCAAGAACCTTTTTCTCTGTAGCAAAAGTCACGCTTCATTCCAATCTGTAAAGGTCAGCCCTTGTTGGAAACAAGTGTACACTTATCTATAGTGAGATAGCAGCTCCCCCATGAGGTCTCCTCTAGAAATGAGAGGGGAAAAAAAAAGATTAAAAAGATAGAAGCAGAATTTCTGGTCTAAGATGTCACTGTGAGTTTGTCCCTTGAATCTCAGAATCAGGGGGAATAAGAAGTGGGTGCAGGGTAAGGGTGACAGGCCTTGAGCTAATACCTCTTTGGAAATACCCTGCTATATTTTAGGTTTTACTGTACAAAGTTCTGTGGTTGAAACGAAAGTTATGTTCTGGTGAAATACTAATCAACTGCAGACTCAAACACTAACATTTAGACCATCCATCAACTTCAGCAATGATTTCTAAAGAGAGAAATAAAAAGAAAGAAGGGAAAAAGATAGGGGAGGAGGCAAGGAGCAGATGAAAGTTGCAGGAGGAATGTGACAGGGAGGAGGAAAAGGGAGAAGAGAGAGAGATTTAAAATACTAATATTAGGGACCAGCAGTTAGCGTAATGGCTATGTTGCTGGACTCCCACGTAGTCGACCACGGTTCGAGTCCCGGACCCGGTGGCTTAAACTCACGCCGGACGCGTGTGCGTGCGTGCCCAAGATCCCGAGAGGAGAATGGAGGAGAAGGGATTGCGGCGTGGCCATCCCCCCTGGGGGGTGATTTCCTGCTTTCTATCTCTCTGTCTCTCTCTGTCTGTCTGGCGAGCGCACGCACCCTATAGCAAAAACCTCTCCCAAAAAAAGAAAAAAAAATACTAATATTAAATCAGAACATGTATATAAAACAATTTAACTTAGTGTCTGGAACAAAATAAATGTTCAAAATTCCACATTAAAAAAAGAATGAGGGTAGGGGGAGAGAGAGAAGGAAAAAAGGAGCAAGAGAGAAGAGTGAGAGTAAAAGAGAGGTGGAAAAGTTTGGGAAAGGCAAAAGAAAAAGGAGTGAAGAGAGGGAGAAGCCAGAGGATGGATTTCACAGTCCATCATCCTATTGAGGACCTGACTCAGGCCAAGGAAGCTAACTGACAAAGAAGAAACCAATGGATCCATGTTCTGTGGAAGAAGTAGCTCTCTGGTATATGACTGGGATACACTCATTGGTCCCATGCCAGCAGAAGGGCTAGAAAATTAATTACCCTGTCCCATTCTTGGGTACATGTTGGAGGCAGCACAGCTGTCTGCAGGACACAGTGTCTGTCTTCCCTGGCCAGGACTGCCTGGAGTCACCCTGACTCATTCTTTCACTGTGAGGCTTTGTCCCTTTTCCAACTGCTTTGATCCCACTCTTCTGTTATGACAACACATTGTTGTTACCTGGGATGCATTCTAATGTGTCTTTCTGGTGAAAATCATGGATTCCTTCAACTTCATAGCAGACCCTGGAAACTACTTGGGCTCCTCTCGCTACCAGCCCAGGTCCTAGCAGAAGCAATAACCAGCTCCCTCAGGGTGGCTTACTGCAGGCAGATCCTTTCAGAATTGATCTCACTTAAGGTTGGTTTCCTTGGGACCAGCAGTTAGTGTAATGGCTATGTCGCTAGACTCCGATGTAGTCAACTGCGATTCGCGTCCCAGTCCCAGTGGCTTGAAACTCACGCCGGGCGCGTGTGCGTGCGTGCCCAAGATCCCGAGAGGAGAATGGAGGAGAAGGGATTGCGGCGTGGCCATCCCCCCAGGGGGTGATTTCTCACTTTCTGTCTCTCTGTCTCTCTCTGTCTGTCTGGCGAGCGCATGCGCCCTATAGCAAAAACCTCTCCAAAAAAGAAAAAAAGTTGGTTTCCTCATCAGAGGGTGATGTAAATGTAGTCCTCACCTAGTTTAGACATTGCATGCCACTTAACTGGACTACCCTTAAACCATCTTAAAGGGCCTAGATGGGGAAAGACCTAGAGTTTTACAGCTGATTAGCCACAGAACTCTGCTTGTTTTTCACAGTGCCTTGCATATTACACCACCCCGGTTTATACAACAGATAATGCTTTGGCCATCGTCTGGCTACACCCTTTCCCAAGGGGTAAAGAGGACAGAGCTAATAGTATGTGCCTCCATAGCGCCAGGTCCAGTCATTTTAAATACCAGTTTCTGTACCCAGGACCAAGAATTCTCTTTCCAAATAGCTCAGCCTGATTCCAAGGCCTGTTTAGGTGTCTTTTTGAGGGCTTTCCTCCTATAGTTAACTACATCAAGGCCTATGCACTCACATGTCTGGGGTATGGGTCACTAAGGCATGGCTATTTGGAAAGGACTTGAATACATGGCTTGGGATATCCATGTACTTCGGTATAAGATCCCTCAGAGGAGGGACTAAGATGAGGAGAAAAGAGAAGTGCCCCATCGCCTTCTGACACAGAGCTCTAGACAGTCTGAGAATTCTAAATTGGATCCTGGTCGTCAAGATTTTTATGAGTTATATTTATCAAGGCAGAAAGACAGAACATATTTCGTTTAATAGTTTGTTAGGGCTAGCTTTTTAGTGCAGTGCTTAGACACAGTACAGGGGAAGCCAGATCCCACACAGCTGACTGGGTTTCAACTTGATGCCGGGCCCAAGATACTGATGGGAAGGAGAATTGGAAGAGAAAGGATTGTGCGTGACTAGACCCCACAGGGAAGTGCTTTCTCTCTTTCTCTCGCTCTTGCTCTCGCTCACTCGCTCTCTCTGTTATGCACATGCACATGCTCTCTAGCATCAAAAAAAGTCTGTTGAGGGATCAGCAGTTGGCGTAATGGCTATGTTGCTGGACTCCCATGTAGTCTACCACGGTTCACGTCCTGGACCCAGTGGCTTGGACTCACGCCAGGCGCATGTGCATGTGTGCCCAAGATCCCGAGGGGAGAATGGAGGAGAGGGGATTGTGGCATGGCCATCCCCCATGGGGAGTGATTTCTCGCTTTCTGTCTTTCTGTCTCTCTCTGTCTGTCTGGCAAGCGTACGCACCCTGTAGCCAAAACTTCTCCCAAAAAAAAGTCTGTTGAAATGACTTGTAACTTCTCAATATTTTGATAAAATGATACTAGGGCCTCAAAATGCACTCTTGTCTCAGGCTCTGAAAATACTAGAAGTGGGCCTTCCTTCACATGCTGAGCATAGCCAACTTCCAAAAAATCATACCTACATATGATTTTAATTCCAAAAGCAATGTTTCTTTTCCTCAGTGCTCCTTCACATTTCAAATATATCTTTGAATCTAAAAAAATCTGTAAGGGGTATGTTATAAACTGAGTATTTAGGGTATTTTTTATGGAAGCCCTAGCCAAATAATATAAGCTGTTCAGGGAGAACTTCAAAATGGAAGTCTTCAGTGTACGACATTCACATAGTCAGTATAGAAAAAAAGAAAGGAAAAAAAATGGCTCATAAGAAAATAGCATAAAAAAACAGCATCCTTCTCCTATATATCTAAGATTTCCAGAAATGCCATTCACTCTATATTCAGATCCCTCCACTTGGTCTTTACCATTGTCATTACCTTCCCTGTTTTGGATAGACATTATACCTTTAGGGCATCCAATTACTTCCCTGCAAAATCTCCAGTGATGGCAACTAGTTAGGTGTTCCATTGATCACCTTCTAGATTCTGTCCTATCTTTGGAACAGGAAGTCATCTATTACTGGAATCCTTTTGTAATTTAGGTCAAGGAGAACTCTTTAGTCAGCTTTTTCTTAGCCTTCCCTCTCTTTGGCACAGTTAAAATTTCAAAATATGTCACTCAACACCAGAAACAAGTTGCTGACCTGACTGAATATATCTGTGTCTGAATTTATAGGAAAAGAATATCCAAGAGAATTCATAATTTGTTTTGCCAGTATTTTGGTTTCTAGTTCTGAGTTAGATTCTGCCTCAGAGTTTAAACTTACAGGTGCCATTCTTTCTGTATTATTTTACAGTACAATTCCAAACTAATTCTGTAAGCATCAATACTTTTTCCTTAACTAGTTTCTCTATCAGACAATCCTCTTCTCTTCATGTGCAGATGTATGTGCATGCATACACACACACACACACACACACACACACCCTAAACAAAACAAGTGTGTTCAGAAACAGAGATGGAGAAGAGAAGAGGCCAGGTGCCACTCAAATGGACTATGACTATGACCTGAATGGTGTTCTCTAGAATTGTTCAATGTTCAACCAGCACAACCATATGAGGTATCCCTGGATGGGAGAGAGTGATCAGGAGAAAAAAAAAGTTCAGACATTTAAGTTTAGGATTTCTGAACTGCTAAAAGCCTGGGTCCAACTGACCAACACTAATGTCAGTTATATGTATAGCAAGTTTAAAATTCAACAAGCAGCAAAAAGCTAGTGTTCATTTAAAAGCCATCTTTAAAGTTAAACTATATCTTACACCTAAATATATGTATGTATATCTCATCTTCAGTAGCCTTATACCATGTTAGAGAATTATCAATTAATTTAACCAGTAAATAAAATCAAATGGGGCCAGTAGGTGATATGGTTGTTAAGGTCCTAGACTCCCACTTGGCCAACTGTAGTTCAAGTCTCAGGCCCATTGGCTTGAAACTCAGGTTGGATGTGTGTGCATGCATGCCTGAATTCCCAAGGGGAGAATGGAGAAGGAATTGTGGCATGGTCATCCCCCCAGAGATGATTTATCATTCTCTCTCGCTCTCTCTCTCTTTCTCTCTCCAGAAAATGCATGTACCCTATGGGAAACACCACGAAAAAAGAGAGAGAGAGAGAGAGAGAGAGAGAGAGAGAGAGAGAGAGAGAAACAAAATCAAATGTTTAAATGTGGTGATAAAAAAAAATGATTAGCTAGGGAGCCAGCAGGTGTGGTGGTTAAAGCACTGGAATTTCACATGGTAAACTATAGTTTGAGTCCCGAACCTGGCACTTGAAATTCATGCCAAGTGTGTGTGTGTGCATGCCCAAAATTCCAAGGGGATAATGGAGGAGAAAGGATTGTAGTGTGGCCATCCCTGCAGGGGGTGATTTCTCACTTTTCCTCTCTCTCTTCTCACTTTTCCTCTCTCCCTTTCCCTGTCTCTCTCCAGAAAGTACATGCCCTATGGCCAAAAAGAAAGAATTAACAAGAATCATCATTAATTAATTCATAAACAAGCAATGTAGTGAAAGACCAGCTTTCCAGTAAAACAGACCAGGACTGAAATCTTGGATCTTTTACATAAAATCTGTGGGGCCTTAGGCAAGTTACTTAATTTGAACATCAGATTACTCACCTGTAAAACAGAAGCAATGATACAAACTTTGCACAATCAATATGCAAATAGTTTATAGAATGGGTACTGTGTATAGGCACTAAATGAACAGTACTTATGCTACATGATTGTATGCTATAATGAGAGTTACCAAGTCACATAATGCTAGAGTGGAACAAGCACTAGGAGTTAAGTCATTGTGGTGTCTATACTATTCTAAGGAGGCCACCAGGTTGCTGAGGCCCATTACACTTTTCATATTTAACACATAGATCATGTCACAAGACTCCTGAATTTCCATCAAGTTCTTCCTCTGTATTTTACTAGATGCTAAAATTATGGCTTTTGAAAAGGATTATGTTCTGAGCTTGGACTAGATGAAGATGGCCAGATTGAGGAAAGGAAGAGTCTCCATAGTATATCCTCTCTTACCACCTTCCTTTCACCATATATGTACTGTATCTTTCTGCCACATCAGTATCATACTGTTCTAATCACCAGACACCTGGAAGTTAGCTGACAACAGGCTTTTATGGAAATCCAATCAGTTTGCAATGGTAAAACTACCCAGTGGAATTGACAAAGTAGACTCCAGAGACACAACAAGTCTCTCAGCTACCTCAGGAGAACACCCATTGTTTAATGCTCAACTGTAAAAAAAAATGTATAGCTTCCTTAAAGGAACTCTTTATATATGTATTCCTATTCCTAATCAGTCTGGAGCTTATAGGAATTGACGGAGATGAAAGAGAGATGGAATCCCAACTTGACCATCAAAAGTAAAAGAAGTTCAGTAGTTACTCTCTCTCTCCACATTCTTAGGAAAGAGTATATTACTTGTCATAATATAAACTCTCTTGCATATACAATTGTTGCTAAAGCCTGAAATTTGTTTTTCAGTATCAAAAGTTTTAACTCAAATGGCCTAGAATATAAGATGACAACACTAGAAACATAATTGTTTTTAAAAGGGGAAATAGTATTATTTGTCTTCTCAGTAACAGAAGCTCTGAATATCTTCAAAAGGGACCTTTAGTAGTTATCTAATTCAATTTCATACAATGCCTGAATTCTAACTACTTTATCCCAAGCAAGTGATAGGTTAGCTTCTGCATTAATAGCCCTGCAGTGATGAGGACTTTGGTACACTTTGGAACAACTCAAGCTATTAGTGGCAAGTTCAGATTGTTGTAAAGTTCTTCATTAAAATAAATTACAAACTCATAGAAGTGTCATAAATAGGAAATGTTGCACAATACTGTGGAACATTAAAGACAATTATCAGAATGTAAAATAATTTCCAACCTTTTTCTAAATGGTGATTTTTTTTACTATTACTAAAAAATTTATGGTGATAATATTATTTAAAGATTTTTTTGTATTTTTTATTATTGTTCATACATTAAATTATACATCATTTAGATTGTGAAGAGACTTTACCCACCACTATTTACATCTCAGTCCAGCCCAGTTGAGACTATTAGAAACATCCTCGTCAACAGATAATAAACCTTATCTGTGTCCCACAAGTGTCTCACCTCTCCATTTTCCCCCCAAATTTCCTTCCTACACTCTTCCCCTCTCACACTCTCTTTCCACTTTGTCTCTAGTGTCCATTACAATTTTTAATACTTTAATGTTCTCCAGTCTTTCAGTCTCTACCATAGAGTGTGGACAGTCGGTATATGTTAAGTGGAAACATACAATATTTCTCTTTCTTAACCTGACTTGCTTCACTCAGCAACATATCTTTCATATTCATCCACTTTCTATCAAATTCCAGGGCCTTGTTGTTTTTTATGGCTGAATAGTATTCCATGGAGTACATATGCCACACTTTTTCAATCCATTCATCTGTTTGTGGACATTTGGGTTGGTTCCATGTCTTAGCAATCATGAATAATGCTGCAATGAAAATAGTTGTGCAAGCACTTTTCTGACTGAGTGCTCTCCTGTTCTTTGGGTAGATGCCCAGGAGTGGAATTCCTGGATCATATGGTAGTTCTATTTGAAGGTTTTTGAGAAACCTCCATATCATTCTTCACAGTGGCTTGACCAATTTACATCCCCACCAACAGTGTAGGAGTGTTCCCCTTCCACCCCGTCCCCTCCAGTACTTATCATTATTATTTTTTTTAAATCTTAGCCAGTATGACTGGGGTTAGATTGTATCTCATTGTGGTTTTGATCTGCATCTCCCTTACAATGAGGGATGTTGAACATTTTTTCATATGCTTTTTGGCTGTTCATATGTCTTCCTTAGAGAGTTGTTTATTCAACTCATTTTTCCCATCTTTTAAGTGGGTTAATCATTTTCTTCTGGGTAAACTGCTTGAGTTCCCTGTATATTCTAGTTATCAGTCCCTTATCTGAGGCACAGTTAACAAAAATTCTCTCCCATTCTGAGAGTTGTCAATTCACACTAATTATGGTGTCCTTTGCTGTGCAGAAACTCCTTAATCTGATGTAATCCAACCTGTCTATTTTGGGGATTATTGCCTGTGCTTTGGGAGTATTGCTTAAGAAGTCTTTGCCTACCCCAATGTCTCTCAGAATTTTCCCAGTGTTTTCCACCAGTAGTTTTATAGTTTGAGGTTTTAGGTTTAAATCTTTGACCCACTTTGAGTTGATTTTTGTCAATGGTGATAGATAAGGGTTCAGATTAATCTTTCTGCAGGTGGATACCCAGTTTTTCTAACACCATTTGCTAAAGAAGTTTCCCTTTTCCCATTGGATTGACTGGTACCCTTTGTTAAAGATGAGTTGGCTGTATATTTTGGGGTTTATCTCTAGAGTCTCTACTCTGTCCCATTGGTCCTCATGTCTATTTTTGTGCCAATACCATGCTAGAGAGGCACTCAAATATTATTTAAAGTTTTAAGCTACATGAACTACACTTGATGGGATTACAGGAAAGATCAAATGGTTCTAGAGAAAGATCCTAGTATTAAACAGAATGGTATTTCTGAACTTAGTACAAAGAAGATTTCCTCCCTTGACTACAATGCCTCCTACATCTTCTAGAAAGCTCACCATCAATTATCCCCTGAATTAATTCATTCAACACATATTTATTGAATGCTTACGTATGTTTTATACACTTTTGGAGTCACTGGTGATGTGTCAGTGAAGAAAACAGATGTTCTAGAGTTATTTTTATCTTATCCTTCTTTACTTATCCACCTCGCATCTATATCTTGCTTCCACCCTGACCTTCTACTTTTCTTCATTTTCCATTGTGCCTCTACAACCAATTTCTGTCTGCACACACACCCACATTCCACTTAAACTCCTCTCTCTCTGTCTGCTCACCAGTGATTTCCAAATTTAACAGACTTGATCTCCCAATTGTATTTGGTACTGATCATGGCCCCTCCCTTTTTAAAACTTTCAACTCCCTTACGTCCTTGATACTCATCACTCCTTGCTCTCTTACCATTTTATTTTCCTCCATCAGCTGTTTAAATGTTGATCAGTTTCAGGGTTTAATTCTCACCCACATGTTCTTCACACTTTACACAAATTTCCAGGGTGATCTCATCTTCTCTTTTAGATTTAACTACTAGGTCAGACCTTTCCTAGCTTCAAACTCACATCCCCAACTGACCAATGGGGCTCTTTACTTAGTTGTCTCACAAACACTTCAATTATAAATATTCAAAATTTTTCTCTCCAGAAGTTCTTTCTTTTCTGTGTTCCTGATCTTCATGAATAGTACCACTATTTTTTTTTCTTTTTTTGGAGAGGTTTTTGCTATAGGGTGCGTGCATGTGCTTGCCAGACAGACAGAGACAGAGAGACAGAAAGCAAGAAATCACCCCCCGGGGAGGTGGCCACACCGTAATCCCTTCTCCTCCATTCTCCTCTCAGGATCTTGGGCATGCACACACACGTGCCCAGCATGAGTTTAAGCCACTGGGTCCGGGACTTGAACCGTGGTTAACTACGTGGGAGTCCAGTGAAATAGCCATTACACTAACTGCTGGTCTCAATAGTACCACTATTTACTTAGATACTCACACTGGAGACTTAGACTCTGTCCTGGAACTTCCCATTCCCTTGACCTCCAAATCTAATTAATCGGGTACTACTGATTCTACCCCTTCATGTTTCTGGAATCTGAACACTCCTCTCCATCCCTCACTATTGCTTATATATGCTGCCATTGTCAATGTTCCCTACCCAAAGACCATCAAGAACACACCTATAGTTGAATGACTTGAGCTTATTATTGCAATGAGGGAAAAAACACACCATGGGGAAGCATGAATTGTCTCCATAAGAGGGTGTTTAAAAATGACATATTGTAGGATTTGGCCTTCAGTTGGTTTAAGGAAGCAAAGTTTTACTCTGTAATTAGTAAAGGAGCAGTCACTCATTTTAGCAGAGAAAAGAGAATGTTCAGTATTTTGTGGGTGGCAGGATGACTTTGCTTTTGTCTGTGCTTAGACAAATATATGAAGTAGCTTGTTTTATTTCATTTCCTTGTGGTCTCAGAATAAATGTACCTGATGCTGATATATTGTGAGATTGTTTATATCCATCAGAAAAACAATACGGCCTATCCATGAGTGCCAGGCAAGCTTCTAGATATCAGAAGTTTCTCTTCAATTTGTTTCTTTTTCATTGATATTCCTGTTTTAATTATTGTCCTGTTCAATTCATGTTCTATACTTCAGCCAAGTGAATCATATCTAAAGCACAAATTCCATTGCATCATACCTAAATTCACTGATGAAGTCTCTACCTAAACTCCCTTCCAAATGAAGCCCCTGCTTCCTTTGAGAGAGCATGTTGTCACTGTCATCGTGAAGGCACATGATTCTAGCTTGTTATATTACAGTTATTTATGTGTGACCCAGTGTATGCCTCTTACCACATTTTAAGTTCTCAATATGATGAAAGATGTCTATCAGTTTCTATCTCAAAGTCACAGCAGTTTGGCTGAGATCATGAGAATGCAGGTTGTAGTTGCACTGCTTATAAATCACCATAGATTTTAAAGACTGATGCATTCAGATCAAAGACCAGTAGATGGTGTTAAATCATCATCAAAGGCATTGTTGCTTATTAAGTGCACATTTCAAATGATGTTAAGGTAAGAATTCATGAAATTGAGCTAAGCACATGCATCTCTATCCTCTAGGAATTTACAGCATAAGAAAACCAATCTAGTCTAAGACATACATATTAAGAGTAGCCATTAAGCAAATCAAATATTAAAATTAAGTATTCATGTTATGTTCATACTGAGGAAATAATGTATAACAAGTAGTGGCAAGGAAAGCAGGAAATATAAGCATTTTGTATTGGAAGACAAGCACCCATCAACCTCAATGAGAAATGAGAGCTTTATTAGTACCCAGCAGACAGACCAATGGTTAGGGCAACAGGCCTGTTCAAGTATTTGGGCAGACATCAGGGGAAATGTGGCCACGTGAACATGGCCAGGCAGGTGGGCAGACAGCAAGCAAGGGAAATGCAGATAGGGATGCCTGTGAGGGTTGTGGAATTCCTCCAGCTGCTGCCTGCTTGGGCCTAGATCTGGGGCATAGAATTCAATGACCATCATATAGAAAGCTGGTCTTCCTTTTGCAACTGCATACTTTTTTTTTTTTGGAGAGGTTTTTGCTATAGGGCGCAGGTGCCCGCCAGAAAGACAGAGAGAGACAGAGAGATAGAAAGCAAGAAATAACCCCCCTCCCCAGGGGGAAGACCATGCCACAATCCCTTCTCCTTCATTCTCCTCTCGGGATCTTGGGCACACATGCACACATGCCCAGCGTGCGTTTAAGCCACCAGATCCGGAACTCAAACCACAGTCAACTACATGGGAGTCCAGTGACATAGCCATTACACCAACTGCTGGTTCCACAACTGCATACCCTTTAAATGCAAGCACAGAAGTAGATTCAGAAAGTTTGTGAATCCAAATCCCCAAGACAGGAAAAATGGCTATTTCATGGCATTCTCTGCAGATATCCAATAGTGACCCTCAAACTGTGGCAGCTTTGTAAGGGGTCAGCCAGGGTGCATGACTCAAAAGACTCAGAGAAATACTAGAAGATGAAATCAGAGAAGGTAACTGAGTAGTGGAAGATATATTAAACTAAATTCAATAGATACAGATTTTCTACCACGTGCATAGCACTGTATTGAGTTCTAAAAAAATTAAATTATAAGAAAGATTGATGGAAAAGTGAATTCTGGCCCTCAAGAAGCTTACAATTGGGACCAGGAGATGGCATAATGGCTAGGTTGCAGGACTCCCATGTAGTTGACTGCAATTCAAGCGCTGGAGCTAGAGGCTTGAAATTCCCTTCCCTGAAGGGAAGAATGGAGGAGAAGGGATTGAGGCATGACCATCCTCCCTGGGGGGTGATTTCTCACTTTCTGTCTCTCTGTCTCTCTCTGTCTTTCCAGCAAGTAGCGTGTGCACTCTATAACAAAAATTTTAAAAAAGCAGCTTACAATCTACTAGAAGGAACAGAATAAGCCAAAAAATAGCTACCAGACCAAGTCTGATGTGATGAGTATTAGCTTAGAGGTGAGAGTAAAACCCTATGGGAATTCAACAGAAAGAAAAAGTGCAAGCAGTTGAGGGAGTAAGAAAAAGCTTTCCTAGACAAGGGTGCTTTGTAAACTAGGCTTTAGAACAACTCCAGTAATCATTATAGATCTGAAACTCATAGAGAAAGTCTTACTTAGGTTTGGAAGTTAGAGTCATAGGATGAAAAAATCCATCTCAGGATAGAAGAAATTAGCATAGAGGATTCAACCCTGAAGTAGGAGGTAGGCAGGGAAAAGCAAGAGCCATTAAATTAAACTAAGGAAGAATACTATGAAAAGCAGGAGGAGACCTAGGAGAGATTCCTTGAAGGCATCTCCATCTCTGCCTCTGCTGCCCTTTCTGGGTTCAGCTTCATGGCTGTAAACCTCCCCAGCCTGGTCCACCACCTCTTCCAGACTCCAATGCTAGTCAGGACAGAATCCTTGCAATCATCTCCATCTCTGCCCTTTCTGGGTTCAGCTTCATGTATTTGAAGCCTCCAAGCCAGGGCCTCCTATTCCAGACCCCAGTGCTAGTCAGGTAGGCAAAGTCTCTCCCTCTTGTTCTTTTCTGACCCTTCTAACTTTTTTCTCTTTTAAAAAACAGCTTCCTTGTGCCTTTCTCTTGCTATTTTTTCTCTTATTCTCTCACCTAGGACAGAATCCTTGCAAACATCTCCATCTCTGCCTCTGCTGAACTTCTTATGCCATGCAGTTTTCCATATTTAACTCAGTTTTATTTTCTGCAACATGTTTTTTTTGCCTTTTTCTCCTCTTTTTCTTCTAATTCTTTCCTTCCTTTTCCTTTGCTTTTTCTTCCTATTTCTGTTTCCTACTTTGTTTTTATTTTACCTTACTTTTTTATTTTACTGTTCAGCCTGTACCCACTGCTTAGAGAACTCCAGGTGCATAGTAGATAAACATCTGAATATTGTGAGATTTAGTGAATAATTTGCCCCTCACTGTACTGGTTGTATAAAGAATGAAACTCCCTTTCATAAATCCAATTTCAAAACTCTTCCTGTGATTACCACACTGGTGGACACAGTAGAAGGGAGAAATAGCACCAAATTATTTCACAGCAAAGGTAAACACACAAGCTCACAGTTACAGAATCCTTCTCCAACAAATTAGCCAAAACTGAATACATTACCCAAAGACTAAAAATCAAAGAGCCTCAAGGATGAGAGAATCAAGTGATGTATCTCCAGCAAGAGAACACTGTAACTCATCTCCAAGTATGGAAAAATTAGAGCATATTACTGAAATGTCAGAAAAAGCATTTAGAATGTTTATGGCAAAAAAAACACTATGAGATGCAAGAGAAAAGAGACATTGAGCTCCAAGAGATGAAAAAGTTCTTCAATGATATGAAAGAAAAATGGGAAAACATAAAAAGAATTAAATGGAACTGTTAGACATGAAGGCTGTAATACAGAAATCAAAACTGCCCTCAAAATTATTAAAAGCAGGTTGACCATACAGAAGGTCAAATCTTGGAAGCAGAAGACAAAACTTCTGACCTAGAAAAAATTAACAAAAATATTGAGAAAATAACCAAGAAAAATGAGAATAATGTACAAGAAATACTAGATACCATAAAACACTCAAATATCTGAATAATTGGTATCCCAGAAGATGAAGAAACCAATAAGGGCAATGATAATCTATTCCACGAAATCCTGGAAGAAAACTTTCCAAGTCCAGAGAAGCACTCAAACATTCAGACCCAAGAAATACAAAGAACCCCATATTTGTGTTCATCTCCAAGTAGGGAAAGGTGGCAAAAGAACAACCTAACATCATACCTCATGAAACTGGAAAAACAACGACAAAACAATCCAAAAAATGCCAGGAGAAAATAAATAATAAAGATTTGAATAGAAATAAATGAAATAGAAAATAAACGAACTATACAGAAAATAAATGAAAGAAGAATCTGGTTGTTTGAAAAGATAAACAAGATTGACACACCATTAGCTAGACTAATTAAGAAGAAGAGAGAAAGGAACAAGATAAATCAAGTTCACAATGAATCAGGCAATATTACAACAGACATAATAGAAATACAAAATATCATTAGAGGATACTAGAGTGACTATATGCCAAAAAACAAACAAACAAACAAACAAAAAAAAAAACAAACAAGAAAAGCTGGATGAGATGGACAAATTCCTGGACGCATATAATCTACCAAGATTGACTCAAGAGGACATAGAAAGCCTAAATAGACCTGTAACAAGCAATGAGATTGAATCAGTAATAAATAACCTCCCTACAAAGAAAAGTCCAGGTCCCAAAGGCTTTACTGCTGGCTGAATTCTACAGCATTTTAAAGAAGAGTTAACCCCCAATCTACTCAAACTATTTCTAGAGGTCCAAAAGGAAGGAAACTTTACAAATTCACTCTATAAAGCTTCCATCATGCATATTCCCAAAACAGATAATGATACAACAAAAAAGGAAAACTACAGACTTATATTTCTGATGAATATATATGTAAAAATTCTCAACAAAATACTTGCTAACCATATTCAACAGCATATAAAAAAGATTATTCATCATGACCAGGTAGGTTTTATTCCAGGGATGCAAGGGTGGTTCAACATACATGAAACCATAAATATAATACATGATGTTAACAGGAAATAAAGATGAAATCCATATGATCATTTCAATTGATGCAGAAAAAGCATTTGACAAAATACAATATTCCACAATGATGAAGACTCTCAGTAAAAATCAGCACAGAAAGATTGGCATAATAAAAGCCATCTGTGGAAAACCTATAGCTAACATACTGAATGGGGAAAAGCTAAAAGCTTTTCTGCTAAAAATTGGTATAAGACAAGAATGCCACTCTCTCCACTCCTATTCAATATAGTACTGGAAGTCCTAACCAATGCGATCAGACAAGAGAATGAAATAAAAGGCATCCCAAAAGGGAAAGAAGAGTTGAAATTATCTCTGTTTGAAGATGACATGATTGTATACATAGAAGACCCAATAGTATCTACAAAAAAATTTTTCAAAGTAATAAATGCATACAGTAAAGTGGCAGGATACAAAATTAACTTCCAAAAATCTATAGCATTTCTATATATAAACAACAAGCAGACAGAGACAGAACTGAAGAAAGTAATCCCATTTACCATAGCCAGAACAAGTATAAGATACCTAGGAATAAATCTAACCAAGGAACTCAAAGACCTCTGCAAGGAAAACTATGAAAATATTGAAAAAGCAATAAAAAAAAGACACAAAGAAGTGGAAGGACATTTCATGTTCCTGGATTGAGAGAATTAATATAATCAAAATGGCAAACCTACCCCAATTGATCTACATATTTAATGCAATCCCTATAAAATTACAAGAAATATTTTTCACAGATCTAGAAAAGACAATCATAGAATTTGTCTCAAATTATGAAAGACCCCATATCACCAAAACAATCCTACACAAAAAGAGTGGAATGGGTGGCATCTCACTCCCTGACCCAAAAACATTACAAAGCTGTGATAATCAAAACAGCATGGCATTGGCACAAAAACAGACATAAGACCAATGGAACAGAGTAGAGACACCAGATATTAACCCTAAAACATACAGCCAATTGATGTTTGACAAAGGGTACCAGTCAATCCAGTGGGAAAAGGAAAACCTCTTTAGCAAATGTTGTTAGAAAAACTGGGTATCCACCTGCAGAAAGATAAATTTGGACCCTTATCTGTCACCTTTAACAAAAATCAACTCAAAGTAAATAAAAAATATAAACCTAAGACTGCAAACTATAAAACTACTGGTGGAAAACACTGGGGAAACTCTGAGAGACATTGGGGTAGGCAAAGACTTCTTAAGCAAGACCCTCAAATAACAAGCAATAATTCCCAAACTAGACAGGTGGGATTACATGAGATTAAGAAATTTCTGCTCAGCAAAGGACACCATGATTAGTGTGAATCAACAACTCTCAGAATGGGAGAAAGCTTTTGTTAAATATGTCTAAGATAAGGGACTGATAACCAGAGTACATAGGGAACTCAAGAGGCTTACCCCAAAATAATTAACCCAATTAAAAGATGGGAAATGAGCTGAATAAACAACTCTCTAAGGAAGACATATGAACAACCAAAAAGCATATGAAAAAAATGCTCAACATCTTTCATCATAAGGGAGATACAGAACAAAATTACAATGATATACCACCTAACCCCAGTCAGAATGGCAAAGATTAAAAAAAAAAATCATAAGTGCTGGCGGATATGTGGTGAAGGGGAACTCTCCTACATTGTTGGTGGGAATGTAAATTGGTCCAGCTGCTGTGGAGAATGATATGGAATTTCCTCAAAGAACTTCAAATAGAACTACCATATGATCCAGCAATTCCACTCCTGGGTATCTACCCAAAGGACAGGAAAACACGTAGTTGGAAAAGCGCTTGAACAACTATATTCATTAGAGCATTATTCACAATTGCTAAGACATGGAACCAACCCAAATGTCCACAAACAGATGAATGGATTGAAAAAGTGTGGTACATATACTCCATGGAATACGATTCAGTCATATAAAACAAGACCCTGGCATTTGATAGAAAGTGGATGAACATGGAAGATTTGTTGCTTAGTGAAGCAAGTCAGGCTATGAAGCAGAGACACTGTATATCTCCACTTAACATATACTGTCTACACTTTATGGTAAAGACTGAAAGACCAAAGGACATAAAATCATTAAAAATTGTTATGGACACTGGGGACAAAGTGGAAAGAGAGTGTGAGAGGGGAAGTGTGCAGAATGGGAAGCTTGGGGGAAAATGGAGAAGTAAGACATTTGTGGGACACAGATATGGTTTGTTGCCTGTTGATGATGTCATGTATAGTATTCTCAACTGGACTGGTCTGAGAAGTATTTCATGCTAGGTAAATTCTCTTTACAATCTAAATGATGTGTAGCAATTACACATATAAATAATAAAAAATAATCATTTAAAAAATAATAAACTAAATAAGTAAAAAAAAAAAGGAAAAAAGAAAAGCAGAAGAAAAACTGGTGTCATGAATGCCTAAGAAGGAGAGAATTTGAAGAACTATGAGACAGTCAACGATAAAGTATCAAAAGCTGCGTAAAGTTTCAGAAAAATGGATATTGTAAAGAAGCCTGTGGATTTGGCAATGAGATCATCCAATAAACTTTTATGAGAGTTTCTTTTCTTAAATTAATTTATTTTTCATTTCATTTTCTTCCATACATTCAATCACATTATTATTTGTCTTACAAAATGGATATTTCAACTGGTGAACATTTCTCCCTAGTACTGTTGATAAAACTATGAAATATCTTCAACAGATGATACCACACCTCTTTGTGCCATTAATGCTTTGCCTCCTTGTCCCTCCCCCAAATGTCCTTCCTCAGACCCTCCTCTTTCACACACACTATATCTGGTATTTATATCTATATACTGCATTTCTATATCCTTTAGACAATTAGTTTCAGTCATAGAGTGCAGACACTCGGTATATATTAAGTGGGGACACACAATGCCTCTCCTTCATAGCATGGCTTGCTTCACTCAGCAGTAAGTCTTCCATATTCATCCACTTCCTGTCAAAAGCCAGGGTTTTGTTGTTTTTTATGGATGAATAGTATTCCATTGAGTATATGTGCCACAGTTTTTCTAACCATTCATCAGTTCGTGGGCATTTGGGTTGTTTCCATGACTTAGCAATTGTGAAAAGTGCCGCAATAAACATCAATGTGCAAGCACTTTTCTGATTATGTATTCTTCTGTCCTTTGGGTAGATACCAAGGAGTGGGATTGCTGGATCCTATGGTAGTTCTATTTGTAGATTTTTGAGGAATCTCCAAATTGTTCTCCACAGTGGTTGTACCAATTTACAATCCCACCAGCAGTGTAAGAGAGTTCCCTTGTTGTTTTGATCTGCATTTCTCTTACAATGAGGGATTTTGAGCATTTTTTCCCATTTTTATGAGAGTTTCAATGAAGTGAACTGATGAATAAATAGAAGAAGGATACAGTTAACAGGCACTTTCATTAGAAGGAAAGATAGTTGGAGAGAAAGGGTTGAGTATGAAAGGCTTGTTTTTGGTTTTGCTTTTATGGTCATAGTTGTAAGATTAGGAGAAAAGGGATAAAATTTTTGAAGAAATATTCCAAGGGATTAGGAAGATATGGAATCCAAATGTTTCATGGATGAGATCACCTTAGAGGGGAGAACAGAAATTAGAAAAAAAAAAAGTAGGGATTTAAGTAAATCTAGAAAAGACAAGGGAGGAAAATTAGATAAGCTCATCCCTAATTACTTTCACCATCTCTTGTCTCTATGATATATGAAGGGATTGGCATGATTCTAGGGTCCACAGCCCTGGATTCTAGTCCAAGTTTATGCAATGGATACATCCAGGATCTTCAGTACCTTATGTACTCTCATCTATAAAATTGAGAATATACTTCTATCTTTGCAGCAATTTTTCCACAACCATAATGTATGTAAAGGATATTATAGAGGTAAAGAAAAAGTATTTTTATTATTATTATTACTATTATTATTCAGTACGTAAAATGGGAAGAATAGTACTTTTTATATAGGTTTCTTGGGAAAATAAAGAATGATTTGTGTGAAGCCCGAGTCAATCTTCTTCCTTGCAAGAATCACCTTCTTCTAATACACACTGAAAGAGGGATTCTCTCACATCTACTTTTGAACTGCACAGCTCACAGCTGCTTCTCTTTGCTATTATCAGCTCAGCCATGGGCTATCACTTTCTTGGACACTCTTCATATCTGGAAACACTTGGACACAGTCACACACTATATAGCATGCTGCTCCCTGTACATGGGCATCAGCAGGAGGGCCAATGTGGGGTAATCCATACTTCCTTTTCCCACTCTGTCCCTTTACTCCTTGAATCTCTACCACCAAAAGTGGTAGCAAAGGACTCTTTACAGAGAGGTTGAAAGAATTAAAGAGGACTACAACATGGGAGGGAAAAGATTTAAATTGTACTCTTCATATGACTGTTTCCATAGCCCAAGAGAGTAACACCTTAAAAGTTAAACTCTTTTAAATTTTGATACAAACAGTTTTACTGTTTTTTTTTTCTCCTGCAACTTTTTTTTTACCCCAACTGGGTACTACTTTATAATATGTTCATTCTACTCACTGAGGTTTATACCTAAAGTCAGACTTGGATTCATGTATAGGTATATATCAGCTGTGCTAGCTATTGGATATATTTAGGCTAATTAAGTTCGCTAGCAAATCAATTAAATGGGGGGAAGGCATAGAAAGCAACCATGGATACCAGAGACAATGTGGGAGGAGGGTGGGACATGGCAGAGGGTGAGGGATAGGGAATCAAGGATGGCAAAACGAAAAAGAAAGTATACAAGACATAAGAATTGGAAAATTATTTGCTGATAACATGTATGTGGATGTGCTTGATTGAGCCAATACACAGTGTATTTTGGATGGAAAATTCATCTGTATGCTGTAATGATGTATAGTGAATTAATGTAAAAAATAAATAAATTTAAAGAGAAAAAATAATAAATAAATAAATAAAATTCATCTAAAAAAAAAAAGTTAAACTCTTCACAGAGTTTGCATTTTATATCACAGATCCCAGCCTTCTTGCTTGCTCCTCAGGGCCTCTTAGGATCTTCAGTACAACAGTCTGATTGGACTTTTGTCCTTGAAACCTGGTCTCCCTTCACCCCTCAAAAAGATCTTTCTGCCTATGGAAAGAGAAGAATAAGAATCTCCCAGCCATCTGGAAGGTAATAGAAAACCAAATACATACCAATTACCTCCCCACTTCCAAATAACTCACACGCCCCACTCAATTTACATTGAATTATTTGAAGTTGCTCTCTATATATGTGTATGTATGCATATCTTTCCCACCTAATTTCTTGTCTTTAATCCCATCTCTATATCTATGTTTATATGTGCCTCCCTGTCCTCCTCTCTATTGTCGTTCAACCATATTACATTATTTAAAGGACTTTAATATACTATTGGGTCATCGTAAAAGTCATGATGTATTTTTCTATGCAAAAATGCATCATGACTTTTCAGATGACCCAATATGTTTCCTATTGGCTCTGGGTCGTCGTCTTCTTTTTTTAATTGCCAGAGGGCACATGTAATTTCTAGAGGGAGGGATAAAGTATCCTCCCATACCCATAGAACCTGACCATGCTGCAATCCTCTTCCCTCCATTTCTTCATCCCATTAGAATTTGGGACAAGCACACACACGTGGCCTCTAGGGCCAGTATTCAAATTGTAGTCAGCCATGTGGGATATGGCTCCCCATTCATAGCACCTACCCATTGTGCTTTGGGGGCAGCTCCTTTTGAGGAGGATGGAGGAGAAGGTATTACAGTGTGGCCATCCCCCAGGGGGGTGATTTCTCACTTTCTTTCTGTCTCTCTGGAGAGTGCATGCTCCCTATAGCAAAATATCTCTCTTTAAAAAAAAAAAGAATATTCTGCACAGATCTCTGTCTACAACAGGAAAAGGCAACATGAGGTCCAGAACAGGGGAAGGGAAGTAATTACAGACTTCTTATTCACCTAGGGATGACTCCACAAACATCCTGCATAAGCTCAAATTGCCACTTTCCTATAGATTCATAGATATTATCAAGCTGTTTTTTTCTAAGATGAAACGGAATAAAGCATTATGATACTTCTGACCAAGTACATTCCTTTAATTTTATATGTAAAGATTTACTTTAGCACAAGGTACATACTAGACATTCAATAAATTGTATCAGTTATTATTGCATTGTCTTGTGTCACTCATAGGTTGAGAAATATGAGATCAACTTTTCTAATAGTCCAGGACTTTTGGAACCCAATTCTCTCAGGGAAAAAAAAAAAAAAAGCCTCACATGTTTCACCAACAAATATTCCCCTTCTTTATAAAACTTGTTTTATTCATAAGTTGTTTAGAGCTTGTGGGTACAAGCTATACACATCACAGACTGTCAAACAGTCCTCTGTACCTGCTCTCTTTATAGTGAGATATTTTTTTAAGTTGTTAAATGCTCCACACAAACAGCTATGTTAAGAGCAGATGGGATTAGATCATGGGAAAAGAAACTGAAACCCTGACATTTAACCTTATAGGTGAAATCTTTACAACAGAGTCGAAGCCAATTATTTGTCTTTCTCTACATTTCTTAAGTTCTAAAAAATGACCTATGCATTCTATTAAGTTAAAATATACATTGATTTGTTTGACACTGATTAACCAGGATCAGGTGTAGAATGAAAAATATCAGAAATATCATCAAAATAGCAGGTTAAATGATGGATTAAGAACTCTAAAGACATGACCCTGGGTTCCAGTTTCCCATTCGTAGTATGAAGCCCTTATTTCTAGCACTTATATCATTATTGTGCTCTGAAGTATAGTTTGGGATTTCAGAGAAACCAATGGATTTCAATCAATTTTACATTCCGGAAAAGATAAAAAGGTAACTAAAGTTTATTGAATGATTGTTTCTGCTGTGTACTTCTATAAGCATGCTCCCACTTAATCCTCACAACAACAATGTAACTTAAGGATCATTATAGCAACTTCAATGCTGAGGAAATAAGCTGAGAGACTTTAATCTATTCATGGTCAGACCATATGTAATTTGATGGGCTTAATAAGCAAGCCCATGTTAATGCAGGTAGGTATTGGAAAATTTTCTAAAATTCTGATGCTTCCTTAATTCAAACAGGTCTGTTCACAAGTAATTCGAGTGATGTTGAACTATAGTTCAAAAGCAGTTGCATTTGTATATGACAATTTAAGTGTCTAAAGAAACATATTATTCTACCTTTTCCTAAAAAACATTTATATAATATAGACACACCTGCCTCTTGTGTTTTTTTTTCCTTTTAAAAATGATGTGTTCAATTCTCACCTGCACAAGTAAAGTGTTAATTTATAACTGACCTTATTCATGATTATATACTCAGTATGAATCTTAGTCCACATGTCAAATGGGCAAGAAATATCACTTCTTTTTTTTCCTCTTTTTTTGGTAGAATTATTTATTTATTTAATTCCATTTGTTATTATCATTATTTTTTAATTTTACCAGAGACAGAGAAAGGGAAAGTGAGACAGCAAGTCACCCAGTCTGGGACTTGAACCATGGTCAGCCATGCAAGAATCCAGCACCTTTAACTACCAAGCCACTTGCTGACCCCACTTCCTTTGTTTTTCTACAGTGCAAACTTATTTCTATTTTGAGCTCCATTTCACTGAGATGGCATTTCACTAAGATGATAATCTTAGTCAATGTGGGATTCCACTATCTGCTCACGGTTATATCTACATTTCAGGGACGTTCTAAATGATGAGGCAAGATAAAGTGTAGAATCTGGCCCTGGAGCCAGGCTTATATCCCTTGCGATGTATATTCATTACCCAAAGATCCCAAGTCTTTCTGCTGCTTCTGGAGCACACAAAAATTTTTCTGCTGCTTCAAGAGTAGAAGGAAAAAGCAACTGTGTGAGGTGATATAAGTACCTGTCTGGGCAGACACTTCTCACAGTCATTTCCTTGCCATTTCTCTGGGGCTATGCCTGGGAAAATGAAACAGATTTCAAGGCCTCTCGTCTCCAGGGCCACCAACAACTCTGCTCTAATAAAATTTCCTCTATTGTTTCTTCCTTCTAGACTTGGAGGAATCTCTTTTTGGTCTAGTAGAAGAGAACCCTCATTTCTTTCTTTCTCCAATCTTTTGTCCCATTCCTCTATCTTCTAAGGAACTCTAAAGGTCTAAGGGCTTTGAAGCATAAACTAGAGAGATTCCTTGCATACTTTCTCTGTTTTTTTCCTGGCCATATTCCTGCTCTGAGATGATGAGCACAGAGATAGCTGTGTGCTTCAAAGGGAAATGAGGGAGCCAGCTCATGGCCAGTGGTTGAGGGAGCTGGATCTCACATGGCCGACCACGTGGTTCCAGTCCCACACCTGGCAGCTTGAAAAACATGTGTGTGCATGCCCAAAATCCCCAAAGGAGGGATAGATGGGCAAGCAAGGATTGTAGTGTGACCACACCCCATGGGGTTGCTTTCTCCCTCTCCCTCTCTATTTCTCTCTGGCAAGTGCATGTGAACTCTGACAAATTAGAAGGAAAGAAAAAGAAGTAAATACCTAGAGGAGAGATAAAAACATAGATTATCTCTCAAAAATGCTATCCTACCATCTTCATACGACCTGTTTTTAAAGGCACATCCTCCCTATCCTTATTAATAAGTCTTTCTTGGACAGTTTCTTTCATTTAGGAGGTATTCAAAAATGGTACCCAAAAGGCATAAAATAGGCTCAGAATTTTATCTAAAAGGTAGTAACATGTACATTAAAAAATACCCAGTAGTGCAAAGAATTAGTCATGTACTACTAACCAAATAAATATAAGTAAAGTACTAAAGGAATTTGGGGGAGGGCGTACATTTCAAGAGCCCAGGCAGTCAGGGATATTGTTAGGGAGGCTACCAACTATGTGAACAACCTTGAAGGTCCTGTGGGTTTACAAAATTAAGAAGGAAGAGGAAGGAAACTAAAGGTAAGGAAGAATGGAATGATGAAAAACACAGCCTGTTTCTTTTATCTACTCTTTACCAACCGTTCTGTATATTGTTGCTGGAATAGCTTTTCTAAAACAACAATTTCATCATGACTTTGAAGTGCATTCAACTGAACTCTTTAGCCTACCTTGCAAGAACATATTACATAGTAACTAAGAGTGAAAAGTTGAAAAAGATGATGGGCTGAAAACATACACCCCGACTACCTTACGAAATACCAAGAAAAGACAGAGACAGAGACAGAGAAGGAAGAAACAACAGAAACAAAACTTGAAAAGTTAGAAAGCAAAAGGACAGGTGGTAACTAACAGCAGACACAAGAAACTTGAATCTTAAGCAGGTAATAGGGGAAGCCAAGAAACAACCTGATTTGTACTGAAGAGGATCCCTAAATTCCAGGAAATGACTGTCCCAGTTATCTCTGGAAAGAAGGGTGAAGAAGAGGTTGAAAACAGCAGTGCTTGAAAGTTGGTCTGTGAAGCAATGAGAATCTCAAGTCTGCACCGTCACATTTCACAGCTATGTGACTGATTACCATTACCCAGCTTCATCAGAACACCAAAAATACAGTCTATGGAGAGGGTAAACAGATGAGAATGAAATACCATATTGGAAACTGGGATTAAGTAAATTCTGAGTCCTGAATATTGGGACCCACAATCTTCCTCAATAGTTATTAGAAAACCAGCAGCCAGTTTGGACAGTGTGGGCAGGAGATAGGAGAATGTCCTTCGGCAGAAGACAATTCACCCAGACGTAAGATCTAAACACTGGATTTAAAGATGTTGACAATCTGGAGATCCCCAAGAAAACAGTTCAGCGACACAATTGGCAGTGAGCCTTAAAGCAAAAAGCCCTACACCACATTCAGCATCTTTCGTAACTTTTTAGTGTCTTCTTCATATATAAATGGACATCCAAAGGTCACAGATATCCGAGAAAACTCTAACATGAGAGGCCAAAACAAGCAAACAGGGGGCAGGGGGAACCTAAAGGAAACATAGATAATATGAGTAGAAGAAAACTTAAAAAGCAACAACCCTCAAATACATTAATATCATCATCTTCACAATAATGTAAACACTTGAGCTTTGGTCTAACCAACATATAGCAAGGATAGAGAAAAAGGAAAAACAAGCAGTGTGCTTGTGTGGAGAATGCAGGCGATGGTTATGCAGAATGAATTAGAAGTCTTTTCAGTTTTGTTACCTCACTGGCTTAATTTGCATAGCATGAGTTATATGTCTCTTGAGAGTTTGATAGACTTCAACTGTAAAATCATATGAGTCAGGTATATGGTAAAAGTAAAATTTTTGAAAATCTTTTCGGATTCTTCTATTGCTATTTTTCTATTCAATTTTCTACTATTTTTTATTTTATTTTATTTTATTTTTTATTTTCTGAAGTTTAAATGTAGGACATAAAATTGTACGAATAGAATTCCTCTCAGAAATTTTAAAATAGCCTCTGATATCTTTACTCCTAATTTCTCATTCTTAACATTATTTGCGTTTGCTCTTTCTACATCTTCATATTTATCAATTTTTTACTCATTCTTTTCAAAAGCAGATTTCAGTTTGATCGATTTAATTTAGAGTACCACTGCTTGTTTCATTGTTTTCTATTATGTTATCTCTATCAGTTCCTTCCTATGTCTTACTTTTCTGTTAACTTTCTACCTTGTTGAGTTGGATACTTAATTGTTTTCCCAATATTTATTGTTTTCTAATAGATACATTTAAGGCTATCCCTTGCCCTCTGAGTAAAACTTTGGAGCATCCCATGGATTTGAATATATACTATAATAACTGCTTTCTATTTGTAAACAAAGTTCAATTTTAGGACCAGCAGGTGGTACGGAACTTAAGGTGGCTGGATACCACATGGCCAACTGAGGAGTTCAAGTCCCAGATCAGGTGGTTTGAAAATAACACTGGGTGTGTGAGCATGCATGCCTAAAATCCCTAGAGGAGAATGGGGAAGAAGAGGTTGCGACGTGGCCATCTCCACTTGGGGAGTGGGGTGTGATTTCTCACTTTCCATCTCTCTCTCTGTGACTCTCTCCAGCAAGCACGCATGCCTTATAGCAAAAACTACTAAAAAAAAATAGCAATTTTAGTTTTGTGGGTTTTTTTTTAAATCCAAGAGTTATAGAAAAGGGGTATCTTTTCACTTCCAGATTGTGTTAGATAGGATAGCTTCCCCTTCCTCAAAGATGTCCATGTCTTACTACTTGAAGTAATAAGTGAATACAGTAAGGCGGCAGGATACAAAATCAATATCCAAAAATCTATAGCATTTCTATTTATGAACAACAAGTTGAATGAAGCAGAGCTGAAGAAAGGAATCCCTTTCACTGTAGCCACAAAGTGTATAAGATAACTAGGGATAAACCTAACTAAGAAAGTCAAGGACCTTTATAAAGAAAACTACGAAAATCTTAAAAGAGACATTGAAAGTGACATAAAAATGTGGAAGGACATCCCATGCTCCTGGATTGGAAGAATTAACATAATCAAAATGGCAATTCTACCCAAATTAATCTACATGTTTAATGCAATTCCAATCAAAATACCAGAGATATTCTTCAGAGATCTAGAAAAGGCAATCATAGAATTTGTCTGGAACCATAAAAGACCTCGTATTGCAAAAGCAATCCTGCGCAAGAAGAATGGAGTAGGAGGCATATCACTCCCTGATCCCAAGATATACTATAAAGCTGTGGTCATCAAAACAGCATGGTATTGGCATAAAAATAGACAAGGGGACCAATGGAAGAGAATAGAGACCCCAGAAATAACCCCCAAAGCTTACAGCCAACTGATCTTTGACAAAGGATATCAGTCAATCCATTGGGAAAAGGAAAACATCTTTAGTAAATGGTGCTGGAAAAACTGGGTATCCACCTGCAGAAAGATGAAACTGAACCCCCATCTTTCACCATTAACAACAGTCAACTCAAAATGGATAAAAGATCTGAACCTAAGACCTCAAACAATAAAACTACTGGTGGAAAATGCTGGGGAAACTCTGGGGGACATTGGAGTAGGCAAAGACTTCTTAAATAAGACCCCCAAAGCACAGGCAATAATCCCTAAAATAGACAAGTGGGACTATATTAGACTAAGAAGTTTCTGCACAGCAAAGGACACAGTAACAAGTGTGAACCGACAACCTTCAGAATGGGAAAATATTTTTGTTAAATATGCCTCAGACAAGGGACTGATAACCAGAATACATAGGGAACTCAAGTGCCTTATGTGAAAAAAAATGATTAACCCAATTAAAAGATGGGAAAATGAGCTGAACAAAAGTCTCTCTAAGGAAGACATACGAACAGCCAAAAAGCATATGAGAAAATGCTCAACATCCCTCATCATAAGGGAGATGCAGATAAAAACTACAATGAGATACCACCTAACCCCTGTCAGAATGGCAAAAAATTAAGAAGATAAAAAGTGATAAGTGTTGGCGGGGATGTGGTGAAAAAGGAACCCTCCTACACTGTTGGTGGGAATGTAAACTAGTTCAACCACTGTGGAGAACAATATGGAGGTTCCTCAAAGATCTACAAATAGAACTACCATTTGATCCAGCAATTCCACTTCTGGGTATTTTCCCAAAAGACAGGAGAATGCTGTCAGAAAAGTGCTTGCACATCAATGTTTATTGCAGCATTATTCACAATGGCCAAGACATGGAATCAACCTAAATGTCCACAAACTGATGAATGGATCGGAAAAGTGTGGTATATATACTCTATGGAATACCACTCAGCCATAAAAAATAACAAGACCCTGGAATTTGATAGAAAGTGGTCAGATACGGAGGATATATTGCTGAGTGAAGTAAGCCAGGCTATGAAAGAAAGATATTGTATGTATCCACTCAATATATACCGACTATCAGCATTCTATGATAGAGAGCAAAAAATTGGAGGACATAAAAGCAGTGAAGGTACTTAATGAGAATAGGACAGTGTGGAATGGGGGAAGTGAAGAGAAGAGGATAGAGAAAGATAACAAGTGAACAATAGAGAGGCAGGACATTAGTGAGAAACAGATATGGCTTATTAACTGTTGATGTTGACATGTATAGTATTCTCAACTGGATTTGTCTGAGAAGTATTTCATGATGGGCAAAGTATTTGTACAAGCAAAATGAGAAATAGCGATTGACTGTTTTAAGAAATAATTAGAATAATAATAATGATTGGGGAAAACATAGAAAAGATATTGAATGTTGAAGTGGGGAGATTGATGTCTCTGTACTGACTGACATGTATGGCATTCCCTTTTGAAAAAGCAATGTAATACACTGGAAAGTTATATGTAATTCAATGTAATATAAAGAAGAATAGGATGATAATAAAAAATTTTTTAAAAAAAGATGTCCATGTCTTAATTCCCAGAATCTGTTCCCTTGCATGGCAAAAGGGACTTTGTAAATAAAGTCAAGTATGTTAAGTTAATAAGGGCTAATATAATTACGAAGGTTCTTTTCTTTTTCTGAGAGATTTTTGCTATAGGGCTCGCTGGAGAGACAGAGAGAGAAAGAGAGAGAGAGAGAGAGAGAAAGTGAGAAATCACCCTCCAGAGGAGATGCCCACGCCACAATCCCTTCTCCTACATTCTCCTCTTGGGATCTTGGGCACACACTCATATGCACCCAGTGTGATTTTAAGTCACCAGGTCTGGGACTCAAACCATGGAAGAAAACTTAAAACCGTGGTCGACTACGTGGGGGTCCAGGGACATAACCATTACACCATCTGCTGGTCTCAATGAAGATACTTAAAAGATGAAAGAAAGAGGCAGAAGAAAGAGAAGGAGAAGAAGTGATGTAAGCAGAGGACAGATTTATGTGGGCAATCTCTAGAAGCTGGAAAAAGGCAAGGAAAGGATTTTCCCTTAAAGCCTTTAGAAGGAACAGAGATCTGCTTTTGTCTTATAACATTTACTTCTGATTTCTGACCTCCAGAAATGTAAGATAATAAATCTGTGTTTTAAACAACCAAGTATGTGGTAATTTCTTATACTTGCAATAGGAAAATAAATACAGATTCATTTTTTTACTGTGTTTTTATTAATTTATTTATGTCACTACTGTGGTAAGAAAATATGATTTCCTTAACTTCTGCCGTGGAAAATTTATTGCATTTTTCTTTGTAGCCAGATTTATTATCAATCTTTATAAATGTTATATACTTTCTTATACTTTCTTTTCTTTCTTTCTTTCTTTCTTTCTTTCTGTTTTTTTTTTTTTTTTTTTTTTGAGACGTTTTTGCTATAGGGCGCGTGCGCTTGCCAGAAAGACAGAGACAGACAGAGAGATAAAAAGCGAGACATCACACCCCCCACAGGGGGGATGGCCACACCACAATCCCTTCTCCTCCATTCTCCTCTCGGGATCTTGGGCACACACACTCATGCGCCCGGCATGAGTTTTAAGCCACCGGGTCCAGGACACAAACTGCGGTCGACTACATGGGAGTCCAGAGACATAGGCATCACGCTAACTGCTGGTCCCTAAATGTTATATAGTTTCCTGAAAATAATATGAAGTCTTTTCTTTATAGAGATACACAGATACAGATTTCTTAACTGTGGTCAATTCTATTCTTGTGTTTTTATTAATATTATTTCTATTTTTATAGTGGTTACCCTTAAAATGTTAATAAACATTAAAAACTAAATTTTTCTCTTTTATATAAAATTAATAAGTATCCTGGGTCATCCAGTGGCATGATGGTTAAGGTAGTTTGATTCCACATGGCCAACTGTGCAGTTCTAGTCCAAACCCCTATGACTTGAAAAACAATCCAGGCATACGTGCATGCATGCCCAGAATCTCAAGAGGAGAATGGAGGAAAAGGGATTGAGGCATGGCCATCCCCCTGGGGGTGATTTCTCATTTTCCCTCTCTCTCTCCCCCTCTCTCTACCTTCTCTCTCTCTCCCTCTCTAGTGAGTGCATATGTCCTATGGCAAAACCAAAAACAACAAAAAAGTAAAATGAATAAGCTTCCATACATTTCCCCTGAAAAAGATAAGATACTTAGCACTCTATCTCCCTTTCTCCCTGTCCTATTCTCCTCTCATATTGTACTGATCTGGAATTTTAGTTCTTGATTTTTTAAATTATGTATCAATTGTTATTTAAACTTTAAGTATTACTGACTCTTTATATAGTTCTGCTCCTCATATTCCAATTTTCTTCCTTTGATTAATTTCTCATTTTGCTGTAGTACATCCTTGAGTGATTTTTTTCTTTTCTATTTTTTTGGAGATGTTTCTGCTATAGTGCACGTGTGTGTGCCAGAAAGAGAGAGACAGAGAGACAGAAAACGAAAAATCACCCCCAGGGAGGATGGCCATGCTGCAATCCCTTCTCCTCCATTCTCCTCTTGGGATCTTGGGCACTCATCCACACACACCTGGCGTGAGTTTAAGTCACTGGGCCCAGGAATCGAATCACAGTCCACTACATGGGAGTCCAGTGACATAGCCATAGTGATTTTTTTTTTCAGTAAGGTCTGTAGGGGATAACCCTCTGACTCTGCATATCTGAGAATGTCTTCATTTCGTGCCACTAGAGTCCTTACTTGACTAGATGTAGAATTATGTTGCTATGGTTTGAATTTCTCCCCAATCCCCAAATTTACGTGTTGGGATTTGTCTATATTGCAAAGTTATTAAGAGAAAACTTAATCCAACTATGAGATTAAGTGGTAGAGCCTTTGATTGGTGATTAGGATTGGACAAGGTTATGGAGGTGGGGTTCCCTCACCAGAGTACTGGTGGGTTAATAAAGAGAGTGAATGAGACTAGAAAGAGAGTCACAGACAAACACATACACTGCTGCCTGCTGCCACATTGTAATGCAATAAGAAGACCCTCACCAGATTCCAGCACCATACTCTCGGACTTTTGTCTCCCAAACTATGAGCCAATAACTCTATTCTATTAAATCACCCAGACTCAGGAATTTCTGTGATTTGCAACAGAATGGACTAGTACATAAATTAAAAATTAGTTTTTCTAAAAATGTTTAAGATATTGTTCTATATATTGTAGATATATAATACTTGTACATATTTGTGGGATCCAATATAATATTTTTCAGTGAAAGAACTTAATGTGTATTGATTAAATCAGGGTTATTAGTATAGAGATCATCTCAGCTATTTATTACTACTTTGTGTTGTGTTGGTGACATTCAAAATTTTCTTTTTTAGGGGAACCAGCAGTTAGCATAATGGCTATGTCGCTGGACTCCCACGTAGTCGACCGCAGTTCGCGTCCCTGACCCAGTGGCTTAAATCTCATGCCGGGCGCGTGTGCGTGCGTGCCCAAGATCCCGAGAGGAGAATGGAGGAGAAGGGATTGCGGCGTGACCATCCCCCCTGGGGGGTGATTTCTCGCTTTCTGTCTCTATGTCTCTGTCTGGCGAGTGCACGCGCCCTATAGCGAAAATCACTCAAAAAATTTTTCTTTTTTAGTTACTATGAGATCTACAGTAAATTGTTATTATCTATATTCACTGTACTGTATTTTATAACACTAGAAGTTGTTTCTATTATTAATCTATAATTTTGTTTTTATACAAAAAGATTGTTGCTCCTTTGGATAAACTTGTCTTTTCTTCTCCCTGTCTCCATAGAAGCTTTTGGAATTTTATCCTTGAACTTATGAAATCCATAAGAATATGGGTCTCTTATTGTTCTTCCTGCTTAGCATTGGATAAATACCTTTATTCTGAACATTCCTGTTTTTCTCAGCTTGGGAATATTTTTCTGGTTTATTTATTTATTTTGTATTATTTCTCCCTTATCACTATCTATATTGTCTCCTAGTAGATTGAGATTAAAATCCCCAAACTAATTGACCATGTGTCTTAACTTTTCTATTAAATTCTGATCTCTTTGACATATAGAGTTTTGTTTTGTTTTGTTCCTATGTTTTATTTTTTAAAATCCTTGACTTTATAGACCAAAGCACCAGTTTGGCTTTTAGTCACATACATCCTATTATTTAAACTTTTCTTACATTTTCATTATTTAGGTTAAAAAATATATATATATGTATATATGTGTGTGTGTGTGTATATATATATATATATAAAATTTCCAGGGACTCTGTCTTGGTCTCTGACTTTTTCTTTGGTAGTAAAGCCTATTTTGTTTCATAGATGCAATGTCTTTTTAAAATTCTCTGAAGAAGTTTTATTATTGTTACTGTTTTATTCCGTGTGCATTACCTGCATCATTGATATTTCTTCTGGGATCAGTTGTTAATTTGGTTTGTAGTGGTATTTCTCTTTCACGCAGCTCTCCAGTGGTTCTTGGTTGTTCATTCACGTTTATTAATGAAGGACTATATTCAGAATATAAGTAGTTGGCATGGTTTTTCTCTGCAGTTGTGTATCTTTTCCCAACAGACTGCTCCACTGAATAGGCAGTTCACTTCTGTGAACTCAGCTCTATGTAAATGGATAAGACATGAAGCATATCTTTGGACATCTTTGCTTACATGTATGTCAACCTAAAGTAGACTATCACCACTCCAATTGCCTACATATTGATAGGTTTAATTCTCTCCTGAGTACAAGTATCTTTTTCAAGTATCTAACTGGACCAATAACTCAAGTTCTTTTCTACTTTTCTCTCACACTCTTATACTTGTACTAATAGCAGTTTCTATGTCACTAGTTCACTTGTTAAAAGTAAATATTCCTTATTGCCACCTGCCCCTCCCCCCGCCATGGTTAAATGTGTGGCAGTCTTTGGCTCACTAATAGGAGAGGCATTGTGGGAAAGAGTTAGAGAAGCAGAAAAACTACGATTCTAATTTAGTTCTTTAGTTAATTTCACTGGTGGTTGCCCCAGGGATCCTTCCCCCTGGCATTTATTGACTCTAAATTTGGAATGGCTTTGGATTTGTTCTTATTTCAGCAGTTTTCTGTATATGTTTGGGATGTTGTTTCCTCTACTTATGTCTATCTGATTCTACCTGTTTTCTGTCTTCCAGGAATTCCTCAAGATCTCTGGTCCACTGATAATACACTTTCTTGTTTAACAATACCGTGTTCATTCAGGAAGTATTTACAGAGCTCCCACACAGTGCCAGTCACTGAACAAAACAGACAAAATTCCCAGGTATCTTGAAACTTACCTTCTGATAGAGAGAGTTAGACAATGAAAACATCAGTAAAATACCCAGTCTATCAGATGGTTATAAACGCTAAGGCAGGGTGAGGGCACCAAGGAATAGGAGAAAAGAGTGCCTGCTTGGTTTATAGGATGGAGAGGGGGAGCAATATTAAACAGCATATTGACAAAAGATCTAGATTGAAGGAAGTAAAGTGATAGAGAAAACCATGAAAATAGCTAAAAAAAAATAATCCAGATGAAAAAAACAGCAAGTGCAAACATCCTAAAGGAGGAATTGCCTGTTGCAATATAAGAATAACAGGTCCACTGTGGATTTGCTTTTACATTATTTTAAATCGTTTCATGGAGTTTGGAACAGGTATTTGTACTCTATCGGTTTGTAGCTGCTACAAACCGATAGAATACAACTTGATCCACCATTCCATTGTGATTTCATTCTCTGGATGTGTTGCTCTCATGTTTCATACAACTTATTTAACAATTATGGATCCCCTTTTGACCTATCACATTGGTAAACATATTGCTATTACCCAGTAGTATGTCAGAGCCAGTTTGCACCAGTTTAAGAGAATTGATTGTTAAATATTGTATCATCAAAAAAGTCATTGATGTATTTTTTTCTATGGTTTGTGATACAAAAATGCTTCATGACTTTTGCAATGACCCAATGTTTAGGAATTTTGCAAACTGGTTGTTAAAACACTGGTAGCTCTCAACTGGCCATGGTGAGAGAATTTGATTCATGGAATCATCACAATCTACAAATCAGGACTTTTCTCCCCCCAGACAGCCATTTACCAGCAAAATATTGTAATTAATTTTCATATTATATAACTTTGTATATGTTTGTTTGGCCTCCCAAAATAAATTAATATCAAAAATTTCTTAAGGACCAGGATCATATTTTGGTATAAGCAAAAACAATAAACAAACCATGCTATGTATATAGTAGTATCCTATAATTATTTATAAGATGAAAAAAATAATTAGGACAGTGAATTTTAAAACTTGAATTTTGTACTTCCAAAGGTAGCTATAGCTAACAAATATGAACAGAACAGAAAAAGTGATTTCGCTGCATCCTTTTGTAAGTCATATTAAACATATTATGCCTTAGTCTTTTATAAATAGAATTATAACATTTTCTCATGCTGCAATATGTTTTGGTTTATAAATAGTTGGGGAGGTGAGTGCTATTGTTGATAATAATTCACTGACCAGCTGACCTTATTTGAATTTTTTTTGAGGAAGAGAGGATTGCAATTTATTTATGTTTTATTTATTAATTTTAATTATTATTTGTACATTTAATCACTATAGATCATTTAGATTGTAAAGAAACTTTACACAGTATGATATACACCTCAGTCCAGCCTAGTTGAGAATACTATACATGTCCTCATCAACAAATAATAAACCATATCTGTGTCCCTCAAATGTCTTACCTCTCTATTTTGTTCCCCAAATTTATTTAATACCGTTAACACTGTCTTCTTCAGTTCAGACTACTAAAATAAAATACTATAACTAGATGACCTAAACAACAAAGTTTATTTCTCATAGTTCTGGAGGCTACAAAGTCCAAGATCAAGGCATTAGTAGACTCAATGTCTGGTAAGGGCCTGCTTCCTGGCTCATAGATGACCATCTTCTTGCTGTGTCCTCTCATAGTAGAGAGAGGAAATAAGCTCTCTCTGTACTCTTATAGGAACACTAATCCCAGTAATTAGGGCTCTACCTTCATAATCTCATCTAATCCCAGTTATCTCAGGCTATGGTTTGAATGTATATCCTCCAAAAGTCATGTGATAGAACATGGTTGTATTGTGAAGTTATAAAGAGGAAACTTACTCCAGTTATGACATTGAAAAATTGGCCCTTTGAAAAATGATTAGGCATCAGGGTTGAATCCGAATTCAATCTGCAATTGGATCCTAGTGGGTCTATAATGGGAAATGAGGCAGAGACAGATGACATAGATATGTGCACTTCTGTTTTCTCACTATGTGATGCCCTGTACTGACTCAGTATCCCTCCAATAAGAGGACACTCATCAGATGCGGCCTCTTGATCTTGGATCTCTAAAATGATGAGAAAAATAAATCTCTATTTAAAAAAATTACCCACACATAGATTTTTTTTGTTTGTTTTTATTAACAACAGAATGGGGCACCAACAGTTAGCATAATGGCTATGTCACTGGACTCCCATGTAGTCTACTGCAGTTCCCATCCTGGACCCGGTGGCTTAAACTCACGCCGGGCCCATGTGCATGCATGCCCAAGATCCCGAGAAGAGAATGGAGGAGAAGGGATTGCAGTGTGACCATCCGCCCGGGGAGGTGATTTCTCATGATTTCTCACTTTCTTTCTCTCTGTCTCTCTCTGTCTTTCTGGCGAGCGCACGCACCCTATAGCAAAAACCTCTCAAAAAAACAAAAACAAAGAAAAACAAAAAAAACCAGAATGGACTAAAATACCTCACAAATACCCCCACTTCATAATACCATAACATTAAAGGGTACAATGCCAACATATGAATCAAGAGGGGACACAAGCAAGTATTCAGTCCATACTGTTCTGTTCTCAGCCCCACAGTCCCCCCCCCCCATTTGTGTTCTTCTTACATGCAAAGTAAATTCATTCCATCCAAACAGCCCTAAAGTCTTAATACATTCCAGCCTTAACTCTAAAGACTAAAGTTCAAAATATTATCTCAACATCATCTAAATCAAATTTGGATGAGACTTGAGATAAGATTCAACTTGAGGCAAAATTCCTTTCCAGCTGTGTACCTGTGAAACCATAAAAAATATGTGCTTGCAAAACACAATCATAAGACAGGCAGAGGACAGACATTACCATTCCAAAAGGGAGAACTAGGTAAGAAGGGAGGGTTGGTCAGTCCTAAGCAAATCTAAAACTCAGCCAACTACATGAGATGTTAAGGCTGGAGAAAAACCATCTTTGGCTTGATGCTTTGCCCTTCAGGTCCAATAGGAAAGGTGGCACATTTTCTAGGCCCATGGAAATTGTAGTCTTGACCCTATAGATTTACTGGGCAGAGGTTGGGCACTGACAACTTTGGTTGGCCCTACCACTACCGTTTTGAGCAGAGGCCATCTGAATTGTTGAAACCCAGATGATGCCCCATCCCTTTTGAAACCAAGGCAGTAGCATTGATGATCTCTGAATCACCTTTTGGTCTTTCTTCTTTGTCTTGAAGAATAGCACACATTCATAGCCAAATAACTCTATATTCCTGTTCTGTATAATCTAAGAAGTCCAATAGCCTGTTTTACTCTTTCCCATATCCTTCTCTTTAAATTCAGATTAGTAGTTTTCTTGCTAGAATGGCTGATTTAAGTCCATGGCTCATATCTACAGTAATCTCCTTATCAAAGGGTCACTTTGCCACATGTTTAGTGTTCTTTTCTGAATTTGCTCTCTCATTTTTTGCTATATGGATAGGTTGAATATTTTCCAAATATTCAAGTTCTAGTTTCCTTTTTGCTAAATAATTCCAACTTCAAGTAATTTCTCTCTTCTCACATTTTACTGTAAATTTTCAAAAAGAACCAAGATGCTCCTTCAATACTTCATGTAGAAATCTCTCAACTTCATATTTAATTTCACCATTCACAAGATCTATTGTCACAAAACTCTTGAACACAAAATTCAGACAAGTTTTTTGCCACTTTGTTACTAAAATGTCCTTCCCTTCGCTTTCCAATAACATTTCATCATTTTCATTTGAAATCTCATCAAACTGTCCTTTATCATTCATACTTCTAACATTCTGTTCATGACTACTTAGATTATCTCTAAGATGGTGGTTGAACCTTTTCCATTGTAAGTCTGCAGTAGAATTGTCCTTAATGGTCTATCCATGACCCTATAGGATTTTTCTAGCCTGGACATCAAAGTTCTTCCAGTCTCTTCCCATTACCCAGTTCCAAAGCTTCCTCCACATTTTTAGATATTATTAGAGTAGAACCCCACTTCTCTGTAACAATTTATTTTAGACTGAGTGGCCATAATGAGCTTTCAGTTTTATCTGTAAAATATATGTTTTCAATTCACCTCATTCATTTCTCTCAACATTATTAGTAGAACCAGAATTTTGAAAAATGAAAAGTACTACATATGAGGGTACTTCAAAAAGTTTGTATAAAAGGAAATATCCATAGTATTCATTATTCATGAATTTCTGAAGACCCTTCATACACAAAATGATATTTATATTGTATAGATGTTATCTATACCATTACATAGTTATCAACACTATATAAAAATATCACACAGATATCATTATTATGTCCATATTTAAATACAGTATAGTACTGTATCTCTAGAATAAATTCGGTAAACACTTGCTGAATGAATGAATGAAGAAACAAAGTTTTTAGATTATACTGATCCTTGGACTGTTCATACATTACTTGCTGGTAAGAATACTTATAAGAATTAACAATGCTGGAGGCTAGCAGGTGGTGTGGTGGCTAGGGCACTGGGCTCCCACATAGCTGACCGCAGTTTAAGTCCTAGACCTGGTGACTTGCTTTCTCACTTTCCCTCTCTCTCTATCTCTCTCTCTGGTGAGTGTACATGCCCGACAGAAAATTGAAATATTGGGTCATCAGAAAAGTCAAGACACATTTTTTGCATAGAAAAATGCATCATGACTTGGGACCAGCAGTTGGCGTAATGGCTATGTCGCTGGACTCCCATGTAGTCAACCATGGTTCAAGTCCCAGACCTGGTGGCTTAAACTCATGCCAGGTGCCTGTGCATGTGTGCCCAAGATCCTGAGAGGAGAGTGAAGGAAGGGATTGCAGTGTGGCCATCCCCCCTAAGGGGTGATTTCTCACTTTCTGTCTCTCTGTCTCTATCTTTCTGGCAAGTGCATGTGCTCTATAGCAAAAACCTCTCAAAGGGACCAGCAGTTAGCATAATGGCTATGTCGCTGGACTCCCATGTAGTCAACCGCAGTTCGCATCCTGGACCTGGTGGCTTAAACTCACGCTGGGCGCATGTACATGCGTGCCCAAGATCCCGAGAGGAGAATGGAGGAGAAGGGATTGCGGCATGGCCATCCCCCCGGGGGCTGATTTCTTGCTTTCTATCTCTCTGTCTCTCTCTGTCTGTCTGGTGAGTGCACGCGCCCTATAGCAAAAACCTCTCCAAAAAAAAAGAAAAAAAAAGAAAGAGAAGAAAAATGTGTCATGACTTTTCCAATGACCTAATAATAATAATACATAAAATTAAAAAATAATTCTTCTAAAAATAATTAACAATGCTAAAATTATATAAAAACATGAATACTTCTGTTTCCACCATCAATGAATGTTTCAGCAAGTATACTTAGTTAAAATATTATGATTTGGACAGCTTATAAAATTAAGCACCATCCTTCTCATTTATTCATTTTCAGTGGCAAGCAGCAGTCAGTAGAAACCATTGTCAAATGATATGGTTCATGGGCAGTAGAATTTGCTCTCCCAGATATTAGGCCTTTTTGTGAAAGTGTAGCAATTAAGATAGTGAGGAATTAACACCAGAACAAGTAGGCCAATGGAATTCTATTAATAGCCCAGAAACAGACTGATTCATATGTGGAAACTTGATATATGAGGGAACTGACATTTCACAATGGTGGAAAGAAAAGTGTACATTCTATAAGTCTTACTAGGATAATGTGTTACCCATAAGGTAAAAAAAAAAAAAAAAAAAAAAAAAGGTAAAGCTGGACCTTTACCTCACACTATACAAAAATCAATTCTAGACTCTTCAAAAATTAAAATGTAAAAGGCCTAAATTTTCAGAAATTATAGAGAAAAACTGTATTTATTCATTTGGAGCACACAAAAAAGGATTTATTAAACAAGACAGAAAAGGTTCAAGCCATAAAAGATAACGTCAGTAAACCTAACAGTTTAAAAATTAAGAATGTCTAGCCACAAAGAAAAAAATACCAAAAATATTGTGAAACAATCCATGAAGTGGGAGACGATATCTCTGATACATATAATCAACAAATGATTGGTATCCAGAAATACAGGAATAAATGGAAAAAGACACATGCAGACATTTCACTGATGAAGAAAAGGGAATGGCTAATCGAAGATATTCAACTGCATTAATAACCAGGGTAGTATAAATTATAATCACAATGACATATATTTTCTATCCTATCAAGATGGTCAAGATTAAAGTGTTCGCTGATACTAAGAGATGATGGTAATGTAAAATCAATAAAATTTTTATACACCACAAACGGGAATAAAAAACTGATACAATTACTTTGGAAAACAATTTTGAACTACCTAGTTAAATATATGCATATTATTAGCCAACAATTCTACTCCTAGATATATTAGGTTTTTGGGAAAGTCATGATGCATTTTTGCATACAAAAACATAGAAAAATGCATCATGACTTTCCCAATGAAATATTTTTAGGTAACTTCAATATTTTTAGGTAACTTCAAACTGTTTAACAAGTAAGTCATGGGTACCAACCAATTATAATGGATGTCAGTCTATACCCAATACTAGTGTGAACCTATTTACTACTGGTGCTAATTATCTGAGAGGAACTCTTGCCTATGGGAAGCCAAAAGCACACATGAAATTCTGTCTAGCAGCCTTTTTTTGTACTGTATAAACAATTAAATGGATGACTATATGGTGGCATTTTAAAACTATGAAATACTTGGCAGTTGTAAAAATGAATAAATTACAGCCACATGCATCAATATAAACAAATCTCAAAAACATGACATTAGGTGAAATAAGTTAATCTCAAGAATAACATATGTAGATAGAATTATTATATTTATGTAAAAATCAAAACCAGGGAAAATTTCATTTTTATCACTGATCTCCAGGAAATCTAGGTCCTGACGTCTACACCTGGAGGTTCAAACTTTAGGGACTTTAGGAGTTATGCTGGTTAGCCATGTGATTTTATTTGACAGGGGAAAGAAGAGGATGAGGAGGGGAACTGAATGATGGAAGCATTCTGGCTGAAGAAAAGGAGTATAAGACATGAAGTCACAAAACTAGGAGTCTAGCCCAGGTGTCCTTCCCTATAAATACCATTACAAATATGAGCTATTACATGGAAGAGACAGTATTAAGTGCACAATTTTTAAAAGTTTATTAAATGTTCAGTAGTAACTGCTTTGACATTATAAAGACATACATATTTATAAGGGTACTTGAAAGAGTCCAAAGAAGAATGGAATTAAAATATAAGTTTATTTTGATTCAAAAAAGTTTTGAAATCCAAGCACAGTTTTTCATAATATGCATTATCCTTAGACTTTTTGAAGACCTCTCATACATTAAATTAAATATAATAATTTTACCAAAATATGGCAGATACAAAATGCACACATGATCAATTTTGAAGGTACACACCATTATTCAATTAAACAAATATTTTTGTGAATAAGTTGAAGTGGGTTAATGAGCATTTTGTGAGCAGAAATTTTTTGGTCTCTCATAGCAAATTCTTGTTCACAGATGGAGGTTAGGAGCATTGCAGAAAGTAGGAAGATGCTAGATTTAAGTGGGGAAGGTGTTTATCTGAGGTAGGCTAAGGGGGAAAAGCCAAAAGGTAAGGTCAAGGTTATAAGCAAAGAAAATACTCAAAGATCTACAAATAGAACTACCATATGATCCAGCAATTCCACTCCTGGGTATCTACCCAAAGGACAGGAGAACACTCTGTCAGAAAAGTGCTTGCACAACTACAGTTACTGCACCCTTATTCATAATTGCTAAGACATGGAACCAACCCTAATGTCCACAAACAGATGAATAGCTTGAGAAAGTGTGGCACATATACTCCATGGAATATTATTGAGCCATAAAAAGCAACAAGGCCCTGTAATTTGATAGAAAGTGAACGAATATGGAAGATTTGTTGCTGAGTGAAGCAAGTTAAGCTATGAAAAAGAGACATTGTATGTGTCCACTTAACACATACCGACTGCTCGCACTCTGTGGTAGAGATTGAAAGACTGGAGGACATAAAAATATTAAAAATTGTTATGGACACTAGAGACAAAGTAGAAGGAGAGCGTGGGAGGGGAAGAGCACAGGAAAGATAATTTGGGGAAAAAAATGGAGACATATTTGTGGGACACAGATATGGTTTATTATCTGTTGATGAGGATGTGTATAGTATTCTCAACTGGATTGAGATGTATATCATGCTGGGTAAAGTCTGTTTACAATCTAAATGATGTATAGCGATTGAATGTATAAATAATAATAATAAAGGCAAAAAAATCTGAAAAAATGTGATTGATTCTAACTAATGCTTTTATTTAACCAGTTTAATAATAAACTCCATCTTTAGTACAAAAAAGAAAAAAAAAAAACAAGCAGGGAAAATGGTACCAAGCATCAAATTTCAAAAGTATGCAGATCAAATGCAAATGAGAGCATGAACTGTAGAGAGAGTATCCTGTGAAGTTGGTCTTAAGACAGAAATAGATAGTTGGAAGGATTCCAACCTCAGTCTGGGAAGAGCAAGTATATAGTACACAGCAGTGCAGACTGGACCTCTTGGCCACATAACAGTCAATTCCTGTCTTACTGAATACACTATTGTATGTATCTAAGTCTTCCTGTCACTACTTACATGAACGTCACATTAGGAAGTATGGCAGGTTTAAAGCAGTACTCCTTCTCTAACAAAGAAATGTCCTAGATCTAAGAATGGATCACCAGCTACTAACAATTAATATTCATAATAATAACTAGCATTTTTGAGTACTTACTATATACACTGTGACAAGCACTTTATATGCATTATCTTATTTAGTTTTCAACAAATCCTAGGAGGAGGTACTATAACTGGCTCTATTTTAGGATGAAGAGACTTCCCTGAGGTCATAATGCTACTAGTGGGCAGAACCAGGACATTCCCCTAGCTGGTAGGCTTTTGCCACCCATGCGTGGAACCACTACATACCTTTTTCTAATCTTGCCAAAATGTTACTTCTAGTAGCCTCATATTACCACTAAAAGTCCCCATGCCAGGTGCTAATTTAAAATTCGATTAAAATGGATTACATTTTTCTATTTTAATTGAAGCAGATGTGAAAATATTAATATTGACAGTGAGATGTTTTGCTAATTACACTTCAGTTTAATAACATAAGCATGGCTGAAATTTGAGCTCAACTTGTCTTTGCAGGTCCTCTTGTGGTACAACTCCACTACTGCAGTTTGAATCTATTAGATATCTCTGAATTTTAGAGATTTTCTAACAGTGAGCTGGAAAAGATGCAAAAAGGCAGCATTTAAAGTCCTACGAAGTTTAGTCTGAGAAATACATTTTTGATTTAAACATTTTGTTGATTTCTTTTTCAAGTGATTGTGTTAACAGCATAAAAATTTCGTACTAGACTTGTCTTTTGGATAACACTAAGACTTAATACGCAGTTACAGGTACCATAAGATGCACTGTTCAATGCAATAGCCATGAGCCACATGTCACTGTAGAGTACTTGAAATGTGGCTTGTGACACCAAGAAAATGAGTTTCTTTTACTCACTGTATTTGGTTTTAATTAATTTAAATATAAAAACTAAAGCAGTGTAAAATATTTTGCTTTCAAATTTTTATAATTTTGATAGGACTACCTTTCATTAACCACTAAAAAGATAGTATGCAAATTGAAATGTGTTGTAGTATAAAACATACTCCAGATTTCAAGGACTTTAAGAGAAAAAAAATGTCAAATATCTTATTAATAAGTTTATATCGACTACGTGCTAATACATTTCAAATATATCACTTTAAATGAAGTAAAATATTCAAATAATTTTACTTGTTTTTTTTTTTTACTTTGTTGAGGTGGCTAATAGATGATTTTAAATTATATTTATGGTTCACATTATATGAGAAAACTTTAAAAGTTCATGGGAAAATAAAATTGAAGTACATACAAGTTTGGTTTGGTGCAAAAAGTTTTGAAATCAATGTATATTTTTGTGTTTTTTTTATAATATACATTTTCCATGAACTTTTGAAGACCCTTACCCCCACACTTCTATTAAATGGTGTCATTCTAGAGCATTTAAATGTTAGTGAGTCCCAGCAGAGATTATGTTTTGCAGAGATAAACTTTTTTTTTAGAGGTTTTTGCTATAGGGCGCGTGCGCTCACCAGAGAGAGAGAGAGAGACAGAGAGATAGAAATCGAGAAATCACCCCCCAGGGGGGATGACCACGCCGCAATCCCTTCTCCTCCATTCTCCTCTCAGGATCTTGGGCACGCACGCACACGCGCCCGGTGTGAGTTTAAGCCACCAGGTCCGGGACGCGAACCACGGTCAACTACGTGGGAGTCCAGCGACATAGCCATTACGCTAACTGCTGGTCCCCAGAGATAAACTTTAAATGGGATATTATGCCTGAAACAATGGTCACAGACCTAATTTTCATCATATTCCAGACAACCTCTCCTACAACCCAGCTCCCCAACTGACATGCAGGACTAGAACATAGTATGCAATGGCATATATTGTCACTCCTGTTGCTGCACTCAGGTGGCAGGGGCTGGGAGCAGAGCAGGACCCAGGCCAAGGCTCGGCACTGGCACATCTCCAAGTATTGACACCAATTTTTGTCCTCACATGCATTGGGCCTTTCTGTCCATCTGTGGTTGACACAACGTTTTAATAATGTCCATGCAAGCTGCATATCGATTGCTCTAAGAATGCATAAATGTTCTCCATTACTTTGAATAAGTTGATATGAAAATATACAACTAGATACCAAGATACACAGATTACAAAAAGCAAGTGAGAATTATATTTGTCAGTGAAATAAAAGGGTTGTTTAAATCTTTGTTGTTTGTTTGTTTTGTTATGGAACATAAGTGCTTGCCAGAGAGAGAAAGAGAGAGATTAAGAGATTGAGAAATCACCCCCTGGGGTGATGGCTATTCTGAAATCCCTTCTCCTCCATTCTCTGCTTGGGATTTTTATTACACACACACACACACACACACACACACACACACACACACACACATGCACCCAGCATATTTTCTAAGCCTCTGGGTATGGAAATCGAACCTTAACCACCATACCACCTGGATGGCCTCAAGGGCCATTGAAATATTTATATATTTTTAACTACTGTGCACTTATAAATGCAAACAATGTTTTTATATTTTGAACAAAGTTTCTCATCAATGGTGACTAATCAAGAATTTAAAGAGATAATCTATGGGAAATACTTGATCAGGAATTTCAAGGAATCTTTTAATCCATAAAATATTTCTTTATTCCTTTTTTCCTTTAACAAACATTTATTGTGTACCTACTCTGTACTAAGAGCACTTTCAATACATGAACTCTATCAAAGAACAAAACAAACAAAACCCCCACCCTGAAAATGTCAGAGGTTGAAGCAGGCACAAGGACTATTGGCCACATGCACAGAAAACTCACTGTGTTATAACTCTGTACTGTCTATTCATCGCGCTCCTGATATCATTTGGTGATGTTAATTTCATTCATTGCCCAGAGTTTCATGATTTATGTTTTAATATTTTCTAGAATTAGGATGTTTACTTCATTGCTCCTAGATTCCTACACAGGGATCTGTTTTTCAGCTCCCCCCTCCCATCCCTCTATAGAAAACAATAAATTCTCATTCATAGAGAATGGAACTAAATCTCAGACTGGGATTGACCTTCTCTGGGTTAGGAAAACCTGCCAAGTTGGCTGCAATGATATATTCATTTGGGAAAATGCTGAATTGTACCTATTTATATAAAAACAGTTTTATAAAATCTCATGACCTTTGAGTCAACTCACTACCCCCAAATCCTAATGGTGAATTCTCTGTCTTCTTTGGCACCCTTTTCAAAAGTTGTGCTGCCCTCATCTCCCCTATTTGTGTTGAGAGTCAGACCCCCTTTGGGGCCTAGCCACAGCCTCCAGGATCCTCTCTACAATTCTAAAAGACTCAGAAACCTTTATCCAAATGACTCCAGTGCTTGCCCTCACTTTCCAAATACCCTGCTGTAAGTTATCCTCCCCATATGTCAATTGCCTTGCTCAAACCCAATTCTTTCACATAGTGCTTCCCGCCTTCTGCATACTGTCTGCACAGTACACTGGGGCAAAATGAAGGACAATAGGGTATTAAAAAGGAGTTGCTAGGACCAGCAGATGGTATAATAGTTATGTCGCTGGACTCTCATATACTAGGCCACAGTTCGAGTCCCAGACCTAGAGACTTAAAACTTACTCTAGGTGTATGCATGTGCCTGCCTAAGATCCCAAAGAGGATATAATATTCAACTCCAGACTTGTCCCTATGATTAAGTTGGCCATTTTCTTAGTTTTTGAACTCTTAAGTCAGGAGTTGAATATTATATTCCAAAATTCAATCGGGAAGATCAAACCACAACAGAAGTTAGATTAAGTACATGAGACTGAACTGGTGAAATAGCATTCTGTGACTTTTGACTCAAATATTGCTGCTTTTCTTCTAGGCTTTGTTGTCCGGTTTTAAGAGATTTTGTCCTGTCTTGAGCTGTCAATAGGTTCATGTACCTACTATTTGAATGGAATACTAACCTGTTTCCAGGCTTTAAGTTTTAAACATACTTCCTTACCAATTCAAAACTGCATTTCTTGAAATTACCAGCTGAACTTGCTATTGAATGTAGTTATATTATTTAAGAAATTGTATGATCAAGAAAATGTGGGGGAAAAGGAATGGAAGACAACTGTAGACACCAGAGATAGTGTGAGAAGAGGGTGGGAAAGGGCAGAGGGTCACACATAAGGGTAAATATATATATATATATGTGTGTGTGTGTGTGTGTGTGTTATATATATGTGAAACTAGAAATGGAAAATTATTGACGATAACATACATGATTAAGCCACTATGCGGTATATTCTGGATGGGAAACCACTTTCTGTATGCTGTGATGATGATTAGGGAATGAATGTAAATTAATTAATTAAAAAAAGTTTCGGGACCAGCAGTTAGTATAAAGGCTATGTTGCTGAACTCCCATGTAGTCGATCGTGGTTTGAGTCCCAGGCCCAGTGGCTTAAACTCACGCCAGGCGCATGTGCGTACGTGCCCAGAACCCCAAGAGGAGAATGGAGGAGAAGGGATTGTGGCATGGCCATCCCCCCCGGGGGGTGATTTCTCACTTTTTATCTCTCTGTCTCTCCCTGTCTTTCTGGCGAGCGTGCACACGCCCTATAGCAAAACCTCTCACACACACACAAAAAAAGGTTTAGGAGAACAAAATACATGAAAACTATTTCTCTTGAAATTAAAAAGATGCATATTTGATGACTGCAGTAAGCTATATAGCCCCAGCTAGGTGCTACTTTATAGTATGTTCATTCTACTCACTGAGGTTTATGCCTAAAGTCAGACTTCTGTTCATGGGTATGTATATATCAGCTACGCTTGTTACTGGAAGTATTTAGATTACTTAAGTTCATTAGCAAATAAATAAAATGGAGGCAAAAGGCATAGAAAGCAACCATGGATACTAGAAACAGTGTGGGAGGAGGGTGAGACACGGCAGAGGGTAAGAGATAGTGAATCAAGGATGGCAAAAATAACAAAACATACAGGAAACAAGAAATGGAAAATTATTTGTTGACAATAACACGTATGTTGATGTGCTTGATTGAGCCTATATACAATGTATTCTGCATGGGAAACCTCATTTTGTTTGCTGTAATGATGTATAGTGAATAAATGTAAATAAATAAATTAAAAATAAGAAGATCCCAAGAGGAGAATGGAGAAGAAGGGATTGCAGCATGGGCATCCCCCTTGGGGGATGATTTTTCACTTTCTATCTCTCTGTCTCTCTCTGTCTCTCTAGCGAGTATACATGCCCTATAGCAAAAATCTGTCTAAAAACTAAACAAAACAAAACAAAACAAGGAGTTGTTGAGGCACTAGCAGGCAGCATAGTGGTTAAGGCACTGGACTGCCACGTGGGTGACCAGGGTTCGAGTCCTAGACCCAGTGGTTTAAAACTCACACTGGGTGTTTGTGCATGAGAGGAGAATGGAGGAAAAGGGATTGCAGTATGGCCATTTCCCCTGAGGAGTGCTTTCTTGCTTTCTGTGTCTCTGTGATAGCAAGAGTTTTCACCAAAAAAATGAGTTGTCAAGGGGCCAGAAGATGGTGTGGTGAAGGTGGTGGACTTCCACATGACCAACTGCAGTTCAAGTCCCAGACTTGGCAGCTTGAAACCCCCATGGGGGTGATTTCTTACTGTTCCTTCACTATTTCTCTTTGTCTCTCTGGCAAGTGCTGAGCCCTATGGCAAAAACCTTAAAGAAAAACAATCTCTTTTTAAAAAAGGAGTTGTTGAAAACTAAACACTACATTTATATTACATAATTATAAAAATGAATTAAGAAAGACAAAATACAAAACATTATGGAAGAAATTAAATATTGAGTTTGATTTAAAAAATAATAAGAATTTTAAGCTTCTTTTTGTGAGAACAACTTTATGTCTGCTTTGCAGCAAAATTTGTCAAAAGGGTTGCCAATACTCATTCCAGTTCCTCTCCTTTGAATTCTAATTCCTCTTCCTTCTTTTGTAAGTTTGTTTTACTAACTGTTCCTGCCCCATCCACCCTTTCCCCACTATTTTCCCCACCTCTCCATAAGGAGTTATATTATTTTATAGTATTATTTTATTTCTTAACCTTTTAGCATTTCTTTATAAAAAATAAAATATTTATAAATATATAGTCTTATCTCCCTCCACCCTTTCTTTCTAGGTTTACAATGAGAGAGAGAGAGAGTGACATATGTATACAGAGAGAGAAAGAGAGACAGAAACAGACACTCACCAACAGGGTCTCAAACAGCAGCCCTCTAGCCCCAACCAGCCAGGATCATGTGCATACATGTGCATGCTGGCATGTACAGAGAGACCGCAGGACATGAGCCCAGGACCTAGCCATGCAGCTTTGGCATTGTAGAGCATTGTGTTACTATAATGCCACTGCAGCTGGCCCCTTTGCAACCCTTTCTTAAAGGAGAAGTAGCATCTGTTGTTCTGTAGTACACTTTATACACTTAGCAAAATATCCTAGAAAAAATGAACCAAAAACTAAAAGTAGAATAGTTATATGTAAGGAGGTAGATGGAACAAGTAGAAGGAGATAGAGAAGATATACTTCTCTGATTATGCCTTATTTTATAGATTTAATTATGAAACTACAATATTCTTTTTATATAATTATAAGGAAAATGAAATTTTAGAAGAGCAATCCATAAACATCTAAAGCAAAAAAAAAAACAAATGAGCATAGCTGTTTTTTGAGTCAGTGGAATAACCTCCCAAAGAGGAACTATACTATTCTATTCTTGTATACATTTGAAATTTTCTCAGAGAGGGAGAGAGAAAGGGAAGGAGAGAAAGAGAGAGAAAAACCAGCCAAAAATATGGGAAGAAAACATAAAGAATGCAGATTCACAGAAACCATTTTTTTAAACCTATTTTTTAAGAATTATTTTCTTTAACTTTCTTTCTCTTTCTTTCTTTCTTTCTTTCTTTCTTTCTTTCTTTCTTTCTTTCTTTCTTTCTTTCTTTCTTTCTTTCAATTTGACCAGAGAGGAACAGAGAAAGAGAGAGAGAGAGAGAGAGAGAGAGAGAGGAAAAGTGAGAAAGCAAGCTGCCAGGTCCAGAACTTAAACTATAGTCGGCCAGGTGGGAGTCCAGCACCCTTAACCACCACGCCACCTGCAGGCCCCATTCTTTAAGCAAGAGAGAATAAACAAAACAGTCCAATACTGCACAAGGGTAAAAAGAAATTACTATAAAGCACTCATTGCATTTAGCAATACTCAGAGTTAATTAAAAACACTACATGTGATTTGAAAAGGACAAAAACCAGAGACAACATGATAGAAAGTGAAACCAAAAATGAACTGTGTAACACAGGTTACGGGGATGCAGTTTTCCTCTGCTGCCTTCCATGCTTCTAGACTTTGACCCTACCACCATTTGTCATATCCTCTTCCATAAGATAAATTTGATTTCACCAAAATGAGGTGAGCTCCTTTCCTGAGCCTCTGAGTTCCTGAAGAATTAAGTAGATAAAATTAGATCTGCTTGAGATGCAGGAGGATATGTTTTATTATTGCTATTATTTAATAGATACTAACATTGCGCTTACTAAATACTAAGCACTATTCTAAGCATTTTATAAATATGAACTTATTGAATCCTCTTAATAGCCCTACGAGATGGGTACTGTCATGAGTTCTCACTCTGGGCCTATTATTTTCTCGCCATGTAACCATGATCAAGTCATTTCTTTGCTCTATACTTCAGTTTGTTCCTCTGTAAATTAGGGGCTTTCCTGGGCATTTCAAAAGTTCTTTTCAACCTTAACATTCTGAGCACTGGTGGTGATAAATGAGCAACAGGTGGGAAGGAGGTAATGCTGAGTTGGCCCTTTCTTTTTACTTCTTCCAGTTTCAAGCTCTATTACCTGTAGTCTGTCATTTCCCCTATGGAGAGTGGGAAGTGTTGAATAATTGCAGTACCTGGCTCTTAGTGAATATTCGACAAGCATTTGTTGAAAAATTAATGAATGGAAAATTAAATAGTTCTAGCCCCCACTTCTTAGAAACCCTGCTATGATATTCTCCACCCAGAGAAGTGTTGAAATTTTGACTGTGTGTGCTCATGTATTCATGTGTGTCTTTTTGAAGCCATGCTACATTCCTGTTTAGATTCTTTTTATTCAAGAAAAAGACTCGTGGTCAAACATTAAAAAAACAGATTTTGGGGAGCAGTCGAAAGTGGCCTGAGGCTCTTAAGAAAGTTGACTGAGTAAGTACTCTAAACACCAAAGAGAAAGCTACATGTCAAGCCTTGCTGTTGATAGATTCAATTAAATAGCTGGTCCCTCAGGCTGGACACAGATTTGTTAAAGCATTCTTATGTACATTTGCTGCTGGATCAATCAACAAATAATTAAAACTTGAATCTTTGTTCATTAAATGTTTTCCTATAAAGTGATTGAGGTAAAAGAAAAATGTAAATGTACTACGATTTAAGAAAATTGAAACTCAGAAAATAGTTAAATTAGGTAGAAATTAGTTATGTTACACAAAAAGTTCACTGAACGCAGAGTTCCTTTAAATAGCTTGCTCCCTCAGTGCCCTTAAGATGTGACTGGATTTTCCAAAATTGTATCTACACAAAGCTTTTCAGGAAAACACATGTTTTGCAAAGTGAGGCTTCTCTGTATTGAATACTTACCAATGTTAAGCTGCCACTGTGTGTTCATTAATTTCAACAGCTACTTGGACTAAAAACTCACTTTTGGGAAGTAAAAAGCAAAATCTTCCTATTGGAATCTTTCCAGTAAATGCATTAAAGAAAGTTCACATAACAGGGGAAACCTAAAGTCAGTTGTATTGAATACTTGGTTGTTTTGTGACGGGACCATTGCATTTTGTTCACAGCTGCACATTATTCTGGTGATATTTTCTGTGAATACATTTCAGTACAACTCCTTCTAGATCAGGGTTACAGAAACTACTGGAAAATCCTCTAATTTATTTTTTGTATTTTACCCAATGCAGTAGTCATGATTATTTTAATCTCTCTTAGGAATTATTTCCTTTGTGGTGCACACATACTACCTAGTTTTTGTTATAGATTGTTGACAGAATAGGAAACCCAAATGTAACCTGCATGTGGTGGTGGAGAACAGAAAGAAGTTTTAAAGCAGGAATATTTGAAAATGAGGAGTAGAAAATGTGGCGCTCCTGAGGGAATAGTCTTTCTCGTGGCAGGCTGCCCAGAAGCTGCTGTTCCTTCCTGGCTAAAGCCACAGGGAAGATGAAAAGCGGAGTCCAACAAACAGAGCTGAATTGTGGTGGGAAACAGAGCTTCATGGAAGTCAGCAGTTCGCAAAGCTGGGATGTCCGGTGTGAGAGTGAGACAGGCCAGGAGGCTACACTGCTCAGTCAGCAGCACCTGGGCAGAACACCCCAGGAGTCAGGGCTGCCAAAGCAGTGTTCTCAGTGAGGGTGAGACCCTGCGGTCATGCCACAAAGGGTGGAGCTTCTCAGGATGGTCATGAGACGCACAGCCCTCCCTTTGGTGGGGTGAGAGACAATGCAGCATTGAGAGATGATGCAGGCAAAAGATGGACACGAGAAAGCCAAAGCCAAAAGGCAGCATGAGGTGCAAGTGTACAGAGATGCAAGAGAAAAGTGTGCAAACGATAGCCACAAGAACAGCAGTAACAGCAGCAGCAGAGAACTGGGACATAAAGCACAGGGTTTTACATCAGGATCATAAATAAATGGAAAATACAGAGGGAATCTGTGAGCCTCAGGTGTCCACTATCAAGTACCAGTGAGATATTCCAGAGTAGCATGTATGCCAAAGGGGTAAAAAATAGGGACCAGACAAAACAAAACAAAACCAAAAAACAAAATGAAGACCTAGTCCACCATTTAAATATTTTTTTTTCTATTTTTTTTTTTTTGGAGAGGTTTTGCTATAGGGCGCGTGCACTCACCAGACAGACAGAGAGAGACATAGAGACAGAAAGCAAGAAATCACCCCCCATGGGGGATAGCCACGCCGCAATCCCTTCTCCTCCATTCTCCTCTCGGGATCTTGGGCACGGACGCACACGCGCCCGGTTTGAGTTTTAAGCCACCTGGTCTGGGACGCGAACCGCGGTCGACTACGTGGGAGTCCAGCAACATAGCCATTACACTAACTGCTGGTCCCAACCATTTAAATATTTCACGGCGTGGCAAGGCATGGAAACTTAAGTCAGATGGGATCAAGTAGACCGAACCAGGACCTAGAATAAGGTGTGCCTGCTCTGCTGGAGCTCAGACTTCTTGACAAAACAGGTTCCCAAATAACCTTTTCAGGGAGAATGTCCCACAATAGATAGTGTGCCCTTAAGCCAGGGCACCCCACCACCCATGCTGGCTCTTTGGCAAGTCATGATTTTAACTGCAGGGCTAATTCAGCCTTATCCTGCCTATAGCTGAGCTTGCTCCAGGCAAGCTGGTGCCAGTAGTTAACCCCACAGATCACAGTTTTCCCCAAGGGATGTGACACCTGGTTCTGCCATTTTAATAAGATCCAGGCTGAATTCTCTTGCATTCCACTGGCTTGTTTACTAAGCCTCACATCTACTAAAACTGTCAGAAAATTTTCAAGCTGGTTTCTCATGACCAAAAACATAATCCTATAATCCTTGAAAAATATTTTGAACAGATAAACTGTACAGTGTAGTATCTGACACAGGCAGACACCTGCAGCCCAGCCCAGCCCCTGAAGCACAAGCCTTTCCACAGCAGTCCATTCTGGTTAGTGGGCCCCATCCAGAGCAGTTAACCCATTCATGCCAGTCAGGGTCCTGGTCTTCCCTAGGAACTATCACTTTTCATTTTTTCATTTTTTTTTCTGCTAGGGTGCAGGCTACATGCAAAGAAAGAATAATTAAATGATGGAGAAAGTGTTAATTTTCAACAAAGAATGCTGTTGGTTAACTGAGTGCCTAAATAAGGTATATGAAGGTATATTTGGCTTTGGTAAGCCTAAATGTTTTTACCTTTGGATAATAAAAAGATGAATACAAGGGTCTGATTTTGTTTTTCGGAGAGGTTTTTGCGTGCGCTCGCCAGACAGACAGAGAGAGACAGAGAGACAGCAAGCGAGAAATCACCCCCCAGGGGGGATGGTCACGCCGCAATCCCTCCTCCTCCGTTCTCCTCTCAGGATCTTGGGCACGCACGCACACACGCCTGGCGTGAGTTTTAAGCCACCGGGTCCAGGACGCGAACTGCGGTCGACTACATGGGAGTCCAGCGACATAGCCATTACGCTAACTGCTGGTCCCAGGGGTCTGATTTTTAAAAGGCTCTTACATTTAATGAGCAGTTTGGGGTCTGTTTAGGTTGAATTTTTAAATAAAATTTTACTTAAGATTTAATCCTAAGTGGGTTAAGTCCACACATTTCCCTACAAGAATGTTGATAACAAAGCAAAAGCTCTTTTAAAATACGGCATGGGTATAACACTCCACTTGCCTACAAGTAGAACTTCTAGCAACTCTAACCATCAAAAGCTCAAGTTGTATTTTGAAAGTAAGTTAAAATGACCCTGAACCTCTAATGATACAGCCATAACAAAGGCCATGCACTTTAACAGTTAGTAAGTGGGGGAGCTACCCTCTGGTCTTCCACCTAGAAACTACTGCATTTGAATTATGTGTGATATTTAACCAGTTTCCTCATCTGGTTTCCTCTGGTAACTGTCCATTCTTCCTAAAATTACAGTTAAATTAAAAGCAATAAAAGGGTAGAGGAAGAACATTGTAGAGGTAAGTTTAGTATGAACCTCAAGCAGAGAAAAAGTCACTCAATGAGCCATAGGAACCTGAGCAAATAGTCCTCCACATCTTAAGTAGCCTCTGAGTGCCTGCTACAAATATCACACAGTCTAGTATGTTCCAAGAAGTCATCCAAAAAAGGGTTAAATCAGGTTCAGTATTCTCTATAGAATAAAACACAGAAAATACATGAGACGTTTTAGAAATTTTCCTACTTTTGGGTCAACAACAGGATAAACTTCAGTGCAAAAATGTTGTCACACAGAATATCTTATTCCTTCACAGAATATACCCTGTTCTTTCACAGAGAATACCATAGACCTTATAGCTCAATAATAAACAGTAAGAATGGTTCTCACTTATTGGGCATGTTCAATTCAGTCAGTGCCTGAGCTCAAGTTCACAGGCAGAATTGTCAGGCTCTAAACCCTTTCTATTACTCAACATCCAACAATAAGAAGATAACATGATTAAAAATGGGCAAAGGTTTTGATTAGACAGTTCCTCCAAAAAGATATAGAAATGACAAAGAGGCACATGAAACTCTGTTCAACCTTATTAGCCAGCACAGGAGTACAAATCAAAACCACAGTGAGATACCACTTCACACCTTAAGGTTGCTGTTTGTATTCATGGCTTCCTTTGCAAAGATGAAATTGAACTGTTACTGTGGTATTGATTCATTCTATGTAACCTGGGAGACAGATGGCTATAATCGAAATGACAGATAATAACACGTGTTGATGAGGATGTGAAGAAATTGGAACCTTCCTACACTGCTGGGGGGACTGTAAGATGGTACGGCTGTTGTAGAACAGCCTGGTGGTTCTATAAAACATTAAACATAGTCACATTGTGGCTCAGCAATTCTACTTCCATTGGGTTGTCAGGAAACTCTTGACCCATTTTTGCATAGAAAAATATGCCGTGACTTTCCCAACAACCTAATATATATTAGCATAAACCTGAGAGTAATGAAAACAAGTATCCATGCAAAAACATGTTCATGAATGTGTACAGCAGCATTATAGATAATAGCTAAAAAGTTAAAGCAATCCAAATGTCCATCAACTTATAAATGGATAAACAAAACGTGCTATATCCATACAGAAGAATATTATTCAGCTAGGAAAAAATTTCATACTGATACATGCTAGAAGATGGATGAATCACAAAAACACCATTCTAAGTACAAGACACAAGTCATAGAAGAGCACATATTGTATGATTCCATTTATAAGGAAACTCAGGAGAGGCACATTTTGGAAAAGCAGAAAGCAGATTAGTAGTAGTGGGAAAGCTGAAGAAGGGACAGGGAGGGAGTGAGGGTTAACTGCTGCAGGGCTTGTCTTTTTTTTTTTTTTTTTTTTTTTTTTTTTTTGAGAGGTTTACGCTATAGGGAGCGTGCACTCGCCAGACAGGCAGAGAGAGAGACATAGAGACAGAAAGCAAGAAATCACCCCCCAGGGGGGATGGTCATGCCGCAATCCCTTCTCCTCCATTCTCCTCTTAGGATCTTGGGCACGCACGCACACACGCCCGGCGTGAGTTTTAAGCTACCGGGTCTGAGACGCGAACTGCAGTCGACTACATGGGAGTCCAGCGACATAGCCATTACGATAACTGCTTGTTCCCCTGCAGGGCTTGTTTTGAGAGGAGGTGAAAATGTTCTAAAATTGATTGTGGTTATGGTTTCATAACCCTGAACACATGCAAAACTATTGAACTGCACCTTTTCAATGGGTGAATTATATGGTATATGAATCATATCTCAACAAAGCTGATCTATATGAAGATATGATTTTGCCTCAATCAGTATATCTGAAGTACCCTTAACATTCAGTTTATTTGTAACTGAATTTTAAAAATTGCTTAGGAAACACTTGGTTTGGGAATTGTGATTTAGCTTCTTTGTTTTACATGTGTGCTCTTTTAAAGATGCTGAGTAAAGCGAAGAGTTTATGTTGTTTTTTATTCCCCCAAACAGGAGAAATAGTAATTATATTTCATGGTATAATATAGTGATATTAAATTTATCTTGGCATGTGGAAGTTTTTTCTTTACATTTTTAATTTATAAAATTACTTTCCCATTATAAAATAATGCACAATCAGCATAAAAAATACAGAAAAATGCAGAAAAGACAAGAAAACGGCCCATCAGCTCTTCCCACCCACAATATAACAACTGCTAACATTGTGGTTTATTTTTTCTCCTCATTTTGCAATGCATATTTTTTCACATAATTGTGATCACATGGTATACTTTAGCGTTTATCCACTATCTACTTTCATTATTGCTTTGAAGAAGGGACCTAGTGAAACTTGGACCAGTGTACTGATATGTTTCTCAAACTTCCTCCTCCCTCTTCTCTAACCTTCATTTTCCTTAAGCTCAACATCATCACCAAGTGAAGACAATTAAGTTATTAAGAAGAAAAGTTATGAAACAAGACTTGAAGTGTCCATCATCTTGAAGTGCCCATCTATCACCATGAAGATTACTGTTGTCTCTTCCAGGCCTTCATAGAATGAATCCATACTACAGCAACAGTTCAATTTCATTTTGCGAAGGTTGTGAATACAAATAGAGACTCATCACTCTTCTAATGAAGTTTCTGATCCCCTTACTGTCTCACAAGAGATCTGCCATGTTGTTGCAATCTTCTCAATAGATGACCTCTTTAAAATTGTTAGTAGAAAAATACACACAGTGCCCAGTTCTCAAGAAAGGAGAAGGCTGCTGCCCCACTGTTAGGGCATGATCATTAATGGTGTAAGATCATTCCAGGCCAGAAATTGTATTTTTTAAAGGATTAATTATTTAAATTTATAACTTTTTAAAATTTATTTTTAATTTTCTATAGGGTACATGCACTCACCAGAGACAGAGAGAAAGAAGGGGGGGACGGGAGTGAGGAAGCAACCCTCCAGGTCTAGGACTCAAACTGCGGTAAGCCATGTGGGAGTCCAATGCCTTAACCACCACACCACCTACTGGACCCCAGACATTGTATTTCAAAGGTCAATGATAAGAATTGTATCTATAGGCAGTGTGGAGCCTGGTTAAAGCATAAGGAAACAGAAGCTCCATCTATTCCAAAGTCCCCAGCCAAGAAAAGACAGCTAGGTCCAGGACTTGCAGGTAGAATAAATATAAAATGGAGATTCATAAAGACACTGTGCCTGGAAAATGTGCACTTACTGTGCAGATATATTCTACTGGAGGGGAGGTTTACCATTAGATCCAACAAAGCCCAGTGCTCCACAAGTGCAAATGCTTGCTGAAAGTAAGATGCACAATATGTGTGCTACACGATTTACCAGGGCACCAGCCTTGATGTACCAAGGCACCATCTGAAGAAGCTGCCGTGGTGTTTCGTAGACACCAGATAAAAGGAGACTTGTAACTAAAACCCGTATGAATCCTAAGTTCCAATTTTCCCTATTATGTGTTCATTATCAAAGTCTCTTAGCCTCTCTTATATACAGATGGAAATTACATATTTTCAAAAAAGAAGTCACCTTAAGCCAGCCATTTTTTAGATCTAGCTGTGATCAAAAGAACTATTAGGACAAAAAGCAGAAAGAAACAGATTATGCAAGGTGTGCAACATTAGTCACTAACAGCATCCAGTGGGAGAACTAAATGTAATAAGATGGGTACATGGTATGATGTCAAATTAACCCATCTTTTCAAGGACTACTGTACTAAGAAAAGCAATGTGAAAATGTGTATACCTGTGAATTTAAAGGTTGAAAGTTATGACCAAAACTCTCGATTCATACTGAAATTAAAGTAGCTAGTCTGGGAGACAAGAAAGCACTTGGTTAAACCATGGGAAGAAGCACAACCCAACTCTTGAGGGATTAATCGTGTTATGAAAGGTCAGTTGCAGAGGAATAATTAGTCAAATGGATGTTTTTGCAGAGTTTTCTATCTTCACCTTGATGAACAAGTGTCTCTAAAGTGAAGTTTTAAATAATAGGCATCCTCTGCAATAAATGGTGACCAAGCTTTAGTAAGCAAGTTATTGAACTCAAAGATCCCTTCTAAGACTAATATTCATCAAAAGTCCCTTCTAAAGCTAATCTACTAATTTATATCAAAGCATCTGTGAGTCCAAGTACTCAATAAGAGATGCAACACAGGAAAGACATTTTAAGAGGGAGAGATGCTGCATAGTTCTGTTTTCTCAACTTTGGTCTTGCAGTTTCAGAATAACTGGAATATACCGTGAGGGAATACACCGTGAGGGTACTGTTCTTCATGCAACGGGGTGGGGATTTACAGAAGATTCTTTAGGCCATTCTGTAGTTTCTATTTGGAGCTGAGAAAAATAATTTGGGAAGTTCATTCTCAATTTCAGTTTGTCATTTTTCTGTATCAAAGACAGATGGGATTAGATGCAAACATATGGGATGATGTTTTTTTTCTAAGCCTAACATGCCTTTTATATTTGTATATTTTCTTGTTGTTAAACAGGGCTGGGCTGCCACTTGGCTGTCACCTTAATTTCATCTGGGACATAGAGAGTACCCAGCCTTAGGATAATCCTACCATAGTAAAAATACAGAATATAGAAAACAGTTTCTCTAAACAGGCTTTTATTCCCCTAGACTTTACAAAAACTACTTTTGGGCAACGTGCTGAAGGCAGTTCCAGCTGAGGGTGGTGCCTCTCTCTCAACAATCTTTAGACTCTATATCAAGCTCACAGAGTAGTCCATGGCACAACTGCTTGCAAAGTCAATGTCTGTGCTATCTTTCCATTTGGATGTTCACATTCACTTATTTTTGAAATTAAACTACTGTCTCTGCTTCATATTCTATCCTATCAACACGTGAGATTTGTTTGTCACAAAATATTTATTGCCTTTAAACAGGCCTCCATAAGTCTACCTTAGCCAGCTACCACTATCACCCACCAATAAGCATTTTAGCATAAGATACTTTCTTGCATAAATGACAGGACTGGCTTGTTTTTCCCATGTTCAGTAATAGTAGATTAAATTCCTCTCCTCTATTCCTTTGTACCCACCTCCCTGATCACTCCTTCCCCAGTTTCAGGTAAGAAGTTAAACAGGGTATTCCAACTATTTTAAATTAAAATTCCAACTCTTTTTTTTTTTAAGTTCCAACTCTTTTAAATTAAAATGAAACATGAAAGACAAAAAAAGAATATTAATCTTTTTTTCAGCATGAACTAGACTTTTACAAATAGAAATTAAAACAAAGAAACCGTGAAGTAAAAGATGTATGGTCCTAATGATTAAAAAATATCAATCTTCTGGGGCTGGCAGGTGGCGTGGTGGTTAATGGTGCTGGACTCCGACATGGCCAACTGCGGTTCAAGTCCCAGACTTGCCTTCTCTCTCGCTCTCTCTCTCTCTCTCTTTCTTGAGTCTCAGACCCACTGACTTGCCTTCTCACTTTCTCTCTCTGGTCAAATTAAAATAAATAAATTAATTCATATGTGTGTGTGTGTGTGTGTGTGTGTGTGTGTGTAAATATTCTGTATGTTGAAATGAAATTAAATCATAACCAAGAAGCCAGGGAATATATATTTGCCAAACGCATGTAATGTACACAAAAATAGTTAACAGATAAGAAACTGAGTTAGCCACTCAACAGTGCAGGGTCCTTTGCCTATTTTTCTACTGGGATATTTGTCTTTTTTATATTGATTTGTAAAAGTTCTTGGTAAACTAATAATGTTAATCCTTTTTGTGTGTCACTGGAAAAATGACAGAGGGGTAGGGGTAGTTATGTAACAAAATTTTAAAAGCAAGTACCTGCTGGAGAAGAGAGACAATTCTAGAAAACCTTGTTTTCATGACTGAAAGTATAAATATCACACACATTATTTACCTCATTCTTCCTGCCTTGAGCAAAGATGGGATGGCTGAATCTGGGGTAGTCATCTTGCAAACAGTATCATGATTGGTGCTGAACCAATGCCAGCAGCTGTTTACTTCAAGATACCTGTTTGTGTGAAGAAAAATAAGCCCTTATTAGTTTAAGCCACTGTTAATGAGCTTTTCAGATACTTCAAGCCAAAAATAACTCCCCATGGATGTTCCTCACATAACTAAACAATTCACACACAAAGTATAAATATAAATATCACTCCTGTAATAGTTAATTTGATGCATCAATTTGACTGGGTTAAGAGATGCCCAGATAGGTAAAACCTTATTTCTGGGTTTATCTGTGAGGATGTTTCTGGAAGAGATCAGCATTTGAATCAGTAGATTGAGTAAAGAATAGTGCATTCACCCATGCAGGCAGACACTGTCCAATACTGTTGAGGACCTAAATGGAACAAAGAGGCAGAGGAAGAGTGAATTCACTTCTATTTGAAGTGGGACATCCAGCTTTTCCTGCCCTAGGACATTGGTGCTCCTGTTTCTGTTTGTTCGTTTGTTTGTTTGTTTTATTTTTTGCTATAGAGTGTGTGCACTTGGCAGAAAGACAGAGAGACAGAAAGCGAGAAATCATACCCCAAGAAGATGGCCACACCACAATCCCTTCACCTCCATTCTCCTCTCGGGATCTTGGACACTCACACACGCATCCAGCGTGAGTTTAAGCCACCAGGTCTGGGACTTGAACCACAGTTGACTACATGGGAGTCCAGCGACATAGCCATTATGCCAACTGCTGGTCCAGGTGCTCCTAGTTCCTGAGCCTTTGGATTCTGACTGGGACTAAGACTACCAGTTCCCCTGTTTCTCAAGCCTTCAAACTTGGACTGAATTAGGAATAAGGAAACAGAATTAGCATAAGGAAAGAGAAGCTCCATCTATTCCAAAGTCCTAAAAGAAGGGAGAAGTGGAGGAGAAGGCATTGCTGCACAACCATGCTCCATAGGGGTTGCTTTCTCACATGCTCTCTCTCGCTCTCTCTCTCTCTCTCTCTCTCTCTCGTTGCATCTCTCCAGTGAATGTGCACACCCTTTGGCAGATTTTTTTAAAAGAAAAAAGAACATCAGAAAAGAAATATAGTATTGCTGTACTATTTTTAAATTTTAAAACTACCTTTTTTGATTTTTTAATTTTTTTTTCATTTCATTTTCTTCCATACATTCAATCACATTATTATTTGTCTTACAAAATGGATATTTCAACTGGTGAACATTTCTCCCTAGTACTGTTGATAAAACTACGAAATATCTTCAACAGATAATACCACACCTCTTTGTGCCATTAATGCTTTTCCTCCCTGCCCCTCCCCCAAAAATTTTTTATTAAATGTGTTATTTATGGTCCACAGTGTTCCTGATGTGGGGAAACAGGGATTTTCACATGATACTGTGGGGGGGGGGAGTCTAAATTGGCCAACCATTTCATAGGAAAATATAGTTAACTGTACACAAAGTTTCATAAATATTCATATACTTTAACACAGTGATCTTACTTCTAGGAATACAGCCAATGAAACAATTTAAAATGTAGACAATGTCTTATGTCCAAAGATGTTCATAACAGCATTACTTATAACAACAAATGAGTTGAAACAGCCTATGTGTCCAGAAAAGGACTGGTTTAAATGCATTGCTATCTATTCCTTCCATTGAATACTATACCAGCATGATGAAAAATGTAAATCAGTAACTCTTAAACTGCTGCATATTTAAACCACCTAGAGAGATTTTACAATTTGCACTACCAGCCATACCTCATATTCACTAAATCAGTACTTCTGGAGGTGGGCCCCAGGCATCAGTTACGTACTTTTTAAAGCTCCCCCCACATCCACCACCTACTGATTCCAATGTGCAGCCAAGTTTAAAAACCACTGGTGTAGATTTCTATTTATTGACATGGGAAAAAATATAAATATTCACTAGAATTTGATGATAAAAGCAGATTATAGAACAGTCTGTATAGCATGAGCTCATTAAGAAACATAAATGTGCAGGACTTCTAAGTAAAGATGTTGGATTGAACACCCACATTGCTTTTACTTCTTTCTGTAATTCCACTAAAACAACAATAAAAAGATTTTAAATGATACAAACTGACAAGGAAAAAAATAACTGGAGAAGAGAAAACAGCAATACAATTTGGAAGCTAGAAAGCATTTCAGTGGTGACAGTACAACCAAGAAAGCTGAATCCAAAAATGATAGTAAGGAAAGGCAAGATATAAATCAATTTACAGAGCTGAACCCCATTCCTCATGATAAACTAATGAGTGGATGCAAGTACCTCTGGAGGGGATGAAAGGAAAGGTCACTTGAAAGATTACTTAGGAAGCAGTTAAAACTCCAGATTTGTTCCCCAAACCCAGCAGAGTTGGACGTTTATTTTCTGGAAAAGATAAAATGAAGAGTCTCTAGGCAGGAAATCATAAGACACAACTGTGGCCTGAAGGTTCAGGCCACAGGATTCAGTTAATCCTAAAATGTCTAGCACCCTTCCCATATTCAGTCCCCAGAGCTATGGCAGCCAGGTTTATACCTTTCAGGCTTGAAAGAAATCTTACCAGCCCAAAAACAGAGACCGAAAGGTACTTGTTTGGACTTATTGGGTCCCGTCCCCCAAATTGATATGTTGAAGTCCTATCCACAGTACCTCAGAATGTAACTGGACATAGCCTTTTATAAAAATAATTGAGGTAGGGGCTGGCAGGTGGTGTGGTGGATAGGGGTGCTAGATTCCCACGTGGCAAACTGCGGTTCGACTTCCAGACCTGGTGGCTTGCTCTCTCACTTTCCCTTTCTCTTTTTCTCTCTGGTCAAATTTTAAAAATAATAGTAATAAAAATAACAAATGAAATGAAATAAATAAATAATTCATAAAAAATAATAACTAAGGTAAAATGAAGTCATTAGGACCTTATCCAATATGACTGGTGTTTTTTATAAGAGTAAATTTGGACACAGACACATACAGAAAGGAGACTATGCAAAGAGATAAGGAGAAGACAGCCAAAGAGAGAGACCTCAGAAGAAGCCAGTCTTGCCACACCTTGTCTTTGACTTCTAGCCTCCAGAATTGTGAGAAAATAAAGTACTGTTATTTAAGCAATCTAACTGTGGTCCTTTGGCAGCCCCAACAAATTAATACCCCCCAAATGGCCCAGCCATGCAAGCTGCATTGAAACTCTAAGTTTACAAGGGCCACTCATACCCTCAGAGCTTCCAGTTTACTTTTGGTCCCCCACTCTTTGTGTAGGAAAGGAAATTTGGGGAAAAAATAGAGAGGTGAGATATCTGTGGGACACAGATATGGTTTATTACCTGTTGATGATGATGTGTATAGTATTCTCAACTGGGCTGGACTGAGGTGTATATCATGCTGGGTAAGGTCTCTTTACAATCTAAATCATGTATAACAATTGAATGTATGAAGAAGAAGAAGAAGGAGGAGGAGGAGGAGGAGACGACAACATAAAATGCTAGCAGACATTCAAGGCTTATCAGACAACTTTCCAACATGAAAGAATCCAAAGCAAACAAATAAGAAACAAATGGGCAAACAAAAAAGACAGAGAAAGAAGAGGCTTTTCATGAAGGAGAAAAAATAAAGAAAAAGAAACACCATCTTAAAGAACTGATCCATGCTATAACAAGGATAAAGTTAAAAAATATAATGATCAGTAAAAGGAAGTACACACAAACAGACACACTCTGTATGATTCCCCAATATGAAATGTCCAAAACAAGTAAATTCTTAAAGACAGAAAGAGGATCAGTGGTTGCTATGGGATGGGGAGAGGAAGGAACACAGAGTGACTACTAATGGATTCAGAGATGTTTTTTGGAGAGGGATTGATGAAAATGCTCTGGTATTAGATAACAACAATGGTTACACTACTGTGAATATACTAGAAAACACTGAATTTTATACATTGAAAGGCTGAAATGTATGGTATATGAATTATGTCTCAAGCTGTTAAAAATTGTATAGTAATATCTTTAGGAAAATATGAGAAGATACTCAAACACACACACACACACACACACACACACACACACACATTACAAACTGAATGCTAAACTGAGGAATACTTTTTTAAAAAAGGAAAGAAAGAAATCACCTGGAAATTAAATTACATTATGGTTAAAAAATGAAATTCAGTAGGAGAACTGGAACATAAAATTGAGGAAAATCTCCAAGGAAGTGGGCCAAAAATGGCAGTGCAACAGAGAGAATAAACAGGGAAAGTATATTATTTATCTGCTGCTGTATAACAAATTCTCCAGAAGCTTAGTAGCTTAAACAATAATCATTTATTAGCTTTTGTTTCTGTAGGACAGGAATTCAGTGGGGACAATTTATCTATGTTTCAGGATGTCTAGAAGGCTCCAAGGTTGTGGACTAGGATTATCTGAAGGATCATTAAATGTCTAGTGGTTAATGCTGGCTGTCAACTGAAGGTCTAGCTGGGCCTGTTGACAGGTATATCCAGGTAGCATGGGTTTTCACAGAATGTGGCGGCTGGAACCAAGAATAAGTGGGAGAGAAAGAGAGAGACATTCAAGCACAAAACGTGTTTTATTTTATGACCTAGCCTTGGAAGGCACACGGTGTTACTTCTGCCATATTCTATTGGTTGAGACAACTGCAATAGTCCACCCATGTTCAAGAGGAAGGAATATAGACGTTACCTCTCTATATAAGAATGTCAAGGTCAACAGTGTAAAAAGAGTATATAGGATGGAATTGGCATGGTCATCTTTGGAAAGTATCATACAATCTGCCACAGGAGGAAAACTTCAAAGAATTATCAAAATACAAGAAACTTTTAGGACTGAAGTATGAATTTCTAGCCCTCAAGAGGTCATTAAATGCTCAATCCAATGGATAAAAATAGAACCACACTAAGTCACCTCATTGAAAATTTTCAGAACATCCAGGCTAAATTGAAGATTTGATAAGTTTCTATTAGTTTTGTTTTTGTTTTGTTTTTGACTGCCTGTTATGGTTTGGAGTAAGACTCAGTAGGCAGTCGTCTTAAGAGAAAAAGGAATGCTTATTGAGAAAGAGTGCAGTGGTCTGAATCCAGAGGTGCTTCATCCACCTTATGGAGGAGACATGATGTATTGATATTTATATGTGAAGGGTAAAAGGGTAGGGCCACAAGAATAGTATGTGCTTTGATGAGCTTACTTGCTGCTGTGACATTGTGGGCCCATCTGTGGGCATAGGTTGAAATAATTTTGTTGTTTTGTTTGCCTATAAGGGAGGGTTCTAGCTGGAGGGTTCTGACCAAAGGTTGTTATGACCATTTCCTTATTTTCTGAAGGCCACTTGGGGGTCATTCTAACACTGCCCTACACATTTTCTCTTTGTAACCTTCCACTCTCCTACAGGGAGACAATACATTTTCACACAATTCTGCTTCTCTAACTTGGGTGTGTGCACTTGCCCCAAATCAATGTGCCCCATTGTCTTGAGCACACTGTTTGGTTCAAACATTTCATAAATAAAGTCAAGCCCAAGTCTTTTTGAGGAATTGATACAGACATTGGTCATGCAATGGCCTCTTTTGAGACTGTAAGCACTGGTAGTAATGTAAGACTAGAGAACTGCCAGGGGCTGTCTTTGCAGTCAAATGAGAGAGGCCTGATTGAGAATGAAGCCAACACTAGGGAAGTACAGCCTAGAGATAGAAAGAAAAGATAATTAAAATGATATTGTTCAAATTCCTAGCTACACCTTTGGTCACCCATGGTTAAATGAACCAACAGATTTCGTTTTTTGCTTAAGTTCATTTGGAATAAGTTTCAGCCACTGAAAAACAATAGAAGGGCCCAGAAGGGTGGAGATAATGCTGGAGACTACATAGGAAGGCTCCTGATTCACATTCCAGGTCTATCTCAACACACTGGTGGTCATGCCTATAGGTGTGCCTACAATCCTGTCTGGCTGCAGGGCTGTGGGGTCAGGCATAAAGATCTACTTCAGGCATAAAGATCTATTTCAGGATGCCTGATCCCCCAAAACACAAAAAGAAAAGAGTACCGACTAATTCAACACTCCATTGCATCAGCATTTCCAAGGAAAATAATCATGAGACAGTATAAGAAATGTGTTAAATTTGTCAGTTTCCCAAAAGTAGATTCTGACAGTAGGAAGCATTCCTAGGAACCAAAAATTCAAGTAACCAACTATAAAAGCTTCTTCCACCAGGATTTATTCACATATCAACGAGATCTTTTAAGAGAGTAGAAGTCTTATTAATCCATTAAATAATTTTATATCTGTAATTTAACATTAGTGATATGTGTGCAAAAACCAAATTATAAAATAGCAGTGTTATTTTCAGAAATAGCATATATCTTAAACTTGAGCTATAAAATACATGCTAAAGCTAAAGACATAAATAAAAGGAGTTTATAATTCTAATCTGCCAAGTTTCACAAATCATTTGGAATATCTTCAATTTTCCCATCATTATTTTATAATCAGAATAATTTACTATTCATAGTATGTATATATGTAGTCCCCTTTGGTTGTGTTTTCAGAATTAACAGAAAAGTGTTTTCAAATACTGTTGGTAAATAATGAGTTTATGCATGAGTTTCTACATTGGTATTTTCATTGGTAACTTAAATATATAATGCATTTTCCTTTAAAGAAGGAAGAGAGGAAAGGAGAAAGACAAGGAAAAGGAAAAACACAGGGACCAGCAGATGGCTTAATGGTTACATTGCTAGACTCATATGTAGTAGATCATGGTTCTGAGTCCTGGACCCAGCAACTTAAAATTCATGCTGGGCGATTGTGCGTGTGTGCCCAAGATCCCAAGAGGAGAATGGAGAAGGAATTGCTGCATAGCCATCGCCCCTGGGAGGTGATTTCTTGCTTTCTGTCTCTCTGTCTCTCCAGCAAGTTCAGGCACCCTATAGCAAAAATCTCTCTCTTAAAAAAAAATAGCTAAGAGGTTCAATAATAGTTGAATTATTTCTTAATTATAAGCATAATTTCAAGCAGAAGGTTTTTGTGTAATTATGATTCTATCAAGCCAGGATCCCAAATGGATGTGTTCAAAACTTATGTCTTTTCCCACTACAGTAACTCAAAAGGAAAGGAAGTTTTCAAAATTGGTTAGCTTTATCCTTGCAGTATAATATCAGACTCTTTCCAGAATAAAGACTCTAATAAACTATGCATTTACATGTATATCAAAAGTCAGTTCCACTGGATTCAGAGCCATCAAAACACTTTATCTAGTTTTAAAAAAATGTTATTCACCATTGAGGATATAGAGTCTACCAGAATTTCCAGAGGAGTTAAAAACCAAACAATATTCTAATCACCAGACCATATTTCTTCAGAATTTACTTTAGAAGAAGATAAAATACACAAAACTATTGGTTTCTATCTACATAAGAAATGGTTATAATTTCTTAGGTGTGTGCCCTTAAGAGAGGCAGACAAAAAGAGAGATGCAAAGCAAGAAAGTTCCAACCAGGGGCGGGAATGGTCACACCACAATCCCTTCTCCTCCAGCTCTTCCTCCCTTCAGGATTTTGGGCACACATGCACACACGCCCAGCATGTTTCTCAAGCCCCAAGATCCAAGACTCCAACTGCCCAGTCAGCCATGTGGGTTCAACCACCTTAACTACCATGCAGGCCAGCTTTTTTGGTGGGAAGAGTAGGGCATTCACACACATGCCCAGCGTTTTTGTCAAGCCATCAAGTCTGGGACTCAAACTGCATGGTTGGCCCTATGGGATTCAGCTCACTTAAAGAGCTGACGCATAAGGTATTTTAAAGCATAGTTTTCCTATGATCTATAAGAACTATACTCACACAGTTTTTTTGTTTGAGGTGCTACTTAAGTACTTTACTTACTTTATCACATTTAATTGTTGCAAAATCCTATTTGGTAAGTACTATTATTATTTGCATTTCACAAGGGAAAAAGCAGAGATGTGGAGTTAACTAACTTGCCAGAGGCCTCACAGCTGGTAAGTATAAGAACCAGGATCTGACCTGTATGATTCCACAATCTTAATCATCTCTCTCTAGTGCCTAACAACTCAAAAGACTGGTTTGAAAATGCCTTCTGGAAATAGCAGATCAGTCTAGAAAGAAAATCTTAGTTTAGCTTGTCTGAGAGCCACACTTATTTAATATAAATATTGGAACTACCACCTACCTAATAAAATTAAACTTCCTGCTAGTCAATAAATATCTATTCAAATAAAAACATTTTTAAGATCATAAACCATAAAGAAATATCATTATTATAAATATTCAATGTATGAGAATAAGAAAACATCAAGGTTAGACCCTGATGGTCTAAAAAACTAGTATCAGGCCCAGCAGGTGACATGTTAGTAAAGGCACTGGACTGCCACGTGGCAGACTGTGTTATAAATACCGGACCTGGTGGCTAGCTTTCTCACTTTCCCTCTTTCTCTCTCTCTGGTAAGCACGCATGCCCTATTTAAATTTAAAAAATAAAAAATACAATATTTCTTAAAAATAAATTGAAAAAGAACTAGTATATATGAAAATAATGTGTATTTTAGAATTCAAAAAATAATCACATTTATCCTGCCACAATTAGCTAATAGTGAACACTTTAATTCAAGCACATTAGTTCATCACAACACATAAAACAGGGCAGTTTTCCCTATGCTCATTTTTAATCTCAGAGAGCAACGAATGTAAATGTTAAAAAACCAAAGGGTACAGAAAAATCTCATGATAAAAAGCCACAGACTCTCTCCTACTTCACCCTTCCCTAAGCCTGAACAAACTCCTCAAAATCAATCCATTATTACTTCCTCTGAGCTCTCTGGAAGTATGAATGATATACTGAGGCCTCTGTTTCTTGATTTGTATCTATAGATGCCCTCATGGCCCTGATATGAAGGACAAGTACTTAATTCACACCATCTCTCTGATCCTCTCTCATCTTCCTGATTTTTAATCTTTGTTATTCTTAGTATTCCTATGGTTACCTGGGTAATTTTACATACTACCCTTAAAGCTCTATTTCTAGTTCGATCAACTTTTGATAGTGTCTTTTGGACAGACTGTAAGTACCAGCAATACTGACTACACAGAGGGTGGAACGTGGACAGGGCTAGCTTTCTTAGGTTTTCAACCACACAGTCACTTGGAGCCCCCTACACTCATAAGGGCCAAGCACTTGGATTAATGCTGTGTTGTCATTGTTTTCAAATTCTTATGACATTCAAGAAAAGCTTAAGAAATGGAAAGAGATACCTTGTTCATGGTCGAGTAATTCCTAATTCAATGTAATTCCAACTAAAATCCCAAAAGATTTTTAAAGGAACTCAACAGATGCTCCTAATTATATGTTCAAGACTATTCAACATTTGCTTTTGCTATATCAAATGTCAAATTTTATTATAAAGCAAAGTTAATATAACACTGGTAATAGGGATAAAGACCTGAAAAATGAAACAGAATAGAATGTGGATGAACATACTCATGAACATACAGAAATGATATATGCCAGGAATGATATTGCAAAGACAGATTACTCAATAAATAGCCTTGCAATAATTGGATATCCTACAATATGCTTTACTCAAAAAATCAACTGCTGGTGGATTAAAACTTTTACACGAGAAACCAAAACTTAAAAAAATTTAAATAACAGTATTAGAACATATCTTTATATACTCAAACTAAGGAAATATTTCTTAAATAAGACATGTAAAGCAAAAACAATAAAAGAAAATATTAATAAACTCAACTCCATTAAAATTATGAACTTTTGTTCATTAAAAAGAAAAAAAAAAAAGGGGGGAACCAGCAGTTAGCGTAATGGCTATGTCACTGGACTCTCACGTAGTCGACCGCGGTTCGCGTCTCGGACCCGGTGGCTTACAACTCACGCTGGGCGCGTGTGCGTGCGTGCCCAAGATCCCGAGAGGAGAATGGAGGAGAAGGGATTGCGGCGTGACCATCCCCCCTGGGGGGTGATTTCTCGCTTTCTGTCTCTATGTCTCTCTCTGTCTGTCTGGCGAGCGCAGGCGCCCTATAGCGAAAAACCTCTCCAAGAAAAAAAAAAAAAAAAAGAAAAAAAAAGCAAGCTATAAACTGGCTGGGAGACGGTATCTGCAACAAATATGCCTAGCAAAACTAAAATACATAAAGAGCTCCTATGAATCAATAAGACAAAAACCAGATAGAAAATTGGGTAAAAGATATGAACAAGCATTTCAAATATCACAATTAGGTATAATTTTATATACACTAGCTTGCCAAAAATTAAGTCTAATGACAGAAAATGTTTTCAGGACACAGATCAGTGGTAATTGCTGGTGTTAATATGAACAGGTATAAATACTTCAGAGAACAATTTGGCACTATGTTGTGAAATTTAACATTCACAAATTCTGGAGCAGCATTTCTACCATAGAAATATAGCTTACAGTTTATATCCAAATATTATCTTACATATATACCATGTTCATAGCCACAGTTCATAACAGCAAATAAATAAAAAATGAAACACAAACAAATATCCAATAACCGGTGAATATAGACAAATAGTGGTATATTCAGACAATGACATATTATACAGCAAAAAAATTGTTTTCACTATAACTACATGCAGCAACATTAATGAATCTTATAAGCACAATATTGAGTGAAAAAAGCAAGTTGTAGAACCAGCAGATGGCATGATGATTACATCGCTGGATGCCCATGTTGTCAACCATGGTTCGAGTCCTGGACCTGGTGGGTTAAAACTCACACTGGGAGCATGTGCACCTCTCCTCTGAAGGAGAATGGAGAAGAATAGATTGTAACATGACCATCCCTCCTAGTGGGTGATTTCTTATTTTCTCTCACTCTGTCTCTGTCTCTACAGCAAGCGTACATGCCCTATACCAAAAATCTCTTTTAAAAAAAAGCAAATTGCAAGACCACTTGAGTATTTCATTTTTATAAAGTTAAAAGTAAGCAGAGTTTTGTGTAAAAAAATAAAATTCAGTGTAATAGTGGTAATATTAGGTTGTCAGGAAAGTCATGAAGTATTTTTCTATGTTTTTCCATGCAAAAATGTGTCATGACTTTTCCAACAACCCAATACATACTTGTGTTGGAAGGTTAGAAGATGGGAGAGGGAAGGAATGCAAAGGTGGAAGCACTACCTAGCATCTTTGCTGAAATGGACAAATTTTCTTGTTCTCTCCATTTCTTGGAAGATGAAATTTTTCTCATTAAATTCTTTTTTTTTTTTTTGAGAGTTTTTTGCTATAGGGCATGTGTGCTCGCCAGACAGACAGAGAGACACAGAGACACAGAAAGCGAGAAATCACCCCTCAGGGGGGATGGCCACGCCGCAATCCCTTCTCCTCCATTCTCCTCCCGGGATCTTGGGCGCGCACGCACACGCACCCAGCATGAGTTTAAGCCACCGGGTCCGGGACGCGAACTGTGGTCGACTACATGGGAGTCCAGCAACATAGCCATTATGCTAACTGCTGGTCCCACACTAACTTTTTATTTAGTGTCCCAGTTTTACATACAGTACCATGGGTTCATTTTCTGTCCAACCACAGTCATTATATTCTAAACCCTTTGTTGGCAAGGGAGATCGGCAAGTATGACAGCTATAGCTTCATCCCCAGCTCCAACTTTCCCCAGTGGGTTTCAGGACCACTTGGTTTTGTTCCCTGAGAAATGCTCTTCTTTTCTTTTGAATTCAGATATCCTTTTGAGAGAATGTTTGTAATAGTTTATCCAACATTCTCTGGTGGCTTTTGTTATGGTATATCTTTGTTTCTTTTGTTTCTTTCTTTCTCTCTCTCCTCTTTGTTTCTTTCTCTCTTTCTCTCTTTCATTCTTTCTTTCTTAGAAGGCACATGCACTCACCAGAGAGAGACAGAGACAGAAGGAGAGGGAGAGGAGAAAGCACTCCCACATGGAAGACAGTCATGCTGCGATCCCTTCTCCATCTCTCCCTCCTTTCTGGATTTTGGTCATGTTTGCGTGTACATAGAACTGACATGCTTTTTAAGCTGCCAGGTCCAGTACTTGAACCACACAGTCAGTCATGTGAAATTCAGCTGCCTTAACCACCATGCCACAGAACTAGCCCTGCCCTGGTACATCTTAAATCATTTTTCAAATCTTTCATATGAAATGGTCTTTTCCAGTTTCAAACTTCTGCTTTGGCCAATTTTGATCATCATATCCTATAAGGAAATTAATAATCCCACTATGTTTTCTGCTCTGCTGCCAAACACATGTGTGTAATATTGAGTTCAAATTCTATCACTATATATTTTATGAGTTTATCTTTTCTATTTATGAATTGTGTGTTAATTTTTGCTTTCTCTACTTTTTTGCTTAGTCAGATTTTACAAAGGGTTTAGCTAATTTATACATATTTTAAAAGAACAAACTTTCCTATTTTTATCCTATCTACTATGGTTTTTGTTTTCTAACTTATTAACTTTAGCTTTTATTTTTCTTAATTGTTTTTTCCTAGTTTCTTCTGTTTCTTTCTTTCTTTCTTTCTTTCTTTCTTTCTTTCTTTCTTTCTTTCTTTCTTTCTTTCTTCCTTTCTTTCTTTCTTTCTATTTCTTTCCATACTTTCACTGAACATCACCACAGCATACAAAGTGCGTTTTCCCAACCAGAATACACTGTAAAGTGGCTTAATCATACATGTTATCATTAACAAATAATTTTCCATTTATTGTTTCATATATATACATATACATATTTATTTCCCCCTATTTCTCACCCTCTGCCATTTCCCATCCTCCTCCCACCTTGTCTCTGGTATCTGCTATTGCTTTCCATTTCTTTATTCTTTCTCACATTGTATTGATTCACAAAATACCTTAATTAATCTAAATACTTTCAATAGTAAGTTTAGCTGATAAATACATATCTGTGAACAAAAGTTGACTTTAGGCATAAAACTGTGAGTAGAATAAATATACTATAAAATAGCACATAGCAGAGGCTATATAGCTTACTGTGGTCACTAAATAGGTATTTTTAAATACATTTTTTTTAATTTATGGGACTAGCAGTTGGCATAATGGCTATGGACTCCCATGTAGTTGACTGCGGTTCGAGTCCCAGACCTGGTGGCTTAAAACACACCAGGGGCGTGTGTGTGCATGCCCAAGATCCCAAGAGGAGAACGGAGGAGAAGGGATTGTGGTGTGGCCATCCCCCCTGGGGGGGTGATCTCTCCCTTTCTGTCTCTCTGTCTCTCTCTGTCCTTTTGGTGAGCACACACGCCCTATAGCAAAAACCTCTCCAAAAAAATACATTTTTTAATTTCAAGAAAAGCAGTTTTAGCTTTAATAAATCAAAATTGAAAAATGCTAAGAGAACTTTGCTTAATACTTAAAGCCAGGAAACAGGTTAGGATTCTGTTCAAATAATAGGTACATGGACCTGTCCACAACTCAAGAGAAGACAGAACTCTTTAACTCTGGAAAACAAAGCATAGAAGATCAGTAATGTTTTAGTCAAAATCATAAAATTCTATTTCATCATTCTTTTTCCAATATATTCAGGTTAATGCTTACTTTCTTTATTATTCATATTTTCTCTTAAAATGAAAATATTTAAGGCTATGAGTTTTCCTCTGAAAAATAATGAATTTGAGTGAATTACTCTCATTGCTTTATAGCTTAGCCTTAGAAGGTTATTTAGAAATGTGTTTTTAATATATAAGTAGAGAAGGGTCATTTTTATATTATTTATTTCTAATTCTACTGGAGTCATTATCAGTGAATGCAATCTGTAAATTGTATCAGTAAATGTAATGTTTTAAAGGAACTAATTTTAAAATTGTTTCAACTCTCCTTTTGGACCAACACATTATTGATATTTTAAATGTTTCATTACTTCTTCCCTTCTACCCACAAAATGGCATGCTCAACAATCCACACAGAACTAGGTTTATTGGTTATGCTATTCAAGTGCTTTAAGTATCACACAGGAATTGGTTCAGCTGCTAGAAAGAAAATCAACACAACAGCAGCTTAATTGAGATAGACATTTATTTTCTCTCACCAAAAAGCACCTTTGGTGATAGCCCAGAACTACTATGGTAATGCTCTGATGTATTAACACTCTGAGTTTCTTTTATCTTTTGGATTTGCTATTTTGAATTCTACCATCCATCTTCAAAGTTGCTTCATGACCACAAAGCATCTGCTGCAGTTTCAGTTATCACATACAACATTCCAAACAGAAAAAGATAAGAAAGGGAAGGATCAAAAGATACTTTCTAGTTGAGTCCACCTTCTTTAAAAAGTTTTCCTAGAAACCCGCCCAAATGATTTTTCTTCATAAATCAATGACCATTCTTACTTCATATATTTATCTGCTATGTTGTTTATTGCATATAGGTTTATGTTTATTAAAGCCTCACCTTTCATAATTATATAATGTTATCAGTTGTCCTATTTAATGGTTTTAACTTCACATTCTTCTTGTATTCTTTTATTAATCTGCTCATCTGTTTAATCTCAACATTTATCACTTTATTTAGTGGATTTTTAATCTACTTGCATGTTTATATTTTAATCGGAGAATTCAGTTCATTCAAACACATGTAAAGTCTGATGTTTTTCATCTTGCTTTACATCTGCTATTGATTTTGTATTAATTTGTCCTTTTCTCTAACACTCCTATTTCTTTAATACTTATTTAAAATGAAATATCAAAGTTTGCTTGCATCAGAATGCTCCATTTATTTCCCCATTTTTTCCATGTCAGTAAGATGAAACATTTAGAATACTTTCATTTTGCCATTTCTTCCTCTCCCTATCCTTTGAAAGGCATTTATTTCCTGACTTCTCACATTTTAGTCTAACCTCTACATTTGGTGCTAGAACAACTGAATATCTACTTAAAAAATATAAAGCTCAACCCGACAACCAACCATATACAAAAGTAATATTGAAATGGATGATAAAGCTAAATCTAAAAGCTATAACTATAAAACTCTGAGAAGATAATACAGGAAAAATGCTTTGTCACCTTTAGGGTAAGCCAAGATTTTGTTAGGTAGGACACATCAAGCACAATCTATAAAGGATATATAAATACAAAAATAGACAAAACATCTAAGGGCCATATATCAAAACCATATAAATCGATAATAAACACATGAACTCAACATAACTCCTCATGAGAGAAATACAAATCAAAACCCATATGTGGGACCAGCAGTTAGCGTAATGGCTATGTCGCTGGACTTCCACGTAGTCGACCGCGGTTCGCGTCCCGGACCCGGTAGCTTAAAACTCACGCTGGGCGCGTGTGCGTGCGTGCCCAAGATCCCAAGAGGAGAATGGAGGAGAAGGGGTTGCGGCGTGTCCATCCACCCTGGGGGGTGATTTCTCGCTTTCTGTCTCTCTGTCTCTCTCTGTCTGTCTGGCGAGCACACACGCCCTATAGCGAAAACCTCTCCAAAAAATAAAATAAAATAAAAACATATGTTTTACATACCTATTAGAATGCCAATTAAAAAAAAAAAAAAAACCAATACCCAGTTCTGCCCAAAATGGCAAGCAACATACATATACTTCTGGTAGAAATGCAAAATAAAGTGGCCACTTTCAAAAATCAGCTGGCAATTTCTTTTAAAGTTAAGCACACCTTACCATATGGCACAGCAATCCTACTCCCAGGTATTTACCTGAGGAAAACAAAAACTTGTGTTCACAAACATATTTCTATTCAAATGTTTATACCAGGCTTATTTATAACCTTCTAAACAAGAAACAATCTCATGTCTTCCAAATATTTAATAGATAAACTGTAGTACGTGTATACATATACACATAATGTGCTACAACAAACTACTGATACATAAAACAACATAAAGTTCAAATGCATTTTGTGAAGTGCAGAAATTCAGATTCAAAAGGCTACATATTGTATGACTCTATTAATATGTCATTCTGGAAAAGGCGAAAACAAGGGAAAGAAAACAGATTGGTGGTTTCCCAGGTCTGGGTGTGATAGGGAGGAGTGATAGTTGTACAACTCATTTGTCAAAATTCCTAGAATCATAAATCAAAAACAGTATATTGTATTTTATGTGAAGTACACTTCAATTTTAAAAAAGGAATGGAAACAAAACAACATAATTTGCAATTTGTAATTACCTCATGATCAACACAGTGATAAAGCACAAAGTCTGTTCCTTCCAAGTAATCTAGTGAATAGGGCCCATAAAATCCTCAAGAATGGGATACGGCTTTGTCAAAACCGTAAGAGATCAACCAGAAGTTGAAATTCCTACTCAGATTTGGGTGGGACCAAGGCCAGTAATGCATTCTTCAAGAATGTAACTGCTTCAGATAAACCCTTTCCTGGGGCTGGTAATGCTAAAATGTCTCATTTTGCATGTCCAATCAGCACCTGTTTTCAACAGTAATCTCACTTGGGGGCAGGGCTCAGTCTAATATGTCTCTCCAGAGTTCAGTTTTCTGAATAGCACCCCCAGCCCTGCAATTCTACATCTTTCCTGTGCCTACACTCAGACTCTTCTTTCAGCCCTGGAGCTTAGCAGTGTAGCTTCTCTTCCACTAGGTCTCATCTGATTTCTTTTGCCTATTTACTCATGGCATCTTTCATTATGGCTGGTTTTGGCTGTGCATGCAGGAGGAGTCTGCTATGATCTAGCTGGGGTAAGGAAGCAGGGGTTCTCAGATGACTTGCTGGGTTTATTCCTCTCCTGTGTATCCAATGCCAGAATTACCATTGCACTGTCAAGACCATAGGTTTCGCTCCTGTCCAATACTATATACATAACACACATTCCCATCTTTTACGATCTACATTTCTCCAACCTTTATTAAGGGACAGTCTGAATTTTCCATTTGCCATCTCAGACACCAGAGCCTTAAACCAAGATTTTAAAACATTCTAAGAGGAAAGAAACAAGAAAAGCAAACAAATTATACTTTTCCCAAAACTTGTGGCCTTGGATAGGAACTGTTCAATAACATCTGTCTGGGATTATTAAAAATATGCCTACCCCCAATCTCAGTCACATCCAGCAAGATCATTTCTCTTCAATAAAATCATGCCTAAGTTGAAATAAACTATTTTCTTCTATAAAGTTATAAAATAAAGGAATATTTTAATCCTTTAGAAAAACTGTCTCAAGGCCATTTCAGTTCATTTCTAGTGAACTGAACTGAAATGGATCATTCTGAAGCTTAGAGATCAATTGCTCAAATCGATTAAAGGTCCAAAATTGTCATATCTACCTGCCCAAAACATCTTGTGTACACTCATCAAACAAAATTTCAAACAGAAATTACTCTTTGTACTGTTATTGAAATTTCATCACATTTATGTATACTTTCACATTTCTTGGAGGGTCTTATTCCATATAGAAGATCATTTGTGACTCCTTTGATTATAATTTTAAAACAAAATAATTCTCTTACATAGATCACAGAGCTCAAAGACTCAAGTTGCTTTTAAAGGGAAAAGTTTTAGTACCTATTTGAAGAGTTACTTTGGGAGAAGAGGCAAGAATGACCACCACACCAACCAAATCCTGCATGCTGCCACATTCAAAGCATCCAGCACTTATGTTCCGCTGTAGTTGCTATGCCCAAGAGAAAGGCTGAAGGAGATGCTAAAGAGGATAAAGCCAAGGTGAAGGACAAACCACAGAGATGATCTGCAAGGTTACCTGTGAAACCTGCTCCTCCAAAGCCAGAGCCCAAGCCTAAGAAGGCTCCTGCAAAGATGGAGAGAAGATACCCAAAGGGAAAAGCTGGTGCTGGCAAGGATGAGAATAACCTTACAGGAAATGGAGATGCCAACACAGATCAGGCACAGAAAGCTGAAGGTGCTGGAGACGCCAAGTGAAATGTGTGCATTTTTGATAACTGTATATGTCTGGTGACTGTACAGTTTGAAATACTACTTTTTTCCAGTTGTTAAAGTTTAATCAAAGATGATACAGATTTGTGTGTCTTAAGTCTTATACATTTTGGGAGAGTCTCTAAAAAGAGAATATATGAAATTATAAATATAACACTATTAGAATCTATCCCTTGACCTTCAAACACTACTTTTTTTAAATCAAGTTTTATAACAATGCAGGATTTTTTTTTACCCTTTCTTGTTTTAAGAGAGATTTTTGGTATAGGCATGTGAGCTCGCCAAAGAGATAGAAAGCTAGAAATCAGCCACCAGGTGGGATGACCACATTCCAGTTCCTTCACCCCCATTCTCTTCTTGGAATTTGGGGCATGCACACACATGTCCCCAGCATGAATTTTAAGTCATCAGGTCTGTGATTTGAACTGTAGTCAATTACATGCAAGTCCAGCATTTTAACCGTTATGCCATCCGCTACTCCTATTATTTTTTTTTAGCCATATTGTTAGCACACAGTATTGTTGTTTCTTAGGGACAGGGCATTTGTCACTAATAGAGTGTCTCTGAAGCTGGATTGATTTGGACACCTTTCTCTCTAGCTATTTTGTTTTCTTTTTGCCATAGGGTGCGTGCACTCACAGAATAGAGACAGAGAGAGTGAGAGGGAAAGTAAGACATCACCTCCCAGGGGGATGACCACACCACAATTACTTCTCCTCCATTTTCTTTTGGAGGAAGACAGAGAACAGTCACCATCAAGATCCAAATTTGTGGCCTAGCACACAGTTAAAAATACAAAGAAAAAACAGAGAATGGAGATCATGAGAGAAAAGAAAAGATATTTGGAAGAGTGGTACAGGAAACTTAATGTGCAAATTGATAGGCATTCTAGGAGGAGAAAAAGGAACAGATGGAGGAGGATCGACAGTTAAGAAATGATTGAAAAAACTCTCCCTGAGAGGAAAAAAGACCCAAGTCTACAGACTGAAGGCACTCACAAACTTCCCCACTAGAGTAGTGAGAAGAGTAACTGAGGGGAGATGGGCCTTTAGAAAGCTAGGAGACAAAGTATGCCCCAGCACTGACTCTGCTCCCTGCTCTCACTGAGGCTGAGTTTCACTCAAGAATCAGAAGAATCTGATGCTTGTAAGCATTGCCTTTAACCAAAGCATCCAGGTTATTCGAACTGTCCAGGTGATGATGTGAGGCTGAGACTAGAAGGGCACTGGTGTATGTAGCAACAATTCAGCTACTTTCTCTGATCTGGGAGGACTCCACCTGCACGGAAAGTGCCACTGGCAGCTGTACCCCTCGATGAAACTTAGAAGCAGAGAAAAGCCATGTGATGCTTCATCTACTCCCACACTGTCATAGCTATTGCTGTGGTTTATCAAATATTGCCAATTCTCCTCAGTTCTAGAAACATGACATTGTTTGGAAAAGTCATGCCTGTCATGACTTCCCCAGCAAATTAATAGTATCTTACTTCCTGGTCCTTTTGTTTTGTTTTAGTCTATTTTATTTTTTCCATTTATTAACATAAACGGGGAGTTGGAACCATGAAGGGAGGCGAAAAGTGCTATTCAGGCAGAGGTGCTAATAGGTGCCTCAAATAGAGGCTCCAGGGCCTGATAGCACAAAGGGTAACAAATGCTTTCTGTCTCTATGTCTCTCTCTGTCTGTCTGGCGAGCGCACGCGCCCTATAGCGAAAAAACCTCTCCCCCCCCCCAAAAAAAAAAAAGAAAGAAATTAGGAAGATCTTGAGGACCACTTTACCACCCCAACCAATGAGTAGTTGGTAACTGTTCAGGCAGAGATTTGATAGCAAATAGAGCTTTTCGAAGTGAGAAGTATGACAGCAGAGATGAAAAAAGAGATGAAAAAGATTTCACTTTCATGGCACCAACTGTCGTTTAAAAGCAGTGTAAAATACAGAGATTACAAATCTAGGATATTCAAATACATAGTCAAAGTTTTAAATGTAGGAAAACAATAGTAATACCAATAAAGTTAAAAAAAATACTTTTTTCCTTAACAAGTGGCTAAGGAGGAAATGGACTCCAAGTTAAAGTTATTTGGTAGGAGTATCTCTTTTCTTTCTTTCCTTTCTTTTTTTTTAACAGTCTCCAGCATACTTTATTCCCCTCGAACAATATAACTGAGTGGTTCATGAAAGCACATTCAAACTGCAAACATGAATGTATTGCAAGTTCTATACTCTAATAGACAACTTTCTGGTTCTCTGAAGCTTCTTCCCAACTAAAGCAACCAGAAAAGTCCCTATTGACATGTCTGCTGGTCTACTTAGGAGCAAATTGTCATCTGATTTATACATCTTCCTGGCAACAATGTAGGCACAGGGCTACTTGCTCTTGACAAAGTTCAATCTATTAATTAACTAATTTTACAGAGGTTGTAAATATGGACCAAGTATAGAAGATCTTTGGTATCAGCTACCAGGCCAAAACCTGAGATCTAAAATTTAAAAATCTGCATGTAAAAGTACACTTCAGGAAATGCTGCATAATTAAGCACAGAAACCATTTCTCTCCCAGCCTCCTACCGACAGCCAGCTCATTCCTGGGATCCTGCCTGATTTCATCCACAACTGTGTGTTGTGGAGACCAGAAGTGCATGAAAGACCATGTGACCACACCTGAAACCACTGTACCTCACCTCAGAATGCATCCTGTCCCAAGAGACTTGGAAGAAGGGGCCCCATTTGTGGGAAAAGATGACAGGAAGCATTCCAAGCCAAACTCTATCCAGCTTTATTAAAGTCACTTTTCATGAACAATCATGGCATTTCATGCAGGACATGGGCAGACAATCACAGTATACAATTTTTTAAAAAACAAAAATAGGGGAACCAGCAGTTAGCGTAGTGGCTATGTCGCTGGACTCCCACGTAGTTGACCGCGGTTCGCGTCCCAGACCCAGTGGCTTAAAACACGCCGGGCGCATGTGCGTGCGTGCTCAAGATCCCGAGAGGAGAATGGAGGAGAAGGGATTGTGGCGTGACCATCCCCCCTGGGGGGTGATTTCTTGCTTTCTGTCTCTCTGTCTGTCTGGCGAGCACATGCGCCCTATAGCGAAAAACTCTCAAAAAAAAAAAATTAGTACACAAATTTCAGCCTCCCTTCTTCAATGGATTACCCAAATCAGAAAGTCACTATAAAACCCAATGAAACCTTCATTTGATGTTCTGAACAGGGAACGTTCAGAGTGAAGGTTGACATTTCACATTTAGTACACTGTTCAACAGCTTTTCATGAGCTGATCCTGACTTCTCGGAAATAAACATGGCAGAATTATCAATAATATAGAAAAGGAAGTGCTGCTCTTTTGAAGGATGCCATCTTTTTCTCTCTTTTTTTTAAGGGATTTTGTCGGGACCAGCAGATGGCATAATGGTTACATTGCTGTACTACCCTGTAGTTGAGTGCAGTTTAAATCCCAGACCCAGTGGCTTCAAACTCATGCCAGGCACGTGTATGTTTGTCCAAAATCCCAAGAGGAGAATGGAAGGAAAGGGATTGAGGCATGGCAATGAGCTTATCTATCATATTATTTAGTTGGGAAATCGAGTCACATAGTTTCCGAATTCTCCTTTGTTCTGCTCTAGTATTTCCTCAAATGTTCTTGTTATTTTCCATTCAAATGGTCCTGTTTCTTCTAGCAGGGCTGTTTACCCAGATGTGCCTAATAGATCTTTCTCTCTCTGCTGCTGGACTCAAGGGCTCCAATTTATTTTATTGATTTTTGTTTTATTTGGGGAGCTCAGTTCTTCACTTTAGAGCCCTAAGTTGAGGCAGTTCTACAGGTGCACCCAGGTGAAAAATACAGCCCTTTAAAGCAAGAGTTTGGAAGCAGATAGTTCTCTGTGAGTGGTTACTGAATATGTCTCCCTTTTGCTCAGACCACCAAGATTTCCTGGGATGTACATTGTTCTCCAGTCAGTTCATAATTCCTGGAGGCTGGTTTCCAGGTGTTCTTGCAGGCTGTGGATGAAATAAGCCCATACTACTTCTTTCCCGCAACCCCTAAGGCTTCATGTATACTCGGCAGTTATAGGACCCAACATCCATTTGCTTCAAGAGAGGTAGAGAGACTGTAATTGGGATCTATATGCCCAACATTGTCTTCTTCACTTCCAGAATTTTGTAACTCTACTAATATTAGAGAATTTTTCATTTCGAGCCACAAACTGACTTTCAGTTTTAAAACTTTGCCTGATTTTTCTCTAGGTTTATTATAAGCATTATCAGATATTAATTGTGGTTAAAAAAAAAAAAAAAGAAAACTCCTGGTTTTAGAAAGCTACAAGATTTGTGGCATTTTTTGTGTTCTTCATGTGGTCTTCTTATTACAAGACTTAACTGACAATTATCAGACTAAAACCAGGTCCAAACTCTAATGTTAAAGAATTCATTTCTCCTGAATAATTAGCCAGTTCCCATGAGTAAAAAATCTATTTAAAACGTTGCCTGTTATTTTCTTTCTTTCAAGGCAAGATCACCATTTACTTGGAGAAAGTAGCATTTTCAAATGCATATCTTTTAAGCCAAACTGACTTTCAGTTCTTTTTTAACTATATTGTACTTTGGTCAGCATCATAAGTCAGGCTTCAAGCACTGAAAGAACCTAGAAAATAGCAATCAGTTCTACAGTGAGGTTTTGCAAAATATATTCATGTATAAACTGTGATTCTTAGGTCGTACCAACCTGCTGTAAAAGGAGTCACAATAACAGTCACATATTAGTGTTTTTCTGACCATGTTCCTGTATAATTATGAGGAAATGGTGGCCTCTTCCATTTCTGAAAAATAACTCTGATGAGTATCTTGGCTGTGTTTCATGTGTTCTAGAACCAGCCTTCTTGGATCCTGTCACATTTTTTATTTCCTTCTTTTTCTGTACTGATATCTAGTCTCTAAAACTACAGTACCATTGCCAATCAGATGTATCATTACTAAATATTTCTGCCCCCAAAGTAGACCACCCTACTACTGGTGTCCACTAATATCTGCACAGATGCTTGGGCCCATTGCTGAAGTACCATGATGAGCAATTGAAAATGCACAGTCCCATCACTGCTAAAATAGCTGGTCTCATCTCCACTGTTGCAGAGGATCTCAAGCCCAGTGCAACTGATACCCCGTATCCTCAGTATTTCAGCTTTATGGACTCTTTCATTGGTCCTCTTATATATACAAATCTTACATGAGGCCATGGGTTGTGAAGCCAGAAAAACAATATGATGACTGATACTGCACTATACTTAGGGCAGCAATGTGTCTGGCTATAGTCTTCACGTTTCCTTGTGTGGGAAGGTAACATCATCCCGACCAATGAGATATAAGCAGAAGTCTATGAAACAGAGTTTCTGACAGAGGAAGAATTTTTTCTCATTTCTTAAAAAGAAGCAGTTGGCATGTGCCTTTTGCACTATGTTCTTTCCCCTTTTTCCTACATAAAATGTAAGCTCAAGGCCTGGAGAAAGATTGGCCAACTCAAGAGCACGTGGCCATCATGAAAAATGAGTGGGAAGCAGATGGGCCACAGTACCAGCTCTTCACTGCCTGCCCCTAGACTTCTTGCTACATGAAGATAATAAGTAAAGTGAAATAAAATAAACCCTTTACTTGTTTAAGTTTATATAGTCAGGGTTATGTGACATGTAAGCAAATATAACCACACCATAAACAGAGTCCCACCTGCAATGTGTACTGGCTTATTGGGTTGTCAGAAAAGTCATGATGGGGACCAGCAGTTAGCGTAATAACTATGTCACTGGACTCCCACGTAGTTGACCGCGGTTCAAGTTCCGGACCCGGTGGCTTAAAACTCATGCCGGGCGCGTGTGCGTGCGTGCCTAAGATCCCAAGAGGAGAATGGAGGAGAAGGGATTGTGGCATGGCCATCTCCCCGGGGGGTGATTTCTTGCTTTCTGTCTCTCTGTCTGTCCGGTGAGCACCCGCGCCCTATAGCAAAAACCTCTAAAAAAAAAAAATCATGATGTATTTTTTCTATGTAAAAATGTGTCATGACTTTTTTGATGACCAATAATACATGCAATAGAGTGATAGTTGGTAAACCCTTTAAATAATCTCTGAAAAACTAAGTAGGAGGGATAAGGAAGATGCCAAGAGATTGGAGATAGATAATATTATACATTTCAAAAGGAACATACATACCTCTCAACTTAATCAATTCATAGAAAAACTAACCAAATTCTTACTAACCAGATTCATATTCCAAAAAGACATCATTTATTGAGACCTTCAGGTAAAAGTTCGATTAACTTTGCATCTCATAGAACCCACACAAACCATAACCTGGACTTTTTTCTGCCCTGGCATTAAGAACCCTTCTTGGAGCACTCTTTGATATGAGAGGAACAAACCATTCACAAATGCTGTTCCTCAGAGGAAGGCAAAATTCTGTTTGGATTTGTGGCTGATGTAGGCAACACATGCAGAGGGCTAAATCTGTAGTCCAGTTCTAACATCTTGTTAAAACACTGTGCAAATACTGATTATGCCCTTTACTTAGATTATCTCTGATGCTCACAATACCCCCACTAAGATGGATTCTATTATTATTCCATTGTATGGACAAGTAACAAGTAAACCAAAGCACAGAGAGATCAAGTAACTTCCCTAAGAAGACTGCCTTTAGAAGAGTCTCATCCTCTAATTCAGAAAATTTTAGAAATCTATACTTTAGTTGGATCCGTATAGCACTGAGAGACTGCTACAGTCCCCAACTCTGTGAACATTGCCATTTCCTTATGTTACTTGTCACTGGCACTTTGAGTTTACACAAATCCCCTCCACATCTCATGTGACATGTGTGCATAACAAATGGCAATGGGCAAAGCTCTAGTCCTTGGCATTTCAACAATATGAGACTAATCTTTGCTTTAGTCCTTGGAAAAGATGGGCCTCATCATGACTGTTTTGATGTAGCCAAGGTTACTCCTGCTCTTCCTAGTGCTTATCTAGTCTAATTTCTTGATTCTGTATCTCAGATTCCATATAGGTTAAGTACTCTATCAGTTAGAAATGCATGTGGCTGCAGGTTACAGAAAAGCCATCCTAGAAAGGTTTGATAAAATAGAGATTTTATTTTTCTCACATAAGACATCTGTTGGCAGTTGACTGGCTGTTGGTGATGATTCACTGATGTCACTGTGATTCTCTTGGCCACCCTATCAAGGCGTTCCACAAACAAGGTAGGTATTACAGAAAAAAGAGACAATATTGGTCAAATGTATCCCCTTTTCAAACAAAACATAAGATTTCCCAGAAAATTGCCAATACACTTAGGTTTAGAACTCATTTGCAAAAAAAAAAAAAAAGAAAGAAGAAAGAAAGAAAGAAAGAAAGGAAAAAGTCATATGACCACTCTAACTGTATAGAGAGCTGCAAATATGCATGTTCAGGTTTTCCTATCCCTAAGGTAGACATAGACAAGAAAGAATGAAGATGGGGAAGCAAGTCAAGTTAGCCAACACAGTGACTGAAACAGAATGAATGTTTATTTGTTCTCAGTGGATGAAGAGAAAAATAACATGATTATCTCATAATGAAACATTAATAAATACTGAAATGGCCTTGAAGGTTAATAATTCTACTTATGCAGAGTTATTGGTAATGCCTGGGCTATGAATATGAGTCCTGACACTTGACCTAAAGCTACAAAGGAAATTCCAACTCAAATGTCTAATATCCAGATCTGACATATACAGAGTTTACAAGTTAGCACAATCGGCCTCACAAGAAAAAAACTGAACAGAGAAGCAATAACTTTCCTTGGACTCAGAGGTTTGAAGTCACAGAGCAAACTGCCAGTCTAAAATCTGGAGAGACAGGTATGCATAAATTTAGAAAATCAGAGTAGACAACAGACTACCTAATGCATGACTAATTGGCTAGAGCCAATTAGTGATAAGAAAATGTAAATTGGGGTTTTGATAAATTGCTTGAGACTGCGTATAGACTAGTCTGAGGTCTGAAAATTCCCAGAGAACCATTCTTGGACACTTGGAGGTGGGAGTAGGCATAGGGGTGTAGGTGAAGATAAACTTCTCTTGGTTTTGCCTCCAGAAAACCCACCAGATTCTCACAGTGAAGATTAGGGAAAAATCTCCTGTTTCCTACTAGAGGAAGAGAGAAGCAACCATTTTGAAATACATTCATTATCCTTTATAACAAAGGCCTGCTATCTAAGAGAAACTACTGTAGCAAAACCATTCCTGAACTGGGGTAAGGATATTAGCCAGTGATAGTCCCCTCTAACTTTTCTGTCTTACCTAAAGGAAGGAAAAAATGCTAAAAGGCTTGAAAAAGTTCATGACCAATGTGTATTGTGTGGAAACCATGCATGAATTTAAAATAAAAACAAAAACAAAAACAAACTTTGCACCAAATAAACTCATACTTTAATCCCATTTCTCCACAAACTTCTTGAAGTCTACTGGTGATAGCAGTGAATTCCAGTTGAGAGAGCTGAGAGACACAGACCATGTAAGGAGGAGTTCATAGGGAAGCCCAAAAATAGGGTAGAAGACAAATACAAGGACATTAGAGGAAACTGAAGCATCTGGTACCTATAACTGCAGCAAGCAATAAATACAGCCCAGCTCCTAGCCAGATCAGCATAGAACCACAAACTGAAAGCCTAACGTATTATGCCTGACATTTAACAACAAATTTCAAGGTATACTAAAAGGTAAGGAAAAGTGTAATATAAAGAGAAATAGCAAGTATGGAAACCAGACTTAAATATAACTGATCTGAGAATTATTAGACAAGGAATTAAAAATAACTATGATTGGGACCAGCAGTTAGTGTAATGGCTATGTTGCTGGACTCCCATGTAGTCGACCATGGTTCGAGTCCCTGACCCGGTGGCTTAAACTCACGCCGGGCATGTGTGCGTAAGTGCCCAAGATCCCAAGAGGAGAATGGAGGAGAAGGGATTGTGGTGTGGCCATACCCCCTGGGGGGTGATTTCTTGTTTTCTGTCTCCCTGTCTCTCTCTGTCTTTCTGGCAAGCACATGTGTCCTATAACAAAAACCTCTCCAAAAAATAAATAAATAATAAATAACTATGATTAATATGTTAAGGACACTAATGGGAAGAGTAGACAACATGCAACAACAAATGGGTAATACAAGCAGAGAGAAGAAATCCCCAAGAACAAATAAAAAAGGAATGATAACAATAAACACACACTGTAACAGAAACAAAAAATGCCTTCGATGAGCTCATCAGAGGATTGGACACGGCTGAAGAAAGAATCATAGGAAATAATCAATGAGCTTGAAGATAATGTCAATGAAAACTATACACATTGAAGTGCAAACATTGAAAACAACGAGGAAAAGGAAACAAATTGTCCCAGAACTGTGGGACACTTATAACAGATGTAATATGTATAATGAGGATATCAGAGGAAGGGAAAGGATCAGAAGAAATATTTAAAGTAATGGAAGCTAAGAATTTTTCAAAATAAATGACACACCAAACTACAGATCCAGGAAGCTCAAAGAACCCTGAGCAGGATAAATGCCCACAAAAAAGTCCACACTTGAGCATATTTTGTTAAAATTGAAGAAAGCTAAAGACAAACAGAAAACTTGAAAGGAGACAGAGGAGAGAAATTTACCTATAGAGAAAAAGGATAAGAATTTCATCAGCTGTTTCATCACCATGTGATCAAAAAGAGAGTGGAATGAAATATTTCAAGTGTTGAAAGAAAGAAAAAATTAAAAATTGGAATTCTGAGGACCAGCAGTTAGCATAATGGCTATGTCGCTGGATTCTCATGTAGTCGACCACAGTTTGAGTCCTGGACCCGGTGGCTTGAACTCACGCCAGGTGCATGTGCGTGCGTGCTCAAGATCCCGAGAGGAGAATGGAGGAGAAGGGATTGCAGCGTGGTCATCCCCCCTGGGGGTGATTTCTCGCTTTCTGTCTCTCTGTCTCTCTGTCTTTCTGGTGAGCACATGCAACCTATAGCAAAAACCTCTCCAGAAAAGAAAAAAAATTGGAATTCTGTATCCAGTGATATTATTCTTTAAAAAAAATCAATCCTGGGGACCAGCAGTTAGCATAATGGCTATGTCGCTGGATTCCTATGTAGTTGACTGCATTTCAAGCCCTGGACCCAGTGGCTTAAACTCACACCAGATGCTTGTGCGTGCGTGCCCAAGATCCCGAGAGGAGAAGGGATTGCGGTGTGGCCATCCCCCCTGGGGGGTGATTTCTCGCTTTCTGTCTCTCTGGCGAGCACACGCACCCTATAGCAAAAACCTCTCCAAAAAAAAAAAAAAAAAAAAAAAAACCAATCCTGAGCCAGCCAGGTGGTGTGTGATGGTTAAGACAACTGGATTGCACATGGCTAACTTTGCATTTTGAGTCCAAGACTGGGTAGTTTGAAAAACATGCTAAAAGTATGTGCATTTGTGCCCAAAATTCTAAGAGGAGAATGGAGGAGAAGAGACTGTGCAGTGGCCATCTACCCTGGAGAGTGATTTCTCACTTTATCTCTGTCTCGCTGGTGAGCACACACACCTTAAATATATATAACTAAATATATATATATATATATATATATATATATATATATATAATGCACACACACACTGGTGCCAGCAGGTGGCATGGTGGTTAAGGTGCTGGACACTCCCACATGGCCGACCATGGTTAGAGTCCTGGAACTGGTGGCTTGCTTTCTCATTTGCCTCTGTGTGTGTGTGTGTGTGTGTGTCTCTCTCTCTGGTCAAATTAAAACAAATGAATGAATAAATAAAATTAAAATAAATAATTTAAAAATGAAAAATACAAACATAAATCCCATTTGTAATAGCTACAAAGAAAATAAAATGCCTTTGAATAAATTTAACCAAGGAGGCAAAATATCTCCATAATAAAAACCATAAAATGCTGATTAAAGTAACTGAAGTAGACACACACACACACAAATGGAAAGATGTCAAATGTTCATTGATTGGGGGGAACCAGCAGTTAGCGTAATGGCTATGTCGCTGGACTCCCACGTAGTCGACCGCGGTTCGCGTCTCGGACCCGGTGGCTTACAACTCACGCCGGGCGCGTGTGCGTGCGTGCCCAAGATCCCAGAGGAGAATGGAGGAGAAGGGATTGCGGCGTGACCATCCCCCCTGGGGGGTGATTTCTCGCTTTCTGTCTCTCTGTCTCTCTCTGTCTGTCTGGCGAGCGCACGCGCCCTATAGCGAAAAACCTCTCTAAAAAAAAAAAAAAAAAAAAAAAATGTTCATTGATTGGAAGAATCAGTGTTGGCAAAATGTCCACACTGCCAAAAGAGACCTACAGATTCAATGCAATATATATCAAAATGCCAATGACAGTCTTCACAGAAATAGAAAAAAAAAAATCTCAAAATTTGTATGCACTCAAAAAAGACCCAAAATAGCCAAAACAATCCTGAGCAAAAAGAATAAAGCTGGATGTATCACACTTTGGGATTTCAAAATATACTACAAAATTATAGTGACACAAACTGCATAGTACTGGTCAAAAAAAAAAAAAAACCTAGAGCAAAGGAATTGGCTAGAAACCCATCCACATACATAAACTCAGCTTATTTTTGAAAAAGGTGCCAAGACCAACCACAAGGAAAAGAGTCTCTTCATCAAACAGTGCTGAGAACACTGGACATCCATACATGAATGAATAAAACTTGACCCATAACTGTAGTAAAAATCAACTCAAAATGGATTTAAGGCTTAAATGTAAAATATGAAATTATGAAATTTATAGGATAAATCTTAGGGGAACTACTTTGTGAGGTTGGTCTAGGCAAAAAATTAAATTAATTGAACTTCAAAATACCTGGTAACAAAAGAAAAAGCAGACAAATGAGACTATGACAGACTAAAAAGCTTCTTCATAGCAAAGGAAACAATAAAGAGAGTGAAGAGATAACCTACAGAATGAGAGAAAATATTTTCAAACTATACATGTGACATAAATTTAATGAATAGAATATACAGGAACTCAAACAACTCAACAGCAAAAATAAATAAATAATTCAAATTAAAATGAGGCAAATGACCTACATACACAGTTCTCAAAAGAAGATATACAAATGGCCAATAAATATATAAAAAATGTTCATCCTCACTAATAATCAGGAAACTGCAAATTAAAACCACAGTGAGATATCATCTCATGCTGATTAGAATAGTTATTATGGAAAACTACACATATATACCTATCTATGCTGGCAAGGATGCAAAAAAAGAACTCTTTTACCCTGATGGCAGAAATGTAAACTAGTACATTTTTTTATGCAAAGTAATGTGAAAGTTTCTCAAAAAACTAAAAGTAGAACTACCATATGATGCAGAAATCCCACTAGTAAGCATATATCCAAAGGAAAGGAAATCCAGTATATCATAAAGATATACAGTACCTCAATGTTTATTGCAGCACAGTTTACAGTAACCAAAATCCAAAACATGGAATTTATATATAAATGGATTAAAAAATGTAAAATATGTAATATATGTATCTGTATAAGTGTGTGTGTACACGTGTGTGTATATATAAAATGTATATGTGAACTGTATGTGTGTGTATATATAAATATATATATATGTATATGTATATACATATATATATATATTACTCAGCCATTAAAGAGAATGGAGGAATACCTTATGTTAAGTGAAATAGGCCAGAGACAAAAAGAGAAATATACATTTTCACTCATAGGTAGAAATTGAGGAGGATGACCTAGAAGTGGAGAATAGAATTAAGAGTCTATGAAGGAAGGGTTGGTGGAGAGATGTTGGTTAATGGAAATAAAATTGCAGCTAACATCAATTTACTGTAAATCACAGAATAGTCACACACACACACACACATAAAAAGATACTGAGGGAACCAGCAGATGAAGTAATGGTTGCATCACTAGACTCCCACATGGCTAACCATGGTTGGAGTCCCAGACCTGCCAGTTTAAAACTCATGCCAGGCACATGTGCATGTGTGCCCAAAATCCCAAGAGGAGAATGGAAGGGAAAGGATTGTGGTGTGTCCAAGCCGCCTGGGGAGTGATTTCTCGTGTTCTGTCTCTGCCTCTGGTAAGCACACATGCCCTATAGCAAAAATCTCTCTTAAAAAAGAAAAAGATACTGAATGTCTGAATGCTCCCCATACAAAGTAATGACAAATAGTTGGTTAAAATTATGGATATACTAATTACCCTGACTTAATCATTATACTTGTATTTTTGCAGTGACTGAAACATCACATTATACACGATAAATATGTTGAATTATTATATGTCACTAAAAAAGTGAACTTCTAGGGGCCAGCAGGTTGTATGATGGTTAAGGACCTGGACTCTCACATGGTTGACCATGGTTTGAGTCCAAGACCTAGCAACTTGGAAAAAGATAGTGAACTTCTATCAGGAAAAAAATAAGATAATTGGAATTAAACTGTGTTTTCGTAGGACACAGTAAAATTAAACTATAAAATGAAAAAATCACAGATATATAGCTGGAAAATTCCCCCAAATATTGTGAGATTAAAGAACATACTTCTAAATAGTATAGGGGTCAAAGGAGAAGTTTTGAAGTTTTAAGAAACATTTTTAAATATTTTGAACTAAATAAAAATCAACAAAATTTATGGGACACAGCAAAAGCAATTGGTTGAGGAAGATTTATATATCTGCAATGAGCAATTGAAATTTGAAATTAAAGACATGGATCCTGAACCTCAGCTGTGAAATATTGCTTTCAGAGACTTAAAATGAAAATTTTCTGCTGAGACTTCTTCCTCAGTTATTTCTACTCCTACACAGTAAATGTCTAGGCAGGTCCAAGTGAACAGGATCTAAACATCTGAATACAATTAGGGTCAGAATATTCCTCTATTCCCACTGATTGTGATGTACAAAGAGTGAGAACAGAATGCAAGAGAGATTGCAGATCACCTCCTCCTGCACGCCTCTGAACACTCAGATTGACTTCAAGAATTAGAAGAGACGCACCATCCATCAGATGACTAGAAATCACCTCAGGATCACAAGATCACAAGAAATATGGAAAAACAAGAAAATATCTCTCCTCCAAGGAAAAATAATAACTACTCTTCATCCTCAGACAGTATGATGAAATTCATGGAAATGTCAGATAAGGAATTTAGAATTTTCATGGTGACAAAGTTCACAGAGATCAAAGAGAAGAGAGACAATGAATTGCTGAAGAGTAAGAGGAAAGGTGCTTCAGGAGGTGAAGAAATTCTTGCAAGATCTAAAAGAGGAAATTCACACTATAAAAAAGAATCAAATGGACCTGTTAGAGATGAAGACTATAATACAGGAAGTAAAAAACCTCCCTTGAAAGTATTAAAAGCAGACTAGATCATACCAAAAATCAAATCTCAAATGTAGAAGATAGAATCGCTGGCCTAGAAAAATCCACCACAAAGACTGAGAAAATTGCCCCCAAAATGAGAATACTATATACCATCAAACATCCAGACATCCAGATAATTAGTATCCCAGAAGGGGAAGAGACCCATAAGGGCACTGATAATCTATTCCATGAAATCCTACAAGAAAACTTTCCAAACCTAGAGAGGCATTCAAAGATGCAGTCCTAAGAAATACAAAGAACCCCCAATAGAATCAACCCAAGAAGATCTTCTCCAAGACGCACTATAGCCAGATTGAGCAAAACCACAGACAAAGACAAGATACTAAGATTGGCAAGAGAGAAATGGTAAGTTACCTAAAAAGGATATCCCATCAGGCTAACAGCAGATCTCTCATCGGAAACAATGCAAGTCAGGAAAGAATGGGAAAATATATTCAAAGTGTTAAGGGAAAAGCAATTACAACCCAGGATACTATACCCAGCAATATCATCCTTCACATGGGAAGAAAAGACAAGAACATTGTCAGATAAACAAAACCTGAAAGAATTTACCAACAGCAGGCCAGATATCCAGGAAGTTCTGCAGGGAGTGCTATACCAGGAAAATTAAATACAGTCACATAGAATTAAGAGTTCAAAAGCTAAGAAAATAGTCAACTTAATCATGGGGACAAGTCTGGAGTTGAATATTATATCCTAGAATTTAATTGGGAAAACTGAATCACAACAAAAGATAAAGTACATGAGACTGAACTGGTGAAATAGGATTTTATGGCTTGTGACTAAAACATTGCTATTTTTCTTCTAAGCTTTGTTTTCCAGTTTTAAGGATTTTTGTCTTGTCTTGAGTTACCGATAGGTTCACATACTTACTATTTGAACAGAATTCCAACCTGTTTCCTGGCTTTAAGTTTTAAGCATATTTCCTTAGCATTTCTTTGATTTATTAAAGCTAAGTCTACTTTTCTTAAAATTAAAAAAAATTGTAAAAATACATAATTAATGACCATAGTAAATTATATAGCATCAGCTAGGTGCTGCCTTACAGTATATTCATTCTACTCAGAGTTTCATACCTAAAGTCAGACATGTATTCACAGAAATATATATATCAGCAGAGCTTGCTATTGAAAGTAGTTAGATTATTTAAGAAATTTTGTGAATCAATAAAATGTGGGGGAAAGAAAGAAATGGAAAACAACTGTGGACACCTGAGATAGTGTGGGAGGAGGGTGGGAAATGGCAGGGGGTGAGAAAAAGGGAAGAAAAAAATATATATATATTACTCAGCCATTAAAGAGAATGGAGGAATACCTTCTGTTAAGTGAAAATAAGCCAGAGACAAAAAGAGAAATATACATTTTCACTCATAGGTGGAAATTGAGGAGGATGACCTAGAAGTGGAGGAAAAAAAAAAACAATATATATATATATATATATATATATATATATATTTATGAAACTAGAAGTGGAAAATTATTGACAATAACGTGTATGATTAAGTCACTATGCAGCATATTCTGGATGGGAAATCACATTTTGTATGCTGTAACAATGCTCAATGAATGAATGTAAATTAATTAATCAAAAACAAGAAAATTCAAAAAAAATTGAAATTAAAAATAGTACCATTTAGATCAGCATGAAATAAATTAAATATTTAGGCAAAAATCTAACAGGATATCTGCAGGAGCTATATGAGGAAAACTATAAAACCTCAATGAAAGAAATCAAAGAAGAGCTAAGCAAACGGAGAAATATTCTATGTTCACAGGCAGGAAGATAATATTGTTAAGATGTTACTTCTTCCCATCTTGAGCTACAGACTCAATAGTATCTAAATACATATTTCAGCAAATTATTCAATGGGTATGGACAAGCTGATAATAAAGTTTATATGAAAAGACAAAAGACCAGGACCAGTAGTTAGTGTAATGGCTATGTCGTTGAACTCTCATTTAGCTGACCGTGGTTCGAGTCCCGGACCTGGTGGCTTAAACTCACGCCAGACGCATGTGCATGCGTGCCCAAGATCCTGAGAGGAGAATGGAGGAGAAGGGATTGTGGCAATGGCCATCCTCCCCCCCCCCCCCCCGGGGGTGATTTCTCACTTTCTGTCTCTCTGTCTGTCTCTCTCTCTCTGTCTGTCTTTCTGGCGAGCACATGCGCCCTATAGCAAAAACAAACAAAAACTCTCCAAAAAAAAGAAAAAACACCCAGAATTGCCAACACAATATTGAAGAACAAAGTTGGAGGACAAACATTACCTGACTTCAAGACTTACTATAAAGCTACAGCAATCAAGACATTGTAGTATTAATGAAAGAATAGACAAATCGGTCAATGGAACAAAATAGGGGCCAGAATTATACTTATAAAAATATAGTTAATTGATTATTGACAAAGAGTTAAAGACAATTCAATGGATAAATCATGGCCTTTTCAAAAACTGGTGCTGGAATAATTGGATATCAGTATGCATTTACACAGGAAAACTAATATAGACACTGACTTTATCTATTTCACAAAAACATACTCAAAATGGTTCACAGACCTAAATGTAAAGCACATACCTATAAAATTGTTACAAGATAACATAAGAAAATGTAGGTGAACTTGGTTTTGACAATGACTCCTGATTCAATGCCAAATGCATAATTCATGAAAGAAAAAACAGTAAGTTGAACTTTTTAAAAAATAAGAATATACTCCATGAAAGACAGTGTTAAATGAACAAGAGGATAAGCTACAAACTTGGGGAAAATATCTTGAAAACACATATCTGATAAAGGCCTGGTATCCAAAATATATAAAGAACTCTTTTTCTCATCAATAATGATGTATAGTAAATGAACGCAAATAAACAATTTTAAATAAAATAAAAATAAAAACAAATTTTAAAAAAACTCAATTTTGGAACCAGCAGTTAGCGTAATGGCTATGTCGCTGGACTCCCACGTAGTTGACCACGGTTCGCATCCCGGACCCGGTGGCTTAAATCTCATGCCGGGCGCGTATGTTTGCATGCCCAAGATCCTGAGAGGAGAATGGAGGAGAAGGGATTGCGGCGTGACCATCCCCCCTGGGGGGTGATTTCTGGCTTTCTGTCTCTCTGTCTCTCTCTGTCTGTCTGGCGAGCATATGCGCCCTATAGCGAAAACCTTTCAAAAAAAAAACCTCAGTTTTAAAATGGACAAATGTTCTGAACAGACACTTTATCAGAGAAGATATACAGAGGGCAAGTAAGCATATGAAAAAATGTCCAGGGTCATATGTCATTAGGGAATTGCAAATTAAAACCATGAGATTGTAGTACATACCTATTAAAATGGCCAATTTTCAATAATACTGGCAATCTGAAATGCTGCCAAGGATGTAGAACAAGTTTCATTCATTGCTAGTAGAAATGCAAAATGGTACGGCCACTTTGGAAGATCATTTAGCAGTTTTTTACAAAGCCAGATATAATATTACCACATGACCCAGTAATTCCTCTCCTTGTTATTTACTCAAATGAATTGAAACTTATATCCACATGCTAACCCATAAAAGGAAGTTTACAGCTGAATATGTTATTCATAATAATATATTTTTTTAATCTGGAATCAATCAAGATGCCCTTTGATAGGAGAGTGGATAAACAAAATGTGGTACATCCATATAATGGAATATTACTCTACAACAAAAAGAAATAAGGCATTCTAGCCTAGATGCACAGTCAGTAGCAAAGTCAACTGCAATGCTAGAAGCCTTGTGGCCAACTATGGGCTTGGATTCCTGGTCAGCCTGAAAACATACCAGGCAAGCATATCTGCGCCCAGGATCCTAATGAGTTAGAAGGCTGGGGAAAGAGGATTACGGGGTAACAAAACCCTGTCAAAGGTGATTCTCTCTCTTTCTCTCTCCCTGGTATATACCCATCTATCATGAATGAAATAAAAACTTCAAAAAAGAAAAAGAAATAAGCTGTCAATCCATGAAAAGGCAGAGAGGAAACATAAATGCATATTGCCAAGTGAAAATATAAATATGAAAAAGCCACATACAATATGATTCCAGATATGTGACATTCTGGAAAAGGCAAAACTATACAGACAGTAAGAAGATTGGGCCAGCCGGAGTCACACATGCTGGTTGACACTGCTACTCAGCTAACAGAGAAGACATAGGAGGCCGTGGTTTGGTTTGGTGCACCATAAAAGCCAGGCACAGTGGCCCACACCTATAACCCCAGATACTCATGGGGATGAGGTAGGATGGTGGCAAAATAGCGAGACCCTGTCTAAAAAATGAAAATACATAAATAACTAAATAAACAAACAAAACCTCCAAAACAAGTCAATGGTTGTTTATGGCTAGGGGATAGAGCAGATGCACAGGGGATTTTCAGTGCAGTGTAACTATTCTGTATAACATTGTAATGGGAGATACAATACAATATGTCAAAATTCGCAGAACTGTGCAATGCAAAGAGCGAACTTTAACATACTGTATAGACTTTAGTTATAATAATGTACTAATTGTAATATATATACAACACAAATGCAAGATTTTAATAATAGAGGAAACTTGGAGAGGGGTGAGGGTTAGGGGAGTACGTGGGAACTCTCTGTACTCTGCTCAATTTTTCCGTAAATCTAAAAATACTCCAAAAAAAGAACATTGATTATGGCTTTTTTCCCCTAATATCTAGTTTAAAGAAGAGGTGAAATTGTCAGACAGTGTTGTGTAAGAAGTGAGACTTTAGCTGGGTCTTGAAGGCTCTCTGCAGTTGGAAAGGACAGATGGCATTTCATCTGGGATTGAAACATGAAAAAGACTCAGAGGGCTCAAATTGCAAAGGAGCAGGAAATAACACAGAATAAATCAATGTAAAGACAACAGGCAGCAATTTAATGGAAGCTAGGGGCCAAAGCAGGGCTAGAAAAGCTGAAGCAACATTCCAAAATCAGAGAAATACAAGCACGGGAGCAGACTTGACCTTGGCCTGGTCCTTAACACATTATTCATTTATTCACTCATTTATTCAATAAATAAATATTTAGTAAGTATCTACTATGTTCCAGATACTGTGGTAGGCACTGGAGACAATGAATAAAACAAAATATCTGCTCTCAGTGAGCTTATATTCTAGTGAGAGAAGACAGACAGAAAACCTCCCCGGCATTTTCAAGAAATATCAAAGAAACCATTGTGGCTAGAATGGAGTAAATGGGAAAGGTAGAGGTGAGATAGTGGCGATAACAGAATTCAGAGTACGTAGGGCACTGGGGCTGGAATAAACAACCCTAGATGTTACTCTGAGAGATTGACGAGTCGTTGAGGGTGGGGGTGAGTGGCAAAGTGACTTTACTGACACATGAACAGGGTCACTCTGTCTTCTGTGTTGACAGCTCACAGAGAGAGGACGAGAGTGGCTACAGCGGAACTAGTGAAGTTGTTACATAATCCAGGTAAGACAGGATGGAGACATCAACCACGGTTTTTTAGCAGTACAAGGGGTGAGAAATAGATTCTGGACTCTGAAAGAACTTGCTGATAGATTAGATGTGAAAGGGTCAAAATAACTCAGTTTTAGGCTTGAGCAACTAATTCTAAGGCAAGGCTTATCAGTAACTGAGAGAAGGAATATGGAAAAAGCAGCTCATTAGCAGGGCTGAGCCCAGTGTCAAAACTATCTTAAACCTTTCTTCTCCTTTTGAGGTAGTTGTATTCTCCTTTTGAACTACCTCAAAGGGTGGTATTTGGGGCCAGCTCTGTTGTCTGGTGGTTAAGGCAGTTGGATCCAACATGGCCAACCACATTGTTTGAACCCAGCTTGGGAATGGATCCAGTACCTTAAGAAACACACAGGGAGTGAATGCATGCATGTCTAAAATAGCAAAATGAGGAAGAAATGGAGGAAAAGGGATTGCAACATGACCATTCCCCATAGGGGAGATGCTTTCTCATCTCCTTTTCTCTCTCTCTGGTGAGAATATGCACCTCCCGACCCTCCCCACCCCTTGAAAAGGAAAGAAAGAAGGAATTTCAAAAGGTAAAGATCAGCAGGGATCAGCAGGTGGCGATGACGGTTAAAGCAATGGATTCCAACATTTGGCCGACCACAGTTCAAGTCCCAGACTCAACAACTTGAAAATCACACCAGGCACATGTGCATGCATGCCAAGAATCCTGACAAGAGAATGAAGGAGAAGGGACTGTGTCATATCCATCCCCCATGCCCAGAAGATGATTTCTCATTTTCCTTCTTCCTGCCCCTCTCTTTCTCTCTTCAGCGAGTACACGCACCCTATGGCAAAAAGCTAAAAACAAAATGCCTTTTAAAAAGGTAGAGATCAGAGTGAGGCTGAGACGTGGGAATCAAGTGGACAAGGCTAAGTCACAGCACCTACTGGTAGTGAAGATCAGCATTTATTCATTCATTGAACATATCTTGAAATCAGCCACTCTTAATGTGGAGCTCAGACAGTGACAGCATGTGCAGAGACACGGAGGCATGAAAGTGCACCCTGGGTTCAGAGAACAAGGCCAGGTCGTGGGCGACTTGTAGTAAAGGCAGCTGTAAAGAGCTAATATGTTTGAAAGTCCTGGGTAAACCAGAAGACATCTTACATGTGGAAGGCAAAATCATTCTAATCAATGTGCACCCTTTTACCACAATAGGGTTTAAGATAATGTTCTGCTGCTATCCAGCCTATGGTGAGATTGTTTCAGCTCTTCTGGTGTCTTTGCATCTTATGACTACTCCAAACACCCTACCTAGTCCAATGGGTCATTCCTGTTTACTATGACCTCAAGGAATGTGGCCCTTGACCCACTGCTTTAAAGCTGGAATTTCCCCAGCAGCAACTTACCGTTCTGGCAGGGAGTTGGGTGGGAAGGATATTAGAGGCCCGACATGTGTCTCATTCTAGGGTACCTGCCTGGGACAGTTCAGCCCATGTCCACCAACTCAATGCTGCCAGTTAACTCTCACCTGTCACATTCCAGAGGGAATCATTTCCCCTTTCCTGGCCACCCCAGACCAGATCATGTGCCACTATCATAGGTGTACTTATTCTGCAGAACCGTTATGGCAGTTGCAACTCCACATTTATCTATATGATAACTTAAGTCCATCTACTTTCTAGGATCCAAGGTCAATGCTGGCAGTCTGGTCTTTCTTTTTTGCTCACCAATGTCTCAGTAGACTTAGCCCCGTGCCTCGCATATGGTAAGCACTCAATGAACTTCTCAGTTGGATACAAACCTTCCAGACACCGAAAACACGGGTCAAGGCGGGGATAAGCAGGGTGCCGAGGCAGGAATAAGACAGGGTTTGCACCACTTTAAAGGGTAAAAGGGGGAAGCTGCAAGGAGAACATGGGCCATCCCCTGTAGGCAGGTGGCGTGACTGCTATAGACATGCCCATCCCACCCTCTCGTACAGGGTGGACATACAGAAGGGGTCGTGAAGAACTGTGAAGAAACGTAACAAGTGCTTCACCCATTCTTTTCTAACGTGTGTCAAATATGAAACTAAATTGAGGAAAGGGGAGCATGTGGATCAGTGCTGGGTATGAGGAAGGGCTAACACTTCCAGAGGTGCTGCCGCAATGCACTGCCCCTCAAAAGGCACCGGTCTTGCCACAGGGCAGCCCCACAACTCTTGGTGGGGAGGACGCTAGTCTCCGCCTCTGCCTCTAAGGGTCACTCAAACCCGGGTCACCGCGAATCCACTGCTCCTAGTTCAAACCCTTCTCCTTCACGTTTTCTCCTATCCCCAATCCACCTGCAGCTCAGTCAGCTCTGCTCTAGCTTGGTAAAAAACCCACCGAAAACAAACACCCCCAACCCATCCTAGCCAGTCCAACCTGGGCTAACTGGATGCTGGTGCTCACAACGGGAAGCCCTTTCCCACGCCTCCTCTTGGCTCTCTACAGAAACGGGCGCTGTGGCCCTCGCCCGGGTACGCGAGGCGGCGCGACCCGTCGTCGCCCTTCCCGCCTTCCCGCCCTCAGCCGAGCTCGCGCACGCTCGGCCTGCGCGCCCGACGACGTCGGACCCGGCTCCGTGGCCGGTTCCCAGCAGTGCGCAGGCGCGCGCTCCCGGGCCCGCGAGGAGGGCGAGGGCGGGGCCGAGGGGCTGAGCCCGCGGGAGGAGGGGCGGCGTCGGTCACGTGACACGGTTTCTCTGTTTACACGCGGAGCGGGCCGAGCGTTCGGCCTCAGTCAGGCGCTCGGCTCCGTTTCGGTTTCACTTCCGGTGAGGGGCAGCCTCAGAGCGGGCGGCGAGCCGACGGCGAGCGCGGGCGGCGGCGGTGACGGCGGCGCCGCTGCCGGGGGGCGTGCGGCAGCGCGGCGGCGGCGGCGGCGGCGGCGGCGGCTGGGCCTCGAGCGCCCGCAGCCCACCTCTCGGGGGCGGGCTCCCGGCGCGAGCAGGGCTGACGAGAAGATGGAGGAGCTGGTGGTGGAAGTGCGGGGCTCCAATGGCGCTTTCTACAAGGTACTTGGCTCCAGGGCAGGCCCCATCTTCGCCCTCCCTTCTCTCCCTTTTCTTCTCGGCGTCGGCGGGAGGCAGGCCTGGGGCCCTCTTCCCGAGCGTCGCGACCCGGGGCCAGGGCGCGCTTGGCGGGATGTTTTTTGGGAGGGAAGGACCGGACTTGGGGCCTGTAGGAAGCCCCTGGAGCCCTGCTCTGTCTCCGACAGGAGGCCCCAGCGCCCATCGGAATGAGGAACGGGGCGGAGAAGACGGTGCCCTTTGGGGGGCAAGCCCCGGCCGGGAGAGCTGGGGATGGGCGAGGGCCGGCGGCAGGTACGAGATCCCGGCGGGAAGGGCAGGAATCCGCGCCAAGTGACGGCGATGGCTTATTCCTTCTCTCCGAAATATTCTCTCCCAGTGGGATCCAGGCCTGACGTGTGGGTAGTTGTGGAGAACCGGGGGGCGCTTCAGCCGGGCCGCCTCCTGCCTCGCCGAGAGCGTTTAAGGGCTCCTTGGGCTTTTCTTTTCCGGTCCAGCCTTGAGACTTCGGAGAGCTCCGCTGTTCTGGGCGAGGGGTGTGGAGAAAGAGTAGTAAGAAGCGGTAGTCAGCAGCAAATCACAATGGCAACTGCTTTTTAGTGGCCTCTCTTTGTGGATTTCGGAGGAGGGTTTAGACCCAAAAGTTTTAGGAAGACCATAACATAACCGAGCTGGGCATTAAAGAAGTTGGTCCTCGGGAATATTCAAGGCCTCCCTCCCTTTTTATAAATGGGAGTAAATTCAAAAATACAGATACTTCAGCGTCTGAAAATAGTAGTAACTCTGCAGTTTTTTTGTATTTGATTAAGCCTTTGAAAACCTGAATATATGCCACGAAACTTCAGAAAATTTACTGAGAGCGTATTATTACTAGAGAATTTTAAAAACTGAGAGTTTGGAAATGTGCGTGTTGAGCTCTACAAGACCTTGACCAGATTCTCTCTGAATTTGCAGTGTTACAGTGGACTGTATTGTTGAGGTTTATAAATATGCATTCATGGTTTTACTGTGTATTTTTTTAAAGTTACATCATTGCAGATTAACTAATACCTTACATTTTTAAAGGAAGGTTTTTAAATATTTCGTTGCAGCGGTAGTGCCTTTGGTGGTAGTACTCACTGTAGATCTAATCATGCATAAATTCCTGTTTCCTCCTGAATGTCTCTGACTTCCCTAAGTAATATTCCATCTTGCTACACATGGAAGAGAGCATGGAAGATAGCTATTAACATTATCCAACACAATTCTTAATGTTTGCAACACGTTTATGTTCTTAACAGTCTCACCAATATAGAATTGTTTCATTTGACTCTGCAGTCAAAATTTTAGTTACATTTATTTCAGTGGTCCTTAATTCTTACTGGTTACTTTGTGAAAGGGTTCAGTCCTACTGGTAGTTTTGGTCACTGGACTTGTGGCTCTGTGTTGTGTGTATCTGAGAGAGAAAGAGAGTGAATGGGGGGGCTGGCTAATGAGTAGAGGCTAATGGGTAAGCAGTATTTTAATTGAGCTGTGATAGCAGCTTGGATTGGAGACCGCTGTCACTATCTTTTAGTGAAGTTTGCTTGTCATGGGGGGCAAATAGCACATCCTGATCTTGAATAATTTATTGTTCCCTCCCAGCAACCTATGATTTGCCCCAGTCATTTTGCTTGAAAACTGATTGGGGTATAACAGATGCCCTCTACCTTTGCTATTTTTTTAAAACAAAGTTGCATAATTTGAAGGTTGAATACAGATGAATGAAGTTTCCCTTAGTTTAGTGAGGGAAAATGTAATAATTGAACAAATAAATGTGTGTAAACAAATTGCTATTTATTTAAGTAAGATAGATTTTTAAGAAGATCTTGATTGGCCTATATCGATGGAAAAATAGTTTCTGCAATGAAACAGGTTTAAACATTAATATGACTTTGAATATTGCTGTGAGTTAAAAAGATAAAGCAGAAGTTAGGTGATGGACAGGAAAGATGAAAGAAAGACCAATAAAAAAATGAAGTACTATGCAGAAATGTTTATGAAGGGAAAATGGGAAACTTGTTTATCAAATTTATAGAAAAGGCTTTAAAAAGTAAACAAGTCAAAGGCCTTGAGTGCAATTGATTCAGACTTTGATTTGCCTAACAGAACCACTACATGCCAAAAGACAAGTCTCCATCTTCTGAGCATGTCGTCCAACTTTACAATATAAGCTGGATAGAGTATATGCTGGGAAATATTTGAGTCTTTTCCTAAAAAATAATTAAATCTCAGGATTCAAAATTAACAACTAAAATTGAAGATCGTAACAATTCTCTTCTATTTTTTAACTTTGCTGTTTATTCTTAAAGACTTAAAAAGTTAAATTCAGTAATCACCAAAACCACACTACTTGTGTGTGTGGGTTTTTTCATGGACTTAGGGAAAGTTGTTCTTGGGTACTATTGGGTCATCAGAAAATTCATGATGTATTTTTTTCTATGCAAAAATGCATCATGACTTTTCCAGTGACTCAGTATTATACTTACAGACCCTATGAGTATATTATTTAAACATGAAGATACTTTGACTTTATTCAAAGTTCGAAGTCTTTTACAAAGCATTTCCTAAATGAATAATGTTGTAATCAGGTCTTTATTTAGGAGCATCTTCCCTAAATATTGTCATTTTCTTTAGACTAGGAGTTTTGATGTGTTGAGAATGGTAATTAATTAACTCCATTTTAGATGTAGAATATATGTAAAAACCAATGTGAATGCGCTAATATATTCTATTTTTTTGGAGAGGTTTTTTTTTTTTTGCTATAGGGCGTGTGCGCTCGCCAGACAGACAGAGACAGAGAGATAGAAAGCAAGAAATCACCCCCCAGGGCAGATGGCCACACCACAATCCCTTCTCCTCCATTCTCCTCTCAGGATCTTGGGCACGCACGCACACACGCCCGGCGTGCATCTCAAGCCACCAGGTCCGAGAGGCGAATCGCGGTCGACTACGTGCGAGTCCAGCGACATAGCCATTACTCTAACTGCTGGTCCCGCTAATATATTCTGAAAGTCCTAGCCCTTGTGTACTGGTACGAAAATCAGTAAACATGGATAATCTTATGTTAGAGACATCAGCTATGAAACTTTTTTTGTTTTCTGAAACTATAGTAACTGTTATCTGATAAATTTTAATGTGTTGTTACTATACTAGATTATGATTTTATAGTTAGACTATACTTGAATATATCTTATTTTTTAGTTTGGTATCTGAGGACAGATTTTCATTTAGTGAGTATTGTGGTTCCTAGCAGCTATATATGCAGAATGTACATTCAAGAGGAAGTTTTTATGAAGACATTAGTGACCTAAGAACATTTTAGCTACATAAGCCTGCTAGAAATAAGTTTTGCCACAAACTTGTATAAGGTTTTCAAGCATATGAATTTGTAAATAACATGGCATAAAATGCAAATAAACTTGAATTCGTGTTTTCTCTGAAGTCTCTTGCACTAACTTTGCATACAGGTGTTATTCTGTACTTCTAGGAAGTGAATAATTCAGGTCAAAAGTCAGTGGTTCAGTACTGATTACTGCCCACTATGGAAATGAATTTCCTGAAATAATTAGGAACATGAATATGATACTAAATAATGGGTACTGAGTGCGTTATACCTGTCAGGCACTGGTCTGGTGGTTTATTTCTGTTAATTTATTTAACCCCATCCCTCACAGTCCTGGGGTACTGTTCCTCCCATTTTTCAGGGGGAGACATAGTATACAGAAAAGTTACATTAAAATGTCTATACACAATAAGGTTTCCCATGAACAGTGATTCCTACATACAAGATAGTAAGTTAGTTACTAATACGTGGCACAGCTATTAGGAATCAGATTTGGGGTTGAAATCAGGCATCTGACTCTGAAATGATGAGATTTAACTTGAGGAAATTGACTGGATTTGATTTCCTGCCCTTTTCAGTTTCAGTGTGCTCTTTGTATTTGTAACGATAATATTGCCTTAATATGGTATAACTACACTTGCATAATTTTGTTGCAATTTTTTCTATAGATAAAATGATGTCATGAAATAACCCAGTTTATATATCAGCTTCCTTTAAAACAAACAAACAAAAACCTCTTCCACCTTGACTTATTGCACTGCAGCTCTTCATATGAATGTCTGTTAAGGAAAGATAAAGTTAGAAATCTTTGGCTTTTGTAGGTAATTTGATTTCATTAAATTAGGAGCACATAAAAACTGAATTATCTGCCAAAGGTAAGATACATATACAAAACCAAGAAAATTAGTAACTTATTTAATGCTCTTTTCTCTGTGCCTGTGTTGTCGTTTGGTCAAGGTAAACCAGAAAAACGATATTTTTCTTAGAATCAGTGAAAAACGCACATATCAAGTCAAGTATTCCTAGATAGTATATATGAATCATATTGTTTTACATTTCCTATGTCCCTATGTTCTTCATCCTGCAGGTTTTCTTTAGGAGGAGTATTTTACAATGCTATAAAGTTTTCTCTGCCAAGAATTATCTTAGCACTACTTGTTCTTTCTTAAGTAAATGAGAGAAGCCTGCTGATAATTAGCAGTTGTGTTCACTGGTGGTCAGGGGGTTACACTGAAATGTCTATACACGGTAACCTTTCTTGTGATCAGTGATTCCTATTTGCAAGAAAATTTACTAGCTAAGTGGTATGAGGTGTAGTAGGGCAGTAAGAATTTATCTAAACAGGGGTTGACTTTCTGTCTTATCAGTTTTCTATGTTTTCTCTGAAGTCTCTGAACTTTGTAATGTTTCATTTGGATAGCTCTAGTTATTAGATACTTTAATATCATACTTTTCCTTTTGTCTATTTGGCCCAGTTGCCAATAAATTCACATAATGATTTTTCAAAATATCCTGTTTATTTCTCTCTGATAAAAAAAACTCTTATCTGCATTTAACTGTACTTTTTTTTTTTTTTTTCTTTTTTTTTTTTTTTTTTTTGAGAGGTTTTTGATATCGGGTATGTTCGCCAGAAAGAGACAGAGAGACAGAAAGCAAGAAATCACCCCCCAGGGGGATGGCCACACAGCAATCCCTTCTCCTCCATTCTCCTCTCGGGATCTTGGGCACGCGCGCACACGTGCCCGGCGTGAGTTCAAGCAACCAGGTCCGGTGCTTGAACCACAGTCCAGCAACATAGCCATTACACCAGCTGCTGGTCCCTGCATTTAACTGTACTTTTACTGTCTTTCTCAGACCACAAGGATGCTCATCAAATCTTTTTCTCTTGTCAGAGTCCCAGTAAACATTTAGTGTTTATTATCTTTGTAGAAACATATTTGTTTATTTTATTTTATTTATTTCAATAGAGAGGTATGTACCCTAGACAGAATCTTGCTACTCTTTGATCTTCTCCCAAGTTTCTTAGCTGGCCAGGATCATGAATATGCCCAGTATGTTCAAGTCAACCCAGAATCAGAACCTGGGCTTCCCATGTGGCTCCAGTATTTACGCAGTGGCACCCTCCGGCCTATGCCACCACTTCTGGGGCTCTTTACTTTTTGTATCTCAATTTTTAAAGCTTTTTTTTTTTTTTTTTTTTTTTACGTTTTTTAAAGATGTGTTTGTTGCATATAACTTTCCCAAATGCAAGAGTGTTTATGGTTCTGCATCTTTTTTGATGCATGCCCTCTCTATTTTATGTCTCACTTATTCAGTGTGACCTATGTGTCTAATTTTATTACTAACTACACCCTCAGGAGACTGGTCCAGTTCTGTATTTGCAAATGATGAATTTGAGCTCCAGAGATCACTTCTTGGAGAATCTCACAGCAGTTATGTTGTAGCGCTAAGATTTTGAATCAGATCTGAACCACAGCAAAATCGATAACCACTGGGTGGGCAGGTGGCATGGCAGTTAAGGTGCTGTATTCTCACATGGCTGACTGTGGTTTGTGTCTCAGACCAGCACTCGAAAATCACATCAGGCTTGTGTGCCTGTGTACCCGAAATCCTGAAAGAAGAAGGGATTGTGGCGTGATCATATCTGTGGGGAAGGGGATGATTTTTCACTTTCCCTCTCTCCATCTCCCTCTAGTGAGTGTACACACCCTATGGCCAAAACAAAGCTAAAAGTAAAACTGATAGCCATTAAGTTCATTGGCTCCAGTAAGAGTCCTATGTCTTAGGGGTCGACACATGGCATAGCAGTTACTCTCTGGACTCCCACATGGCTGCTTGAAAATCATCCTCACTGCAGCGGGGGGGTGATTTCTCATTTTTCCTCTCTGTCTCTCCTGTGATTGCACAAGCCCTAAGGCAAAAAAAATTTTATATATTAAAAAAAGAGAGAGAGGGGACCCAGTCAGCTGAGATTTGAGTCCTGGACCTGGTGGCTTAAAACTCACGTCGGGGGGAACCAGCAGTTAGCGTAATGGCTATGTCACTGGACTCCCACGTAGTCGACCACAGTTTGCGTCCCGGACCCGGTGGCTTACAACTCACGCCGGGCACGTGTGCATGCGTGCCCAAGATCCCGAGAGGAGAGTGGAGGAGAAGGGATTGCGGCGTGACCATCCCCCCTGGGGGGTGATTTCTGGCTTTCTGTCTCTATGTCTCTCTCTGTCTGTCTGGTGAGCGCACACGCCCTATAGAGAAAACCTCTCCAAAAAAAAAAAAAAAAAAAAAAAAAAAAAAAAAAAAACTCACGTCGGGCATGTGTTTATGCTTACCCAAAATCCTGAAAGGAGAATGAAGAAGGGATTGCAGCTTGGCTATGCCCCTTGGGGATTTATTTTTTGCTTTCTCTCTGTCTGTCTGTCTCTGTTTTCTCTGGCCAGTGCACACACTCAATAGAAAAAAATCTCTCTGAAAAAAAAAAATTGGGGACCAGCAGATAGTGTGATGGTTGTGTCACTGGACTCCCATGTGGTTGACTATTGTTCAAGTCCTGGACCTAGCAGCTTAAAATTCACGCCAGGCGTGTGTGCATCCGTGTCTAAAATCTAGAGAGGAGAATGGAGGAGAAGGGATTGCAGCATGACTGTTCCCCTGGGGAGTGATTTCTCTCTTTCTTTCTTTCTGTCTCTGTCTCTCTGGCTAGCACACACACCCTTTAGCAAAAATCTCTCTTTAAAAAAGAGTCTTGTCTCATCCAACAGAGTGTGATTCCCTTTGTGCATTTGTTCGAACTTATTCAGTCTGCCTTTGGAAATCTCAAGATTCTCATTAACCTAACTTCTCCATAAATACAAACTTTGTGGGACCAGCAGATGGTGTAGTGGCTAAGGCGCTGGACTCCCATGTAGTCAACCGTGGTTCAAGTACCAGACCCGTGGCTTAAATTCACACCAGGCGCGTGTGTGTGCATGCCCAAGATCCCGAGAGGAGAATGAAGGAGAAAGGATTGCAGCGTGGCCATTCCCCCTGGGGATGATTTCTCACTTCCTGTCTCTCTGTCTCTGTCTTTCTGGTGAGTGCAGGTGCCCTATAGCAAAATCCTCTCCAAAATAATAATAATAATAATAATAATAATAATAATAATACAAATTTTGCTTGATGGGTAAGGATCAGTTTTCCAGATTTATGGTGAGTGGTATGAAAGTGCTCTGGAAAACACTATGACCAAGTAACAGCTATAGAGTTAAGACTATTGGGCAGGGGAGGGGTAGGGCCAAACAGGGCTACTCAAGGAAGTGTGATGAGAATCAGTAAGATGGAACCCTTGTTGAAATGATATTTTAGTGAAAGTCCTTAGAATTCACAGGAGATATTTGTCCTTGGAGTGAGTGTAGGCCAGAGGCAATTGCTAAGTTTCTTTTATTTATTTAAAACAGCAACTGAAAGCTATTGTATATTCAGTTAACATACACACAGTGACAAAAATTACTGGTTCTGGAAGAGTCATGCAAACATCCATATACATAAAAGCCTCATTAACTCCTAATCAGTGGCCCTATTGGGCTATGATGATTTATTTAGCTAGTTTCTGACTCTATATATGGAACTGAATTCAAAAAGCTGTGTGTGCGTTTGTGTGAAGAAGTATGAGTAAACTGCCAATAATTTTTAAGCAAATAGAAAAATAATTAAAACATAGCAATGTACTACTAAGGCTGACTTTTAGAGCACTTTTATGTGCATTTGCAAACAACTCCTAACGTTTATAAATGTTTTAGATCAGTGCTGTACACTTCAGGAGCCACTAAGCCAGCTATACATGCCTATTGAGTACTCAAATGTGGTGAGACTCAATAGAAGACTGATTTTGATTTTTGTGTATTCAAATTTTTTTTATAAGAGAGAGGGCAAGTGGGAGGAGGAGGGGATATTTTATTTTTTTATTGTTTTAAAATTATTTTCTTTACATTCTTTGAACATCACTACAGCATACAAAATGTGATTTTTCCATCCAGAATATACTGCAAAGTGGCTTAATCATACATATTATCATCAACAAATAATTTTCCATTTCTTGTATCTATATATCCCCGCCCTATTTCTCACCCTCTGCCATTTCCTGTCCTCCTCCCACCCTGTCTCTGGTATATACAGTCAGTTGCTTTCCATTCCTTTATTCTTTCCCACATTTCATTGATTCACAAAATATCTAAATTAATCTAAATACTTTCAGCCAATATATACGTATCTGTGAACAAAAGTTGACTTTAGACATGAAACTCTGTGGGTAGAATGAATATACTATAAAGTAGTACCTAGCTAAGACTATATAGCTTACTGTGGTCATTAAATAGGTATTTTTTAATTTCAAGGAAGATAGTTTTAGCTTTAATAAATGAGAATCAAAAAATGTTAAGAGAACTTTGCCTAATAGGATTCCGTTTGAATAGTAGGTACATGGACCTTTCCACAACTCAAGAGAAGACAAACTCCTTAACTCTGGAAAATGAAGCATAGAAGATCAGTAATGTTTTAGTCAAAAGTCATAAAATTCTATTTCACTGATTCAAACTCATATACTTTATCTTCTGTTGTGGTCTGATCTTTCGGTTTAAATTCTAGAAGATAAAGTTCAACTCTGGAATTGTCCCTACCATTAAGCTGGCCATTTTCTTAGTTGTTTTATAACTTTTATTTCTATGTGTCTGACTTTAGTTTTCCTGGGATAGCACTCCCTTCAGAACTTAGAGAACTAGTCTGGTGTCCGTAAATTCTTTCAAGGGTTTTGTTTCCCTGGGAATGTTTTTGTCTTCTCTTCCCATATGAAGGATAATCTTGCCAGATATAGTATTCTTGGTTGAAATTGTTTTTCACTCAACACTTTGAATATATTTTCCCATTCTTTCCTTGTTCATATTGTTGCTGTTGAGAGGTCTGCTGTTAGCCTGATGGGATATCCTTTTTAGGTAATTTGATGTTTCTCTCTTGCCAATCTTAGTATCCTGTCTTTGTCTGAGGTTTTGGTCATTCTGGCTATAATGTGTCTTTGAGAAGATCTTCTTGGGTTGATCCTACTTGGGGTCCTTGGTATTTCTTAGGTCTGAATCTTTGAATGCCTCTCTAGGTTTGGAAAGTTTTCTTCCAGGATTTCATAGAAAGATTATCAATACCCTTATTAGTCTCTTCACGTTCTGAGATACCAATTATTATAGATGTTTGGACGTTTAATGGTATCTAATATTTCTTGTATATTATTCTCATTTTGGGGGGCTATTTTTTGTCTTCGTGGTAGATTTTACTAGTCCAGCGAGTCTGCCTTCTACATCTGAGATTCAATTTTTGGTATGATCTAGTCTGCTTTTAATACTTTCAAAGGAGGTTTTGACTTCCTGTATTATAGCCTTCTTCTCCAACAGTTCCATTTGATTCTTTTTTATGATGTGTATTTCCTCTTTCAGCTCTTGCAAGAACCCCCTCACCTCCTGGGACTCATCAGCTGTCTTCTTCTGGAGTTCATTGTTTCTCTTCTCTTCCATCTCTGTTAGTTTTGTTACTATGAATATTCTAAATTCTTTATCAGACTTTTCCATGAGTTCCATTGTACTGTCTATGGATGAAGAGGAGTTATTCTTTCCCCTTGGGGGAGAGGTATTTTCTTGGTTTCTCATATTTCTTGTGCCCCTGTGGTGATTACTATTCATCAGATGGATTATTCGTTTCTTCCTAATTTCTAGAAGTTCAATCTGAGCAGTCAGAGGAGCACAGGAGGAGGTGGTCTGCAAACTCTTTGGGGTTCTGTTTTTCTCCCTTTGTGTCGCAGATTCGGTGGGAATTGAGGAATATGAGGACCCTAATAGTATTTGGATGCTTGGCTACTATTCACTTAGACCTCTTTCTCATGGTGGACCGACTCAGTCTTCTTCTGGCCTGCCCTTTACGCTTTTCCAGGATGACTTCTCAGTAGAATATCTTCATTGCTCTTATCCCTGAAAGCACTAGATTTCAGCTTTCATGGTGAACTCAGTCTGAGAGAGGTATTTTCTTGACAGGTTCTTGCCTTTGTGATCCTCCGCTCCAATCAAGATTATAGGCATGAGCCATTGAACTGGTCTGTTAAAGTAGGTTTGGGATCTGAACTGGACTTCCCACATGGCCCCAACTTCAGTGTCATGCAGCAGTGCCCTACTGCTTGTGCCATTTCAACTGGGTTAATTTTAATTAATTTAAATGTATATAGCTGCAATCGACTGGGGGAGGGTAGACAGCACAGTTTTAGAGAAGGGAAATGCTATTGGAAAGATACTTGATTTACTGAGATGGTTCTTTACCCAGCTCTAAAAAGGTTCTGTTAGCTGACTAAAGGACTAAACACTGAGCATATATTGGGTTGTCAGAAAAGTCATGACGTATTTTTTTCTGTTTTTCTATGCAAAAATGCATCATGACTTTTCAGACAACCCAATATAATACAGAAATAATGTATTTTTAAAAACATTAATTTAATTTATTATTTTAACTTGCTGTAGGATACCCGTGCTTACCAGTGAGGCGGTGTGGGAGGGGCAAGAAAGCAAACTGCTAGGTCTGTAACTTGAACTGCTGCTGGCCATGTGGGAATCTAGTACCTTAACCACAATGCCACCTGCTGGCCCCAAAGAACTAATATCAATTACTGCCCAAGCATGCATACATTATAAAACTTGAGGCAAAGATGGAGACAAGCAGTGGCCCTTCTTGGTAAATAAGGGATCAGTCACCTCCTGTTAGGAATCCTGACTTTGGTTTGTAATCTAAAACTACCCCCCCCAAAAAAACAGATTGTTAATTTGGTATTATCTGTCTCATAAAAACAAGGAAGAAATGGGTGACTGGGGGTGGGGGGTATCCTTTCCATTATCCATATTTTTTCTGCTTAATTACAAAACTAAGCCTAAAAGGAAACAGTTCCTGCAACTTTAACTCACAATCAGACCTCTCTATTGCTGAATAGAAAAGCAGAAAACCTCTTAGAGCACTGGGGGCATGCACCCTAAGGAAATCTAGTATATTCTAAAACATTATGGTCAGTATTAAGCTAGAGTGTTCGAGGCACACTGTAAAAAAGATGTTGGTAATTTACATACAACTGAGTTAAAATAAGCAATTCAAAATGGTAGGAAGAAAATGTGGATTTTTCTCCCTTTAAAACAGCAGCTATCAGGGAATATATCTTCACTTGACTTAAAAAAATAATTTGACCACTGTGGGTGTAGCAGAACGCATGGATACCATTACAGTCCACCTTCATCTTATAAGAAAGCTTTCTTTTAGCATAGCTTACTTTGGTTCATTTAAGCATTACTGTAGAAGTTTGGTATTTCTGTTTAACTTGCTGCCATAGCAGTGTTTTCCAGGGCCCTGCTGCACACTGCACCTTCCATAGTTTTTCAGGAGCAGTTAATTAATGCTTGACTCATGTGTTTTAATTTGACATTTGGGGAAGATTCATTTTTAAAAATTATCCTTTTACATTAGGACTTTGAAAGCCTATTTGTTTACCAAGACATTTGCTTTGAATCATCTGTTTGTTTAAAACATTGGGCACCCACTATATAATAGAAATTGTGCCAGTTACTGAATGACCTTTATCTGAACTAGTTAGTCTCACAATAGCCAATATAGATATCTAATATCCAAAGTCACAAGGATTTACTACTGTGTTTTTTCCCCAAGAGTTTCATAGTTGTAGCTCTTATTTTAGATCTCTAATGCTTTGCAGTGGATTTCTGTATATGCTGTGAGGTTGAAATCTACTGTTTGGCATGTGAATATGCAGTTGTCCCAACAACATTTTTTGAAAGAACTGTTCTTTCCTCATTGGCTTTTTTGTTGTCGAAGGATTTATTTCTATCTCATCCCAAGCTGTTTCTCAATGTCTAGGTCTCTGTGCCTGCTTGTTCCTTAGGCCTAGTGGAATGCCTCTCAATTCTCCACTCCCTTTTGTTTGGTTAATTATTTCTCATCATTTAAGGTTTAGTAGGAACCTCACCTTGTCTAGTATGTCTTCATCTATCAATCTACCACCAGGGATATGCATACCTTTTTCCCCAGGCTGTGACAGGAACTTCTTAAGCAGTGAACCATTTAATAACTGTTCATTGAGTAGGCGCTCTGAAATATAACTAAATAAAACAAAACCATAAATTCTATCAAATTATAAAATTTGACACAATTGGAAATTACTAGCAATTGTGTCATCATATTTAAACCTCAGTTTTTTATTTACCCCCCTCAGAAAGCTTACTGTCATTGAGAAAAAGGGCAATAATAATATGGTGGGGTAAGTTTACAGTAGGAATAAGCATAGGATGCTGTGAGAATTCAGAGGACAGGAATTTAACCTAGTCATCTGAGTTTTCCCAAAGATGGTGACATCCAAACTAAAATCTCAAAGATCTATAGGAGATAGCTAGGTGAAAAGAGAAAAGTGGGAAAGAAGGAACATTTGCAAAGAGAGGCCAAGAAGCTGCAGAGAATGTCACAAGGAATTCAATGGCAAAAAGATCACAAGCTCCAAGGACGGTGAAAGATCAATGAAGCTTGGAGAGGTTTGAGTGGTGAGGGGGACTTGCCTGGTGGCAAAGAGCCTTTTACAACCAGAGAAGGACATTGACCATAGTCTTGGAGGTGGAGAGAAACCACTAACGGAGAGAAACATGTATAGAACAAATTTGAGTAAGAAGCTTAAATCTCGCCAAGCCATTTTAAAATGAATTAAGAGATAAAGCCCTTTGAGTTTCTTTATGCCTTATTCTACTCTTCTAATTGTCAAAACATACACACAAACAAAATATTCCTGGACCTAAAAACTTCATTTTTATAGGATTACAAATATCATGCTGATTAAAGGATTCTTGATAATCAGCTAGCTATTACTTTTGTTCTGTCTTTATGCAGATTTCTAGCAATTATGTCATCAGATGTAAGATTTAAGCCTCTAGATTTCATATTTTTTCAAGTGCCAGTGAGATTGAACATTGAAATTAAACTCTAGTAATTGGATTTTTTAGTGGTATTTGCAGCATATGGTTATTAAAGAAAATTTAATATACTAGTGTATACATAGATTTTAGATTATATTTACTCATTTACTGTTGTATTCTCTATAATTTTATTGAGGAGTAAAAGAATAACTGGGGACCAGCAGATGGCGTAACGGTTGTGTCACTGGACTCCCACATAGTCAACTGCAGTTCAAGTATGGACCTGGTAGCTTAAACCTCACACCGGGTACTTGTGTGTGCATGCCTAAAATCCCAAGAGGAGAATGGAGGAGAAGAGATTGCAGCGTGGCCATTCCCCCTAGGGAGTGACTTCTCGCTTTCTGTCTCTCTGGCAAGCACATGCACCCTATAACAAAAATCTCTCTTTAAAAAAAAAGTTAATTTAACTGTGGTGTTTTTCTTATAGGCATTTGTAAAAGATGTTCATGAAGATTCAATAACAGTCGCATTTGAAAACAAGTAAGTGTCTCAGTATATAATTTTAATGTTCCGGTTCTTCAATATCTCGTGCTGATTAATCTTTTACCTTTTGTTTTGTTTTGTTTTGTTTTTTAAATCAGGACTAGTTTGGTGTTTTTCAGGAGTGGATCTTCATGTTACTCACCAAGAAGTTCCTGAACAACTCAGTTTTAAACCAGTGGAATGATAACTCCTGTTAATGTCCCAATTCTATAATCTTGGTTGTTATGTCTTAGTGTCCTTGAATATGAAGAAAGAAACCAGATTCTTCTGTATTAGTCACTGACAGATTGGAATAAGAATATTTGTAATTCGTAAAATTGAAAAAGGATTCCTTTATTATGACAATTCTGTTATTGCATTGCTAACAGAATACTTGTAACTGGATAAATTAAGAGAACAGGAGTTTATATTAACTCCCAGTTCTAGTGGCTGGAAAGTCCAAAGGCATCACAAAATAGCAAAAGGCAGAACTTTGAGCAGAGTATGATCTGTATGCATGTGACCTTCTCTTTCATTCTGGTTATTAACTCTGCTTATAAGCCCTATCAGAACTCAGTAATAGAGGCCACATGCTAATGACATTATCAGACTCAAAGGCCCTACTCTGGGAAACTATGAACAAAATAAGTTTGTTTTTTGTTTTTTTTTTTTTTTTTTTTTTTTTTTTTTTTTTTTTTTTCTTTTTTTGGAGAGGTTTTTTTTTGCTATAGGGCGCGTGCGCTCGCCAGACAGACAGAGAGAGACAGAGAGATAGAAAGCAGGAAATCACCCCCCAGGGGGGATGGCCACGCCGCAATCCCTTCTCCTCCATTCTCCTCTCGGGATCTTGGGCACGCACGCACACGCGCCCGGCGTGAGTTTAAGCCGCCGGGTCCGGGACTCGAACCGCGGTCGACTACGTGGGAGTCCAGCGACATAGCCATTACGCTAACTGCTGGTCCCAACAAAATAAGTTTTGAAACACCTTTACAATGCAATCAAGCCCCAACACATAATTTCTGGAGGACATCCATTCAGTGTCCACTAAGACCAGATTTGAAAACATGAAACTTTGGGGGACAAGCCATTATCTATACCACAACATCTAGTTATTGTTTTTTTTTAAAAAAACCTGAATTTTATAACAACAAATCTTAAAAAAAAGATCTAAAATGAATGGTTTTAGTTATATAGTATGTTTTATCAAAAACAATCATGTTTAGCCTTTTTTATGTTTAATATATTTATAATCAGTAATAGCAATAGCTTATGTTTCCTGCTTTCATTTGCAAGAAGAGAAAATAAATGCTTACAGGGACTCCCGCGTAGTTAACTGTGTTTCAAGTCCTGGACCTGCAGCTTAAAACTCACGCCAGGCACATGTGAGTGCAGGCCCAAGATCTCAAGAGGAGAATGGAGCAGGCATCAGTAGTATAGATATTAATGTTTTATTGGGGGAGACAAGTATCAACTAAATTTTTTGAATGACAAAGCTATTTTCATAGTAGCTATTCAAGATTCTAAAGTCATATAAACTTCTTAGCCAAGCGTAGACATGGCCACCATGATTTTAGAATTTTACTGAACTCCTATGAATGGTTAACAGTTATGTTTTGGCTTTTATGTACCAAGAGAACTAATCGTATGTCAAAAATAGGTTATAAATCTATAGACAGAAAGTAGATTAGTGTGGTTGCTTAATGCTTCAAGGGACATTAAGAGGGCATAGCTGAAAGAGTTCAAGATTTCTTTTTGAAGTGATGAAAATATTCTAAAATTGATTGGTAGTGCTTGCACATATGAGGGGGGTCTTCAACAAGTTCATAAACATTACGCATTATTAAAAAAGTATGCATGGAATTCAAAATTGTTTTTAAACCAGAGTAAATTCTTTTAATTCTATTTTTCCATGAATGTTTTGAAGTACTTAAAATCAAATCAATGAATGTTAATTGGTCAATTATGCAGTATGTGAATTATATATCAGTAAATCTGCCAAAATGTACTATGTGACCCATACATACTGAGGAATAAATAACATCTTGCTTTTAAAAAATATTTTAAAGCAATACTACATTTCAGTACCTAGAAAATAATTTTGTAATTAGACCCTTGACAGATTCTTTCAGTTAGTTACAGGACCAAGTAGTATTCTTTGAAGCCTGAGACACATTTAGTGGGATAGAGATAAAAGGATTGAGAGTCTCCAACTCTATTCCTAGTTCTAAACTAATAATCTCAGTTCAAAATACAAGTTTAAATAAAAGAATACCTTTCTCTGAACATATAAAGCCCAAAGGTCCAGAATTTGCCTCTTTATTGTTTCAAGTATTTATGCTTATACAAATATAGATAATAGCATCACACCTCTAAGGGTGAAATACTTGATAACTTGGAGAGTAATTTTTTTTCTTGTAACTATACTCTCATCTGCTTACTTCCATCACTACATAAACACTCGTTTCCCATAAAGGGAGAGTTATCTTTATTTGCCACTCTTTAGTTTCTTCTGTAGTCTGTAATCTAAAGTATTAAGCAAACACTCATTTCCTCTATGCATTTAAGAAAGTATCTAGTTTCTACATTGACTTATCAGGATAGTTCTCCGCTTTTCTTTCAGATTTCTACCATAAACTTAAAATTATTATATCTTTGAATCTCTTCATTATCTATCATCTACATCATATCTGAATAAAAGTTTCACTTCAAGCTGTCATCCTGGGAATTTCAAATCTTGGGTTGTTGCAAAGTCATGATGTATTTTTTTAATTAAAGAAAAAAAAAAGACCCAGGAACAGCAGTCAACGTAATGGCTATGTCACTGGACTCCCATGTATTTAACAGTGGTTCAGGTCCAGGACCCGGTGGCCTAAACTCACACCGGGCGCATGCTCGTGTGTGCCCAAGATCCCGAGAGGAAAAAGGAGGAGAAGGGATTGCAGTGTGGCCATCCCCCCTGGGGGGTGATTTCTCGTTTTCTGTCTCTGTCTTTCTGACGAGTGCACGCGCCCTATAGAAAAAACCTCTCAAAAAAGAAAAAAAAAAAAAGACCCAACAGATCGACTGTTTTACCTTGTGTTCATGGAGTAAAAGGGATTTTGAAAAAGTTCATGGAAAATGTGAGTTATGAAAAATTTATGCGCTGATTGCAATTTTTTTGCACCAAAATAAACTTATACTTTAATTCCATTTTCCACTGACGTTTTGACGTCTCCTTGTATTTTTGAGATACAACACTAGGTTTGAGCACATGACAAGGATTTAATGGGGCCCTACCAAAATGGTCTCTTTGCCCTTCTTTGCTGTCTTGTTTTACTTTTACAACAGAAAAAGTGTTCTGTATAACTTCACAGATGATTTTTACTCTTCCTTTCAATCATGAAGCATTGCTTGTTACTGTAATATCAGATTGCTTTTCAGGCACTTTGTTTTTACTTTCTATATTTTGAGGCATGAATTTTATTTTTTATCTCTATATACTTAAGACTTAAAATTCTTTGTCCTTGGTAACCAATAAATTTATATTATACATTACTATGTGGTTTAAAAATCAGTTTACCGGGACCAGCAGTTAGCGTAATGGCTATGTTGCTGGACTCCCATGTAGGAGACCGTGGTTCAAGTCTCGGACCCAGTGGCTTAATCTCAACGCCGGGCGTGCGTGCATGCGTGCCCAAGATCCCGAGAGGAGAATGGAGGAGAAGGGATTGCGGTGTGGCCATCCCCCCTAGGGTGGGGGTGATTTCTCGCTTTCTCTCTCTCTGTCTCTGTCTTTCTGGCGAGTGCACACGCCCTGTAACAAAAGAAACTGTCCCCCCCCAAAAAAAAATCAATTTATCAATACATTTGTAATAAAAGATTTTTTTTTTTTTTTTTTTTTTTTTTTTTTTTGGAGAGGTGTTTGCTACAGGGTGGGTGTGCTGGCCAGAGAGACAGAAAGTGAGAAATCACTCCCCGGGGGACATGGCCATGTCACAATCCCTTCTCCTCCATTCTCCTCTCGGGATCTTGGGCATGCATGCACACGTACCCAGCGTGAGTTTAAGCCACCAGGTCCAGGACTCAAACCACAGTTGACTACATGGGAGTTCAGCTACATAGCCATTACGCTAACTGCTGGTCCTATAAAAGGCTTTTCTGAAATAAAGATAATTTTGTTAAAAAAAAATTTTTATAGTTCCCAAGGGTATATAATAATTCAGAGAAAGACTTCATTCTAATTTAGACCATAATCAGATTTTCATGAATTCTGGCTTAATTACTTGTCCTCTTATATAATAGCTCTTCTTTAAAAAAAAGAAAAAAAAACTTTCCTTGACAGGATTTTATTAATTTTAAGAAAATGCTTTAGCAAAACATTGACATTATACACAGAACTGATCTCGATATTTGCTAGTGAGACATCCCAAACAGAACCCAGAGGTGGCTGCTCCAGCAGTTGAATCCTCTGGTATTTTTTGCAAAGTTTATCTTTTACTATTTTATGTCTTTGTGGATATAAAAGAATAATTTGGTGGCTTTCAAAGTTGTTTCATATCATTTCAAATTTAAAAACCTAGGCATCTTAATTGAACTCCTGTAGGCTCTCTGCATTGAGTGTCTGTGGTTTAGGAGACCCCACCAGCCCAGTGCATGCTGATACATCATACTGATCAGCAGCCAACTACCCATGGCAAGAATTGACCACCTCGTGGGATCTAAAATTTAAAGGGGGAAAAGTGAGTTATGAATTGCTAATGTGCTGACTGTCCCATTTTTGCTTGGGAATTAGAAGGCAGTTCCTCTGGTCATTGGAATGTGGTTGAAATTGTTTTTGCAAGTGTAAGTACGTTGATGATGTTACTAACAATTACTGACACTAACATATTTAAGCTCGAAGGAAATTTCTGTTGTGATCTTACATTTAAAATACTCAGAAGCCAAACATTTTGGAAGACTGCTTTTGAAAATCATAATGTTGATCTCTTGTGTTTAGAACAATATTCCAAATGGAAATACAAGGCTGCTGTGCTGCATGCAGACATTGTTGAAATACCTCCATGTTACCATTTGCCCCACACACCAAAACATGACTGTTTAAAGCATTGGCTTCTTTAAGCTATAAAACGGGGATCACATTTAACCAAAAGTTGATGGCAGCATGGTCATTGTTTCAGTTATACATGAAAAGCTTGTTAATTAATTGTGGGGTTTTTTTTTGGCTTGTTTGCAGCTGGCAGCCAGAGAGGCAAATTCCATTCCATGATGTGAGATTCCCACCACCTGTAGGTTATAATAAAGATATAAATGAAAGTGATGAAGTTGAGGTGAGTTTCTCCTGCTTTATAGTTACTAAGCGCTAAAGGAGTAGGAACTTTTAATTTGCCTATGCTTTATATTTTTTTAATATGTTATCTTTAACACTGTTTAAACTACCTTGAGAATTATAGCTGAGATGGACATAAGCTTTTGAATAGCTAATCGTAATAATCATTTGAGATGATAGTTAATGCTTAAATTTGATTGTTTGAGCAGCATTAAGGGCATATCCTTTGAAAGTCACTGCACCATGTTCCTTTACCCACTAGTACTTCTTTTCCTCTTTCTCTTGAATGCTGAATCTTAGTTCATATAATGTCAACTTACAACTGTGCCCCCATGTTAAGCAAAATGGATTAGGGAAATTAATTTAACATAGGGTAGAAATCATAGTTTATAACAGCAGTATTCTATTGGGTCATCAGGAAAATCATGATACATTTTTGCATAGAAAATACATCATGACTTTCCCAGCAACCTAATAGAATTTCTTTAAGTAGTAATGAATCTTGCTGGTCCAGTTTTGAAAGCTACAAGTTTTAGTTTATCCATATAGGTAAAACCTTTTCATATTATGAACTGCCTGCTCCATCTGCCATTGAGCTCTTGAGACATTGTAGCAGCCTCTTTCTCCTTCCCTCCCATTCACACATGTTGTTTGGAATGGCATCTCTTCTTTCTCCACAATACTTGGCATTATGTGTTGTTAATAGGTGCACTTTCATGAATCTTGGTAGCATGAAGGAAGAAGCTCAGACATTTGTACAGATATGACAGAGTGACTCTAGGTCTATGAATTCTTATTTTCTGTGCTAAGTTTTTTTTTTTTTTTTGAGAGGTTTTCACTATAGGGCACGTGCGCTCGCCAGACAGACAGACAGAGACAGAGAGACAGAAAGCGAGAAATCATCCCCCAGGGGGGATGGCCACGCTGCAATCCCTTCTCCTTCATTCTCCTCTCGGGATCTTGGGCACACACGCACACGTGCCCGGCGTGAGTTTTAAGCCACCGAGTCCGGGACGTGAACCATGGTCGACTACGTGGGAGTCCAGCGACATAGCCATTATGCTAACTGCTGGTCCCTTTTCTGTGCTAAGTTTTAAAGGTGCAGTGAAATAGGACAGTCGCCTACCTTTGATGAGGTCACATTCTAGTGAGCATAGCTAATATGTGAGTAAGTCATATGAAGAAAGAAAAAAAAAAACAAAAGGATGAAAGATGAGTGAGAATAGTACTGTTTAAAAGTATGGTCATGGTGGGGCCAGCAGATGCCATGGTAGTTAAGTCAGTATATTCCCACATGGCTGACCGCAGTTCAAGTACTGAACCTGGTGGCTTGAAGCTCATGCTCTGTGGAGGAGAATGAAGGAGAGGAGATTGTGGCATGGTCATCTTCTTAGGGGGTGACTTGTCACTTTCCCTCTCTGTCTGACCGGCATACACATGCCCCATGGCCAAAAAAAAAAAAAAAAAAGTGGCCAAGGATGATCTCTGAATGTCCAGGCATTTGCTCTTTATAATGTTAAAGAAGAAATAAAGTAAACCTTTTTATTTACCAAAAATATGTGCTATACCTATTAGGTGTAAGCAGCTGGACTTGTTTTTTGCAAGAGACTCTTAATAGGGAACAGCAAACCGTACTTCAAGACCCTTACCTGTCCACTTCTTCAGGAGACTACAAGCTCTTTGAAAGGAAGGACCAGGTCTTTTGCCCTGTCTATATGTATCAGGAATATTTCTAATAGCATTTGATGGGGGCTGGCAGGTGGCGTGGTGGTTAAGGGCGCTAGACTCCCACATGACTGACCATGGTTCAAGTCCCAGACCTGGTGGCTTGCTTTTGCACATTCTGTCCCTCTCCCTTCCCCTCTCCCTCACACTTTGTCCCTCTTTGGTTAAATAAAGTTAAATAAAATAATTGTTTTAAAAAAGTAGAAATCACCCCCCAATGAGCATTGGATGAGAAGACTGAAGGGGGCTTTTTTTTTTTTTCCAAATTGCTCATATGACCAGTGGGAACTGGTGACACTGTTGCTATGATGACCTCAATATTATTTAACAATTAACTGTAACTGGAGGTATATCTCTGGCTAGAGAACAAGTTAGAAAGTATGGTAGAGGCAAGAGACAAAGGTAGATTAAATTGTATTTAGTCTTTGTGTTGTGTAACCATTAACTGGAGTTTTAGAAGGGTGATGAGTAATCCCTGACTCACTTGTCAGACTAGGTATATAGCTCCCTCTTCTCCCCATTCTCCAGTCCTCTTTACTCTTTCTGCTTCTGAGTATTTACCTCTTTCTATCTTACCCTGTGCATACTGTGTTATATTTTCCTTTTAACCTTTATTTACTAGTATCTCCACCAAAGGTTTCATTATGTACATTGTAAGTGAACTTTGAAGTGGTCACCAGAGAGATCTGTTAGAACTGATCTACAGCATGTGAGAGAACAGGAAGGTGGTATCCAGAGGATTCCCAGCATGGAGTTGTCCATTTTAGTGGAGAGGAGGCAGGAGACAAGAAAAATGATTAAGGATATGTCTATTTAGTCCCCAGGATAACTTGACACCAGGGTGGTGTCTTTAGTGAACTGAGTGGTCGCTGCTCCTACTCATTTAGTGACCAAGCATCCAGGCAGCAGGCTAGGGTCAGTAACTTCCAATCGGTTGTGCCTATTAGAATAAAATAAAAATAAGGTTGTACATTTTTAGATATAATTTCATAGCTCACTGAGTACCCAAGGAAAGTATGCCCATGTTTATGAATGAGCATCCACATTCAGAGTGCTGATTGTTACTGAAGTGGAGCAGAAAAATAGGAAAACTGCTTTTTACAAGGAGTTCTCAGGCAACTTCAGATAGTTTATAGCATTTCTCTGTCTAGCTCAGGTACATAAACAGGGGTACCGTCTGGTTGAAAATATATGTATATGATTTGAACAATAACTAGGAGCATTTTAAGAAAATTTCCTCAATGTGTGATCTGTAGATTTCAAAGTTATGTTAGTGATGAAATATTCTGTGTTGTAATTTTTGTAGGTTTATTCCAGAGCAAATGAAAAAGAACCTTGCTGTTGGTGGTTAGCTAAAGTGAGGATGATAAAGGGTGAGGTAGGAAAATGCTTATTTAAAATTTTTTCTTATACTGTTTTCCTTTTCTAAACCCAAGTACTCCTTTTTCAGTTTGGATTTCTATTTTGAAATAATACCTAATTTGAGTCATTTTATTAAAATACTTTTACATGTGTTTGGTATGTTTTAAATGGTTCAGTTGATTAAATTTTTACCCTAGAAAATATATTTTAAAATAACTGACTAGGTATAGGTTCTTGCTCTTACTTTTAAAAGTACGACTAGGAATGATTTTTATTTATTTCTCTCAGTTTTATGTGATAGAATATGCAGCATGTGATGCTACGTACAATGAAATTGTCACAATTGAACGTCTACGATCAGTTAACCCCAACAAACCTGCTACAAAAGATACTTTCCATAAGATCAAACTGGATGTGCCAGAAGATTTACGACAAATGTAAGTTGATATGTAAGAAATGTTGAGAACTTACAGGTGATCTGCAGTTAATTGTAAACAATAAAAATTTTAAGAGTGAGAATTGATTTTTTAGTATTTTTTTCCTACTTTTTGGTTTTTGGTTTCTTTGGGGCATATGCAAGAGAGAAATCATCCCCCAGGGGGATAGCCACACTGCAGTCCCTTCTTCTCTGTTCTCTTAGGATCCCAAGCACACACACATGTATCTGGTATGACTTTCAAGCCTCTGGGCCTGGGACTCAGATTGTGCGTGCCATGTGGGATCCAGCACCTAACTTCCACTACCTGCTGACCTAGTCAGAATTGATTTTTAAATTCAATGAGCTTTGTGAAAGATGGTTGGGTTTGCAAAAGTAGTAGGAAAAAAACTACATCGCTTTTCGTAGTTATATAATCAAGCCAGCCTTGTACTTGTTTATGATTACCAGGCTAATAAATACATAGCTGTTACACATAGTGCACATTTATTTTCTAAAATTAAAAGCTTTGTTCATGAATTTTAAGATTTGAAACTGATAAAACAGATGTGATAATTCTGTCATGAGTCACAAGTCAATTTCTAGACTACAGAGATTTCTCCAGGTATTTTTCCTTTTTACCTAAAATATTTTCGAAAGGTCATCTCTGTCTTATAATCCTTGATCTGGAGTAGTGCTTTAAGATTGTAGATAAGTGACTCCTTTTTAAAGAGTTCATGGGGGGATGGTAAGTTTGATTTGTATATGTGGCACCTTGGGTAAATAATAAATTGTAGTTTAGAATACATAGAAATCTTCCTTTGACTCTAGAGATTTTGTATGTGTAAATGTTGGTGCCTTCTATTCATACGCATTTTCTTCTCCAGCCCCCTCCTCAAATTGGTCAACAGTTTTTCTTTAAAAGAAACAACAAATAAAAATTCAATAGTCTGTACCTATCCCTAAAAGCTTTCAACAGTTGTCTCAAGAAAATTACCAAATTATATGTAACAAATCAAGATGCCTGCAGTAGAGCAGGTCCCCTGAATATATCTCCTTTAGTAATCTAAACCCACCAGTAATCCCTTAAGAGCACACCTTGTTTTTCATTCCTTTCTCTGTAACAAATGCTTGATTTGGCTGTGTATTTCAGAACTGTAGCAAAGGAACTAAATTTTTAAATGGACGTAGCATATAAATCACATTAAGTATGAACCCATAATTCCTAAGTGTAAATTTTTCTGCATCTTTTTATGCCAGTAGTCAGTGTTCATCTTAATAATGGGTATTTTTATTTCTAGGTGTGCCAAGGAATCGGCACATAAGGACTTTAAAAAGGCAGTTGGTGCCTTTTCTGTAACTTATGATCCAGAAAATTATCAGCTTGTCATTTTGGTGAGTGTTTTCAGGTTGTCTATTTTTGGTTTATTCCATTTGGGACATTTGCTTTAATAATGTTAATTTAAATCATGTAGTCCATCAATGAAGTCACCTCAAAGCGAGCACATATGCTGATTGACATGCACTTTCGGAGTCTGCGCACTAAATTATCTCTGATTCTGAGAAACGAAGAAGCCAGTAAACAGCTGGAGGTATGTCATTTTCTCTAACACTGTTTATAAAGCTATCTATGATAACTACAGTTGCAGAATTTTAATATGGGCAGCTTGTCATTTATTTACTGTTTCTTAACAATTCTTTATATTCGGTAGTTTGGAACTAAATTTTACAAAGCATAATCATACTGAAGTTTTCATGGCAGAGGTTTCAAAATTAAGCAGTAGTTTATGTGTATTAAGGGACTTCTGGTCAGTTCACTATTACTAGAAGTTTTTCAAAGCTGCTAATAAAATGAGGCAATGCTTCTTCCATATAACATGTTATCATTAAAGTACTAGAAAGTATTGAAATATCTAATCATATTCCTTTCATTATGTATGTTTATCTCTGTTTAAAAGGGTATAGAACTTCTTCATTCTAATTGGTTGTCACTCTTTAAAACTCCTGTCTTCAGATTCCTGCCAGAGGCTATTTCCCTAACTTACTATTTCGTCTCTTAAGGTGCATTTTATCTACTTTTATTAATTCTCCAATACCTTCCATCACCATACATTTATTTTCATTGATAACTATCTAGTACTTCCATCCATTGCCATAGAGACTAAATGGATTTTAGTTTAACGTGCCAACTCAAATATAGCGAATTCCAGAGTTTACCCTCATTATTCATTCATTAGAGAAAGAACACCATGGAGTTGAAATAGTTTATAAAAGGAGTTCCAAACTACATTTTAAGATAGAAGGTAGTCAGGACAGTATTCTTATAAAACCTTGCGAAATTTGCTGCCTCCCAATTTGACGCGCGATTGCTGAACTCTCAGGAAAGGAAAAATTTAATCTCCTTTTGTTGCTTTGTTTTCCTTATGGCGTGGAGGTCTGTTTAATTGTTTTTTGCGCTCATTCTTTCTTGATGTCCCTGTGTTTACAATTTTGTGGTTTCTTTAGCTATTCTCTCATAGCTTTTAGGCCAGAGCAGCCTCCTCACTTTCATTGTGAGTATTATGGAAATATACTCATATGCTTCTTTCTAAACATCTAATTCTCCTTACTCTATTATCATACCATTGATTACCATTTTTCACTGAATTATCAATGAAAGGTTAATAAACCAGGACTCAAAAACCATGACTTTTTGAAAAGTCCTAGGAGTATTTTGAACATTTTATTACTCTAATCTAAAAAAAAAGGATATTGTGCTTTTAAACTTGTTTACGCTAGTTATATTTATTCATTGAGATTATCAGGTGTGTTAAATAATGAGAAAGTAGTGTGCATGCCTGTCTTTCTTCACTACTAATATTAAAGAGATTCACATATTCCTATAAGAAATCCCCATTTGTCAACATGAGCCACTAATCTGTTTGGTTTTCATTAATGGCATGCTAGAACTAAACATTAAATACTATTTAAAGACAGTGATTATCCACAAGTTTGAAGTGTCAGTGTAACTTAGTTTTGTCATCAGTGAATATTTGAAGGAGCTCACAATACTTGTGGATCCAGATCACAAGGTCTCACAGACTCTGATCTCATTTTGTCTGCATTTTCAGGTGCACATGTAGGATAAGTTTTAAATCTTTTAATATTTCACAGTCATTTAGTTTAACTACTATACCAACAGTTTTTATGATTCCTTTCCTTAGGTTTAAGTTGTGAAGCAGAGGTCATTTTAATACCATTACTTTAACAGAAGGATGTTTAGATCATAATACCTGGTGATATTACAAATATGGCACTGTTTTCAAAAATATATGTGTATATATACACACCAATACCATTAATAAAAGTGAAGTGATTACCTTTTTCTATAAAAGCAGAATTTTTAAGTTCCTTTACTTAAATAAATTATATTGAGTCTGTCAGACCCAGTGAGCTGGTTTTTAATTGGGAACATTTGTTCTGCCTAATTAGTATATTGTTGATGTCATTGGTTAAACTAAGGCAGCCTTGCAAATGGGTTTTCAGAAGTTACCTGGTAAAACTGTCAAACTTTTTGCTATTAACAAAAATATATCAAATGACTTAGACTTCCAATAACCTAAAAAATATGTAGTGAGAGATATTTTCTAAAACTTATTAGTTTTCAACTGAAACTAGCTTATAGGGCCCTGATATACAGGGTCAAGATAATTTACATGGCTGACATATACAGTTGTCACAGTAGTTGATAAACCATATTCATCAGACGTGCATTTCTCTTCAGAGTTCAAGGCAGCTTGCCTCAAGGTTTCATGAGCAGTTTATCGTACGAGAAGATCTGATGGGTCTAGCTATTGGTACTCATGGTGCTAATATTCAGCAAGCTAGAAAAGTACCAGGAGTCACTGCTATTGATTTAGATGAAGATACCTGCACATTTCATATTTATGGAGAGGTAAATATTTTACAATCAACAGTTTTTTTCCCCCTCAGAAAAGACCAAGTATGTCAGCAGGCTAATCTTGTGTTGAAACTCTTCCCTTTTACTAGGATCAGGATGCAGTGAAAAAGGCTAGAAGCTTTCTGGAATTTGCTGAAGATGTCATACAAGTCCCAAGGAACTTAGTGGGTGAGTCAAAAATATCACTTGACATCCTTAAATAACCTTTCTAAAGTAACCCCTAAACAAAATTTAAGGGGCCAGCAGGTGGCATGGAAGTTGAGGCGCCTGGGTCCCACCTGACTGACTGTGCCGTTCAAGTCCTGAACCCAGTGGCTTGAAGATCATAACAGCCCATGTGCATGCATGCCCCAAATCTCGAGACATTGGAGAAGAAAGATTGTGGTGTGGCCATCCCCTGGGGAGTTATTTCTCATTCATTCATTCTCTCACTCTCTCCCTCCTTCCCTCCCTCCTCCTCTGCCTGTCTCTCCCCAGCAACCCAGCAAGTGTACACACACTGTATCAAAACTAAAATAAATTAATAAATTAATAAAAAATTAAATTTAAGTAAATAATTTATACTTGATAGAATTTCATTTTCCCTCACCTGAGGCAAAAAAGATATCATTTAATTGAAAGATAATCTCTGAAATATATGGTCTATTGCATCAGGGTACAGAAAATATTTGATAAATCTGATACTGAGAGATTGTCTTTTCAGAAGTTATGCAAAAAAGATGACTTTGCTATGTTTTTTCAAATCTTACTAATGCCCAGTTCCCTCACTGTATATTTTTGATATCTTAAAATTTAAGATTTTTTTTTTCAAAATGAATGCTATTTAGGGGCTTTCTAATTGGTAGATTGGTATTTGCTCTTCCTAACAAAGTGGTAAAATTATAATATTCATTTTAATTCATCAGAGTTGAAGATTCCAATAAGGTTACTTCCAATAAGTTCCAAACTCAGAAGTAAGTTGAAGCGTCTCTAGGAATGTGAATAGTAGTTCTTCATTTTGACTTGAATACTGCTGTTTCATGACTGTTACCATCATGGGTATCAGCAAATGCCTTTATAAGTACTCCTAAATGTGACAGATAACCTTTAGTAGAACATATCAAAACAAGTCACAGTTTTATCAAGAAAACTGTGTTTTTAATTTATAAATAAAATTGGGACATAGTACCTATACAACTTCAGATCTGATTATAAAAAGTAGCTTATGCTTTTTGGAAAATTTAAAGAGAACAAAGCTGTCTCCTTTTGTTGATATAGTTTCAGTGCTACTTAGCCTGCTTTTTTAAAGTCAATATAGAATCCTAAACATCTTCCTATTTCATTAGAAAACACTAGGAATGATGTTTTTCTCCCAGAGAAAATTAGCTTAAAAATAAGTACAAATATTAGTGAAATAATCCAGAATTATTAGCTCAGCTGTATACTATGGACAGCTAACGTTCATGACAGTGTAATGTTGCTGAGGTAACTCTCAACACTAGTTGTAAATGTAGAAAATATATGCATGTTACAAGGTAAAGTGATTGTCTCAGGAGAGTGGGGTTATGAATGATACTTAATGTTCTTGTTACTGTTTGCCAAATGATTATATACATTTTGTGTAGTTAGAAAGGTTATTTAAGCTTAGAAATGCTTATGAAAAAACAGCCAGTAGTTTTGTTTGTTTTTTAAATAACCAAATGGCTACAAACGACTATGTCGGAATTATTAAAAGTTCATTTTAGAGATAGCATATTAGGGCAGAGTGCTTGGATATTTGAGTTGGATCTAGATTTCAGTCCTACTTCATTCTTTGGAAGTTGTGTGACTTTGGGCGACTGATTTAGCTCTCCAACTCCTCAAATTGTCTTTTCCTTATCTGTTAAACAAATGTCATGATTGTACCCACCTCACAGAGTTGTCATGATAATTAGATGGCAGATATACACTCAGGTACGACATAACAATGTTTCAGTTAACAAGGAACTGCATACACTGTAGTGATCCTAAATGTGTAGTAGGCTTTAGCATCTGGGTTTAGGTAAGTATGTTCTATGATGTTTTGGACATAGAATGACAAAATTGGCTAACAGCTTCTTTCTCAGAATGTATCCTCATTGTTAAAGAACACATGACCCTATTATGTAAAGCACCTAACACACAGTTCTGGGCATAGTAGGGAACTATGTAAGTGTTAGATCTCTTTCCTTTACTCTATTCAAGACAACTAATTTAAAGAAGAGCAGAATTGTAGTAAATTGTCTGTCTCGATTTGGAAATAACTGCCTAATCTAGAATTGCATTATTTACTAAAAATAATAAAAGTGGGTTCTTACCTGTGGTCTAACCTGGAAAAAAAAAATCCGAAAAGTGGCCTATCACCAGGATGCCTGCTGGACTAAATTAGTGTTATTTTTGTTCCATTGGTATTTCTAGTTAGTAAAATGAGAGAATTCTATTGTGGAGTTGATTTTCTGCAACACTGGGAATGTTGGAGATTTTCAGAAAGCATTTTTGTGTAAGATTAGGCAAGGCAGATCTTCAAGCAGACATAATTGGTATTTGTATAAATTTGATTTGCATAGTATGATTTATGATCTGTTTTTTACAAAATTTTTTAGTATGTACACTAATATATTTTCCTTAAAATTTGCTTTTTCTTCATTCAGTAATGAATTGGTTTAACTGTTTGGTCAGCTATAGTTAATACAGTATTTAGGTAAGATTATCTTCATAATCTCAGCCTCTGTGGTGCAGTCAGTAGTGTGTTGGGCTCTAATACTGGAAGCCACGTGGCCAGCTGCAGTTCAGATCCCCAGCCTGGTTAACCTGAAACAGCACCAGGTCTATGCCCAAGATCCTAAAAAACAAGAGAGGAAAAACTGTTGTTTCAGTCGAAAGATGCCAAAATCTCTCACTCTTTCTTTTTCTTTTCTTTTTTTTTTTTTTTTTTTTTTGCCAACTCATTTAGACCTTTATTAAAATTGGCATTAATTCATGAAGATGTATGTCAATAGCTTGAAAGCAAACTCAGAGAAGACTCCAGGTAGCTTCTTTCCCCTACCACTCCCTTATCCTTTTGAAGAGACTGAAAATAATTGACAAAAGGGCCTACATCAGGAGTCCTGGCTTAGTGGTGTCACTTCTGTTCCCTGACCACTGGCCAGTCAGAAAAGGTTATGGGGTGAATGAGGCAGCCACACAAAGCAGGAGTGCCAAGGCTATACCCCAGTACAAGACCCACAGAGCCTATTGTGAGAAAGTCTTTTACTGGGTTCTTATATAGGATTGGCTCTGAATAAATTTTTTGCTGACAGATGTGGCCAGTGTTGAAGGTGCTTTAGGTATCTTGAGGGAACCCTTGGCTTCAGACAGTTCAGATGTAGATTTCTAGAATGAGTAGTTCTTCCATTTGTAATGACCTTCCTTCATACTAGAGTGTGATGCTATCTATAAAAGCAGTCATTAGTTACCATGCTTTCTTAACCCTGCAAATGATCTTAACGCTACCTAATATAATGTTATAATTGGCAAGTAATGCATAGGAATAGTATTGTTAACACATTGGCATAAAGAATGTCTATTCCTTTTAGATATGTATGTAGCTACTCAAGCCCTTTTCTAGCTTAAAGTTCTTTTATTTCAAAAAAATATTGGGAACCAGCAGTTAGCGTAATGGCTATGTCGCTGGACTCCCACGTAGTCGACCGCGGTTCGCGTCCCGGACCTGGTGGCTTAAAACTCACTCCGGGCACCTGTGCGTGTGTGCCCACGATCCCGAGAGGAGAATGGAGGAGAAGGGATTCCAGCGTGACCATCCCCCCGGGGGGTGATTTCTCGCTTTCTGTCTCTATGTCTCTCTCTGTCGGGCGAGCGCATGCGCCCTATAGCAAAAAAAAAAAAAAAAAAAAAAAAAAAAACTCTCCAAAAAAAAAAATATATATATATATTTACCATGGACAAAGAGGCAAATTGAAATCAGGTACAGATAAGAATTGAAATTGTTGAATACACATCTTCCTTTTCCTTAATTACTTTTATAGAACTGCAGAAAGAGTTATATACACCACAGTGGCAGCAAGTTTAAAGTTTACCCTTTTATAATAGACTTTCTTTGAACTACCTTAAAAATTCAAAATTACCCAATAAATTCACAAGTATTAATCAACTGTGATACCTGACCTGACCAATTTAAACAGAAAACTGTTAGGTTATAGGGAAATTTATGACATATTTTGTATGTTTTTATATGCAAAAAAGCATCATGACTTTCCCAATGACCCAATATATTAACTCTGCCTTCTTGAAAAGGGTCTCTGCTTTGATTTTGAGATCTTACAATTTCAGTATATGTATAATATATACAAATGTGATAGTTCATAGTGGGGTGTGCCTACTGGTTTGAGGTATGTGTTTTGAAAGCCAAACATGAATTATTCATTTCTTAGGTAAAGTAATAGGAAAAAATGGAAAACTGATTCAAGAGATCGTGGACAAGTCAGGAGTTGTGAGGGTGAGGATTGAGGCCGAAAATGAGAAAAACGTCCCACAGGAAGAGGTATGTTACAGTGTGTGTTTCTTGTTTGTCTAAGAAATTTTCTCTTGTTTATTTGATACCTTAATTGAGAGCCTCTGTAATATACACATAATGTGAATGTTATTCTGATTATTAGGCACGTCTGATATAACTAACATTACAGTTCTAAGTAATGCTGTGAATTTGAATTAGTGTCTTTCACCTATTTTAAGTCTTATTTCTTCATCTTTAAAAGGAATGGCATAAATATTTTAATATGAAAGAAAAATCACTGGGTCAGACATTAATGATAACTTAATGAAATAATATGTATGAAGATGCTATTTGTAAAGCACTTTTCAAAGATTATTTAATGTTGCCAACACAGACAAAATTGAGACATAGATTAATTTTTCTGACTTTCAGTCCCTGGAGTTTTTTGTTGGAGATTTTGTGGTTTGTGTGATTATTCTGTGTGCTTTAAATTTGGGGGATGGATATAATGTCTCTTCTCCATTGTTTTCACCTTTCAAGTTTATAACCCTCACTTTTATCTTCATGAATCTATGCATTGGGGGAACAACATTTAAAGTGTTCATATGGGATGGCAGAGATGAGAGAGTGTACTTCTGTGGAGTACTACTTTTCTTTGATACTATCCCTTCAGTGTGCCATAGTTTTCATGTATTGTCTAGCATGCTTTCATAAATATTCTTTTAGTTGAAAACCTTAGGGGTTTTTTTGCTGCATACTTTTTGTATTCTGTAATTTTATATACCAAAACAGTGTATAGTCATTTGCATTCTTAAAATATGATTATTGATTTAATAATGGAGCTAAATAGTCTTAAAAGTTGGTCCCTTTTTTCTCTTTTGTGTTTTTTTTTACTAAGGAAATTATGCCACCAAATTCCCTGCCTTCCAATAATTCAAGGGTTGGACCTAATCCCTCAGAAGAAAAAAAACATTTAGATATAAAGGAAAACAGCGCCCATTTTTCTCAACCTAACAGTACAAAAGTCCAAAGGGTAAGAATTATGTGTCACATTGTATTACAGTAAAAGTAATTTCTTCAACTCAGATGTCACCCAGATGTTGGTGTTTTGGGTGTTTTCTTTGGTTAGATTGGTAGACATTCATGTTCTGTTTTTCCAAGTCTGATTGCCAGCTCATGGGATGTTACAGACCAAAGTGATCTTTTCATTTATTCACAGTGACAAATGCAATAATGGGGTTGCATTAAAGGTTGTATTTTTCTTTTGAGAGTGGATTTAAATTTTTTCTGTACTCTGTATTTTGCAGGTATCATAGCTCAAAATGTACCTTCTGTTAGATGCATAAGTTACTACTTAAAACCATATTTTAGAAACTGCTTTTCACTACTTAAACTAACCTCTTTAGAAAGGGGTTTAGAAGTCCTCCAGTGAAAGTCCTGCGTTCAGGCTTCTGTGTGTCATTTGTTATAGTTAATGGCATCACTTGCATTCCTTATACTGCTTTAGGTGTTAGTGGTTTCATCAATTGTAGCAGGGGAATCCCAGAAACCTGAACTCAAGACTTGGCAGGTAGGAAAACATTCCTTGGAAAATCCATTTTTCCTTGATATTTCAATGTTTATTCCCCTTGTTAAGAAAGACTGCAAATGATCATCTATCCATGTTGGGGGCTGCTAACGGAGTGTTCGTGGGTATGTAGATCCATTGCCCTGGGCATAAAGCTCAAAGGCCTTCATGCCACTTTTGAGGCCTTTTCTTAGTTGCCCAGTGTTCTCTCTGCCATCTTCCCCCTTGCCCTCTAGAGAAGCTTGAACCAGCAAAAGTACTTTGAGTTCTCTGAATATCATGCACAGGTTTACTCTGCCTAGGGCACTTTTTCATCAGCATGCCTCCTTGCTTGGACCTTATTCCTGGTGAGGCTTCTTTTCTCCTTGCCATAGGTTCCCCATCTCTGACTATGACAGGAGCCTTTCCCTTCTGTGCTGCTATGTGCCCGCCCCTAGCATAGCACTTGCACATTAGATATTTACTCGTTGATCACCTCAACTTTCTTATAAGTTCTTTGAGGGCACAGGGCCTCCCACCTTCCTGTGAGCATTGTCTATGGAAAAAGATGATATGACTCAGATGATTAAAAGCAAAAGTGCCATTCTACAAAGAGAACTGTAACAGCAGGTGAATCAGGTATTCCTCTCTGGTGGGCAGTCCAGTTCTCATTCCAAAACAGGAAATCAATTTTTCCTAGTATCTGTATTGAAGGCCACCATTGCACTCTTGCTTTCTTCTTTGATTTTGCTTTTGTTTTTGTTTTTGCCGTGGGACCTGTGTACTTGCCAGAAAGGGACAGAGACAGTGAGAGGGAAAGTGAGATATTCCCCCAGGAGGGATGGCCATGCCATAATCCATTCTTCTCTTAGGATTTTGGCCATGCATGCACACATGCCTAGAGTGCTTTTTCAGGCTGCCAGGTCCAGAACTCAAACCAAGTAGTGGGCCATGTGGGATCCATCACTTTAACCACTGTGCCACCTGGCTAGCCCTCCTTCCTTCATTTGAATTTGCTATTCAGGTCCATAGTGAGGTGCTTAAATATGTGTCCCTGTGTATTTCCAATAGTTCGGACATGTTACAAGAGAAACTATGTTTTAAATAATTTGCCCCAAAGTTGATTAAATCTGTAGCATAGGATTTTGAAACTTATTTTGGTGGTATTTGACCCAAGAGGAAGGGTTTAGCATTCCATCATGTTACTTTAGGAAATAATACCATGAATTGGCTTTATAGTAAGTAAAGTTAGTTGGAGAAAAAAATTCAACAGCTAGAAATAATGTTTTTGAGAAACGAGATGTGATTCACAGGCCTGTTTATTTCCATAATTCATGTATTACTCATTGTTTTTTTTTAAAAAAAAAAAAAAAAAAAACTAGCTCATTTTAGGCCCTTGGATTTTCAGTGGCATCTGATTATTCAGGTGGTAATTGCTATGAGAAGACAGTGTCTCGCCTACTGGATGAAGGTTGATCGGCAAGCAAAGTATACTGATTGTCCAGTTTTATTCCCCATCAACAGCCATGGTTATGTGAAGGGGGAGGAAAACCCAGCCCCCACATGCCTTTAAGATGCCCTGTACTGAATGTAAAAAGGCAGAAGTAGCTCTACAGTAGTCCTGCCTATCACATGAATGTGTTCTAAAAGAGTGATGCTTTGCTCAAGGGGCAGCTTTTTGGCTGCTCACAACTTTTTACTCTGCCTAGAGTATTATAATATATCCACATCAAAGCTACTATATGCTTTTGGTTACTCACTTATGAATATCAGTAACCACATGTATTTCTTCACCAGCAAAATATTAAAGTGTTCTTAACTTTGAATGTCTGTCATAATTGCCAGCTAGTACCTTGTACAACTGTGTCTAGCTTCCCTATAACTTGTGACAAGAAACAGTTTTTTTTTTTTTCTCATTTATACTGGTGGACTACTATGTATACACATATATAGTATTTGCCTTTTAAAAATTTATCCTTATATTAAAGTAGTGTACATGACAAAAGATCAAACTTCCCTTGTGTTGCAGCCTTTTAAAGTTTTCAGAGTACATTATTAATGAAATGTCTGTGAGCTTGCTTTGTGAATGTGCTTCGATTTTTGTTTAATCTCACAGATTAATACTCAGTGTATTTTCACTTATTCTAATTGTTCGTACTCCATTGACATAGTTAGCAAAATTTGGTTATTACTTTTGTATCCCAGTATCTTATTTTGAATTTTTAAAAATAATTTGATCTAGATAAAAGCTATAATAAATGAATTAGAGCATTTTAAACTCTTTATTTTGTTTATATATCTCATGTTAAAGCATGTCTAACTTCAAATTATATAATTTGTTATTTTTGCTATTATTCAATAATAGTCTTTAAAACATAACAAATCTGATGCATATAAGGGGTTGTTATATTGATCTGTCCTTATTTACAATGGCTGCGTATAATATATCAATTACTGTTGTTTGCATGTATTGATTGATATTTTCAACAGTTTTGTACCTACTGTTCAGCAGACCCTGTGCTAGGGTCTTAGTAATTATTTGCATTTTTCAGATTAATCCATCATTAATTTTGTAGGCTCATGGTTATAATTTCTTTTCCAGGGTATGGTACCATTTGTTTTTGTGGGAACAAAAGACAGCATCGCTAATGCCACTGTTCTTTTGGATTATCACCTGAACTATTTAAAGGTGAGAACAGGAAGAACTTTAACTTTTAATCCCTTTGCACTGTAATATAAAAACTCCATAGTAAATCTTTCAGCAGTTAGGATTCATTCTAGCCTGTGCATAACAACGTATAACCTGTAAAAGATAATAGAAAAAAAATACTCACTTTGTTTAGCTTCTGTTTCTTCCAAAAACACAAAACACAGTTTTTCATTATTATAAATTTAAGGATCAATATCTCAGCTCTCAATAAATTCCCAAATTTCACTTTACACTTTTGTTAAAACCCTTACACTCAATTTAGGTAATCCTGTATATAGGCTTTTAAGCCACTTGATACTTTATACCTTTTGTGGGGATTTCCAGGCCACATTTTGTGTCTGTAACACTTGACTTTATTGTCCCTTTTCATCCTTTATCAAGGAGATCCCATATTTCATGAAGTCTCCTCTGTTTAAATGTTTGCACTTTGCATTTTTCTCTATACTCTGTTCAAAATATAAGCCATTGGGACCAGCAGTTAGCGTAATGGCTATGTCGCTGGACTCCCACGTAGTCGACCGCGGTTCGCGTCCCGGACCCGGTGGCTTAAACTCACGCCGGGCGCGTGTGCGTGCGTGCCCAAGATCCCGAGAGGAGAATGGAGGAGAAGGGATTGCGGCGTGGCCATCCCCCCTGGGGGGTGATTTCCTGCTTTCTATCTCTCTGTCTCTCTCTGTCTGTCTGGCGAGCGCACGCGCCCTATAGCAAAAAAAAAACCTCTCCCAAAAAAAAAAGAAAAAAAAAAAAATAAGCCATTGGGTTGTTTGAAAAGTTATGAAGCATTTTTCATAGAATAACATAGAAAAGATACGTCATGACTTTTCCAATGACCCAGTGTTTGTGTTTTCTCGTAAATGCTCATTTCAGTTTGTGTTTGTACAGTTATGCCTCTTCCAGATGGCAGACTAGAAGGTAGGAACCAGAAGGCTTCAAGATGTAGTAGAAAGGGCACCCTGGCTTGACAGTCTACAGTTTGCCTCTAGTCTTTCCTCAGCCATGTATTAGCCATGTGACTTTAGGCATGTCACTTCCCTAGACGTAATGCGTTCTAAAATTCCTTTTAATCAAAACATTGTATAATTTAATAAAATACATTCATATCCACTTCATTTTTATAGGTTCTCTTTGTATCCATACATATCAAAATTATAATTTAACTAGTATTAAATAGTTTCTAAAGAAATAATCCACTATTTTATTTTATTTATGGTGCTATCTGAATAAGAATGTTTTGCCTGTTTCTCAAAAGAAAGAAAAAGTAAACAGTTTCTACTATTTGCAAATACGAGTAAAAGGAAGAAAAAGTGTAATATCGAGGCATTTCATTCATTCTTTCATTCATTCTTATTATAGTCAGTTGATAATTAAACGTGAGGAGGTTTCATCCAGCAAGGTTTTCATGGGTAGGATACCTTTTAGATCTGCTTATTTGTTTTTCTTTTATAGTATATTTTATGTGTAATCTATTGTATGTGTTTTCCTTTATATAATTAGTTTAAATAACTATGAAGACCTGGAGAGTTAGGGTTGCATTGTATTAAATCCCTGGTTCTTTTAACTAATGTTCTTTCTTAGAAGTTTTGATTTATTCTTCGCAATCGACTATCTTTTTTGGTTATTAGCAGCGTCCTGTTGCCACTCTTTCCATCGCCAGATCTTCCCTTGGTTGGGCCTGGTAGCTTTCACCAAAAAGTGACTGCTTTGTCCCAGTGGGATAACCTGGACTACCATTCTGTTTTGCAAGATATACCCATTTCATGAAGTGGAGCTATTACTGTACTGTTGGAAGAAGCCACTTGGCTACACACTCTCTTTACCCAAGTCCTTTGTAAAACAGATGCTGGTTCAGAGCACAGATGAAATTCACTTAGATCCTTACCTGACCCTTTATTTTCAGAAGCAGCCCCCAACCAAGATATTAGGTATTTAGCATTACAGGGGATTTTCCAATGACTGTTCATATAGACGGTCTCTATGATGACCTCTGCTTGACCAAGATGCCCAGTACTGGCATAGTTACAGATATGATTCCCTGTAGCCAGTAAATGGGGTGTTTATGGGTATATTGGAAGGACAGGGTTTAGAAATGAGATTTCATCTGTATTTGATAGAACCCAACATGTTAGAAATAGTGTATGTAGGGGGTCTATCACTGGAACCCAGGTGCATATTTTGATCATCTGAATTTACAGTGTTGGTCATACTTGTTCTAGCAGAATTATATTTACGAGGTTTTCAAGGCATGATGTAAGATCTAGCTTATTTTGGTCCACTACCAAATAGTTTTTTTTTCCCCCTCAGATAAGGAATATCAGTGTTTTCAGTTCATGGAAAATGTTGTTCCTTAATTGTATAATAACATCCAAAGACCTATCATAGTATATGTTATAAAACAATAGGTGACCCAAACTTAATGCTTCGTAAATTAAGACATTAACTGGGAAATCTGTTTTACTTCAGATATTAACATGTGATTTTTAAGGTTAGCTGGTTAAACCTTTATTGTCATTTCTCTGTATTCATACATTTTCACACTATTTTATAACATCTTATCATCAAGAGGTCCCTAAACTAGCATATCTGTACCTTAGTAGTAGAATGATTGGATAATAGTGCCAAATCACACAATTTTAAATTTTATTCAGTATGATATTAATGCTTAGTAGTTTTATTCTGTATCTGATTCTGAACATCAATAATCTGTTATCTATAGCAATTTTCTTTTTAAGAAAACCATTCAATTTCCTGATAATTCTGTGTAACAGTGTTTACTGTAATTTTGGAACTGAAATTGAAGTATTTCCAGTATACTTTATATCTGATGAAAAGGAGAAAGTTATTATTAAATAAAATGTCAAATTATTTTTACTGTTATCTTGTATATTTTAAATAGGAAGTAGACCAATTGCGTTTGGAGAGATTACAAATTGATGAGCAGTTGCGACAGATTGGAGCTAGTTCTAGACCACCACCAAATCGTACAGATAAGGAAAAAGGCTATGTGACTGATGATGGTCAAGGAATGGGTCGAGGTAGTAGACCTTACAGAAATAGGGGGCACGGCAGACGCGGTCCTGGATATGCTTCAGGTACAAACTAAGCATTTTACTCAGTAACTTTATCTGTTCTTAGAATTAATAGCTGCTAATCTCTAATATTCATTAGTACCCCATTATAACAATTTCTTACTACGTGGTTTCCAGTTCACAGTGGGTCCAATTGTGTTGCAAGAGACATAGAGTAAAAATCTGATAATAACACATAGAGTTCACACGGCAGGTGTCAGTTCTGTCCATGTTCTGATGGGGGATAAATCTTCTTAAGCCCTTGTGTCTTGATGACTTTCTAAAGGTCTCTCCTAATTTTATTACTGTATAGCCCGAATTTTTTCCTTTCTGTACTGTGGCTCATTTTTTGTCAGGCATGTGCTGGTAATACTTGCTGGATGGACCGTGTAAATCAGGGGTCTGCATCCTGTGGCTCATAAGGTGATTCTGAGTGGCATGGCCAAAGTCAGCCCTAGGCACAGTCAAGAAGTAGGCGAAGTTTCACTTTGCCTTCCCAGTTCTTGTCCTTGCTTCTTTCTTCTTTCCCAGTACCTTTCAGTGAACCCAGTCCCCACCTGCCAGTACCTACTGTCTTTTTTACTCAACTGTGTATCTACTATGTAACATGCTAATGACGGTGTAAGGTATAATCCATCTCACAAATATTTGCATTTCAAAAAGGAACTCTTTAAGATGGAAAAGCCTTCAAGATCCACAGGAATGAAGCTATAATGGTGAAGCTATAATTGGTCATTAGCTCCAACAGAGGAAGAGAGAGAGGTAGTAGAGTTGATATTCTGGAGTCCGGGAGAGACCCTTACTCCTAAGGCCAACCTTGAACCTAACCCCTCACCCTTCTCCCAGCAGTTTCTTTGACCAGTGCATTTTCACCTCATGGTGGAACTCTTTTCCCCACTCCCATTCCCTACATCATTAACCCCCTCAGTCAGAGCGAGTTTATTTTAGTAAACCTTTATTAATGATAAACTCTTCCAGTGGGAACGGGAGGGAAGGTTGTGGATCAGGCATCAAGCAACCAGATCTCCTCGTAGCTAGGTCCAATCCCTGACCCCACAAGAGACCCTTTCCTGACATAGTTGCCATGGTAGCCTTCTTTGCCACCCTTTCAAAGATGACCAAAATGTCTACATTCCCCTCCATCCCTGGGCCAAATCTTGTTAAAAGGAGCTCTCTTGATAAAGTTTTTGTCTGCCAAGGTATTGCATTTAACTATTGTTTAAAAAAAAAGTTGAAACAACTTTTCCTCTAGAGAGCACAGATGTTTAAAGGAACACAGCTGTTTAATTATATGGCACACTCAGGTTTGAACTTAGTTGGCTAATAAAATACCTTTAAAAAAAACTGAGAACCAAAAATGCTTATAACCCAAATTATCTCAAATATCACAAAGCCCTTCATACTGAATTTAAAATAATTTGTTTTACAAAATGGAAAGTAATCATACTCTTTGGGGGGGGGGGTGTAAATTGGGAAGAGTATTGGATTACCCCTGAAACATCTCTGGAAGCTTCTGTTAACCTATTTTTTTTTAAGTCAGACAATGGTATATAACTTTTAACTCTCGATAGGAACTAATTCTGAAGCATCAAATGCTTCTGAAACAGAATCTGACCACAGAGACGAACTCAGTGATTGGTCATTAGCTCCAACAGAGGAAGAGAGGGAGAGCTTCCTGCGCAGAGGAGACGGACGGCGGCGTGGAGGGGGAGGAAGAGGACAGGGAGGAAGAGGACGTGGAGGAGGCTTTAAAGGTTAAGAGTTTTTCATTTTTAAGGGATAAAGGTGATTTATAACAGCAGTCCAGAGTTCAATGACAAATCATGGTGATGCAGTGAAGTAGTATCACGATCGCCTCACTCCTGTTTTGTGCAGATTACTGTGGCAAACAGTCTTTCATTCTTATGGTAACAGTATTAGCCTTTCTTATGGTTCATACAGAATATATGAATAAAAACTGATAACTGATTCAGCTTCTTTGGGGGTTCCATACATAGGATCTGATCTCTAACTCAGTCGATCATAGTTGGAACACCTTTGAAATATCTTCTATTTCTTGTTAGCAGGGTGGGTAATTAACCAGTATGTAGAGTTTACTAGACTACTGAATGTTTTAGATCCTATGGTTGTTTTAAATAGAGGATGTGACCAAAAGACAAAAAATAACAAATGCATGAAGGATGCAGAGAAAGGAGGAACTCTTACACTTTTGATGGGAGTATAAATTAACTTGTATAAGTCCCTCTTGTACATGTGCACACCCTCCCACACACAAAGGAACACTATTAAGCCATTAGAAAGAATGACATCTTATCATTTGAGGCAACATGGATGAGCCTATAGGACTTCATGATGGGCAAATGTGTAAACTAAAAAACAAATAACTTCATGGTAGAGTGTAGAGGGGCCAGCAAGTGACATGTGGTGGTTAAGGTGCTGGACTCCCACATGGCTGACTGCAGTTCAAGTTCCCGACCTGGAAGCTTGCTTTTTCACTTTCCCTCTTTCTTTCTGTCTCTGGTGAGTGCACATGCCCTATAGCAAATTAAATGATAATAGTAAAATTAAATAATTCTTTCTAGAAAAAAAAAGAGTATAGAATAATGGTTACTAGAGGCTGGGGGGGGGAGAGGAATAGGGAGATATTAATTAACAGAGATAAAATTACAGAGAAGATGAATGAGATCGAGTATTATGTAGCGCTATAAAGTAACAATAGTTGACAGTAATTTACTATATATTACAAATTAACTAAAAAAGAGGATTTTGAATGAGCCCAACACAAAATGATGACACGTTTGAGATAATCAATATGCTAATTACCTAGATTCAGTCATTACACATTATATTATACTGAGAAACCATTGTGCCCCATAAATATGTGCATTTATTATGTCAATAATAAATAGAGGATGCGGGAATAAGGAACTTCTAGAAGACATTTCAGAATCAGTAACTGTTGAACCTTTTAAATATACTTATATAGGAAACGACGATCACTCCCGAACAGATAACCGTCCACGTAATCCAAGAGAGGCAAAAGGACGAACAGCTGATGGATCCCTTCAGGTAAACCTGTGTACCTCATTTCATCCAAATTGTTCAAATATGGTTGTGAGATTTGTGAGTTTGTTTTACTTTAAACATGTTCACAATTGCAAATTTGGTAATAAGTGCAATATTTTTCCTTAGCATTACAATCATGTACAATTGTTCATAAGTGTACAAGCTTAGAGAATTTCTCTAGAAACTGTGAATCCTAAGTATTCGGGAAGACTTTGACAGCTACATTATGATTTATTACCGCACTGGTGCCCCCTCCCCCACGATTCCCCAAGGAGAGTAACATCCTACAAGGTATGAAGATACCTAAAGTAAGCCCAGCAGGTCTCTTTGCCCCAGAGTTGCAGGCATAGGGTATTCTCTTTGAGGAGAGTGTTAAGGAAAAGAAGGTGTCTCTCTCACAACTGGTAGACAGGGCTGATGATATTCAGGTCATGCCCTGCTGAGTCAGTCAGCTGCTTATTTACAGCTAGGATCTAGTCTTGAGAAGGATCTCTTCAAAATTGATCATTGCCAGTGCTAAACCCATTATTAAATAACTTTAAGATTATCCCCTGAGCACATCCAGGCACCTTTGCTAAGTACTTTATAAAGTAAGTTTTATCTCATTTAATCTTATAGCAGTCCACTGAGGTAAGTCGTTTTATTATTTCATTTATAAGCAAGTTAACTGAAGCTTCAGTCTTAGTCACATAGCTAGCATATGACCAAACAATATTCAAACCCTGGTGTCTGGTTCTCAAAACCCATGTTCTCATATTTTTGTAACTTTTACCTCTTAATTTTTTGAGAGATTTTTGCTATAGAGTGTGTGCACTCACCAGACAAAGAGAGATAAAGAGACAGAAAGCGAGAAATCACCCCCCAGCGGGGATGGCCATGCTGCACATCCCTTTTCCTCCAGTTTCCTCTCGGGATCTTGGGCACGCACGCACACGCACCCAACATGAGTTTTAAGCCACTGGGTCTGGGACTCAAACCACAGTCAACTACATGAGAGTCCAGAGACATAGCCGTTAAGCCAACTGCTGGTCCCATACCTCTTAATTCTTAAGCAGTGAAGGTTCCTTCCTGACTCAATTGGTTTGGGACCAACATCCAGGATTAGCAAGAGATACTTTTTAAGACAAAACCATTATGATGGCATATGCCTTAGGAATTCTAAGGAATGTAAGCAGAGCTAAGTAAGTATTGACTATTGGCAGGTTCTTAAGGACAAGCATAGAAAGTTCTCTGGATGTAGATGGAGAGATGTGCAAATTAATGTACACACTTGTTCTTTACAAAGATACAAGGTATTATGTGTCAGTTTTGTAATTTCTCACTTATACTGACATGTTTGGTGAATTTGACAGTCTGAGCACATTGGTTGAAAGGATGCATATTTATGTTTATAATTGAAAGGGAATACTGAATAAAAAGGTGTGTTTTCTGTGCAAGTATACAAGTAGATACCAATCAAAGCATTGAACCCTTAACAATCAAACTTTTAAAATTCACCCCTGTGTCCAACACTTAAAACATACTCTTAAGGCATAGCTAACCATTTTGTAAGTTTTTAACATGTGTACTAAAGTATATCAATATTTGGAGTTGTTTTGGTCCATTGGTCAATATTATCAATATTATCTTCTTTTTGTACAGCATCTGTAATCCATTAGCATTGTTCAGCACTGGCACTTAAAATGTGTTATAATTCTTAGAATACTATTTTTAAAATTACATTAATCTGTACTCACCTAAGATTCTAATTTTTTCCTAAACTGTCTTCAGATCTCCCTATTCATTCTATTCTTCAGTCTAAGTTCAAATTTTAGAAGCATCTGAATTGTCTTACTGAAATACTAGAAATCAGTGCTCATATTTTTCTATGGACAGTTGATGGGAACTCTCAGTGTGTAGAAATTTAATGATATATATGACAGATAAAAAGGTGCAGACTGAGTTGAGTTCTTATCTTGATAAAGTGAGAATAGGAAGATCTTGTTTTGTGTCTCTGCTCTGGGTTTCACAATCTTTGGAGAATAGCCCATTCTTTTTGAACTCTAGTGTTAGAGACATGTATATTTTCTGGTAATCAGTAATAGTAATTCATTTTAACTGTTTCTCACTATTTTACTCTGCTTAGATGAAGACACGGTAGGGTTGTGAGTTTTTCTCTAACTTTGGATGTAGTGAGATGACCAATGTGTTCCAGTTAAAGTGTGTTTTTAAATCAGAAAATAAAGAACCTACCTTACCTTAATTTCTTGCACTTCTTCTATTCTCATCTCCACTTCCCCTTTTAAGATGTGGAATTTACACTTCAGGCTTAAAATTTCTTGTCAGGCCAGTGACAGGTTACAATAGGATATGGTCTGTGTATATAACAACTATAACTTGTTTTAGATCAGAGTTGACTGCAATAATGAAAGGAGTGTCCACACTAAAACATTACAGAATACCTCCAGTGAAGGTAATCGGCTGCGCACGGGTAAAGATCGTAACCAGAAGAAGGAAAAGCCAGACAGCGTGGATGGTCAGCAACCACTCGTGAATGGAGTACCCTAAACTGCATAATTCCGAAGTTATTTCCTATACCATTTCCGTAATTCTTATTCCATATTAGAAAACTTTGTTAGGCCAAAGACAAATAGTAGGCAAGATGGCACAGGGCATGAAATGAACACAAATTATGCTAAGATATTTTTTTTTTTTTAAGTATTGGCCGTGAGCAACAATTTTCAGATTTGCACAAAAAAGATACCTTGAAATTTGAAACATTGTTAAGTATACTTAGCACTTCAGGGCAGGATTTTAGTTGTATTTTTTTTAAAGTACTGAGCAGTGATATTCATTGTTAATTTGGACCATTTTTCTGCATTGGGTGGTAACCCACTGGAACATTTCAGTTTCTCTGAATAAATAGCATTTATGGTAATCATATTAGACTTCTGTTTTCAATCTCGTATAGAAGTCTCCACGAAATGCTATGTCATTTCATGTCCTGTGTCAGTTTATGTTTTGGTCCACTTTTCCAGTATTTTAGTGGACCCGAAATGTGTGTGATGTGACATTTGTCATTTTCATTAGCAAAAAAAAAAAAGTTGTATGATCTGTGCCTTTTTTATATCTTGGCAGGTAGGAATATTATATTTGGATGCAGAGTTCAGGGAAGATAAGTTGGAAACACTAAATGTTAAAGATGTAGCAAACCCTGTCAAACATTAGTACTTTATAGAATGCATGCTTTCCATATTTTTTTCTTACATAAACATCAGGTTAGGCAGTATAAAGAATAGGACTTGTTTTTGTTTTTGTTTTGTTGCACTGAAGTTTGACAAATAGTGTTATTGAGAGGGATGTGTAATTTTTCTGTATAGACAGGAGAAGAAATAACTATCTTTTCATTTGAGAGAGGCTAAAATGTTTTCAGCTAGGAACAAATCTTCCTGGTAGAAAGTTAGTAAGATATGCCTGCTCTTTGGCCTGATGACCAATTTTAACTTAGAGCCTTTTTTATTTTGTTCTCCCCAAGTTTTGTGAAGTTTTTCATATTTTAATTTCAAGCTTATTTTGGGGAGATAGGAAGGTCATTTTCATGTATGCATAATAATCCTGTGAAGTACAGGTACTTTGTCTAAGAAACATTGGAAGCAGGTTAAATGTTTTGTAAACTTTGAAATATAAGGTCTAATAAATAAGCAGAATTGGAAAGCAGACTAGGATTGGTTAACAAATAATACATTTTTTTCTTTTGGCTTTATTTTTTAATGTGTTGAGTTTTGTTTTTGTTTTTGAGTCATTTTTTTTAATGAATGAAATTTACTGAGGAAAAATATGTGAAGGACCTTCACTCTAAGATGTTATATTTTTCTTAAAAAATAACTCCAAGTTAGGGGTACCACTGAATCTGTACAGAGCCGTACAAACCGAAGTTCTGCCTCTGATGTATTTTGTGAATTTGTTTCTTTGAATTTTCATTTTACAGTTACTTTTCCTTGCATACAAATAAGCATATAAAAATGGCAACAAACTGCACATGATTTCACAAATATTAAAAAGTCTTTTAAAAAGTATTGCCAAACATTAATGTTGATTTCTAGTTATTTATTCTGGGAATGTATAGTATTTGAAAACAGAAATTGGTACCTTGCACACATCATCTGTAAGCTGTTTGGTTTAAAATACTGTAGATAATTAACCAAGGTAGAATGACCTTGTAATGTAACTGCTCTTGGGCAATATTCTCTGTACATATTAGCGACAACAGATTGGATTTTATGTTGACATTTGTTTGGTTATAGTGCAATATATTTTGTATGCAAGCAGTTTCAATAAAGTTTGATCTTCCTCTGCTAAATTGATGTTGATGCAATCCTTACAAATGATTGCTTTTAAAATTTTAAGATAGGAAAAGAGATCTATAGAAAGTGTTCTGTTACAAAATGTAACTGTTACCATTGGAAATTTCACGTCGTAGGAAGTTAGCCGTTATCTACCAACTTTCAACAACTTAATCTCATTTAATAAAGTGAAAATCAACAAAATGGTACAGAAACGCAGCGTACCATTACAATATGCACTAAGTCTCTTTTTTACAAAGGCTGAATTCAGCAAGGCGCTAACTTGCTTAAATGTGAATTACTAACTTCTCAAACTGTAATTTGATTCACATGTTTTCAAATGGAGTTGGAGTTGATTCATATTACAATATTTGTGTGCTAAACGTGTATGTTTTTCAGTTCAAAGTCATGTTTTTAAAATCTTATTAAAGTTTCAAAAATCTGAAGATTGTTTATCTAGATGTAAATTTTTATTAAAAAGTTGCACTTATGAAAAAAGCTAAAAATTAGTCTGACAGATGTTTACTCCTGGTTTTAAATTTCTCTATATGGCAAAAATTAATGACATGTGGGGGGAAGGTTATTTATTATGCAAAATAGATATGTCACAAATAATCTCTTATGTGTTCTTAAAAGGCAAAAACAAAGATAATCAAAAATAATTCTCCATATTCCGGTTGTAACATGTCACCATGTTAGCTACATAGAATGCCACTCATATTACACTTACACTCCTGTCTGTGCACACATAAGCATATGCTGCCATTTTAGGGAATATGATCTATGTAGTACCAAAAAAAACTTGATGTCAGCATTTCAGTAATACAATAAATATCAGGTTTGTAGATAGAATGTGGGGAAATTGGCTGTTGTCGTTATTTTAGGTAACCGGCACATCCTACAGCCTAAAAAATGTACAGATGGAGAGTTGACGATGTCAAGGTTCCACCTGGTATTAGGATCCATAAATGATTCAACACAGTCTCCTCTGCACTGATACCAACCCCCTTCCTCCCCCCTAGAAAAGTATCTTTTCTTAGTCCATTATAGTCTTGCTAACAGAAATACCCAGACTGGATGACTGACAAAGAAATAGGGGTCTATTTGATTCACAATTCTGGTAGCTAGAACATTCAATGGGATAAGGCTAGTATCAGGCCAGCCCCATCACAATATAGCTGACAGGAGCAGACAGGATGGTGAGCATGTGCAGAGTGAGCGAGCTATGGGCAGCTCTCAGGACAAACTGCCCTAGTGAGAACAAATCCCTTTCACAAGAGCTAAAATTCAGTCTTTCAGGAGACAGCCATTAATCCATTCATGAAGCCAGTGACTCCATGATCCAATCACTGTGGTCCACTTATCACTCACAAGGGCCTAATTCCTTTGGGAGACAAACCATAACATACCCTTTGTCTTCTGCCTTCTTACTTACTCTGGTACTTACCTGGTACTTTGCTACCCATTCTGCCTCATTTGCCACAATCAGAGGAGGGTAGGTAAAAACTATCCTCAACTTGGTTGGATTTTTCTTGCTTCTCAGTAGTTTTGAGCACTATACCGAGTACCCTTTGATGATCAGTGTGGCTTACTCAGGGATTTCTCATATGATCATGATCTTAGAGCTCCTGGTAGTTTGGGATAGAGTGCCTTTTAGAGTCAATATGTTGGTTCTGATCCGTATTGAGCCAGTTTCTGTTTCATGGCCACAATGGCTTCTTTCCCTTGTGAAGCTCAGAAGCCTCTCATAACCAGTTATTCCAAAATAACCATTACCAAGTGCTAGTCTTAATTGTTCAGAAGGCTTAACAGGTGCCAGGATGTATATCTGGAGCATCTTTTCCTTCATCTTTCTGGAAGGCAATGTCCGTTAAAACATTGTCAATTTGTCTTTTTCCTTTCCACAAAGAATTCAAAAGAATTCTCTTTCTTTTTAATTCCAAGGAGTTTTATATTAACAGAAGAGGCATTAAAAGTCTTTGAAAATTGCACTTTTTCTTTTTTCTCCTTTGTTTTTGTTTTTTGTTTGTTTTTGTAGAGAGGTTTTTGCTATCAGGCGCATGTGCTCGCTGGAGAGACAGAAACAGAGAGACAGAAAGTGAGGAATCACTTCCCGCTCCCGCCCTAGAGGAGATGGCCATGCTGCAATCCCTTCTCTGTTCTCTCAGGATTTTGGGCACACATGCACACATGCACACAGGCGTGAGTTTTAAGCCACCAAATCCGGGACTCAAACCGCAGTCGACTACGTGGGAGTCCAACAATGTAACCATTATGCCATTTACTGATTCCTGAAAATTGCACTTTATAAATGATTACAGCTAAGCTCTGAAGTTCTTAAAGAAAGGTCTCCCCACCATTTTTTTGGTATCCTTGTGCCAGATTACAGGTATGGATTGAAAATTGGAGGGAAGAAAAATTAAGTGTCAACAGAAGATGATTATAAGGAATCCTGAGATGTTACCATTTTTCAGTATCATATAGAACTTGGATGGCTAAGAGAAGGGGAAAAAAGAATTCTCATGTTAATTGCTTAAGTATGGAGTTGTTTTGGTAACTACTGAGGCATCTTTGTCACATTTCCTTCAAGATCAGGACCCATAGCCTATTACATTGAAGAACAGTGTGCCACTGTAAGGAACCTGTTAAATTAAAAGTGGGCAGTGCGTCATACATACTACACAATAGAAAGAAGTAAAGCGATATACTATGGGGAGGGTCAATGAGGAGGTCGGTTCCTTACTTGACTGGGGCACAGACTAGCTCTGTGATGCCTGATAAGTCATTGCACCTCTCTGAGATTTGCTTACTTTGTGGGTTAAAGTAAGTAGTTGCTAATGAATCCTAACTCCAAAGTGCATTAATAAAATGAGCATGTTTGATATGGAGGAAGCTACAAAGAACAGTGTAAAGAAACCACCTGCCTGATTTTATCTGATTTCCTCTTTACTCACTGAATATGTGCTATATAGCAAGGCTTTCTTCACAAATTTCTTGGATACAAACCTTCTTGGATACAAAGACAATATTTCTGGCCTTCCAAAAACTCAAAGCTTAGTGGGAAAGCTCACTGTGAAGTTCCAGTATGTGGTGTGGTAAATGCCGGGATGCACAGGAGGAGGTGAGATCACAACCCAAACTGAGAGCTGTCAGTCAGTATCATGGAGTCAGTAAAGGATTTCTCAGGTGAAGCAAAAATCTTACTCCAGTGAGGAGGAGTTAGGCAAGAGGAATGAACCTGGAGACATTGATGTAAGCATAAAAAAGCCCAGTGTAATTAGGAAGTTTTTGAGAGCTCAGTATGGCTGGGACACTTAGAATTTGAGGCAGAGAGAGAGGGAGGTGAGACAAGGTACCGAGGAGGCCCTAAGATGCCATATTAAAGAAGTTAGATCTTAGCCTTTGAAGAGTTTTAAGCAGAATTACACTCAAAGTGTGAAGGGACAAATAGACTCAACTCCCAAGAGTCATGACCCCAGGGGCATCTCCCAAGTGACCAGTTGGTGGAAGGGGCTGTGCCTAATCAGCCTCCTGGTCTGGCTGACCTGAGGCTCCTCTTTGTCCTGCAGTCCAAATCACATGCCTCCCTGAGGACACAGGTGCCAGCAACTAATGGTTGACTTCTAAATTCTAAACCCTGATTTGTTTCTCTGCATGCAGGACTGTCAGGTTTGCTCTGTGGAAAGGTAAGCTCACAGGGAAGAAATTTTCTTTGCATGGAGTACAGCTCTAAGGTGCAGCCAACAGTACCCTGGCCTTTATGTGAGAAAATGGCATCCGTGTGCCTCTTGCTGACCCTTTGCTGATAAGTTTCCCTCATTAAAACCTTTTTGTATGTCATTGCATGGTTTACCCAAATCCAGCGCTTCGCAGAATTCCCAGCACAAGGTAGACACCACTTAATCCCTTTCAGGACTTTTGGAAACAAAAAGGGATCAACCAAATCATATCAGAGATGGACAGCTTCTCTCCTGCAGCTGATTGCTAGAAACGTGGATAAGCTAAAATCACTGGTGACCATGCCATGGTGCTTGTTTATATCCATGTGCTACAAAGGCCCTGGAATGTCAGCCATGTAGGTCAGTCTAGACAATTTGATCCTTTGGCATTCTCACAATTCTGTCAGCCCTTGTGAGCCCTAAGGAAAAAGAAGTTTTGTGAAAGCCCTTAGCCTGTAAGTGCCATTGCAACAGCTGATGCAACCTAATCCTTTAGGTTTGATACCTGTCATTGTGCAGTGTGCCACCCAGGGTGGGAATCAAGGTACAGCCCATTGGGGATTGAATACAGTAACAGAAAATTGGACTCAGCAGTGCTCACATAGGTCCTTTGATGGTCGAATTGCTTAAGTAATGAAGAGGCTACATCCACGAAGTACCTGAAGTAAATGGCAAACATTTGGAATTTACCATGGGATTCTCTTGCTGAATTGGCTGAGCTGACCGGTGGGGAGGGAGCAAACGTCCCTGTCCTGCTCATGAATGGGATGCTCAGGGATGTCAGATTCTGTAGCCACTGAGAAAACTCCCAAGACATTGAATGGAGAGTGGAACTGTACTGCTCTGAGACGCTTGGCATTTTTGCATGGTTATGTGAAAATCCAGGGCATCTGGAGTAACTTGTGACCAAATGACCTTAATTCAGAGACTGCTGGCAAAGTTGATGGGATCTTAGATGAGGATATCCCTACCTTTGCTACTTCTGCCTGAGTGTAAGGGATGAAGTAATCATTTGGGGCTATTTATGTCTTCACTTCAAAGGGGTCAGTGAGATAAGAGGTCCTGGGAAATTGACCCAGGTCTCAGCAACAATGGAAGGGCAGTGGGTTGGCTTGGTGACAGTATTAAGTAACATACTGCTCAAGTGTTGCTGGATCCACATAGAAGGCTGTGGATCTGGTTCTCCATCAACCTGATCACACTTGCCCATGGTCCAGGCTGGCTGGAGGGGCTGGAAGAGGATCACAGGGTGAGACCCTTTTGAGGGTGCTTCTCAGTAAGCTTTCTAAAAAGAAAGAGCAAAAGAACATCACTCCAGACTTTCTGCCCAGGATGTCTGCTCATTATGGCTCTGGGTCTTAAGGGGGTTGCTAGATATGGAGATAAATGAGAAAAGTAGAGCCTGGAAGACTGATGAGTAAACTCACTCTAAGGAGGTTGCAGAGAACAAATAATGATACAGGAAATAAACTGACTTGATGGACTGATTTTACTTAGAACCAAGAGATTCGGCACAGTGGCTACACACACCTTTGGCTCCTTTGATGAGACTACACTCATGGTCTCTGTCAGACTACATCATTGACATGGACATGCTGGGCTCACCCAGCACGGGACACTGATCTGCTGGGTGGGTAGCAGTCCTGACAGTACTTTCTGGCAAATGATGTAAATGAGTTATTTGGATGCCATAGAGCCTTCTGTACTTCCAAAGCTTGCCAGGATTGTGTGGTTAAAACTGTCCCATACCATAAAGTGAGAAGGAAAACATTCCCCTCCTATGAGGTTTATTGCCATTGCTGGGAGGGAGTGTTAGGCCACGCTGCTTTCCAATTCCACAGCCCTGGTTAGCCAGTGAACAAACAGTGTTCTTAGTCCCTGATTACAGATCATTGTGGTTCAGTCGTGGCTGCCATGGCACTCGGTGCCTGATAGAGCAATACTGGCACTTGGTATGTGGTCCTAGAAATGCTCTGTCCAGTTCTTCAGCCACTGGCTACATGTGGCTACTGAAACAGGACTGGTCTGAATTGAGGTGCACTGTAAGTGTTGAATACACAACAGATTTTTGAGGACTTGAGCTGAAAAAAAAGAATGAAAAAGATCTATTCTCCCTTTTATTTTGAAATACTGAAATACTAATGTTTAAGTCCTTTGAATTAACCGAAATATGTCATTAAAATTAATTGTACCTCCTTTTTTTACCTTTTTAAAAAACTGATTACCAGATTATTTTAAATCACTTATATAACTTATATAAAATTAAATTTTTGCTAAAGCACATGTGCACTTGCCAGAGATAGAGGGAAAGGAGAAAATACCCCCCTATGGGGTATGGTCACACTACAATCTTTTCTCCTTTCCTCCCTCCTTTCAGGATTTTGGGCACACATGGACACACGTGCCCGTCAGGTTTCACAAGCCAACAGGTCCAAGACTCAAACCATGCAGACAGTCATGCCATATGAGATCTGGTTGCCTTAACCACCAGGCCACAGAGCTGGCCCACTCCTATTATGTTTAAATTGGACAGAATTGCCCTAGATATGAATATCCTCTTCTCCAGATTTCTCTAGGAAGAAAAAAATTACATTGTTTTCAGCCAGCAGAACTCTACTATTCTGCTTTGGGGATTTCGCGCTCCCCCTCCAACACTTAATTACTTCAGGGCTCAGATGGTGATGCAGTAGTAACACAACTGGTCCCACATGGAAGAGTACTGGGTTCACTCCCCAGGGCCTACCTCTAATATGCCAAGAGCATGCATGTCCCAGCCTGACTGAGACTGGTTGTGGGTCATAGCATGAAGACTCTTTGGGATTGCCTCTCTCTCTCCCTCTCTCTCTCATTAGAAGTGAGTTGAAAACAAAAATAACTTCAGGACCAGCAGTTAGCGTAATGGCTATGTCGCTGGACTCCCACGTAGTCAACCGCGGTTCGTGTCCTGGACCCAGTGGCTTAAAACTCACGCCGGGCGCATGTGCGTGCATGCCCAAGATCCCGAGAGGAGAATGGAGGAGAAGGGATTGCAGCGTGGCCATCCCCCCTGGGGGGTGATTTCTCGCTTTCTGTCTCTCTGTCTCTGTCTGGCGAGCGCACGCGCCCTATAGCGAAAACTTCTCCAAAAAAAAAAAATAAATAACTTCAATATATCAATTATAAAGTGAACAGGCGTATTCTGTGATACTGATGACATTTCACAGAGGAAACTGTTCTGCTGTAATGAACGCTCTCTAATAAAGCACAGCTGTCCAGAGCTGTCTGGCTGGTATGGATACCTTGATAACTTGGAAGGAGACCCTCGTGGGACTGGGACTTAGACCACTGAGGAAAGAATACCAGCCAACTGGCTGCTGCTGATGTCCGAGGAAGTGTGATGATGCTGGTTCAGAGAGTATGGGGCGGGGGAATTCTGGACACTGGATTCCACTGTGGCTACTGGAGCAAACTGTTCCTACAAGAGTGAAGAACCATCATCTTCCAGTCTCCTTCGGGAGCCCCTTTTTATAGAACCTAATAGATAGCAGCTGGTGAAGGAGAAATGTAATATGCAGAGTCCCAACACTAGCACCGCAAAGCAGAGTGTAGAGCAATGGTTTAGAAATGAGAGACAATAGCTTAATAACTGAGAGAGTGAGAAAAGCTGAAGAAAGATGAAATGGAAAGAGTTCATCTAATTGGAAGTCAAGCCATCCACAAGGAGAAGTCATTGCTTACCCAGTCAGCACCAAGATGGTCTCACAGCCTGCTTTGCCTGAGCTTTGCCTCAGTGGGGGCCTTAATTTAAAGGTACCATACAATGAATCAATCCTGTTTCACTAATGGGGAAACCTTCCTCTATGATGAACAAGTTCAATGGAATACTAAACTCTCTGTTACAATAATGGTAAGTGTTGGCAACCCATGGCGTTGGCTGCTCTGAACAATGGGTAAAATTTCAAGTGATGTTTTGGCAATAGTGTTCTACTCCTTGATGAGTGAAATATACCTTTAAATAGACTAATGGGCTGCTCCTAATTGCCTCGTTCTTTAATCAGGCCATTAGGCCACCTAAGATGAGACTATTAGAATGAATATATATAATATTATAAATAATATAATGTTTATAGTATATACTATATTCTATATACTATATATGATATATAATATTGTATATATTGTATGTATCACTATATATACTATATAACATACTATATTATATAATATACTATATATACACTATATAATTTATTTATATATATTGGTGTGTGTGTGTGTATATATATATATATATATATATATATATATATATATATACACACCATCCTATCCATAGTGACCTACTAGGTCCAGGTTGAGACAGACCACAGTAACAAAACCACTATGAAGGGCTATCATTTGACATCCCCAGAGCCTGTACTTCTTAGCAACTTCTCAAGCATGTAATTTGGGGTTAGCTTGGTATAATACAGAAGTCAGGATTGGCTCATTCTGGCAGTTTTGTTTATAGGCCTCTACCCCTACACAGGGGCATTTGGTGAGTACTGACTGCTTTGGACATATCCTTTTAGTATGAGGTTACTGTCCACCTCCCAAAGCACATAATACACATAAATTTAAGGCTCTGTCTTGACTAGCTCCGCCATGTGTTGAAATTTCCTTACAGGATACATTGAGACAACTGAAATAATTTATGGCCACTGTTAGGACCAGCAGTTAGCGTAATGGCTATGTCTCTGGACTCCCACGTAGTCGACTACGGTTCGCGTCCTGGACCTGGTGGCTTAAACTCTTTTTTTTTTTTTTTTTTTTTTTTTTTTTTTTGAGAGGTTTTCGCTATAGGGCGCGTGCGCTCGCCAGACAGACACAGAGAGACATAGAGACAGAAAGCGAGAAATCACCCCCGAGAGGGGATGGTCACGCCGCAATCCCTTCTCCTCCATTCTCCTCTCGGGATCTTGGGCATGCACGCGCACGCGCCCGGCGTGAGTTTTAAGCCACCGGGTCCGGGACGCGAACCACGGTCGACTACGTGGGAGTCCAGCGACAGAGCCATTATGCTAACTGCTGGTTCCCCCGGTGGCTTAAACTCTTGCCGGTTGCATGTGTGTGCATGCCCAAGATCCCAAGAGGAGAATGGAGAAGGGATTGCGGTGTGGCCATCCCCCCTGGGGGGTGATTTCTCGCTTTCTGTCTCTCTGTCTCTCTCTGTCTGGCGAGCACACGCGCCCTATAGCGAAAACCTCGAAAAAAATAATAATAATAATTTATGGCCACTGTCAAGCAACAACAGGCCAATGGGCCTATCATCATTGAATTCACTGACACTCCTGCCCTCCTTCCACTTTCATTCACTAGATGCGATTAAGTACTAGAATGACTAGCTCAAGGAACAAGTACACTGGCCTCTTCATCAGGAAGCTCTGTAAGGCCCATTAGTACAATTCTCCTCAGCTGTGTCCGTTGCTATATTCCATGTATCAGTTCATGACCTCTGAGAAGCAGATGCCAAGATAGGATTAGGCGTGTGAGAGATTTCTGATGGGAGAAAACCTGCGAAGGATAAAGAGGAACTCAAGAAGATCAAGAGAGACTTCAGACAATGAAGCAAATCTGCCATCAGTGAAGGAAAGGGAAAACAGGAGGATTGAATAGGAAGACCCTCAACTGCAGTGTGGTTCCAAATAAGTTTCAAGCCAGGCTAATGGGGAGTTCTTGGCCCTAAGTCACCTGTTAAAGGAGTTTTTACTCATAAGAATAGGTTTATGTTAGTACACCCAACACACTAAATTACTGGCTAGAAATAGCCGGCAAGAAGCATGATCCTGTTGCAAACAGTGGTGTATCCAGAATGGTAGAAGCTGGGGGTTTAAATAATTTAAGCTGTCCATGACTGGAGATTGGAGAGGCATACTTCTGTGGCCACCACACTGCATCTTAACAATTTACCTCCTGTTTTGGATCCATATGGGCCATGATGGGTAGCTAGGAAGTTGTTACTGCATGAATCACAGAAATGTAGATGAACACAAACTTGGAGGCTCTTTTCTTTTTACACTTGGGATGGCTTTTGTTGTCTTTTTCCCACTAAGCAGATGACTCTGACACTGGGTTTACCATATATCTCCACAAGTTGAGAACACCACCCTGGTTTTTATGCTCAAGTACTGAGTCACCTCTATGTTGTAGCCATCTTCCTTGATGTCAAGAGGTTGCCTTTGGTAAAGGGATTGTTATCCCTGGGCATCTGTGGAGCTTTTCATTCCAAGAAATAAAAGAATATCTGTTTCATTCTGGAGAGAGGCTGACAGACCCCAATTTACTGGGGACAAATCCAAACCTAGGAAGCAAGAAGAATCAATGGGCAAATAACCTGTTTTCCTGTTTCTTATGGACAATTATGGACAGACTGTATCATCTGAGGTAGTGTCCTATAGCGCTAACTATCACACAGCTAGGTATGTTACTCCCAAGTTGATTTGCCTATGGGGGATTTTATCAGCATCTCATTATCATATAAGGCCTCAAGTGTTGCTCCTATGAGCACAGGCCACAGCCACTGTTTTCCTTGATCTTCTACACTGATGTATCTTTCTCCTAGGATGGCCATGCCAAATGGTTGCAGAAGACCATCTTGCCCAACTCAAGGCAGCATTTGTGTACCCATGCCTACTTTCAGGACTAGTTTTTCTGTGCAGTTAAAAGATCCTCCCATGCTTTCCCTCCCTCCCCTTTACAGGAACAGACTTCCTGAGGGCAGTGATACAATTCTTTAATAATCAGAGAACCAGTGGGCATAGGCTATAGCCCCAAGCCTCTGGCACCATTAGCAGGACTTCGCTGGAGTCATTAAGAACACAACTTATCATTATTTTACATGGGTTTTCCTCCCATAAAAATTGTCTGACTCCATGACACGATGGTAATGTGCTGATCAAGAAAAGCTGGATCCTTGGGACCAGCAGTTGGCATAATGGCTATGTTGCTGGACTTCCATGTAGTCGACCATGGTTCGAGTCCCGGACCCGGTGGCTTAAACTCATGCCGGGCACGTGTGCGTGTGTGCCCAAGATCCCAAGAGGAGTAGGAAAAGGGAATGTGATGTGGCCATCCCCCCTGGGGGGTGACTTCTCACTTTCTATCTCTCTGGTTCTCTCTGTCTGGTGAGCACACACGCCCTATAACAAAAACTTCTCCAAAAAAAAAAAAAGAGAGAGAAGCTGGATCCCACATGGTGACTTAGGCTCAAATGCCTGGCCCAGTTGACCTGGAACATGACAGGCATACATGCAACTTCTCAAGATCCAAGAACTGGAGAACTGGAGAAAGGAGACAGTAGCATGACCAGACCCTGTGGAAGGTGTTCATATCTCTGTCTGTCTCTTTCTCAAACATGTGCACACATTATATCATGAATAAAGAGAAAAAAATCAAGAGGCTTCCTGAGGTTCACTTGCGGAGAGTACCAATTATCTCATGGGGCAAACTGGACCCTTAATACAATAGTTCACCACAAGTAAAGTCATTCATCAGCAAATATTGGAGCCAGACTTATGGCTCTGAGCCACCCCAATCTAAACCTTGGGATCTTTTTGTCATGATTGACCTGGGCTCTATGACTAGAAGTCTCAGGTTTACATGATGATCTTTTTAACTTTTGGGTTGCCAGTAAAGTCATGGTGCATTTTTGTGTACAAAAATGTATCATGATTTTCCCAACAACCTAGTATTATTTAGGGCCTTCTTCATTTAAACAATGCTTCCTTTGGCATAGTCATCAACTCCAGAAACCCCACTGGAAAATCCAAATCATTTCTAGCCCCAATGGACAGGCACATGTCACTGTGGGATAATAACCAAACTGAAGACCACATGCCTCATTGGCTTATGGCTTGTAAATTATCCCAATTAGACCATTTTTATTCCTATTCACTATGACATAATGGTGTTTTCTTTCAATCACCTTCCAAAGATAGATCAAAGGAGGCAAGACTAATGGCAGGGAGGTCAGGTTGTTGGAACTGTGAACCAATGTGAAGGTAGTGAGAATGTAAATGGGTAGGATTCCTACACTATTTAGGAGCTAAGTTGAGTGGGACATGCTGGGAGAAAGGGAGAAGAAAGAATCCAGGGTTATGATTCACAGAATTCTGGCCTGAGTATCTGTTTCCTTTTGGAAGAATAGAAATTTATTCAATCAAATAATGTTTATTGAACATAAACCAGGAGTCAGGCAGTGTATTTTTTTAAATTTTTTGCTCATTTATTTTTTTTAGTAGTATTTATTATTATTGATACATTAAATCATTATTCATCATTTAGATTGTAAAGAGATTTTACCCAACATGATATACACCACACAGCAGATGAGTTGAGACTACTATACACAATATCAGCAACAGGCAACAAACCCTATGTGTGTAACACAAATGTCTTCTCCATAGTTTCCCAAGGCAGTGTATTTGATGCCTGGGATACAGAAGAAAAAGACACTGGAAGACAAAAACTAACATAAAAGATTATTACAGGGACCAATAGATATATGTGCTTCCTTGTATGATGCACTAAGAAAGGCACTGTCAGCATATGCTGGCAAGCTTAACTCAACCTAAGAGGAAACAAAAGGAAAGAGACACAGAGACAGAGCAGCGGTAGATACAGGCAGCCTGAGCCTGCTGAGCCTGTGCTGCCCAGACAAGCTGAGCGTCTTTCTTTACAAGGCAAAGCAACACTACATACGTGCATTTCATGACATTCCATAGCTACAGTTGATGTTTTACAGAGACAGAAAGCAAGTGATATTGGTCTTATCATCCTTGAAGGTTTAGATATGCTGGTGCCATGTGTATCTCTTGGTTACGGCAAAAGCAAAGAAATTTCCCGTAAATTACTTATCTAGGAAAGCGAAGCCTATCTGCAGATGTGGGGAGCACATCCTCTTGCATACATCAGACGGTGATGATTAAGCTATAGGGATTACACGAAGCAGAGCAGGGGTTAGTCTTTACGTAGTGGGGTCAGGATGTTGCCCAAGCTCTGCAGGTGTCCCCCCCAGAGCAGCCCCTGTAAATTCCACCTAATGCTCTGCCTGCAGGAAGGGTCAAAGAAAGGACAACCCAAGCCACAAGGCTTCTGCTATCTCCTTAAAGAAACATGTGATGTCGGGAACCAGCAGTTAGCGTAATGGCTATGTCGCTGGATTCCCACGTAGTCGACCGCGGTTCGCATCCCAGACCCGGTGGCTTAAAACTCACGCCGGGCGCGTGTGCGTGCGTGCCCAAGATCCTGAGAGGAGAATGGAGGAGAAGGGATTGTGGCGTGACCATCCCCCCTGGGGGGTGATTTCTCGCTTTCTGTCTCTCTGTCTCTCTCTGTCTGTCTGGGGAGCGCATGCGCCCTATAGCAAAAACATCTCCAAAAAAAAAAAAAAAAAAGAAACATGTGATGTCTGCTCAGAGCATGTCCCCACACCCACAAAACTTTTCTCAAAACATGTCCCTAAAAGGCTCATCACTTTTGAAGTGTTCCTGCAAAAAAATGAATAAACTGAATCTAATCATGTGGAAATATCAGGCAATTCCAAATTGATGAACATTTACTAAATAAATTGCTTGTATGCTTCATAATTGTTGAGGTCATAAAAGACAAGAAATACTGAGGAGCTGTTTCAGATCAAAGGATACTGAAAAAACATGGTAACTGGAGCCAGCAGGTGATATGGTGGCAAAGGTGCTAGATTCCCGCCATAGTTCAAATCCTGGCCCCAGTGGCTTGAAATCACATTTGGCACATGTGCGTATGTACCCAAAATCCCAAGAGGAGAATGGAGGAGAAGGGATTGTGGCATGGATATTCTCCTGAGAAGTAATTTCTCACTTTCCCTCTCTCTCTCTCTCTCTCTCTCTCTCTCTCTCTCTCTCTCTCTCTCTCATGAGAGTATGTGTGCTATGAGAAAAACAAGCAAACAGACAAAAAACCAACAAACAGACAAAAAACATGGTAACTAAATGCTACATGTGATCCTGGATTGGATCTTGAATCAGAAAGTATGGTCTTTTTTTAATAAAGGATGTTAGTGAAACAATAATGGTGGCTAAATGTGAGTAAAGTACGTAATAGGATAATACTAATTTCCTAATCTTGATCATTGTACTGTGGTTATGTAAGAGAATGTTCTTTTTTAGGAAAAACATACTGCACAATTTTGAAGTGAAAGGATGAGATGTGAGCTTGAAGAAGGTGCAAGTAATAGTATAGCCACTAAGCACTTAGACTCTGGAATTTATACCGTGTGCTTTCTAATCCTAGCACAGATATTTATTTACTGCCTCTGAGACTTTGGACAACTTATTTAAACACATTTTATATTTTTGCTGTTGTTTTTTGTTTTAAAACATTTTATAAATTAAACATCCTCGTCAGTAAAATGGAAGATGCTAATAATGGCACCTACCTCATACAGATGGTATGGGGGTGAAATAAATAAGCATGTGTGAAGCTGTAGAGCTGGGCCTGGCATTATGTATGATCAATATTGGCTATATTTAAGCTATTCTGTCTCTACCCTGTGAATACAGAGAGAAATGAGACATTGCTTCCCTCAAGGAGCCATAGTCTACTGGAAGAAATAACAAGATGTAATGGTTTGGATCACGGCTTGTCCCCAGAGGTTCATGTTTTAAAATTTGGTCTTGGTGGATGGTGATTGGATGACCCCCAAAAGTTCATGGGTTGAGATTTGGTTGTGTAGTAAAAGGATTAAATGAAAACTTAATCTATTGGGACCAGCAGTTAGTGTAATGGCTATGTTGCTGGATTCCCACATAGTCAACCACGGTTCGAGTCCTGGACCTGGTGGCTTAAACTCACGCCGGGCGTGTGTGCATGCGTGCCCAAGATCCCGAGAGGAGAATGGAGGAGAAGGGATTGCGGCGTGGCCATGCCCCCTGGGGGGTGATTTCTCGCTTTCTCTCTCTCTGTCTGTCTGGTGAGTGCACACGCCCTATAGCAAAAGCCTCTCAAAAAAACAGAACTAACAAACAAAAAAACGTAATCTATTCATAGTGCTCCATGGTGTGGACTTTCGGTGTGATAAAGTCATTAGGGTGGGGCCCCCATGATTTAGTTCTGATATGTATTTAAGGAGAGAATGATGCAGGCAGAGTCCAAGTGGATACAGACCAAAACAAGCAGAAACTGCAGACAGCTGCTTTGCTCAAGATCTTGCCCTCCACCGAACTAAAGCCTCACCTTTGATATCGGCCCCTGGACCTCAGTCTTCAAAATCATGAGTTGAATAAGCTCTATATACAAATGACAGGCAGATAGAGACAGAACTGAAGAAAGTAATCCTATTTGGATTTTTTATAAATCACCCAGTCTCAGGTATTTTTGTTAGCAGTGCAATAGCAGACTAAGACACAAGGTTAACAGATAATAATAAAACCATGTGGTGAATGTCCTGTGAAGGATTTGAGCCATGTGCAACTGAAGCTGAAGTCATGAATTCTGCAGAGGGGGGATATATGGAGAGGTTTTATGGAGGAGGGCTTAGGGCTTGAAGTGGATTAAAAGAGATACAGTTTTTGTACTTCTGCCAGGCCAAGAGTACATAGATACAAAAGTGCAGGGTTTTGGAAAGGCATTTAGTACTATGATGTAGCATAGACAATGTGGTTGTCAGGAGGCTCAGGCTTACTTACCAGGTAGGTGTGTAATGGGGGGAGCAGTGACAGCCAGTCCACTGACACAGGTTCACTACCCAGCTTAAATATCAACTGTAGCCTCAAGCAAGCAATGTGACCTCTCTGATCCTCAGTCTTCCCCAAAATAGAAATATCAACATTTACCTCAGGGCTGCTAGGAGGATTAATGTAAAGTGCTTAGCACAGTGCCCAGTGCAAGCCCTTTGCTCAATAAAAGATAGCTATTAGTAATAATGCTGGTGTTAGACATTTCAAGGCCCACTAAATTTCCTAGTTCTTTCCTTCCAGGCAATACCTCTTTTGAGCGAAGCTTCATCCTGTACCTTCCTTTGAGTAGTGAAGTGGAAGGAGAAAGGATTTTTATCCTTTCTGAGCTAAAGCACTGAAGTGCCAACATGGTTTGATTCTACACACTCTTCCCCTGGTACAATAATTTTAAAGTTCAAGTTGGGATTACAACATTATAAAATGGTGGTAGCTCTGTCAACCCAGTTCTCAGGGATGACGATGAACAGAATGTCTCTGCCAACCTGTTGGATGTAGCAGGACCAAACAACAAACCTTTCCTGTTTTAAGACCCCAAGACTATGACATTTGGTCATATTTAGCCCTTCTCATAAACCTCAAAGAATCAGGAATTTTACTAGACATTTTGTTATTTGATGACAATCTATGACTGGGGAAATGGTTCATAAAATTGAATGCAAGGTTTGGAAGCATATTTCTTTAACAGAAGAATTCCAACTCAATGTAATCAAAGAAAAGCCACCAGGTGGATATATGGCTATTTCAAGACATTGTGTCTTTTTTTTTTTTTTTCCCCTTTGGAGAGATTTTCGCTATAGGGTGCATGCGCTTGCCAGACAGAAAGAGACAGTAGAGACAGAAAGCGAGAAATCACTCCACAGGGGGGATGGTCATGCCGCAATCCCTTCTCCTCCATTCTCCTCTCAGGATCTTGGGCACGCACGCACACGCGTCCGGCGTGAGTTTTAAGCCACCAGGTCCGGGACACGAACCGCGGTCGACTACGTGGGAGTTTAGCGACATAGCCATTACGCTAACTGCTGGTTCCCAAAACATTGTGTCTTGATAAAGTTCCCAAACAGCGTGTAGAGGAGGCAGTGAACACCAAACACAACTTTCTCTCTTTCTCTAAATTAACTGCAAATTATATTTTTCGTATTTAAACACATGGATATAATGATATTATAACCAAATTTTGTGTAAGGGGAGATTGAACCTGCTGTGGGGTTTAGGGGAAGTGTCTTAAAGAAGTGATACTTAAGTTAAGGCCTGAAAGAGGAGGAAGAGGAGTTAGTAGGGGGGAAAGGAGGGGAAAATATGTTCAAAGGCACTGTGAATCTGGGGGTGTTTAGTATTGGCCATAGCATATGAATGGGTGAGAGAGTGGCAATGACAGAGTCTGGGACGGTAAGCAAGGAACAGAGCAGGTGAGCTCTCATAAATCAGGAAAGGAATTGAGATTGTCAGGGCCATCACCAGCTGTTAAAGGGTACTAAGCAAGAGTGACATGATCAGATTGACATCTTTACAAGTACACAGTAGTCACAGTGTGGTGGTGAATAGACTGGAATGGGCAAGGCCACTGACCAGAGACATGTGAAGAGACATTTTGAGAGTCCAGAGATAATGAAGGAGAATGCAGAGCAAAGAGAGCAGTGGGTAAATTAGAGACATAGCATATCATTTAGGGTTCTCCAGAGAAGCAAAGTCAAAGTATGTATAATAGACACAGATTTATTTTAAGGAATTAGTTTATGAGATTGGGGGATGGGGAACTGGCAAGTTTAAAATTCATAGGGCAGGCTGGTAGGCTGGAAAGTAGGCAGAAGTTGAACCTGTAGTTTTGAAACAGAATTTCTTCAGGGAAAACTCATCTGGGTTTTAAGGTTTTCCAACTAATTAGATGATACCAACCAAGACTATGGAGGGTAATATCCTTTACTTAAAGTCAATTGATTGTAGATGTTAACTCCTTCTACAAATAACTTCAAACAACATCTAGACCAGTGCTTGATTAAATAACTGAACACTGTAACTTGGCCCCATTGACCCACAAAAGTAACCATCACAGGTAGTTTCAGAGGTAGAATTGAGATGTTTTGTTGATCGAATGAATGGAGGGTAAAGAATATGCTAGAATCAGGACCAGCAGTTAGCGTAATGGCTATATCGCTGGACTCTCATGTAGTCAACTGCGGTTCGAGTCTCAGATCCAGTGGCTTAAACTCATGCCGGGTGCGTGTGCGTGCGTGCCCAAGATCCCAAGAGGAGAATGGAGGAGAAGGGATTACGGCATGGCCATCCCCCCTGGGGGGGGTGAGTTCTCGCTTTCTATCTCTCTGTCTTTCTCTGTCTTCCTGGCGAACACACACGCCCAATAACAAAAACCTCTCCAAAAAAGAATATGGTATAATCAAGGAAGACTCAGATTTCTCACTTGAGCAACTGGGTAAAAGGTAGTATTTACTGCTTGACATAAATAAAAGGAGAGAAACTACAAGTTTGTGGTGGATAACCATTCAATTTTGCAAGTGATATTTTTCCTTTTATTTGGAACCAGGTTCTCATTATGTCACCTAGTCTGGCCTCTACCTTGTTATCCTCCTGCCTCAGCCTTCCAGGTATTTGAGACTATGGGTACGTGCCACTATATGAGGCTTACTCAATTTTAGATGTGAGCAGTTATAAGGCCTTGTGAATTATCTAAGCAGAGATGCTTAATTTGGGGTCAGAAGAGAGCTCTAAACTGTAATTTTGTAAATCATTAGGAAATACTGGTAAGTTAGCCACAAGAGTGGATGAGATCATTTAAGGAGATAGTGCGAACTGAGGAGAGAATGAGAAGGCCTAGAAAGAGACTCTGCAGAACCCTAACACTTAAATGATGAGTAGAAGAGGAAGGGTTAGCAAAGGAAATGATAAATGCCAGCCACACATGTAGGAAAACCAGGAGGCAGAGATCTAAAGACATCAAAAGGAGAGAGACTGTTCCGTGAATGAGGGAGCAGACTTGTTATCATCATTTATCCTGTCCATTTCAGGGACCCTGAGGTATTTAAGCAAGAAGAATCATTTCACTGAGATAAAGAGGGCAGATTAGAACTATGAGTTCTAGATGGTTAAGAGATTGATTAGGCAACTTCTCTCTTTTCCTTCCTTCCTTCCTTCCTTCCTTCCTTCCTTCCTTCCTTCCTTCCTTCCTTCCTCCCTCCCTCCCTCCCTCCCTCCCTCCCTCCCTCCCTCCCTCCCTCCCTCCCTCCTTCGTTCTTTCTTTCTTTCTTTCTTTCTTTCTTTCTTTCTTTCTTTCTTTCTTTCTTTCTTTCTTTTTCTTTTAAGGTTTATGCCATAGGGCATATGCACTCACCAGAGACAGACAGTGAGAGGGAATGTAAGAAACCACCCTTTGGGAAACAGCAGTTAGCGTAATGGCTATGTTGCTGGACTCCCACGTAGTCGACCGCGGTTCGCGTCCCGGACCCGGTGGCTTAAAACTCACGCTGGGCGCATGTGCGTGCGTGCCCAAGATCCCGAGAGGGGAATGGAGGAGAAGGGATTGCGGCGTGACCATCCTCCCTTGGGGGTGATTTCTCACTTTCTGTCTCTATGTCTCTCTCTGTCTGTCTGGCGGGTGCAACACGCCCTATAGGAAAAACAAACAAACAAACAAACAAAAAAAACAAAAAAAAAAACCTCTCCAAAAAAAAAAAAAAAAAAAGAAACCACCCTTCAAGGGGGAAGGCCACTCTGCAATCCCTTTTCCAGTCTCCTCTCAGGATTTTGGGCATGCATGCACACATGCCCAGCATGATTTTCAAGCCACTGGGTCTGGGACTCAGATAATGGTTGGCCATGTGGGAATCCAGTGCCTTAGCCACCATGCCACTTGCTGGCCTCAGGAAACTTTTCTAAGTTGAGGGAAGAACAAGGGTCTGAATTAGGAGTTGATGTAGAAATAGAAAAAAGGAATGGGCTTGAGGAGTATTTTGAAGCAACATCAACAGGCATCTAATTACATATAGATGATAAAGTATCCATAATGGCCCAGAAGTCTTGAGTTGAGGGGACCCAGAAGAAAGATGAATACATCAGCAAAGAAGATCAGGTTTGGACAAATTTTTATGTGTGGTAGAATATTCATCTCTATTTCCAAAATGTACCATACAGGTCATAACCTTTCATTCCCTTGATTCTCTCTTCAGCCTCCACCATGAAAAACACCTTTCTCACATTATTTATCTGGACATTTTCTAATCAATCTTTGAAGTCTGATTTTTTTTTCTTTTTTTTGGAGAGGTTTTTAAATTTTTTTTTTTTTGAAGAGGTTTTTGCTATAGGGCGTGTGCGCTCGCCAGCCAGACAGAGAGAGATAGAAAGTGAGAAATCACCCCCCAGGGGGGGATGGCCACGCCACAATCCCTTCTCCTCCATTCTCCTCTCGTGATCTTGGGCACGCACGCACATGCGCCTGGCGTGAGTTTAAGCCACCGGGTCCGGGACTCGAACCGCAGTCAACTACGTGGGAGTCCAGCGACATAGCCATTACACTAACTGCTGGTCCCTTGGAGACGTTTTTGCTATAGGGTGCGTGCGCTCACCAGACAGAGAGAGACATAGAGACAGAAAGCGAGAAATTACCCCCCAGGGGGGATGGTCACGCCGCAATCTCTTCTCCTCCATTCTCCTCTCGGGATCTTGGGCACGCATGCACACGCGCCCAGCGTGAGTTTAAGC